>JARQOC010000011.1:219317076-220008039 GCA_033576535.1 Allobates femoralis | reverse complement strand
TGATAGGGAGCCATGGCCTCCGGCTCCATGGTCGCACTTCAATCCTGCCCCTGATGTACATGCAATTTAATGTAAAAAACGGGTTGTTCTCCCTTGAAATAGCAATCATGTTACCAAGAAGATATAAATACACACTGTAATTGTCTGCTGTACAACATATTATAGTGCATAATGTGTACTGTCATGTATCAGTCTAGGAGCAGAGGCAAAGCACTGTATTGATTGATTCAGCACTGAAAGGGTCTCCCCTCCCCTTATTAACTCGGTAGCTTCCTGTCCCCTGAAACTTTAGCACTATACTTTACTATACTTTACTGCATTTCTCTGTCCTCAAAGGGAGGGGTGAGGGCTTAGGAGCAGATATGATTTTATTGATTTATAAGCGATCTATAGATCTTAGAACTGCAGTGCCCAGCTCTGCTTCATCATGAAGGAGGGCAGAGACAGTACATTTTCCCATAGTTCCCCTTTAAAGGAGTCTCATACACAATTCTGGTATTTTAATAAGCAGCAAATTTTCTGCAAGGTAGCGGCAAATCTGCTGCGTATTTACAATGCGGCAGCTGAACGCACAGGAACTTCTCCGGTTAACTTCTATACAGTTGTCTCATCAGTCGTACCTCCTGCTCTCCATTCGGCTGAAAGCCTGCCATTAGTTTCCATTTAAAGGGAGGATTTAGAAAGGTTTCCCCCAGCAGTCATCCGTAGCCCTAAGGCCATATATGACATTGTCACAAACCTGAGACTACCGTATGGAAGTGACAAAAAACAAAGTTCCATTGTTGCTAGGCAACCTTCTTGTGGACTTTCCCTTGAAGCTTCTTCGCTTTCCTCCGGTTGTGGCTCTTCTTCTCCTTGCGTGCAGCCGCCGTAGTAAAAGTGACGCAGTGCGAGTCCAAAAAGTCCAGCAGTTTCCCAGCCGCAATCTTGATCCCGTTGTGCTTGAGCTCTGCCTGAAGCGAGGCCAGGTCCAGGGGCTGATAAAGCAAGATCCGTTTATGTAATTCGGGATGCGTTTCTATGAAGCTCCTCACGGCCTCTGCGGTCTGAGCCTCTTTGCTGGCGGCCTGTGAGGCTGGCACTGGATCATCGTCATCTTCATCTGCGAACGCCGTCTCAAACTCATTGGTGTTGGAGCTACGGAAAGACAGAAGACATTAATTCGGCCTCTGTTTCGCCTGCTCCGTCTGGACAGATGTGACCTCTGCTGCCGATCAGAGTCCGTCCAGATAGAGGCGGAGATACAGAAACAAGCGACAGCAAAAGACTGGATAAAGTGCATATTTATTTAGCCTAGTGTCGCCTCCTAGTGGCAGCAGCATATACCCATGGTCTCCTGTGTCCACCAAAGAAGCAATAGAGAATGTTTTTTTTTTTTAATTATTATTATACAACTTTTTTTAAGCTGATGATCGAGCCTTAGGAAAAAGAAAGAGGGTCTGACCACCGTCCGCCGCACTGATCAGGGGATTGGAGGTCCCTCGGTGCTCCGTCCTCGTCACTATGCACTAGTGACAGCGCCATACATTCTTTAGTGGTCGTGTATGGTAGTGTGGCTGCACTAAACAATGTATGAAGCTGCAGTAATCCATATGGCAGGTGCTGGAGCAAGGGACAGCTGATAGGTGCGGCTGCCGGATCTCGGACTACCACTGATCTCATAAATATGTTGATCCCAGACAAAACCTTTCATAACTGTATCCTCAAATATGAGCGCCCCCCAGAGGTCAGACTCAAACAAATCCAATCACATGATTCAGATAACGGACACCATGTATCAGGACAGCATCATCGCTGCCTTCCCCCCTATCTCTGATCCCTGCCGCTGTCAGTGTGAACAGGGCCCGTGGCTCTCATTACCTTTGGGATAAGGAGGAGGTATCGCTGGCGGCCATAGAGGACGTAGTAGACTCCTGTGATGCTGTCAGAGGCTGATCGTCTCTTGTGTCTATTTCCTTGGCTGCGCACACAGACGTCACATTTCTCTCCACAGTAATGTTCTGATGCCGCTGCCGCTCGCCTTGAGGAGGTTTCTGTAGCACTTGGGTAAAGCTGCCGCCTTTGCTTCGATGGGGCTGGGATGACGGGACGTCTTCCTCGGAGTCGGAGCTCATGACCTGATGGGTGTAGCGGAAGATCTCTTTCAGCTTTAGCACCATCTTCTTCTTGGGGAGGGCACGTACACCAAATCTAAATGGCAGAGTGAGATTACAAGCATGAAGAAAGACACAATAAACTTCTCGGTTTGGTCACTTTTCATTTTTGCATTCTTGTTTCCCTTCTGGTAAGAGTTATATCTTTTTTTTTTCCCTATCTGGTGACTTTTTGTATTTGAGTGGTTGATAGTGGCATTTAAAGTGTTAAACATCAATGATCTCTTTAGAAAGGAGTCCACATGCTAGGTCACCGCTCCATTCATCCTGGATACGACTGCCAAGCAAGCGATGCACTCGGCTTTTGCCGGCAGCCGCATACAAAATGAATGGAGCTGCGGACGGGCATGTGAACTGCTGCACCATTGTGTACCGGGGGATAAAAGTTCCCCTTTTTTCCTGATCAGTGCCTGTCCCAGCAGTCCGTCCCCACCGATCAGTAAGTCATCACCTAGCCTGCAGAATGGTGACAAAAGTGCTATAAGACAAATGGTAAAATATATTCTTTAATATGTACAGAAGTGTTGGAGGGAGACATGGAGAGAACTTACTTGCTCAGCTCTTTCTTCAGGATCGGGGTGTCCATGTCGGAATAGTCGGGTAGTGGAGTGATGGGAACCTTGGGAGCGACTTCTCTTCTGCGCACTATAGAAACTGCGCAGAAAACATAGTTTGTTACAAGAGTCCAAAATGGGTCCAATTCATCAAGTCAAATACCCAGAACTAGAGTTGAACGATACAATTCACAAGACCCTGGAGTGCGGGATGGGAGCACCGCAAACCTCCTACAACCTGTCAGTATCCGTAGCACCTCTACTGATTAGTGGGGCCAGCGTGAACTCATTTCGGATTTAAGTGATCAGAAGAGGCCGACGTGGGCGAGGGTCCCGTGGATCATTTTGCTTAATTCTACCCAGAACTGAAGCCGAGACCTCTAGTGCATCTCTTTATCTGTACAGGCTGTGTCTTAACGGGACGGTGCGAGGTGTCCCGGGCACTAGGAGACACTAAACTGACCTGTTCCAAAAGAATGGATATAAGATCCTCAGAGCTTAGTGCTTATTTATGGTGCTGTCGTGTCATGCAGGAAAAGTGATTCTGGTCAGGGATGGATTTACTATGTCCCTGGTGGAGGGAACCTGTAATGTTGTGGGAGGGCGGGGGGCACCATAGCGTTCTGCTTTATTATAGACACAAACACGCCATTCATTACATATGATCTGGTCTACTTGATGGATGGAGTTCCTATTCTGGTGAGTATCTGCACTAAATCTCCATCCAAAGTCTGTGGGACTGAAGAGTTTACATCAGTCCTATATATTTTGCATGTGCGGCCTCCGCACCATTTAACCGGGACAAGTGATCAATGATGTAGTCGAGAATCCGACAGTGACCGAACATTTATTACCGGCACTCTGCATTGGTGATAAATGTCTTATGATATCTCCTGTAAATTTACAACCCTCCAGATACACAGGTTTCCTTACCTGGGGTCCTCAACTCCTTCTGCACCTCCTGGGCACTGTTTAGTCGCTGAGACAGAGAGAGGACAGCGGGCAGCTTGGGGTCTTCATCTTCCCAGTCCTCCCACAACCTGGAGCTGAGATAACTCTGATGGCTGCTCTGGGAGGCAGCGTACAGTGCAGGCGGTGTGCTCTTTGCTGGTGCCGGACTCTTCAAGTCTTTGGTTGGGGTCTTATTCATACGTAGAGGCATGAGAGGAGCAGGAGGGGAATAAGGCTTCTTTGGTGTCTCATTGTTGCCGCCCCATAAATCTTCCTCCATGGGTATAGGAGGCTCATCATAGTCAAACTGGAAGCTGCAATTGCTGATATTGGCAGGGGCCTCGTCCTCACTGTCCACAACCTCAAACACAGTGCTGCTAGCAAGGGACATCGGTGGAGAAGAAGGGGCTTTACTCTGCAAACTAGACTGTGCCTCAAGGGATTCTGGTATGGAGGGTCGCAGTGACCGAGGAGACATGTCAGGGAGGGATACTGGGCTGGCTTGAGTCTGAGAAACCAAACTTTTGCAAGAAATATCAAGGTCAAGGATTCTGGATGCTTGAGATGATTTTGATGTCTGCCAAGAAGTTGAAGGAGACTTATCTGAGTTTGGAGGTGACTGTGCAGCATGGGATGTTTTCTGTGTTTTTGGAGATGACTGAGTGGTGCAGGATGTCTTCCGTGAGTTTGGAGGTGACTGAGCATCGTAGGATGTCTTCTGTGAGTTTGGAGATGACTGAGTGGTGCAGGATGTCTTCCGTGAGTTTGGAGGTGACTGAGCATCGTAGGATGTCTTCTGTGAGTTTGGAGATGACTGAGTGGTGTAGGATGTCTTCTGTGAGTTTGGAGATGACTGAGTGGTGCGGGATGTCTTCTGTGAGTTTGGAGATGACTGAGTGGTGTAGGATGTCTTCCATACGTTTGGAGGTGACTGAGCAGTGTGGGATGTCTTCTGTGAGTTTGGAGGTGACCAAGCGGTGTGGGATGTCTTCTGTGAGTTTGGAGGTGACTGAGCGGTGTAGGATGTCTTCTGTGAGTTTGGAGGTGACTGAGTGGTGTAGGATGTCTTACGTGAGTTTGGAGGTGACTGAGCGGTGTAGGATGTCTTACGTGAGTTTGGAGGGGACTGAGCAGCGTGGGATGTCTTCTGTGAGTTTGGAGGTGACTGAGCGGTGTGGGATGTCTTCTGTGAGCTTGGGGGGGATGGAGCAGCATAGGAAGTCTGAGGTAAACATGATGTCTGCAGCAGGGAAATTTTGGAGCTTGCTAATTGGGGTAAGGGTGTAGCGGGCACTAACCAAGACATCTCTGAGCTACTGCTCATTTCCAGACGGGAAAACCCTTCGCTACGTCTTCCCTGTGTAAAACTAACCGGAGACTCTTTCATGGTCTTAGCGACATCTGACAAGTCAAAGCGCGAGTCTCTGGTAGGTGCCGCAGCCTGATCGCTGGACTCACCCTCTTCATCTGAGGATAAGATCAGGATGATGTCGGCATCTTGCGATTTGGGGGAAGGATCTTTGCTGATCTGGGATGAAGCATGATGAAGAGGATCTCTGACACTGGAGTGCAGGGATTTTTCACGTTCACTTGAGTACGAGGACCGGTCTAGAAATGAACATGGTCGGATGTTTGGAGAAGACCCGAGGGTGGGATACGGCATGGTGATCGGTGAGCTGGTGAGTGTGGGCTGCTGATCCTGAGGACTGGCAGGATTTATTTGGGATTTGCTTTCCCCCATACCGGACGGCTCCCCATATTCACCACACGTCTGTGAGAACATGCGGTCGTAGCTATCATCCAGTGGAGGAGGACTGTGAGTAACAAACATATCTCCCTCGGGGTCTTCTTCTCTGTTTGGGGAGATCAGAGAAATGACGGGAACGGGGGATGTAATGTGTTGCTTCGTTGGAGACTCCGTTACAGCATTGACATGAGCATCAGAGCAAGAAGATGACGGCTCCATTTCAGATCGAGTAGAAGAAGGTATGGAAGGATCCACAGAATATTCAGGACTGTTAGACTGAAGGAACACAGGCGATTTTCTGGGAGAACACTCCATGAGTTTTGGGTCTGGAGACTCTGTAGGTGGAGCGGTGATTACCAAATCCATTTCTTCTCTTTCTTTTAGAGCAAGACTTCTAGACTTCCGAGAAGCGTCTTCAGATTTCGGTTCCTCTTCACTCTCGGACTTTCGCTCTGCTAACATTTTACGTTGAGTCAAAGCAAATTCATAGATCTCCTCCAGCTCGCCCTCTCCTACGCCGCCGTCATCCTCCGGCTTCTCCTTGTCCTCTGCCTTCAAATCGTCAAAGACATCCTCACCCTCGTCCAGCCACATTGACTTTAATAATTCCTGGAAGGTTTCCGCTCGTTCTCCTCCATCATCGCCCTCCTCTTCTGTGGATATCTGACCTTCAGAGCTTTGTTCCCCAGAAATTAGAGATTCGCAGGCTTCTATCAGACTTTTTACATCAAACCTAGAAGAAAACAAAATTCCTGTTTACTACAGGTTTGCTCAAAGTAATTGTAGCACAAATTAGCGTTAGAGGCGTATTTTATTGCAAAGTATGATCACAATGTTAATCAGTCCAATCTGCAGCTTATTGAGCAAATTAATATATAGTTTTGTGCAGTGGCGTAACTTGAAGCTCACGGGCCGCGATGCGAGAGCTCCAACATTATTGCAAGTTTTTAATAGCATCAGTCGTTTTCTATAGGATAAAGGGAATTTTGGGTCCCCCCAGGCTCCAGAGCCTAGGTCCGATTGCAACCCCTGCACCTATTGTAGTTACACCCCTAATTTTGTAGAAAAAGAATGATTTTTGTGTACTCACCGGAAAATATTTTTCTCTGAGGCTTCATTGGGGGACACAGACCAGGACAAAAAAAAGTTAGCTCCTCCTCTGCAGCGTACACCTTCATGCTGACTCAAGCTGAAGCCAGTTTGGTGACCAAGCAGTAGGAGGTAAACATAAAAGCACATCATATCATAGCATGTAACAACAACTCATGAATAAGAATGAGCTCAACGTATCCTCTGGAAGTTACAATACTGTGTCCCCCAATGAAGCCTCAGAGAAAAAGATTTTTCGGTGAGTACACAAAAATCATTCTCTCCCGTCTTCATTGGGGAACACAGACCATGGGACGTCAAAAAGCAGTCCCTGGGTGGGAAACCAAAGAATAACACTGAATAAAAAACTGAATTTTTAACTGCAAACAACAACCAAGAAAGAAAAACCGTGGTTACTTCCTTCAGAGGTGAACCACGGCTGCCTGTAGGATCTTCTGTCCCAGGACCGCGTCCGCCGAGGCCTGGGTATGGACCCTGTAATGTTTAGAAAAGGTGTGCAAGCTGGACCGAATCGCAGCTTTGCAAATCTGAAGTGCTGACGCCTGATGCTTGATGGCCCAGCTAGCACCGATCGCCCTTGTGGAATGTGCCTTGACACCCCTCGTAGCCTCACTTCCCTTGAGTTTGTGGCATTCTTGAATTGAGGAACGTATCTCCAACGAGCAATCATGGACTTAGAGGCTTCCTATGTCCTTCGGTGAGCACAAAAAGTGCGTCCGTCTTCCGGAACGGGGCAGTACGGGAAATGTACCAGCAAAGGGCTCTGACAAGGTCCAAGGAATGTAGAGAAACCTCTCTACTGTGAGACGGTGCCGGACAAAGTGATGGAAACACAATTTCCTCGTTTAAGTGGAAAGGCGACACCACTTTAGGTAGAAAGTCTGGCGAGAGTCGAAGAACCACTTTGTCCTGGTGAAAAACCAGAAAGGGCGACCGACATGAAAGAGCCGCCAGCTCCGAAATTCTCCTGATGGAAGTGATCGATATTAGAAAAGCCACCTTCCGGGAAAGATGTAAAAGCGAAACCTGTCTTAAGGGTTCAAAGGGGGCTTTCTGTAGAGCAGTCAATACAAGATTGAGGTCCCAGGGCTCTAGAGGAGGCCGATAAGGAGGTGACAAGTGAGAGACACCTTGGATGAACGTCTTAACCTGGGGACGTGAGGCTAGCCGCTTCTGGAAAAGAATGGATAAAGCATAGACCTGTCCCTTCAAGAAACTCAGGGCCAGGCCTGCGTCCAACCCAGATTGGAGAAAAGCCAACACCACTGGAATGGAAAAGACTAGCGGGGAATGGCCATGATCTTGGCACCAGAAAAAGAACGTTTTCCAAGTGCGGTAATAGATTCGGATGGAGGACGGTTTTCTGGCTCTGATCATGGTGTTAATCACTGCAGGCGAAAACCCGGCCTGTGTCAAGACCCAGGTCTCAACAGCCAGGCCGTCAAACTCAGGGCACCTGAGCTATGGTGGTAAAGGGGGCCCTGAGACAATAGGTCTGGCTGATTTGGCAGCCACCAGGGAGTGTCCACGAGGAGTTGTACTAGCTCTGCATACCATGGACGGCGAGGCCAATCCGGGGCGATTAGAATGACCGTGACCTGTTCCATCTTTATCTTTCTCACCACTCTCGGTATCAGCGGAAGGGGCGGAAAGAAGTACGGATGGTTGAACTCTCCCCACGGAAGGACGAGAGCGTCCGCTCCTATGGCTAGCGGGTCGTGAGACAGTGCTACGAACGTTGGGACCTTGGTGTTCAGCCGAGACGCCATGAGGTCCACATCCGGGGTCCCCCAACGGTCGCAGATCTGGAGAAAAACTTTTGGATGAAGAGACCATTCTCCCGACATGAGACCCTGATGGCTGAGAAAATCGGCCGCCCAATTCTCTCGGGAACGTGCACTGCCGAGATCACCGATTGGTTGCGTTCTGCCCAGCGAAGGATCTTTTGTACCTCGCGCATGGCTGCCTTGCTGCAGGTTCCCCCTTGATGGTTTATGTACGCCACACGGCCGTGGCATTGTCGGATTGTATGTGAATGGGTTGACCCGCTACAAGATGATGGAAGCTGTGTAAGGCTAGGAGAATGGCCCTTATCTCCAGGACATTGATCGGGAGCAAGGTCTCAGTGGGAGTCCACCTCCCCTGAGCAGTGTGCTGAAGGAAGACCGCACCCCAGCCCAGAAGGCTGGTGTTGGTGGTGACCACTCTCCAGTTTACCGGGAGAAAGAATCTCCCTTGTTCCAGGGAAGAACGAAGGGTCCACCACGAGAGCGAGCGTCTGACCTGAGGACTCAAGTGGCCCAGTCGGTCCAAGGAGAGGGGATTCTGATCCCATGTGTCCAGAAGTGCCAGTTAAAGCGGGCGGAGATGCAGTTGAGCAAATGGGATGGCCTCCATCACCGCCACCATCATGCCCAGGACTTTCATCCCGAAACGGATAGAATGTGGTGTCGACTGTCTCAGCGAGAGAGCTCCTTGCCAGAGAGCTGCCGACTTGTCTGGTGGGAGAAAAATCAGTCCCTGGGAGGAGTCGAAGACCATTCCCAGAAAGGTAAGGCGCTGAGTTGGAGTCGGAGAGGATTTGTCCAGTTTGACAATCCAGCCTAAACGAGAGAGAGTGTCGATGGTAATCTGTACGCTCTCCGTGCGCAATCGGAAGGACGGGGCCTTTATCAGAAGATCGTCCAGATAAGGGAGGATTACGACGCCGCGAGAATGCAGGATGGTCATGACGGCCGCCATGACTTTGGTGAATACCCTTGGTGTCGTTGCCAGGCCGAATGGGAGGGCTGTGAACTGAAAATGATCCGACTGCACCGCAAAACAAAGAAATTTTTGGTGGGCAGGAAAAATGGGAATATGGAGATAAGCATCCTGGACGTCGAGCTATCACAGACCGCAGGGACTCCATTCGGACGTTGAGGTACTTTAAATCTAAAATAGGACGGACGGAGCCGTCCTTTTTTGGGACAAAGAATAAGCTGGAGTAGAACCCCTTGAAACGATCTGTGTTTGGGACGGGGATGATTACCCCAGCTTGGCAGAGGGAATCGATCACCCGATGGAATGTGCGAACCTGTGAAGAGGACTTTGGGGGGCGGGATTTGTAGAATCTGTTTGGGGGTACCGCTGCAAATTCTATCCTGTATCCGGAGGATACGAGGTCTCGGACCCACTTGTCCTCCACTACGGAGAGCCACACATGGCTCAATAAAAGTAGACGGCCACCTACTCTGGTGAGACTCTCCGGGAGAGGCAACGAGTCATGACGGCTGAGAGCGTCGTGATCGTGATCCATGGTTTCTGTTCTGTTTGGGGCGAGAACGCCAGGAAGGATTCGTCTTGTAAGACGAGTGGTTCCTTCTGTCCTTCGGAGGGAATCTGTCAGGTCTGGAAGACGTGTGCGGGGCGTCCCACCTGGTAAAGGAACGAAAGGGACGAAAACGGAATGTCTGTCATCTGGAAGCAAACCGTTTGGGTTTGAGTTGAAAGAGGGAAGTGCTTTTATCTCCCGTTGCGTCAGAGATAAGCATATCGAGGCCTTCTCCAAAGAGGCGACTGCTCTGATAAGGGAGGCCGGTTAGGGATTTTTTGGACGGCCTGTCTGCATTCCAGTTTCTGAGCCATAGGTCTGCGGATGGTGATGAGGTTACTAGCCGCCTGAGCCGCACAATTTGCCGCATCAAGGGAGGCATTGATCAGGAATTCTCCGGCAATGGAGATTTGACCCGCAAGATCGACAAGATCCTGTGGAAGGGACCTACTCTGCAGATTCCTGCGGAGGGAATCTGACCAAGAAGTTAGAAAGTTACAGCATTAGCCACCCAGACTGAGGCAAAGGTCGGGGACAGAACCGTTCCAGCCGCCTGAAAGGCAGAACGAGAAAGAGTCTCAATCTGCTTGTCCGTGGAGCCCTCAAGGGAAGCTCCGTCCGGTAAGGACAAAAGAGTCCTTGTCGACAGCCTTGAAATGGCGGGGTCGACGGCCGGGGAAGACGCCCATTCTTTGCCCAAATCGGTTGGGAAGGGATAATGTAAGTCTATGAGATTGTGAGCGGTAAATTTTTTATCTGGATGTTCTCTGTGTTTCTGTAATATGTCCGTAAACTCAGTATGGTTACAGAAGGTCTTGTGTGCACGCCTGGATCTCTTAAAAGAGACCACGTGCTCCTGTACCGTGGCGGGGTCGTCCTCTACCTTCAGAGTCTGATTAACAGCCGTAATGAGGTCGTCAAGCATTGCTCGGTTGTCAGGGGAATCGAGATCAAATACCAAGTCGTCCTCCGATGCAGAATCTGAGTTAGAAATCTCACCTGGGGAGCGGGAACCGGGTCCCCTGGATGAGAGGTTTGAACCTGGCTGGGGAATAAACTTCTATGTCCCCGTTTCCTGGTTCCCGCTCCCCTGGATGAGAGGTTTGAACCTGGCTGGGGAATAAACTTCTATGTCCCCGTTTCCTGGTTCCCGCTCCCCTGGATGAGAGGTTTGAACCTGGCTGGGGAATAAACTTCTATGTCCCCGTTTCCTAGTCGGTTCAGTGGCTCAGACGGAAGAGGAGTCCCCGGGTGGGGAAGGTTCCTCCGGAGTGCTCGTGAAGAGTTCCATGAGGTTGGGAAGCTTCTGTAGTGCCTGAGTGATGGTTTGAGAGAGCATCTGGGTTAAAGACGACACCCACTCAGAGGGGACAGATGTGCTGGGCCCTGAATCAGCATTGGATTGCTGGTCACGCTCCAGGGCACAGGGCTGGCAGTACGGGCTGGAATGACCACATAGCAGTCTGGTCTGGCATGTCACGCAGTTAATGTAGATAACAGTGTGTTCCTTGGGAGGCCGTGAGCTCTTAGAGTTGGACATGGCTACGGCATGGTGCTGCAGGGAAGGGATAAGTCTGCTGAGCGTCAGTCTTACCCGTCCTGCAGAACGTGGTCCGCTCAACCCCAAAAGCAGGCAGATGTAGTAGTCCTGCCTGTGTCCCCAAATGACTGCTGGTAGCAGCGCCATGCTGCTCCGGTCTGTGGGTCCACTGTGCTCCTCTGCCCCCTGCTAGTGCGGTGGTCGTGATCCTGAAGGAAATGGCTGCAGGAACCTGGAAGGGGGTGTGTCGGAGGATGGGCTAGCAGCAAGCGCGCAAAACAAGCTCTCGTGCTAAGCGAGAGGCACGCAGAGGTCCGAGATGTGGGCCGACAGTGGGGCGGAGCTGGGTGGAACCTCCTAATTGTAGACCCCCGAAGCCGGGGTCTCTATTTGTGGACCGCCGGCCGTGGGTGTGGAGGAGGCGTGGCCGAGCGGAACTGCGCGACAAGGCCGCAGAAGCCGGGGACCAAATTATTAGGCCCGCCGGCTGGGAACACCTCTATCCCGGTGGCGCCGCACACGGAAAGGCCCCGCTGCGGAAACACGCCGTGGATGCTTACCGCAGGTGTGCGTCCAGGCCGGATGAAGCCACTACATCAGGTTCTGGGCTGTGGAGATGTCCCTTGAACACCCTGTCATGGAGGGTGGAGGCGAGAGCCCTCTGTCATCCGGTGCGCCCTCTGTGCCTTCTCCCTCAGTGAGGGAGACTCAGGAGCCGCAGTGGGGAGCCTTCTCATTCCAGGGATGGGGAGGATACAAGTGCACACTCCAGCTCTCAGCACACCCTGTACAGCAGGGTGCTGAGGCAATGTGCTTGCACAGACAGCTGGAGTCACCAGCTAGGGCCTCTGGGCACCCAAGGGGGACGACACTCCAAGGGTGTCTGCAGGGCAGGTCTGGCGGTTGCTGTGGGCACCAAGAGGGCAACACTTGAAGTACCTCACAGGTGAATGTTGTAAAAAAACAAAATAAAAGTAAAAAATTAAAAATAAATCGGAGTGCTCTGAACCCTTCCGCCTCCTGCTGACACTAAGCTGGAACTGGCTTCAGCTTGAGTCAGCATGAGGGTGTACGCTGCAGAGGAGGGGCTAACTTTTTTCGTCTACTTAGTGTCAGCCTCTTAAAGACAGCAGCATAACACCCATGGTCTGTGTCCCCCAATGAAGATGAGGGAGAAAGACTCATTATAGCTTTGATTTTAGTAAAAAATGTTTGCACTGTGTTAGTCAGTTGATAGTCCCCAGTGGTTGATACCTTTTAATGGCTAACTGAAAAGATGGTAAACATAGTAAGCTTTCGAGACACTATGGCCTCTTCATCGGGCTAATAATGACACCAATTCTGAAGACACACATATATATACATAACAGGCTGGGATAATGCAGTAAATACGACAGGTGACGTGAAGCAGAGAATACTGGCCAGTCTTGGGAGGGGGAGAGCACAGCTGGGGAAGTAAACTAGAGGTCAGAGATCATGGAACACTACATTGCCCTACAGCGGCCACTGCTTGGCTTATCGACATCTGAAACTTGCCAAGGGTGGCAGGAGCAGGGCCCGGGGTAACCAGATGAATGCGCCTGCGGTTATATTCCAAAAATAGTCTGTATCTGGCGAGACCACAAAGTTCTTACACCTCGTAATCTACAGCTCTATTAAAAATCTTCCCACATAGAGATCCACCACCTCTGAGCGCCGACACTTACAGGTGACAACCCGAATCTACTGGATTTAAAGGGACATTGTATGCCTGTTTTGCTCTCCGGCTCAATGTCACAATGGTGGGGACCGCAGCATTAGGGCCCCTGCATAATCTGATTTTATATCCCTTTGGATCTTTAAAAGTTTTAAGTCTCAAACATGCTTAACCCCTTCACCTCAAGCGATTTTCCGTATTTTCCTCTCCTTCTTCCAACAGCCATGACTTTGTTATTCTTCCATCAACATAGACATTCCAAGTGCGGTGAAAATGCAAACAAAAGTGCAATTACACCTTTATTTTTTGGGTTTTTTATTCCTCATGTTCACTATATGGTAACACTGACATGTTGATGTGATGCCACAGGTCGGTACGAGTTCGTAGATACCAAACATGTATACTGTTACTGGTATCTAAGGGGTGAAAAAAAATTCTGACCTTTTTGAAGATGATGAATTGCACTTTTTGCGCCATGTTCTGCGCCCCGTAGCGTCCTCATATTTCGGGATCTGGGGCTGGGTGATGGCTTATTTTTTGCATCTTGAGCTGACGTTTCTAATGATACCATTTTTGGGTGGATAAATTGTTTTCATCGCCTGTTATTGCATTTTACAGCAATATTGCACGACCAAAAAAAACCCATAATTTTGGCTTCTCGACTTTTTTTTCCGTTATGCAGTTTACCGATCTGATTAATTGATTTTTATATTTTGATAGATCGGGCATTTCTGAACACGGTGATACCAATATGTGTATTTTTTTTTTATAGATTTATTTTCAAAGGGGCAAAAGGGGGTGAATTGAACTTAGTTTTTTCCTATTTTTTAAAACTTTTTTTTACTTTTCCTCTATTTTACTTGGCCCCTTAAGGCCCCTTCTGCACTGCACACTCCAATTGCTTCTCCTGTTCACAGACCTGCTGCTGCAAGTCTGTGAACAGGACAAATCATCACATTATGTGTATGCCGGCGCTCACCAGGAAATGATTGCAGACAGCATCCGGGATCATCACAGGACCCCAGGGTGCATTGGCAACGCATCAATGTCCCGTAATCGCATCACGGTACTTCCGACGCCAGCACGGGACGTCGCGATTCCCACCGTCGTGCTTTGAATCGAGATGTCAGTGATTGACAGCGCAATCCAAAGGGTTAACAGTGCTGGGCGGATTGCTGATCCAATCAGTGCTGTTAGCTACACATATCAGCTGATCAGATAGGACGTGCTGCATATCTCCCATGCCCTCTTTACATCCTGCCACATTACATACCTGCGAGCCAGCTCACACACATGAGGCAGGCAATGACTGGGAATGTCGGTGCTGGCTGAATAAAGAAACCGGAGGAAGCACAGGGCGGCCTCAGCGGACACATCGTTTAGTAGGAGACGTCGGGCTCGACCCATGCCGGATTCATCTACCCAGAATCCTTCAGAATGGATCTAAAAAACAGTATCAGATAATTAGGAAAGAGACATTTTTGTATACTCACCGTAAAATGTCTTTCTCGGAGCCTTCATTGGGGGACACAGGACCATGGTGAACTTGACTTTGAGGTGGATAATGAACTTTCCTCTAAGATCCAGTGTACCATGGGCAGCTTAATATTGGCTGTCAATTAGACCCCATCCTTAGGCTAGGAGCCCTCTCCTCAGCCCGCACACAAAACGGGTCACCATGGTCCTATGTCCCCCAATGAAGCGATAGAAAAAATATATTTTTTTTTAAATCAAGTATTTTTTATTTGCAAATATCCAAACAGACAGACATAGCAGTATATAATGCCGGAGATTCACAATTTTCAAAAACAACCCCAACAGAGACAGAACAAACCGGCCCCCCACCCAACGTGTCAACACTAAGGTAGAAGGATCCAGGTTAATCAAATCACTTGTGATTCCGTACATAAGAATTTATAGGCACATTCCTCCCCTTACTCCTTTTGGATTACAGTCCCAATACTCTGTCTCTTAATAAATCAAAGGATGCCAGCCCTGGGTAATGTAGCCAACCCCCCCAAACGTTTTCAGCTTGCCCCGTTTAGTGTAGATGTTACGTTCCATGAGAATAATAAAGTTGACTTTATGTACAAATTCTTTCCTCGTCGGGGAATTCTCATCAATCCAATGTAGGGTATTATCTTATGTGCAGTATATAGCATTCTCACGACTGCCAGCTTTCCCCATTCATCCGTCATCAGATCTCCTACATGCCTCAAAATGCACGTCAGTGGGTCTCGGGTCACATTCACACCCAGCACACCTTGTATGAGATTTAAAACAACTATCAGAAGGATTGCAGCCGAAGGAAGGACCAGAGCATATGTACAACATCCGCTTCCTTCATCCCACACTGAGGACAATCAGTCCTCCCTCAATCCCGCTCCACACATCCATACAGGGTCCTGTACACTTTGTGTATGGTGAACAGTTGTGACATTCGTCCGGATTCACTCATGGAGATCTTAGAGATATATTGCAGAATGTCTTCCCATTGTGTGTCTGATATAGGCCCCAGGGCTTCGGACCATTCTAATCTAGTTGTCAGTGGGTGTTTTTCCCGGAAAGTCTCTAGCAGGCCCCTGGTGCCTCTCTGTGACCCGATAAGTAGCATGCTATCTGCCTGGACCCGTATCTGCGACTGTCTGCTTTGCTTGAGAAATGCATGTTGCAGCTGCAGAAATTGGTAGAACATCGTACGCTGTAGGGGAAATTCCTTCCCTAACCCTTCGAACGATTTGAGCGTGTTACCATTCAGCAGCTGCAAAACATACCATATCCGATCCTCCTCAGAGAAATGTATTTTTACAAAAGAGAAACAATAGTAGAATATATCCAGTGGATAACATGGAGTGGTGAACTCGAGCCCCCCCCCCACCCTCTACTTTATTAGCATCAGCCTCACACGGTCACACATTGATATCCTTTCCAATAAGCCATCGATGCAAAATCTACATAACCTTCCTTCACTTACGGCTTCCACCAGAAGGGGGCAGCGTGCATAGAGCACAAACATGTGAGCGTGCAGCACCTCCCCGCAGTCCGTCTGCAGCTGAGCATCACTCAGATGGGGGTTATTCACCATCGCCATGAAATCGTCCGATAGAACAAGCAGTGGGATCTGGGAAAATAAAAGGCAGGTAAATGACACATAGGTCGGTGTCAGAGGGCCGTATAACAAACATGACGATCGCATCAAGATGCCCGGAGGGTCAGCGACTCTCCTGACCCAAGTGTGACAGCCCAATATATTACTATGCCGCTGTAATGCTCGGGTCAGGGGAGCCGCCGGCTAGTCCAGGCATTTTGATGCGATTGTCATCTGTGTTATATTGTCGTCTGTGGAGTCTCATTGAGGGCTCACTGGCTTGATAGTCCTTTTCTTAGCATCGTACCTTGTTCTCAGGCACACGGCCCTCTCTTGCGCTCTTCTCCTCTTGTGTCGGGATGAATCCGCTCAAAGGAATACTGACCGGTGACTCTCGGCCTGTAGTAGGATGGTGTCATTAGTATACAGTACACGACGGCCATACTTCCCAGGAGAGCTGAGGAGCCATATTACCTGTAGACTCTTTACAAATGCCTCCTCCTCCGTTCCACTGAGTGAGCGTCAGCCCCTCTCCGGCCAGGTCAGCCAGGTCCAGCAATGCCTTCTGACTGTCGGACATTGGGTTTTTATCCTCACAGGACACAGGTTGGGGATCCTTCTCACCGGTCGGTGGGCCCTGTGGTTTTCCAGGATGTAATATGCTCCTGTTCACACTCGTCTGTGAACTCTGCAACTTCTGAAACAAGAGGGATGGTGCCATATTCTCCCCAGCGCCAATACAGCTCCTGTATGTGTGCGTGTTGGTCTCTCACCTTCACAGGCGACTTCCATGGAGTGATCGGGGGCCTCAGTTCGGCTGTGTAGTAGCTCTGGGGGTCTCTTTTCTCCATCATATTACTGATATCCCACAGTGGACATTTTTTCCCTGCTCGGAGTCTCCAGTTTTCCCTTTCTTCTTCTTCTATTATTGACCAGAAGTGGCTGTGGGGTAATGTGAGGATGCTGCTGTCCGCCGTCTCCTCGGTCAGCAGCAGGGACAATCTCTTCTGCAGCTTCTCCTTGGTCTCCTCGGGGGCTTGGAGCAGCAGAAGAGGTGTAGGTTTATCCTTTTGCTTCCGACGGCTTTTCTTTTCTAAAAAGAGTATGATACTAATAGTACCCTTGAATAGTGCTCAGGCAGACCTTTTAGAATATGTAAAAATCATTAATGTACTCTTTGTAGTTTTCTTGCTATAAGCACCTTCACACCCAGCTGGCAGCTGTAAAAGTTATTGCTCTGACTCCTGGGAGTCACAGTATGTAAATGTTAAATATCCACGCCTATCCAAGCTGGTGTTCTGTCCCTCCCCTCTGCAGACGTTACACTGAATCTCAGGCTTCTGTAAGCTGCTGGGAGGTGTTTTGTGTTACAACACTTGTGGTAACATCACTAGCCTGTGCTGCCTGTGAGATTTCTGTTTATATGAAGGTTGGGTTTCCTGCAGACATGTAATTTGTGTATCTGCTGAGCAAATGATCAAATGTTTTTATAATCACATAGAAATATATCAGAGCACACCCTACACACGTCTCAGATACGCACAATGAAGATGTCAGATCTGCATCTGCTAAGAGCACACACCTCCTCTCCCTCCTTTCTCCTCTGTCTGCAATGTGTCCCTGTGCCTAGAGAGCCGACCACCCACAGCATACAGACTAGGGAGGGCAGGGAAGTGCAGTGATGTATGAATATTCATTCCTTGGGGAGTGGGCAGCAGAGAACTCACTGTGATTGATAGATGGAATGAATCTTTTATTTTGAAGTTTACACAGGATAGGGGGGAAGCATAAATAATATAAATACATGAATAGAGAGAACTTACATAGAGGAATTAGAAATTTATATCAGTTACATATAAATAGACTGCAGTAAGAAATGCTTTTCTTATTAAATGACTTCCATGCTATTGGTGGAACAGAGAATAATCCAACAGCGCCTTGTTAAGTAATGGTCCCCCATTCGAAATTTTCTACATGCTAAAAAGGTCTCTATGTTCATGCATTAGTCCTGCATACAATGGCATTAGCCCTGAAGGTGTCCTACTCATTAGATGACCCCCTCTACCAGCGTTTTACCTCGAGCAGGTGGCTCTGGGGGATCTTGCCGTCCAGCTGTATTCTGCGCCTTCTTGTCCTCCTGTATGGATCGTGACATGGCCATGGCCACCAGCACATCCTCCATCTCTGCACCAGTCTGCCCCATCTTCCTTTTCTTGGAGGGCTCCTTCTGTTTGGTTACACCTCTTCTCTTCCCGTTGACCACCCTGCATAGATGAAGTGTGGGAGCTTTAAGCCCTTCACAACCAAGGACGTAGATATATGTCCTTGGCCGTGTCCCTCCCCCTGATGTGAGCTCATGCGCTAAGCTTGCATCTTCCCTCACACATCTCAGCTGATCTGATCAACTGAGATGTGTAGCTAACAGTACCGATCCGATCGGCGTCAATCAGTGCTGGTAACCCTTTGGATTGCGCTGTCAATCACTTACAGTGCGATCCAAAGCACCATGGAGGGGATTGTGCCGTTCCCCGCTTGTATCAGATGCTCTGTGATGCGACCACAGGACTTCTGATGGTTACCTTGACAGCCCGGAGTCCTGTGATGACCCCGGAATCTGTCTGCAATCAATTTCTCTCGGCGATCTCTGAGCTCTATTGCCGGCACAAAGTGATGATTTCTCCTGTGTTCAGACATCCAGTAGCTCATCGGTACACAGGAGAAGTGATAGTAGTGTACAGCACTGAGGCCTCCTAGTGGGCCAAGTAAAATACAGGAAATTTTATTTTTAAAAAATATGAAAAAACAAAAGAAACAGAAATTGGCCCGGTGTGAAGGATTTAAATTCTGGCACCAGATTCTGCAATACAAGCTGCATACATTACTCTACAGGTCTCTTAGTCATGGTGAGGCTGGTGTACTTACTTTAAAAATTCATGTCAAAATGGCTGTATCGTCCTGATAAAGCTGGGCTCAGTTTAATATCAGAATTATACAGCCACCCTAGCAGAGTTTCACAATAAGTTCAACCGCTTCATCTGGTTCAATACATATATTTATAACAAGACAAGTGAATTAAAAGTCTCCATCTTACCGTAATGGCGCCTCTGATCCTGTCTCGGCCGCCTGCCGCTGAACTGCCTGCAGCAAAGTCTGAGCTGGGACCTCCAATTTGACGGCGCAGCGTTTCAGGTGAGCCCCCCGGCTCTTCTCTGTGCTAAAAGGTTTCCCACACAAAGGACAACTAGGAACCACAGGGGTCACGGCATTTCCTCCTAAACTCTCCCCCTGGTCCAAGCACCTGGAGAGATCAAGGAGCCAATGTAGACTTATCCAGAAGTAGAATATACAGCAGATTTTGGGGGATGGTCCCTTTACCTGTTTACATGCTGCTCCCTCAGGGCGCTGCTCATAGCCGTCAAGTCTTTTTGGCACAACTGGCAAAAAAAGAGTCCTTCGTCTTCTAAGCTAACCGGCTTCTCTTTGACGTCCATTTGCAGTGCCAGGGCCAGAGCGCCATCGTTCTGCACACTCGGTCCGGCGGTCTGTGATCCCACTGCAAGAAGAACAAATAAGAGTGACATGGAAGGAAAGAAATGATGGCAAGGTGGAAGACGGACAAAGACGCACACCGTAATGGACGTCCTGTTCTCACCGGGGGCTTCGCTCATCTCTGTGGAGTCCAGCTTCATCCGGCAGGGTACCGTCCTCTTGAACTGCTGCATCCGTTCCAAGACAAGATCTTTGACATTGATGTGGTCAGAGGGTCTGGGGTCTGCTCCCCGGCTGACGTCTGATAAAATGGAATTTACAATAGTGGTTAAAGAGAACATCCAGGACTTGTGTGGATGACTTATCTTTAGATGGCTTGGGGTCCGACACCCGGCTAATCCCTAGAGCCAATACTGGCTGATACCTAGAGCCAGGACCGGCTGACACCCAGAGCCAGAACCAGCAGATACCTGCAACCAAGACCGGCTAATGCCTAGAGCCAGGACCAGATGATACCTAGAACCAGGACCAGATGATACCTAGAGCCAGGACCAGATGATACCTAGAGCAAGGACCGTCTGACACCTAAAGCCAAGACTGGCTGACACCTAAAGCCAAGACCGGCTGACACCTAAAGCCAAGACCAGCTGACACCTAGAGCCAAGACCGGCTGACACCTAGAGCCAAGACCGGCTGACACCTAGAGCCAAGACCGGCTGACACCTAGAGCCAAGACCGGCTGACACCTAGAGCCAAGACCGGCTGACACCTAGAGCCAAGACCGGCTGACACCTAGAGCCAAGACCAGTACAGTGTACGAAGCTGCGGCGCCACAGCGCTCTAAAGTGTTGTGGCCGCTTCTAGGTACTGCAACTCAGTTACAATTAAGGTAATGATCTGAGCTGCAGTATCGGAGGTCGGCCACTGAGGTCTTCCTACACCATACACTGTCAATGTCCTGTGCACTCTAGTTATCGTCTGATAATTGGTGGCACTGGGTGTTGAGCCCCAACTGATGTGATATTTATGTCCTGGAGTTTGCCCATCTTGGTTATTCACAGAATATGAGATAAATGTCTGTTAGAGATGGATTGCACCTATGTCAACCATAGACCCATCTGGGAATAGCGAGGCTCTCGCTCGGGCAGTGCACCCTATGGGGAGTTCTGAAGATAGATGTGGCTCTCAGTGTTCGGCCCCGCATTTATCAGACATTTATGACACGTCCTGTCTGTGATGGCAATACCCCTAAGTCTGGACCTAGTAAGCAATAAAAACCTGATTTGCAGAGGTCTCTATGATGAGCAGAAATAAATGTACATAGTATAATGTGTATTTTACCGTCCTGGAGACCATTAGTAAAGCATCCCTGCACTGCGAGATCCGTTTGCTCCGTTCTGTCTCCGTCAGGTCCTGATGTGACGTCCACTCCGGCCTCTCTGCTGCGCGCTTCTTTTTTCTGCTTCTTGCTGGCAGCAGGTTTGGTCCTCTTGGGTTTCGCCCGTGCGGCAGTGCTGGCTTTGGGGACATTCTGACTTTCTAAGGGGTTGTTGTTCTTTTTAACTCGTTTCAGGAGCTTGGAGCAAAGTTCAGCAAATTCATCATCCGACTCGACCATTAGTGACGTCGTCTCGGGATCGGTGGTGAGATGGTTAAATCAGCGGAGCGCAGGCCGGACCTCATCTCATCTCTCCATCATACAGTAGGCACACCCGCTGCAAGGAAAATGGAGGACAAGAGAGCGATTAAAGGGAGGGTACGAATAGAAAACCCATCTCCACACACATTAGGGTTAATGAGTCTGTGCTAGACCCCCATCATCCCCATACAGAGCCTCACTCACTTCGGAGACCCGTCCAGTCCTGCCATACAAAGGCAACCTCTTGTAATAAATGTGCACCGTGTAATACTTAATATCCCCAGAGGAGGCGCTGCAGAAAACTGAACACTAAGGACCCGATCCATTATGGCTACTTTGTCTTTTTTTGTCTAGTTTATTGCTTGTTTTTATTTCTCTTTTAAAGTCTTTTTTTATAGACAGTAATGTGCAAAGGTTTTAGGCAGGTGGAACAAAGAGATCCAATGTAACAATTGTTCTGATAGAGACGTGTTTATGGTTTACTTTGATCAATTAACAGAATACAAAGTGAAAGAACAAAAGAGAAATCTAGACCAGGTCAATGTTTAGTGTAACGACCCTTTGTCTTCATCAGTTCTTCAGGATACTTGTCACTTGCACAGTTTTGCAACATGGCCGGAGGTCGTTCCAAACATCTTGGAGGACCGACCCCAGATCTTCTGTGTATGAGGCTTGTGTAGATCCTTCTGTCTCTTGATTAAGACGGGATGATGTGAGATTAGGGGTCTGTGGATCATCATTCTGCGTTATTGATGATATCACATGATGGGTAAATGTCTGCCTGTATATCTCAGAATTGAGGACACCATTAATCCTGAACAAATCCCCGACTTCAATTGCTGAAATGCAGCCCCAAATTTACAGGACCCTCCCCCCGTGTCATTGTTCCTGCAGATCCGCATTATTGTCACATTTTGACACCTCAGTCCACAGCACCCTCTACCACCTTTCTGCACCCTAGTTCCTTTGTGTTCAGGCATAGTTGGGTTGCTTAAACTTGTTTCCATGTTGAAGGTTTGGCTGCAATTCTTCCATGAAGACCCCTTCTGGCCAGACTAGTGTAGCTGGGTCACACTGATTTCTGGCAGTACTGAGTGGATGGCACTGCTGGACATCTTATGATTGTTTTCAGATTATAAAATCCACCAAAAAATTTGGGAGGAAAATGGGTGGTGCATTTTATAATCCAGTTGTATATTCCATGAGCGATCCTAGGGTGAGTGCGAGGCAGGAGTGATTGCATTCAGGTATATTTCTGCTTCAAAGAAATGGCATCGGATATGGTGCATGCACAGATTGAGATCACGGCTCAATGACAAACCGAGACCTCATCTGCACACACATGCCACCTCCAGACGCCATTTCCCTTAAATCTGCTGCAGGGAGATCAATGGAGCTGGAGGCGGCACATGTGCATATTGAGATCTTGGCTTGTCATTGAGTAGAGATCTCATCTGTACACACGTGCCATCTCCAGGCGCCATTTTCCTTAAGCCCGCTCCAGGGAGATCAATGGCACTGGAGGCAGCGCATGTGCATATTGAGAACATGGTTTGTCATTGAGTAGAGATCTCATCTGTACACACGTGCCACCTCCAGGTGCCATTTTCCTTAAGTCTGCTGCAGGGAGATCAATGGCACTGGAGGCAGCGCATGTGCATATTGAGAACTTGGTTTGTCATTGAGTAGAGATCTCATCTGCATACACATGCCACATCCAGGCACCATTTTCCTTAGGTCCGCTGCAGGGGGATGAATGGTGCTGGAGGCGGCGCATGTGCAGATTGAGATGTTGGCTTGTCATTGAGCCGGTACCTCAATCTGCACATGTGCCGACATTTCTTTAAAGCTTATTCTGCCAATATTTACCTGAATACAACCACCGTGATGGCTTCTGCATCACAACGCCCGCAGCATTGACGGCACATCCGCTGCATTGCCCTACTCCTGCCAAAGCCGGCAGCACCACCTGTGCCTCCTGTGACCCGCTCTTCCCCGGTAAACTACAACCAGATTATAAAACAGACCCCCAATTTCACATGCATTTTCCCTAAATTTGGGGTGCATCTTATAATATGCAAAATATGGTATGTAAGATGTGTCTCATCCGTTGCACGAAGTTTCCTTGGACAGCCACTGTCTCTAGCGCTGCCCATTTCTCGGTGTCCTCAATGCTGAGAAATACAGTCATATACTTCATCATGAGATACCATCAGGGAGGCGTCTGATTGGCTCCAAATTCCTTTAAAAACTGTGTAGATGTGTAACTGATGAAGGTAAAGGGCGACCATTAGATATTGATGGAATGTAGACTTCTCTAACTATTAATTCTTATCCTATAGCATGTATTTCACATCTGGTAATATGGGAATGTGCACACCTTTGGTGCAGACATTTCTGAATCTCTTCGCATGATGAACGCTCCATACAACAGGTGCGGTTTTTTTACACATTTATGATGCAGATTTTCCCACTCATTAGTATGAAAGAAAATTGTAGCAAAAACACGAAAATAATCGACATGGATGTAAAAGATAAGCAATGTGTGCAGGAAAGGTCAGGATCCTCAGAATCAGGAAAGTCTTCAGGTTTTGTGACAAATCTGCAATGTGTGAACAGACCCTAAAACTGCTGCAGCGCCTGGTTTTTTCTTATGTTCGTCATTATGGACGAGGTTTGGGGTTTCCAGGAGTTTTTGGCCAAGTCAAAAAATGTTAAAGTTCAAAGGACATTTTGAATTTTAGAAAATCCATGACCCATTTTGAAGAGTTTGCTGTGAATAAACAAATGCAAGCTAACCCCCGTTCCCCCGACAAATGACAACTAAGGCTTTCACTGGGATTCGGCGTCAGATTATTGGATCAAGCAACGGGTGAGAATATGTCCATTCCTTCCTAGGCCTTTGGGAGCAGCATAGAGTGAAGGCACCAGACGGCCCGGATTTCCTAAATACTCTCTATGGGGAAGGTGAAGTGCGGCTGATCTCAGGACACGTCTGCAGGGAGCCATGTTTGTGTATCAGTGCTCCGTACAGTCAGGAAGATGGAACTCTGACACCGGTCTGGAATCTTCTGAAAGACTTCAAATCCCAGAGTCCTCTGCGGAACCTCCTGAGCTAATCACATAACCACAAGGCTGTCAATAATTCTTTGTTCAGCCCCTTATAATGAAGCAAACGGTGACCCCCAAGGGTCAAATCGTCATAGCAGGGATGTATAATACTGAGCTTACACGATGGTAGCCTCTGACTGCAAAATAGTGATAACAGTGCAGACTGGGTCACTATGGGATGTTTGATAAACCCCACACAATCCCTTTAATGAACCGTTATCAGTTCGTAGGCGCTGCTGATGTGTCGTCTGGCAGCTTTGTGTCAGGTCCTATGCACCGCTTCTATCGCATGTGTGATACCTGGTGAGCGGCCATCGGGCACCACCTGTGTGGCCTTTTATCGTGCACCAAGGGAGCGAGAGGTGCCAGATAATCCTCCACACTGGGATGTGTATATGAATTGAGGGGATATAGAACGGTCTGTGCGGTTATATTTACATAGCAGATAAAGTGTTTTGTTTTTCACCCATTTGTGGTCCGGGTGCATTTTTATTTTTTGGAAAAAAACTTAATAAACCCTCCCAGCTTCTCTCTATTAAACAGGCAGCACCATGATGATGCACATGGGATGTCAATTTAATTCAAATGAGCTTTATTGGCCGGACTAAGGCCGGGTTCACATTTGCCTTTGTGTCTGCATGCTTAGGGCATGCATACGCAAACGCAGGGCAAACACTGCCATACTGATGTGAACGCAGGGGAGGTTCTCCACATGCGTTCACATCAGTATGGTGCCCGGGCAGCCAATCAGCGATCTCGGCGGCGGCCGGGAGGTGGAGATCTGTAGCGGAGATCTCCTCATCCCGGCCACCGGGAGAGATTTCAATGTGATCCGCAGCGTTCTCCTGCGCCGTCATGCAGAGGACACTGATTATTCATTGAGATCCATGCATTATTTGTGCGCTTGCTGATAAAACAAGCTCCCGCGACCGCACAAAAAATGCAACAGGCTGTGCATCCAAACGCAACCGAACGCAGCCAAACGCAGGTACCATGTGTTCCATGTTAAACATAGGAACGCTGTGCGCATGAGTTTGGCTGCGTTCTGATACGCTGTGTTCCGAACGCAAGTGTGAACTCGGCCTAAGTGCATGTTAGCATTGCCAAAGAAAATGGTAAAAAAGGAGACAGGGGTAGGGAGTAGGGAGGCATGTAGAAGGTCCAGGATATATCAGGCTCCTTTTAGAGGGTAGGGGCATGTCCAGGGCAGGGTACAGAAGTCCATGACATATCAGGCTCTTAGTCGAGGGATAGGAACAAGTCCAGGGTGGGGTATAGAGGTTCAGGACATATCAGGCTCTTAGTCAGGGGATAGGGACATGTCTTGGGTGGGGTATAGAGGTTCAGGACATATCAGGCTCATACTCGAGGGATAGGAACATGTCCAGGGTGGGGTATAGAGGTTCAGGACATATCAGGCTCTTAGTTGAGGGATAGGAACATGTCCAAGGTGGGGTATAGAGGTTCAGGACATATCAGGCTCTTAGTTGAGGGATAGGAACATGTCCAGGGTGGGGTATAGAGGTTCAGGACATATCAGGCTCTTAGTTGAGGGATAGGAACATGTCCAGGGTGGGGTATAGAGGTTCAGGACATATCAGGCTCTTAGTTGAGGGATAGGAACATGTCCAGGGTGGGGTATAGAGGTTCAGGACATATCAGGCTCTTTGTTGAGGGATAGGAACATGTCCAGGGTGAGGTATAGAGGTTCAGGACATATCAGGCTCTTAGTCAGGGGATAGGGACATGTCCAGGGTGGGGTATAGAGGTTCAGGACATATCAGGCTCTTAGTTGAGGGATAGGAACATGTCTAGGGTGGGGTATAGAGGTTCAGGACATATCAGGCTCTTAGTTAGGGGATAGGGACATGTCTAGGGTGGGGTATAGAGGTTCAAGACATATCAGGCTCTTAGTTGAGGGATAGGAACATGTCTAGGGTGGGGTATAGAGGTTCAGGACATATCAGGCTCTTAGTTAGGGGATAGGGACATGTCTAGGGTGGGGTATAGAGGTTCAAGACATATCAGGCTGTTAGTCGAGGATTAGGAACAAGTCCAGGGTGGGGTATAGAGGTTCAGGACATATCAGGCTCTTAGTTAGGGGATAGGGACATGTCTAGGGTGGGGTATAGAGGTTCAGGACATATCAGGCTCTTAGTTGAGGGATAGGGACATGTCTAGGGTGGGGTATAGAGGTTCAGGACATATCAGGCTCTTAGTTAGGGGATAGGGACATGTCTAGGGTGGGGTATAGAGGTTCAGGACATATCAGGCTCTTAGTTAGGGGATAGGGACATGTCTAGGGTGGGGTATAGAGGTTCAGGACATATCAGGCTCTTAGTCAGGGGATAGGGACATGTCTAGGGTGGGGTTTTATTTTCTCGTTGATTTGAGTTAGTGACTTTGATCCACGACTCGGTCCACAAGGACCTCTGCACCCGTGCACTGCCCCATACACCATAATGGTTGTGTGTTGTATTCTGAAATAAATGGGAAGTCTGAACGGCACTCTAGATAGAGAGTGGGACTGAAAATCGGTATGGATCATGTCCTGCTGACACAGGTGGAGAGCTTGTTACAGTGTCATTACAGTGTCGTTACAGTGTATCAGGAAGATGTACAGGCAGTAGTGTTGGTATCATGGCTGTGGAGTCGGAGTCAGATTCGAGGGAATTGAGGAGCCGAAGGCGGATGTTTAGCTTACCGACTTCACAGCCCTGGTTGGTATGAAGTGAATTGCAGGACCCAGTTTGTGGGTCGTTAATCTGAGAACAGAGAGCCACCTCTGACCTCCACTGCTCTGCATTTGATTAGCCAGCCTGGCATCACGCTGCCTTGATCACGTCATTCCAGTCCATCAAATGAAGAGAGGTGGACGTCAGGTGGTGCTCTGTCCTCACAGATCATGTCCTGCTGACACAGGAGAAGAGCTCATCACAGTTTATCAGGAGGCAAATCGTTTTGCAGGTCACGGTCCACCGGTTGGTCATATGTTAGGGCAGAGAGCTGCCTCCGACCTCCTGACATCCGCTGCTCTGCTTTTGATTAGCCAGCCTGGCACAATGTAACGCAGGAATCACGCTGCCTTGATCAGAATATATTTTTCTATCTACTGACTAACACAGTACAAACATTTTTTGCCTCGATCTTGTTATTCCAGTCTGGTTAATCAAATGAAAAGCGGTGGATGTCAGAGATTACCGACCCATGGATCATCTCCTGCTGACACAGGTGAAGAGCTTGTTACAGTGCATCAGGAGGCAAATTGTCTTGTAGGGGCAGGAAGACTAATGGATGACAGAGTGAGGGCAGAGCACAGTATATAAGGGGCAGAAATACTAATGGATGACAGAGTGAGGGCAGAGCACAGTATATAAGGGGCAGGAATACTAGTAGATGACAGAGTGAAGGCAGAGCACAGTATATAAGGGGCAGGAAGACTAATGGATAACAGAGTGAGGGTAAAGCACAGTATATAAGGGGCAGGAAGACTAATGGATGACAGAGTGAGGGCAGAGCACAGTATAGAAGCGGCAGGAATACTAATGGATGACAGAGTGAGGGCAGAGCACAGTATATAAGAGGCAGGAATACTATTACAGAGTGAGGGTAAAGCACAGTATATAAGGGGCAGGAATACTATTACAGAGTGAGGGCAGAGCACAGTACATAAGGGGCAGGAATACTAATGGATGACAGAGTGAGGGTAAAGCACAGTATATAAAGGACAGGAAGACTAATGGATGACAGACTGAGGACAGAGCACAGTATATATAAAGGACAGGAAGACTAATGGATGACAGAATGAGGGTAAAGGACAGTATATAAGGGGCAGGAAGACTAATGGATGACAGAGTGAGGGTAAAGCATAGTATATAAGGGGCAGGAATACTAATGGATGACAGAGTGAGGACAGAGCACAGTATATAAGGGGCAGGAAGACAAATGGATGACAGAGTGAGGGCAGAGCACAGTATATAAGGGGCAGGAATACTAGTAAATGACAGAGTGAGGGCAGAGCACAGTATATAAGGGGCAGGAATACTAATGGATGACTGAGTGTGGGTAAAGCACAGTATATAAGGGGCAGGAGGACTAATGGATGACAGAGTGAGGGCAGAGCACAGTATATAGGGCAGGAATACTAGTAGATGACAGAGTGAGGGCAGACCAGACTATCCGATACCGCAGACTCCCAGCATGGGACTTGTAGTTCTACAGCAGCATGTAATGCTGGGAGTCCCGTGTCCGCCATTGCCCCGTCAGCCGCCGCCGTTTTATGTCACTATTTTCCCCACTGTATCTTACCTCTGGCCATTCGTACGTTCAAGGACCTGGAAGTTACGCTACATGACGTCACCGCGCACGGCGACGACCGCTCAGCTGTTCCCATGACGACGGATTCAAACTGGAGCTGGCGCCTCAGCGAGGACGGCATTATTAATGAGTCTTCGACAAAATGGCGGCCGCTCTCCAAATGTCTGCACGAGAGACCGAGCCTTGTGCTGCGGGCAGTGACCACACATCACTGGCAGATTACACGTATCAAACAAACTGTACAACGATATAACACTCAATTTATACCCTCAGAGAAATAAAAGGACTTCTCACTCACATGACATAATATGCAATAAAGGTTATGGCTGACTGAACCCAGAGTTATAAGGGTCCATGGGCTCCTCTTCTCCCCCTCCCAGAGATATAACGCTTTATATTCCGGTCGGTGGAGCTGTATCGGGTTCGCGTTTTGCACTGTAGTTTTTATGGTTACCCTCTGGGGTCCGCACGACTTTCTCCGAGATCATAAAATAGAGGATAAGTGACAAAAAAATCATAGGTTCTGTCATTTCCAGGTCTTCAGGCCCCATATGGGATAAATATTCTGATATTTTATTAGTTTGGATGTTTACACGCGGTGATACCAAATCTCTTAATGATTTAGGTTTTATTTACATTCTGGCACAAGAAGAATCATAAGAACTAGTGATGAGCGAGGGTGCCTGAGACGCTCATTACTCCATCAAGTATCGAGGGTGCCTGAGACACTCATTACTCCATCGAGTATCGAGGGTGCCCGAGACGCTCATTACTCCATCGAGTATCGTGGATGCCTGAGACGCTCATTACTCCATCGAGTGTCGCGGGTGCCTGAGACGCTCATTACTCCATCGAGTATCGCGGGTGCCTGAGACGCTCATTACTCCATCGAGTATCGCGGGTGCCGAGACGCTCATTACTCCATCGAGTATCGCGGGTGCCTGAGACGCTCATTACTCCATCGAGTATCGCGGGTGCCCGAGACGCTCATTACTCCATCGAGTATCGCGGGTGCCTGAGACGCTCATTACTCCATCGAGTATCGCGGGTGCCTGAGACGCTCATTACTCCATCGAGAATCGCGGGTGCCCGAGACGCTCATTACTTCATCGAGTATCGAGGGTGCCTGAGACGCTCATTACTCCATCAAGTATCAAGGGTGCCTGAGACACTCATTGCTCCATCAAGTATCGAGGGTGCCTGAGACGCCCATTACTCCGAGTATCGCGGGTGCCCGAGACGCTCAATACTCCATCGAGTATCGAGGGTGCCTGAGACGCTCATTACTCCATCAAGTATCAAGGGTGCCTGAGACACTCATTACTCCATCAAGTATCGAGGGTGCCTGAGACGCCATTACTCCATCGAGTATCGCGGGTGCCCGAGACGCTCATTACTCTATCGAGTATCGAGGGTGCCTGAGACGCTCATTACTCCATCAAGTATCAAGGGTGCCTGAGACACTCATTACTCCATCAAGTATCGAGGGTGCCTGAGACGCGCTCATTACTCCATCGAGTATTGCGGGTGCCCGAGACGCTCATTACTCCATCGAGTATCGACGGTGCCTGAGACGCTCATTACTCCATCGAGTATCATGGGTGCCCGAAACGCTCATTACTCCATCGAGTATCGCGGGTGCTCGAGACGCTCATTACTCCATCATTTATCGAGGGTGCCTGAGACGGGCTCATTACTCCATCAAGTATCGAGGGTGTGTGAGACGCTCATTACTCCATCAAATGTCGAGGGTGCCTGAGACGCGCTCATTACTCCATCAATTATCGAGGGTGCCTGAGACGCGCTCATTACTCCATCAAGTATCGCAGGTGCCTGAGACACTGATTACTCCATCAAGTATCGAGGGTGCCTGAGACGCTCATTACTCCATCGAGTATCGCGGGTGCTCAAGATGGTCATTATTTAATCGAGTATCGTGAGAGCTCAGTACTCAATCAAGTATGGCCTCTTCATCAGTCTAATAATGATTCCTTCACACTTAAAGCACGAATAAATGTCTCACATGGATTTATGGCTTTCTATGTTCACTGAGGAAAGTTCAGGTTTCGACCAACCACTAATCAAAAAACAACAATACAATCTGTGCCTCTTATCTCGGAACTTTGATTTTACCTCCCTAGCTCCTTTCCCCAATCCCAAGACTGACTACTATTTTCTGCTTTACGTCACCTGTCGCATTTCCTGCATCATACTACCCTGCATATGTGGCGCCCCTATGGCAAGGCACCACAGGGAGGTACTGCACTCTAATTAAAGGTGTGGTGCCTCTGTAACCGTGGACGTGGGGGAATCTTCAGAGTCTGCACCCCAACATCCATACACAGGCCACTTTAATACAGGGGACTGATATTCAGTAGGTCCCAGGGGGTGGAGCGTAGAGAGCGGGAGAAGGGGAGTGACAGCAAAGTCAGACAGTTGGTGTCAGGAGAGCAAGGAAGGAAGACCCTGCGGCTACAGTGGAGGGCACCTCTTAGGAGAGGGGTGACCCAGACTCTGAAGGGGGTTTACACAGGACTGGTCGGAGCCAGCTGGGGACCCAGGTCGACACCGGCATACCGGAGCCGAAGTAGATAGACGCAAGGTTTAACTCTAACTACAGACCGGCAAGCTGAGGGCCCGACACACACAGGGAGCCGAAGCACCCCTAAAGCAGCCCAACATCAGTCCCGCAGCTGGGTTCATGACACCGACAAGTTAGAGGCTTTAGGTAACATACCCCGAGGACTAGAGACTTGGCTCAAGAGGGGCAAATAGAGACAGAGCAAGAGAGTAACAAGACCATGAGCGCCATATTGAGGGCATCACTGTCAGACTCTGGAGAAGCCTTCACGATCTGCGGTTACAATACTCGTTAACCTAGAATGTACCGTGTACCTGTTTCCATCTGGTGCAAGAACCGTTTGAGCTGAAGTGGTGTCTGTTCTCCTTTCATTCGGCGCCCAGAGGGCCACAACATCGTCACCAGTGGTGAGGACTACTACTCCCCTCATCCACCCCGCTGACCTGAGGTAAAGCTCCACCTGTGAGGAGCTGTACTACCAAAGCTGACTTCCCATCACCTCAGCGGCCGGCAACAGCGCTGGTAACCCTATTACCAGGTACCACAGGTGGCGTCACGATACCATTTCCCCCATAATCATCACCCCCATCCCTGACACTGAGGGTCCAGGGTACGGAACCGGGAACCTACCAGCCGTGATCCCCATTGAAGCAACCACCTGTCCCTGTATCCGAGTACCTCCTACCCTGGTGACCGACTCACATATGTATATATGTGTGTGTTCAGAATTTGTGTCATTATTAACCTGATGAAGAGGCCATAGTGTCTTGAGAGCTTGCTTTGCTTTTTCTTACCATCTTTTCAGCTATCCATTAAAAGGTATCAACCACTGAGGACTCTCAGATTCTAATATATGTTAGATTCTAAAATATGTTCTGCTGCTGTAATACTGTAATTTCCTCCGGGATCAATAAAGTTTATCTTATCTTATCTTATATTTTTCTACTGGCTAACATGGTACAAACATTTATTACATTATTCCACAGAGTATCGTGGGTGCTCATTACTCGATCGAGTATCATGGATGCTCAAGTGGCGCCCCTGCGGATCCAGTTACCACAGAGATGCTGCAGCCCTGTTAAGGTGTAGTATTCCAATCTTGGGTAAGAGCACAGACCGATGCCGGGATACCCAGATCACAGTAGGAACCATTGTAGTGAGGTTGGGTGGTGAAGGAAGCAGAGGGAACACTTGGGAGCAGTGAGGCCAGGAAGAACACATGTAGATGACATGGGACACATGACAAAGGGTATAAAAAGAGTGGGAGAGATCTAGAACTTAGGAGAGAGAGTTGTACAGCTAAGGAGAAACAGCTGAACAGCAGAGAGGAGAGTAAAGCGCTATAATTGAGTTGGAGGGAAGCTAGAGAAAGAAAGCCTGCCACAGAAGAAAGAACGTAAGTGTCCAGAGGCCAGACAGTGGAGCAGAAACAACACCTAAGTGGTTCAGAGGAAGAACCACTCTGTCACTGTTAGCTTGTTCGTTGTATTTTTACCTTGTTTGTATGTAGCCCTTTGTCAAGCACCATGGAATCAATAGTGGTCTATAAATTAATAATAATACTCGATTGAGAATCGTGGGTGGTCAGTAATGCTCATTACTCAATCTAGTATCGCGCGTGCTTAGTACTATTGATTATGCAATTGAGCATCACGGGTGCTCAGTACCACTCAATAGTTGATCAAGTATTACGGGTGTTCAAGTGCCATTTTCAAGTCCTCACCCTACATGTTTCACAGCTGGTAGACAGCCAATAAATATGTGGGGATTGCCTGCCATACACAATAATACTGTAGCCATGTTGCCTATTGGCATTACTGTGATTTGCTGGCGTCATGGGGTCTTGTATGAGACCCAGGGGAGCAGTTCTCAGCACACTGCAGTTCAGGGAGAGTTGACTATAAGAAGGAGAGTTTAGATTTGAGCAGTTATATAGATGGTTGTACACTCGCCCCCTTAGTGCCTTTCATGCAGCACTAAAGAGAGTTTTTTGCCTGGTTTAACTTAATAATAATTAAAAAAAATGGCATGGACTTTCTCCTATATTTGATAATCAGCCAAGGTAAAGTAGGTAGCTGAGGGCTGATCATATCAGGATGAGAAGGGCCATGATTATTGGGCCCTTCCCAAGCTAGAGCCACGCCAGAAGCAACGCATCACTTTATATGCACCAATTCTGTTGCTTTGCTTGGCACTTTCTGAGTAGCCTGCTGCAGTGGCAATTGGGGTATTATTTTTGGGGGTTGATGTCAGCTGTCTAGTGTCAGCTGGCATCAAGCCCAGGGGTTCCTAATGGAGAGGTATCTATCAGACACTCCCATTTACTAACCCAGTAAGTACAAAGAAAAAAAAAATAAGATCATTTGAATAGACTCCCCACACTATCCCTCATTCACCAATTTATTATCTAAAAATGTTCTCATGAAGCTCCTCTGTCATAGTCCATGTTCCCTGAATGTAGGTCCAGCAACTGTGAATAGCAGTAAAATACAAATATTCACATGGGCCGTGAAGCAATGGTAACACTCATCAGCGTCGCTGGGCGCAGAATTTTTGTGTTGTCTTTTTTTTCATTTTACTTACTGGGCTAGTAATGGGGGTGTCTGAAAGACACCTCTCTATTACGAAACCCTGATCTTGATGCCAGCTGACATTACACAGTTGACATCAATCACCAAAAAATATTACCCTATTTGCCACCGCACCAACGCAAATGGGAAGAGCCAAAGTGCCAGAATTGGTGCGTCTAATGTGAGGCGCAAATCGTGGGGTTGTTATGGGCTGGTAAATTTAGGCTGGCAAGGGCCTTTCCAGCCTGGTAATATCAGCCCACAGCTGACTGCCTAACCAGCCAAGGTAATCAAAAATGGGGGAACCCAACATAATTAAAGAAAATATTATTTTAGTTCCCAGCAGCGAGCTGGGAGTCAAAGATGCATCCAGGCATATTCTCCATGTTGTTCTCATTACAACTAAGCTCTGTATCCATCAATTTCAGCAATTAACCTGCCACCCCCCTCCCCAGCCCTCGCTAGAGTCTTCTGTTAAAATGCTCAAGTTCCCCATTGACTTCCATTACACTCGTTGCTTGAGTCGCACCCATGCAGAGGTTGGACCTGCTCGATTCGAGTAATGAGCGCTCAAGCATTTCAGTGATCGCACACCACTAATAGAACTTTCATATTTCATTTTTTTTTTTATTCTTCACCTAGAGGACTTGAACCTGCCATCGCTTGTAATACGGTATATTGCATTATATTGTAAAGTGCTGATCTCTTATTTCAAAGACATACTGATAGGATGTTTACATTGTGAGCCACAATGGGGACAGTGTGCAAATGTATGTTAAGGGCTATGGAATAAATAGCGCTATATAAATGTATATATTATGAGGGTATAGAGTTGGGCTGCATAGGTGTACAAACACGTCAGACACGGGGTCTTCCGTAGGTCATCTGGGCCACTCTGCTGCCATGTCAATGCAAGTCAGCCCATTATACTCTATAGTCAAGGGAGTGGGCAGGAGGAGCAGGAAGAGGAAACAGGCAGAGGGAGACACAGAATGATTGTTCTGAGCTGGATTCACGTCTACACTGATCACTACTGCTGTGTGATATCCTCCATGTAACTGCTGGTTGTCTCCTTGTGCTGGAACAAAAAGTGAAAAATAGGAATCTCTCTCTGCATGTTATGTAATGGGCCCCATGACACATCTTGAGTATTTGGGGAGTTTTTTACCTCAGTACTCGTAGCCAAAACCAGGAGTTGGTGATAAATACAGAAATGGTGACGTGTTTCTATTATACTTTTCTTTGATTGTCCACTCCTGGTTTTGGCTACAAATCCTGAGGTAAAAAACTCACAAAATACTCAATGTGTGAATGTAATCTTAAGCCACGTGCACACATTTGACTGTTTTGTGAATGTTTTATCTCAGTATTTATTAGGACATGTTCACACGTTGAGTATTTGAGAGTTTTTTTACCTCAGTTTATGTAGCCAAAACCAGGAGTGGGTGATAAATACAGAAGTGGTGACGTGTTTCTATTATACTTTTCCTCTGATTGTTCCCTCCTGGTTTTGGCTACAAATCCTGAGGTAAAAAAAACTCACCAAATACTCAATTTGTGTAGATGGCCGAACAAATACTGAGGTAAAAAACTCAATCAAATGCACATGGCCTAAAAATTACTGAGGTAAAAAACGCCATTGCATGCACATGGTCTATCAAATACTGAGGTAAAAAACTCATGGTATGCACATGGCCTACAAATACTGAGGTAAAAAAACTCATGGTATGCACATGGCCTAACAAATACTGAGGTAAAAAACTCATGGTATGCACATGGCCTAACAAATACTGAGGTAAAAAACTCATGGTATGTAAATGGCCTATCATATCCTGAGGTAAAAAACTCATGGTATGCACATGGCCTAACAAATACTGAGGTAAAAACGGATGGTATGCACATGGCCTTAACAAATACTGAGGTAAAAACGGATGGTATGCACATGGCCTATGAAATACCGAGGTAAAAAATTCATGGTATGCACATGGCCTAACAAATACTGAGGTAAAAAACTCATGGCCTAACAAATACTGAGGTAAAAAACTCATGGCCTAACAAATACTGAGGTACAAAAAACTCAAATATATGCACATGGCTTAAGCGAGACATCACTGCAGTTAGATTCCCACCAGCTCAGAGTGGGATATACTTATATATTTTTTTTGCACTTTTTTTATTGAGTATTAGTGAACATGAATCACTTACACAATACATGTAATTCTAGAGTAAGTAACTATGAAGGACAAACACAGGCTGGGCTTCATAGATGTAATTCATAGGCACAGGGCTTTGATAGATCCCCAGCTATTGTGGTGAAACATTGGAACCCCACAATCTCGTTATGTGAAGGGTTCATAGGCTCTGAACTGACATCAGCCATCTTGGATACCTTTTAAATGCCGTCATCATGCTTAACAGCAGCATTTAAGCATTTTTTGTGTTTCTATCAGAGCTGGCTATGATCACATCAGCTACTCTCTGGTAATGACCAGTAACAAAAAAAAAACAAATAGACAAATTATTTTTTTTTTTTTACAAATTAGTGACATCTTTAATATTTTGTGGTTATAAGTGTAACATTTACAACAATGGTTCCCTTGATCTAGCATTACTCCTTGGCCAAACACCGGGGTATCCTGGGGTGACTGTCCAATAAATAAATCCAGATGATATCTTTTAGTTTTTCTCTTTCCATAGGAAAAATGGCGGCTGAGTCAGACTGATAGTGAGTGTCTAAAATCCCAAAGCGCTTTCTGGCATCCAGCCTGGGGTCCGTCAGTCCCAGAAACAGATCTTAAGAGGGGGAGGATGAGGATGAAGATGGACGTGATCAATGCTTCTCCAGCGCTTTAGTTAACAACTCATTGAGACGTCCCACCATGGGCCGGGGGTCGTCATTCAACCCGGCGGCGATCATGGCGTTCTCATAGATCTGTGTAGAACAATACAGAGATTTTAGGACAAGTGTCAGAGTTTATATATTAGCAGGAAAGTGGTGGCGATACAGTAGGCAGCCATAATGTGCCAGCATTGGTAATTACTACACACTCCAGCTTGCACACTTGCAATATATGTTGATGTATAAGGGGTCATTACTTATGGAATTTACTAATGCCATGCAAGATAGTCAGTAAAAGGGCAAAAAAAATCAGCCTGTATCACATAATGCTCCACGACAGCTGCGGTTTGTATCTTACCTGATCTAGAAGTAACCGGGCCAGATCTTGGTCTGTGTCCTTCAGCTGTCCGAGCTTCTTAATAAGAGGATGCCTGAAACATTATTAGACCAAGGGGTCAGAGGAAGTAGTCACAAAGTTGGCTTATTTCTGCTTTATCATTTGTCTCAGAAATCCTCACGTCCCATTAAATCTAGATTAAGCTGTTTACACTTGTGACTCCTCATACACAAATTAGAAAATTCACAGCCTGCTACTTTTTTATTTTGCTATTCTACATAATTCCTAGCTACAATGACATGTTCTGACACCAGAGGGCGCAGTAATAGAGAATCTAAAACAAAAAAAAAAAAAATGGATTTCATATCCATTTCGGCTTGGGCTATATTACACAACGATGTTACAGATGCGTCTTCTCATCTGCATTATGAGCGCGATCCCTGGTCTGTCGGCAGGTTTTGTGACCCATCATAGCAACATGCAATATACAAAGAACACACATCTTTAAATCATTGAATCATTCCCCCGCCACCCCGATGTATAACCTTTGGTCCCTCACCCCACGGGGTATAGTTTACAGTCCCTCGCCCCCCAGTGTCTAACCTCCAGCTCCTCACCTTCCGCTGTATAACATCCGGACCTTCGCCCCCTGGTGTATAACATCCAGTCCCTCACCCCCCGGTGTATAACATCCAGTCCCTCACCCCCCGGTGTATAACATCCAGTCCCTCACCCCCCGGTGAATGACATCCAAACCCTCACGCCTCAATGTATGACCTCCAGCCCTCTCGGTGTATAACATCCAGAGCCTCGTCCCCCGGTGTATAACATCCAGACCCTCGCTCTTCGGTGTATAACAATCACCCCCTTGACCCCCGGTGTATAACCTCGAGCCCCTTGCCCCCGGTGTATAACCCTTGGGCCCCTCACCCCACGAGGTTTAATTTAAAGCCCCTCGCCCAAGGTGTATAACCTCAAGGCCCCCCTCAGTGTATAACAACCGTCCCCTCGACCTCCGTGTCTAAGTTCCTGCCCCTCATCCCCCGGTGTATAACCTCTGGCCCCTTGTCAGCCGTCTTTCTTTACTAACATGTTACAGAGCGGCTGGTGGTGCAGATCTCACCGATACCAGCAAAGTTGTGGAATAGGAGCCACTGATGCAACATGTCTGTCCCTGACATTTCTTTCTCCTGAATCTGCCCCCATCACCTGTGAGTGATATTATTGCGATGTGGAATAAGCTGCAGCAACTCAGCCACAAAGTGGAGACCCTGTAACATTACAGAGTGGGGTAACTCTTTTCTCTATATAGAGGGATTCGCACAAGATGTACAGAAAAGTTGGAAATTGTGAACAAAAAAAAGAAAGGGAAAATCTGCCTTCAACATGGCGATATAAGGATATTGGCACCATAGAAGTAACCCAGCAGCACTACCATGGCCCAACTAACAGCTGCAACATCTATGAGTACTGGTCAGTCCTGCTCCTGAGCTCCAAGGGCAGACACATCGGTCAGATACTGCCAGTTGTGCTTTATTAGAGTAGATCCTCACCCAGTGTTGATCTCCAGGGTGGGCTGCAATAGCTGAGCTCGCTCTTCATTTGTTTTAGCAAGCTGCTGTGTACGCAGGAAATGTCGGGCTGCCCCCATCTCCAACACAGTAATCATGGCCGGGTGAGTGTCCAGACGTGGTGTGACCTGCATCAAGAAGAAGAACACCATTAATCTGGTCCTATATATATATTATTTTCTATACTTGGGGCTGCATTTACCTTGATATTGGTCACTCGGGTCCCCAGTCCGTTCCTCATCCAGGCCATTAGATCCTCAGACTCTGTATCGCTCAGTTTATCAGAAGCTGAAGGTGAAGCGTGACTGTGTTAATGCCCAAAGCCGTCTCCTTGCCCCAACCAATGCAAAAAGAAATGACCCTACCTGCCCGGCTGTCCTCATATTTCTCCTCTTTGTAATGATCCACCACGATGTCCGTCTCTACCGAGATCAGCTTCTTCTTCTCAAACTCCCGCAAGTGCAGAAGGGTGAGCTCATCAAACTGTTCGTAACAGAAGAGGACCTGAAAAGACAAAAATGGGGTGGTCAACAAAAGAAAAGGGGCGTAAGAAGGGAAGACAAGATGGGGAGAACATGGGCAGCACCTCTGTCTGCTTCTGCTTCATGGCCTCATAGTAAGGGCTGTGCTCTGCCAGGTGGCGGTTGGGTGCGCACAGGTAGTAGATGTTGCGGGATCCCGCTGGCATGCGAGTGGCGTAGTCTGCAAGGCTGGTCTGTTCTCCTGTGGGCAGGGAGGAAGACTCGAAGCGCAGCAGTTTTCCAATGTCTTCCTGCAAAAGTAATGATGGATGCATCTTACATACAAAAGCAACACACAAATGGAGAAGTCCCCAGCACATGTATCTGCCTCAACACCCGCACCTTCACATCCTGCTCCTGGGTGGTCACAATTCCTTCTCGGATGAAAAGGCCGTAGTCCTCAAAGAATTTTTTGTATTTTTCTGGATCCTTCTTGCTTTGATCGAGGAAGAATTTGATGAGTCGTCTCTGCAGCACTTCACGTAGTTTCCTGTTTAAAAGAGAATTAAAAAATACTCTGTTTATCCAATGTCCTGTACAAGTGCAGACATCACCTCCGAGCCTCAAATATTGGAAGCACAGAGTTAGGAAAAGCGTTCTAGAACAGGGTTCCCAACAGTCCTAACAAGTGTGTCTATGAGAGTGGGGCCGACCAGTCGGAGAGCGCTCTGCCCCAGGAGAGTTTAGTGTCCATGTCGGGAGTTTTTCTCGGGTACACAAACCAAAAATGTGAACAGGCCCAAACCAGCCCCTTCATTTTTGCATTGGGGAGGGCACCAGGGGTCGGATCTGAGGTCCAAGAGATATAAAACCACTTTATATGCAACTGTAGAATATTAATCACAATCACATCAATTTTTCTCAAAAACTGGAATAAAAAACGTGTCTTATTATTAGAGCATCCAGACCTTTCTGGACACATCGGTCATATTCCTTTGCTCACCGTATGAGAGTACTTTCCTGTAGCAATTCTCTGCTGAGATTCAAGGGAATATCCTCGCTGTCCACAACGCCTGCAGAGTGAGAGTGAGAAAAATAAATAATAAATAAGAATAATTAATAAAATAAATAACAGAGCAGAAAAACAGAGCTGAAGAACAGCCGAAGTTGATGATCCCTGGGTTGGTGTAGCATCGTGTTAAAGGAGACATTTTTGTTTACTGAAATACAAGTATTTAGGGTTGAAACATAGATTTTTGTTACTCACCAAAAAATACTTTTCTCTAAGCCTCTATTGGGGGACACAGGACCACGGGTCTAATGCTGTGTCCCCCAACAAGGCGATGGAGACAAATTATTTCTTCTATTGGATTTCATTAAATAATTTGCGCCGTGGCTTTATTTCGCAGCACATTCAAGCTTGATGTCATCTGTGCTCATACAGGAGCTCAGTAAAAGACAGGTTATAAATTCTCCCATCAGAATAAGATCACTGAAGGAGTCTCAGTTAACTCATTCTGCAGCCAGCAATGTGCAAGGCTATACAAGGCAAACAGGGCAAAATTTGTAATGAAACCCAATTAGCATTTTATATATAAATTACAATTAAAACAATCAGAAGTGATAACAACTTATCAAATTGTGATTGCATTATTGCAAGGTCAAACGGAGTAGAGGAAGGCTAAGGCCGGCTTCAGACTGCGTGTCTGATCCGATCCGTAGCTGTCCGCTTGAGGCAGATAGCCGCGGACCGGATCAGCACACAGGACTGGGGGGCTATTATGCCCTCCGATCCTGTGTGCAGCCGCACGCAGTTCCTGCTGCTGATAGGTGAGGACCGCGGGCGCCGCGGTCCTGACCTGTCAGCTGGTTCAGCTGCGTGCGGCTGCACACAGGATCGGAGGGCATAATAGCCCCCAGTCCTGTGTGCTGATCCGGTCCGCGGCTGTCTGCCTCAAGCGGACAGCTACGGATCGGATCAGACACGCAGTCTGAAGCCGGCCTTAGTGTAATAATATAGGAATAGGGGGCAGTAGGAGAGAGATATCGGGAGAGGAGGGTGGATTTAAGTAAGAAGTAAAATGTGGAACCCATCTAAGGCCAACTGTGTGGAGAGGCCACAGGTTTCCTGACCCCGAATCCAACAGTCTCAAATGTTTTTGTCAGGGCTAAGAGACCTGCACCTGGCCTGAACAGCGTGGACCGTACACGGTCCGGTCTAATGCTATAATGTGAACAAGGTCAACCATAGCTGTCCTGATGCTGGGGACTGTATGTACGAAGCACTCACCTCGTAGAAAGCGCAGCCACTTGGGCAGGATGTCCGCGGCCTTGGTCTGGATGAGGACCTTGCGGCTGTACAGCGCCACGCTGGACCCCAGCTCCCGGCTTACGTCAAACATAGAAGGTTTCTGCATAAAAGATCATATTGCATTTAATATACCAACCAGCAATCAGCTCCATCACTGTTTCAAGCCTGGGCCAGGGCCAATAAGAATCATCATTCAGGCAGCATGGCTTCCTCTTACCATCTCTGGCACATAGAAGATGCTCCGAATATTCAGAGGGGCGTCTGCCTTGTAGTGAAGCATGTAGCGCGGTTTATCATAAGCCTGGGCAATGAATCGGTAGAACTCCTCGTGCTGCCATTCTCCTATCTCCTTGGGGTCCATCATCCACAGAGCCTGAAGAGAAACCCAGAAAGTCAGAGGAGCAGAGCGGGATCTGGAGGATGGGAGACGTGTCGCATCCTACCTGCAGAGTGTTGATCCTCTTGCCATTAAGGTAAAGGGGGAAGCTGACAAAGTTACTGTACTTGGTAACCACCTCTGAAAAATAAAAAAAAAAATGTATTAACCCCTTTCTGTGAGCCTATGCCAAAAATGAAACGCTCCCCTTACCGCCTCCTAGGGGTGATTCGGGGGCTCACCTCTTACTCGGTCCTCATTGGCAAACTCCTTACAGTCGTCTTTAAGCTGAATGATGACTTTTGTCCCTGCCCGCACACCACTGGCCTCGGCCAACTCAAAGACCCCAGATCTACAGAAAAAAGAAGCAAATGTAGTCAATACCAAGCTATGCGCTTGTAAGTCATCTGGAATAATATATAGTGCTATAGTATATGCTGCCGTTATATGAACAGCAAGAAATAAAAGATAATCACAATGTTATCAATTCTGTACTGACCCATCAGACGTCCAGCAATACCCAGGGCTGCTGGGCTCCGAAGCCTGAGAATAGACGACCACTTTGTCGGCAACCATGAATGCGGAGTAGAAGCCGACACCGAACTGACCGATGATCTTCCCGGAGCTGTCAGCCTGATTCTGCAATGCTTCTAGAAAGGCCTACAGGAAAAACAGCAAAAAATGTCACAAACCAAGTCCCTGTGGGTACGAGGAGTCCAAAAACAGCCTGGTGTGCAGCATTACCTTGGATCCAGAACGTGCGATGGTGCCCAGGTTAGAGATCAGCTCCTCCTGTGTCATCCCGACGCCAGTGTCCTAAAGAAAGGATGTCACAGTTACACAGGGGACGATGCCACGTGCCTGATCTCCCTCCACAAATATCTTCATAGATGTTGAAGCTTAAGTATTTAGTGCATGTGCAGATGCAGGAGATTTTACTGCCTATATCTGCCCATGTGCTTAATGCTCCGATGGAGCTGGATGAGCTGTCACTATCACCATCCAGTATTTATAACTCGCTTATCCATGGGCAGGAGCCTGAGCGGGCATCACATTATATGTAAAACTATACATACACCATAGGGGAACGATTTATTTCAGAAGAAAGTAGCTAAAATAATGAAATAGGTGGGAGATGGTTGTGGACTCATCCTACCTGGATGGTGAGTGTGCCCTTCTCGCTATCCGTATGCAGGTGGATCTCCATCTCCGGCAGGCTGCTCCCCTGAGACATCAGCTTGTGTCGCAGCTTCTCCAGGGCGTCGCTACCGTTTGAGATCAGTTCTCGGATGAAAACCTGTGAAGCGACATGAGGGAGTCAGAGATACAGCAAGTCTAGAGGAAATCGACCTGAACGCTCATCTGAAGCCGCATCTCTACATTGCATAGATGTCTTTCATCTCTCTCAATTACATAGGTCTTTGCCCCTTCGTTTACACGTCAAAAAGGATAAAGGAAAAAAAAGAAATTATATATGTGTATAATATATGTGTGTGTGTAATTAAAGGATGCACTCACCTCTTTTTCTGAGTATAAGGAGCGAGCGACAATGTCCAGGAGCTTCTTCGTCTCAGCCTGAAATTCGTGCTTAGAGGCGACACCTGCGAGACATTTACAGACACTCTTAGAAGTCACTTCTTATTAAAAGGTGTGCGGATTATCAGAAAAGGATGGAAAATATTATAAAATCTGCATTCATGATTGGAGACTCTCAATAAAGCCAGGTAGAAGTGTTCTATTGTATCCTTTTCTTTATAAAGTGAGATGAAATCAATGATAGGTGGTGGTTGGACCTCTGTGGCCGCCATCTTTCCTGAACATGAAGCTCTGATTTAGCACTTTGGCCCCTTCACTACAACATCCCGGCCACCACCTGCTGTGTAGGGGGCACAGTGAAGCATCCATAGTGCTGAATTGCTGCAGCCCCTTCATTCTCAGGATCGTTGGGACCCCACTGATGGTGGTATATTCTTACAAAAGATTGGGGATCACAGGCGTACAAATGACTGTGCATGCTCCACCGGTCACTGTGCTGCCAGGGGATTCTGGGAATTGTAGTTTTACAATAGGAAGCAGATCTCTGATATAACAGATATATATGCAGGATAAAGCTACCAGGAGCATGGCAGAACACGCCGGCAATTGTCCCTTCAGAGCAAAAGAAATTAGACCAGAGGCTGAAGCAATGCAGAGAATAATACATAATGTAGGATTCCAGTACAGGAGATGGGCGAGTGCTCACCCTGTATGTTCTCGGTCTCGGAGATGATGGTGTGCAGTGGTGGCTCTTCCTCCTTGTTCTCCGCGGGTTGGGTGGTGTATCTCCGGTAGGTGACACTGCTCAGTGTGGGGAGGCTGATCCTGGAGGTGGGCACTGAACGCCAGGGAGACAGCTGGTACCTTGGGATGCAACCTGAAACAAAACGATCCGTTAGTATCAGCAAACAGACGTCTGACACTTAAACCTCGGTAAAAGCAAAAATCTGTAGACTTGTCATTTTAGCATAGAAGCTCCAAACATATATCTGGACAGGGCCACCGGCCTGTTACAATCAATCAACTTCATTCATATAAATCAAAAAAAATCCCTTTAAACAATTTCAATCTGTCCATCTCATTTTCTGGAAAATAAAGTTATTCAGATAGTGGAGTAAGCAGCGTCAAGAGATCAATGTGTATGGGTATGACAGAGGTAAATATTGCTCAGCTTGACGTGACCTGCAAACAAAGATCTGTGGCTCTCAGGCTGTAGCAGGACTACAACTTCCAGGGTGCCCGAAAGCTGAAATCAGATAACAAGAGGGAAGGAGGGAGTTATAAAAAGTCTGTCTCTAGACTAATAAGATTCTCTATTTAAAGGGAATCTGTCAGCAGGTTTTTGCTCCTTCATCTGACAGCAGCATAATGAAGGCAAAGTAACCCTGAATCCAACGATGTATCACATAGATTACTGGCTGCAGCCGTTCTGACCCAATCACAGCATTTATTTCAAGCACGTAACAGAGCTGGGAGAGCTGCCCCCGCCAACACCAGGATCTCCATAAATTGATCTTGTCACTGTCGATGTACAATCACAGCATGGGGGTGTCAGACTGCCATGTGCATGACAAAGAAATCGTTAGGTGATAGACCCTTTAGATTATGTAACCAATAGCACACAGATGAGGGGAACAGTTATGCTTAGTTTTTAAACCATTACAGCATGCATTCCTCAGCTTAAGTAGCAAAAACCTGCTGAAGGGTGTTTCAGCTCCGTCCATCTTTGCAGCGGCAGGAGAGCGGTGCCACCGATGTCACATCTACAGGTATCCTCAGGGTTGGCAGACACCGTGCTCCTGTCCTGTTCATTAGATTGGTGCACAATGCCTTCTGGCAGGTCCGTTGCCTTCCCAATGCAGAAATGATTGGAGCAGGAAAACCCCTTTAAATACCCCGGAATATGGCGATTTCAGATAGTTTTCCTTTGTATTTGGGCAGTTTAACATCACAAAGGCTTTTGCCTGTGGATGTAAAATAAGAGGGGGAAGGGGGGGTGCGATCAAAATTCGAAAAGATGATCAAGAAATAATGCCTCTCTTGTCTGCAGTATTTCAGAAGTCTGAACCACAATCATCCCAGTGACAATTGTGACATTCTTATTTTCCCCATCTCAATTAAAGGAGACGTCTAGGATGACTTGCCCTACCTTCTGTCTTCAGGAGCGCACCGCTCCTCCGCCTTCCTACTTGCTGAGGTGCAATGCATGTACTTGAACCACTGGTCTGAATTGTGCCCTCTCCTGTACGACTAGCAGAGTTGCCCCTAGAGACTAAAGCTGAATGGATCCAGGGATCAATCCAGTTTCAGCACACTTTTAACCTCTATAGAAAAGATCTTGTATTCACAGCGCTCCTCGCCTACAAAACAGCCATCCACTAACACTGCAGCAGTGGCTGGTAACCTAGAGCAAGCAGAAAACCGTAAATATTAAAAAAGCCATCCATTCTTGAGAATTAGTAAGTTGGTTGCTTTTAACGAGCACATTTAGGAAGAGGAGACATCACCTTTAAGGCAAGTATACAATAATGGTAATGCACACCTGGCCACGTGCCAGTCACTGTGTGACAACGCTATTGATCTTGTCCTGACAGGGGGTCACCGATGTTGCAATGTTTACAGATCACCGTACAGGGACGGACGGGCAGACAGTCTACAGTCATCCTCCTATACAAGACCCGTGTCCTCTATGACATTGCACTGTGACCCTTTTATTGCCAGGTCACCAAGAAAGTCTTATTCTCCCCATTACACAGAGTATTGTGGTATATCAGAGATCATCACACTCTGCAGTCATATCATGGTTGTGATGATATTGATGCAATTCATGAACAATCCCTCAGCCGGTGACTACACAATAACTTTGGTGAATCTCACCGTGACAGGTGACGACGATGGTGCCTGCGGTTGGGTTGCGACACATAAAGTCCAATCACGTGCAAGTTATCCAGCCCTTTCCACAAAGAGAATTGCAAGAAACTGTGACACCACTTGTCCCTTTAAGCCCCCATTGTGCCTTAAAGGTCTATTACCATCTTCATAAATGGATATTATCATGTAGATCTTGTAAATACAAGCACTTTTGCTATTCACTGTTTATTAAAATTCTCAGCCGTTCTTTAGATACTAGCACTTTTCTTTTGTTTACAGCTCGTTTCCATGGAGACCGACCACCTCTGCTGTCTTTTTTGTAAGCGCTGGACAGAAACTGAGTGTGATTAGGAAATAAAAGCTTCAAGACAACAAATCTCAACAGATATTCTGCTGTGTAGCATCAATGGTCGGTCTCCAAGGTAAAGAATTGTAAACACAAGAAAAGTGCTAATATCTCAAGAATGGATGAACGGCCATCACACACCGCTGTCATCTGCACCGCCATGACATGCCATGCCACTGTCACACACCGCCATGACAAACTGCCTTGACACGCTGCTGTCACACACCGACACGCCACTATCACACAACGTCATGACGCACTGCTGTCACACACCACCATGACACATCACTGTCACACGCAACCCTGACACGCCACTGTCACACACCACCATGACAAATCGCTATCACATGCCGCCATGACATGCTCCTGTCACACACCACCATGACACATCCCTGTCACATGACACACTGCCTTGACAGGCTGCTGTCACACACCACCATGACATATCCCTGTCACATGACACACTGCCTTGACAGGCTGCTGTCACACAACGCCATAACACATCGCAGTTACACGCCACCATGACACGCTGCTATCTCACACCGCCACGACACATCGCTATCACACAGCGTCATGACACATCGCTGTCACACACCGCAATGACACGCTGCTATCTCACACCGCCATGACACATCGCTGTCACACACCGCCATGACACATCACTGTCACACACCGCCATGACACATCTCTGTCACACACCGCCATGACACGCCGCTGTCACACACCGCCATGACACGCCGCTGTCACACACCGCCATGACACATCGCTGTCACACACCGCCATGACACATCACTGTCACACACCGCCATGACACATCACTGTCACACACCGCCATGACACATCACTGTCACACACCGCCATGACACGCCGCTGTCACACACCGCCATGACACGCCGCTGTCACACACCGCCATGGCACATCACTGTCACACACCGCCATGGCACATCACTGTCACACACCGCCATGACACGCCGCTGTCACACAACACCATGACACATCACTGTCACACACACCGCCATGGCACATCACTGTCACACACCGCCATGACACGCCGCTGTCACACACCGCCATGACACATCACTGTCACACACCGCCATGACACGCCGCTGTCACACACCGCCATGACACGCCACTGTCACACACCGCCATGACACGCCGCTCTCACACACCGCCATGACACGCCACTGTCACACACCGCCATGACACATCACTGTCACACACCGCCATGACACGCTGCTGTCACCTGCCACTATCACACACATTTCCATGGGCGCCTATATAATATCTATAGATAGATAAATGTATATCCTTATTGTGAAGATGATGGGAACAATAAAGTTGTGTGATTCAGTGCGCTCCAGCCCCCGGTATGTGTCACACACTGCAGAGGGCAGCAGAGGGCGCAGTGATCCGGCACCACGTGGTGACCCCTCTACTGAAGTTGACCTTACAAGCTACACATGACGTCAGGCTGGATAGCCGTGACGTCACACTCACCGCTCAGGCTCCTCCCCGGTGTGACCGCCCCGGAGCCGCTCCAGGCTCTCAGCGCCCGGCGGAGGTTTCCTCTGAGCACAGCTGAGGCCGCCATGATGTTTCTTCAGGGACGCGCGCGCACGTGAGTGACGTCAGCCGTGCGCGACACAGAGCCCGGTCCCCGGTGACGTCAGTGCTGGGCGCGGCCGGAGGGTGGAGCAACATGGCTGCCGCCAGCTCCACACAGGCGGAGGGAGGAGTTCTCTCATTCTCATTTCTCACTCATTTATGTTTGTTTTTATTATAACATTGTTCTGTGAAAAGCAGGAATGTGATGTTTTATGGGTTCACTCCTGTGTCTGTAGACAGAGGGAAAAGCCAAAGGGACCAACCAGCCTGTGACCTGCACTGTAGTGCAGCTGGCCCCAGGTGTGGGGGTTGTATACCCTGCCCTCCACCTGGAACATGATGTCATTGAGGTTCCTGTAACCCCTTCTTATCCTCATTGGTCTGCCTGCACCTCAGAACATGACTTTTGTTCTGTCCCGCGCTGTATGCTAATTACTCCTTAAAGGAAACCTGTCAGCTCCTTCTACTCCCTTGAGGAGCCAGTGACTCCACCGCGCAGGCGTGAGACGTCAGCCACTGTGCGGCTGATGAGAGACTGAAGTCTGGCGCCTGCACTATGGAATCGCTGGCTTCTCAGTAGGGCACAGTGAGGCGCCACCGCGCAGGCACGAGACGTTAGCCACTGTGCAGCTGATGAGAGACCGAAGTCTGGCGCCAGCACCATGGAATCCCTTGCTCCTAAATAGGGCACAGTGAGACGCAGGCGCGAGATGTCAGCCAATGTGTGGCTGATGAGAGACCGAAGTCTGGCGCCAGCACCATGGAATCACTGGCCCTTCAATAGGGCACAGTGAGGCGCCACTGCGCAGGCGCGAGACGTCAGCCACTGTGCGGCTGATGAGAGACCGATCTGGCGCCTGCACCATGGCATCACTGGCTCCTCAATAGGGCACAGTGAGGCGCAGGCGCGAGAGGTCAGCCACTGTGCGGCTGATGAGGGACCAAAGTCTGGCGCCTGCACCATGGAATCACTTGCTATTCAATAGGGCACAGTGAGGCGCTACTGCGCAGGCGCGAGATGTAGGGATTGTATGGATATCCTGGCGAGAACTGAGTAATGGTGCGATACTTGTGCTTATGCTCGGGTCCACCCCCCTGCATGTTGGCGATCTTTACAGAGCCAGCCTACATGCAGGGATTGGCTAACAGCCACTGTAAAGCCACAGCCCTGTTGGTTGTGGCTTTACAGTGATTGGCTGGCCGCACAGCGTGATCAAGTCTTTATAAGACCTGACCGCGCTGTGCTAGTCACTCTGCGCCATAGACAATGTAGGGAGAGCTGCTGCTGATTCAGGGACAGATTTGGGGCTTTTCAGCTAGTGTACGTGCAGGGCTGCAAAAATAATCAAAACAACAGTCCTTCTGAGGACTAATTTAGCTGTATACAAGCAGGCAGGGTATATAGCAAAGTTAGGTGTACCAGTATACCAGCCAGCATCACATCTGGGGCTGGTGTGCTGGCTTGAAATCTCATCTATCCATCCCAAAAACAGTCCTTTTAAGGATTAATTTAGATCTCTATAGGAGGGGTATATAGCTCCATTTTGTATACTCCACCAGTCTGTATACCTGTGTGCAGCATTTGTGCCAGGTGTACATACACGCTTTAATATCTGATCTCCAGTATCCATGTAAAAACATTCTTTGTATGCCTTAATTTTCATTTCTATAGGCAGGAGGAGTATATAGCTCCATTTTGTATGCTTCACCAGTCTGTATACCTGTTCACAGCATTTTGTGCCAGGTGTACATACACGCTTTAATATCTGATCTCCAGTATCCATGTAAAAAAACATTCTTTGTACGCCTTTATTTAGCTGTATACAGGCAGTGTATATAGCCACCATTCAAAATGCGCAAGACCGGTGGCAAGGGACCAGGAAGTGGACGCGATGGTGGTGCATGCAGAGGTAGAGGCCGTGGGCAAGCTCGAATTGCGCCATGACAAACGCCCAAATCATTCACTTGCACCCAGCCAGGAGGGGTGGTGTTGGTGCTGGGCACAGGTGTTCCATGCACTGGGGCGGTGATGACTGCAGTGGCAGACCCCCATATGCATGACTCTTTAAAGTGAACCTGTCAGCTCATTCTACCTGTCCCTTCAGTGTCCCTGTCTGACCTAAATGTGCCCTATAAAGTTTAAGAAAAATGATTTATAACTTATATGCAGTCTACAATCCATAGACTGGACTGGGCGGGGTCCAGAACTCCATTCTCCCCTCCTCGCTTGCTCTCCATACACACCGCTGGACGTGCTCAGTCATTCTGATGTTCCTCCTCTTTTTGAAATTCCCGCCTCTGCTGCGATCATGAGCCAGCTAGAACGTCATATGGGACTCGATGCATTGTGGGGCTGATCACATGGTATGGCTTGGCTTCGGAGCAGTGTGCATATTGAAGCCGAGCCATACATGTCATAAGCCCCTCCACAATGCACCGGGCCAGATATGGCATTCTGGCCTGGCGTATCATAGCGATGGAGGCAGGAATTGCAAAAAAAAAAGAGGTGGCACAGCACAAGGATTGATGACACCCAGCGGAGCGTGCGGTGAGCAAGCGAGGAGGGGAGAATGGTGCCCCGGAGCCCGCCCAGTCCAGTCCAAAGATGTAGACTGATTGTAAGTTATAAATCATTTTTCTTAAACTTTATAGGGCACATTTAGGTCAGACAGCGACGGTTAGGAAGCAGCTAGCAAGGTGCAGGGACAGTTAGTGATTTTAGGGGGGTAGGACAAGCTGACAGGTTCCCTTTAAAGAGTCATATGGGGGTTTGCCAATGCAGTCATCACCGCACCTCCTGACTGTGCAAGTAAATGACATAGTAACATCATCCACACAACCCCACGTCTCGCGCCTGCGCAGTGGCGCCTCACTGTGCCCTATTGAGGAGTCAGTGATTGCACTGTGCTGGCATGGAGTAGAGCGGCACTGACTGCAATGTGCAGACCCCAATATGACCCATGACAGGTCCTCTTTAATGGTATCAAGTAATTTAGGCCAAATCCGCCCCCACATTCATTGTATTCCATGATGGGTTTGTATCTGAATACTTTCCGCAGGTTTCTGCTCCAAAATAAGTGATCTTTTCTAATTATTTTTGGTTGGGGGGCTTATACAGTTAGGTGATTTGAGTTTTTCATACATTTTTTTTTAGTGTAGTGAAGCTAAAAACAGCAGATTGTCTGCTGGGAAACAAAATGCAGCCTTTAGGTTTTGTTAGTAAATACAGATTTCAACACATAGAAAATAATATTGTGGTACCGTGTTAGCCAGAAAAATCGATGTAAATACTTAAGTCCCAAAAAAAAAGGGGTTGAGAAAAGTATTCTAGGAGTGATACCTTTATTGGCTAATAAGAAAAATTATATTTGTAAGCTTTCAGAGCTCAAGGCTCCTTCATCAGACAATATCACAAATGAGTTACTGAGACATTTAAATACAAAATACAGTAGGCATAAGAAACATAATACTTTTCTCAACCCCTTTTTTTTGGGACTTTAGTATTTACATCGACTTAACACACCTCCGTTTCCTTATGCCTACTGTATTTTGTATTTAAATGTCTCAGTAACTCATTTGTGATATTGTCTGATGAAGGAGCCTTGAGCTCTGAAAGCTTACAAATATAATTTTTCTTGTTAGCCAATAAAGGTATCACTCCTAGAATACTTTTCTCAACCCCTTTTTTTTGGGACTTAAGTATTTACAACACATAGAAAAGAATTGACGCTCATTCTTATCAAAAAGCAGTAAAATCTGTAAAAGACCATTGCAATCTGCACCAATGGCAGCGGCATAACACCCAATGGTCCTATGTCCCCCGGAGGCGATGGAGATGATCCTCTTAGGGTGCCGTCACACGCATCAATTTAGTGAACGATCTTGTTAGCGATCACGTGCACGCGCGATCGCTAACAATATCGTTCACATCGTTGGTGAGCTGTCACACAGGCAGAATCACCAACGCCAACGATATGGACCAGTGAGAACACTAGTAACCATGGTAAACATCAGGTTACTAGGCGCCGCGCTGCACTTAGTAACCCGATGTTTACCATGGATACGAGCTCGTTCATTGTTGCTCTGCCGGTGTCACACACAGCGATGCTACATGTCCACCGGCCGACCAACGATAGATTTGTGAACATGTTCACAAATCTGCAAACAATTTTTCAAAGAAAAATCGTTTGATTACACGTGGAGACGCACAAACGATATCGCTTAAGCGATCAAAAAAGCAGGTCGTTTAAGCGATATCGTTCACTAAATTGATGCGTGTGATGGCACCCTTACAGTACAGCAGGGATATGAGGACGCAGGTAGTTTGGGTTGGCAGACTTGCCATCAGGCCAGCACTTCCGTCTGCAATACTAATATTAGACTGCGCCTGCATTTCACCCGTCTACACGAGGCCGCTGTGCAAGCGGCTTCCGACATTTTCCCAAATTCAAGGACTTTTTAATGAATGATCATTCACTGACGTTATCAGGAACCTGTAGGGGCTCATTCAGACAATCCTATATTTGGGCAGTGTGCTGCCCCATATGCTCCACAGAAAGAACTTCAATCCACCAATAACGTGGCTATGCAAAGCCAGTGACTTTTCATAGACTTCTTGTGAAAAAAAAAGCCACAGCATGCTCTTTTCCGTTTTACTGCCCAGATTAAAGCATTTAAATAGAGTAGAATGACTGATCAAACCAAGCACAGTCGCTCGCTGCATCATGGCGGCGCCAATCATCTATCTCCTCCTTTCTCTGACTATAAAGCCAGAATGGTCATTCAAAAAAGAGGGAAGGATGGAGACAGAAGGAAAACAAGCAGGTGGGAAGATGGATATATATGACTGGCTGCACCATGCTGCACAGGGCGCCTGTACTTGGTTTGAAGAGTCTTTCTGCACTGACAGAGTCCCTTTAAGTGCAGCTTTCCACCTGCTTGTTTTCCCTCTATCTCCACCCCCATTCTTTGACAGTTCTTAGCCACGTACATACGTCTAGTTGGAATGTAACGTATGCAAATTGTATACTTGCGGCCGCCCGCTCCCTGGTGCCAGCAAGTCCTGAGAGTGCGCACACTGTGCACTGGGAGGATTCACAAGTCTACAGTCACATATGGCGACTGCAAACTTTGACCCGAAGTCTGGACTAGCCCTTTAAAAAACAATGTGATCAAAAGCAAGTATCAAAAAAACAAGTGACTCGCTGCAGTGGTTGTACTGTTCAGGCATAACACTGCATGAACGCTCAATAGGGAGACCATGTGTGTGTGGCCCGGGTGGTGTCTGCACAATAACTCCCAACAAGCTGCTGCACCGACCGACCAACCCAAATCCTACTGGGTAGGAGCTGAGTGCGATGCAAAGTAGAATAAAAGAAAAGGCATCGACACACTGTGTACACATCCTAATGACTAGGGATGAGCGAGCACTACAATGCTTGGGTGCTCAGTACTCTTAAAAAGCAGTAGGACAGGCGTGACTCGAGTACGGAGTATAATGGAAGTCAATAGGGAAGTCGAGCATTTTCCCGGAAGAGTTCCCAGTGGTTGATACCTGTTAATAGCTAACTGAAAAGATGCTAAAAAGCAAAGCAAGCTTAGACTCTAAGGTCTCTTCATCTGGCTAATAATGACAGATTCTGAACACACACACAGGAGGTCTGGATATGCAGTAAATAAATAAGTTGCAGTGAAGCATGACATACAGAATGTTTCATTATTAGCCTGATAAGAGACCTTAGTGTCTTGAAAGCTTGCTTTGCTTTTTCTTACCATCTTTTCAATTGGCCATTAAAGGTATCAAGCACTGATGACTCTCGACATACTAATATTCTTCCTTCTGGCAACACGGTACAAATATTTTTTACCATTGACTTCCATTGGACTTGGTACTTGTGTTGCAGCCACCCAAGCACCAGACCTGCTTGTTACGAGCATCCAGCATACTCAGGATGACACTTTCCCCATTTATTTTGACATTTTCCACTTGTTCTGATTGATTTCTGCAGCCAATTCATAATTTGCAACTTTTTAAAAGCATATATACCTACACACGTTATGTATAGGTGTATTCAAACTTCTGCAACATAGAAGAATGTGATGAAACGGACCCTTTCACGATGTGAAGTCCTACATTTACAGACACTTAGTGATGTTGCACCCATAGCACCCAGATTCATTATTACATTTGTGTTTTATTGTCCCATTTTGACTTCTTTTGCAGCTTTATGCTGGCAGAATGCTGCGAGAGAGGAAGAACCCTGAGTTTAGCTGGCAAGACACACAGCATTAGAACCTTGACATGAACCAAAATCAGTACGTCCTTGTGGGAGGATGAGGACAGGAGACCATGCTTTTCTGCAGCGTGTGTGAAAGGACAGGTACACTTTAGTGCAAACCCAACTTTCACAGGTGTCGTAAGATCTAGAACTTGTGAGAAGGGGTTTTTCAACTTTCTTCAGCTAGAAAGTCTCAAATGCTTAAGAAGTACGAGGACGTCGACCTTTGTCTCCACTGCCCACGTCTGGTTGGGTATTAATTGCCACTACAGGGTTTTGTGTTTTTTTTCGCCGCTAAAGTGCGAGCCCTAATGTCTGTTCTCTGCCTGTAGTAATAATCTCACCATCCGCCATCTTCCGCTGTTAGTCGTCTGCTGTCTGTGACCGGTCGGATGGCTTCAGTGTGTCCTGGGCAAACCTGAGGTCACTTCTCAATTTAAGTCTATGAGAGCCAGAACGAGGTCCTCATAGACAGACATTGAGAGCTAGTGCCTGTTAGGTGCTATATGCACACAATGCATTTTTGGATGCAGTCTGCATACAAATCTTTAAGTCAGGAAAATTAATGAGAATCCTGTAGTGTTGTGCACATGTCAATTCTTTCTGCGTTTTTCACATTTCATTACAAGAACACAGGAAAAATGCATTGGTTTTTTTCCTGCCAAGCCCTGTGGACTTGGTGCAGACGTGGATACATAGCCTTGGATGCAACTTCGGTCAGTCAGAAGCTGCGTTCACAAGACATACAGAGCGGGAAGAGCAGAAGACAGCGGCTGATACATGTTATACTGGGGGCTGGGAACAGACATGAGCGATACAACTCTGGGGGTTAAGAAAAGAAACACAGTGGTGCTAGAGGACAGATTTCCTTACCTCAAGAGAACGCTTTATAGGGAACATGTCATCAGAAAATAAAAATTGTTTAAATCGGGCTTTTGAATTAAATTTAGCAAATTTTTATTCACAAAAAAACCCCGAAACTTGTGAACTTCGGAAGTTTCATCACCAGAAAGCATAAAAGAGCACTCTTATATACAGGAGATAATAGGATCCATCATTCACAATAGGTAATATCACAGCTCACCTCCTCCTCCTTCTGTACAATGACTGATATTTACTGTATATAGAGGTGTTATCAGTCATTGTACAGGAGGAGGTGAGCTGTGACATCACCTATTTTGAATGATGGATCCTGTGTTATCTACTGTATATAGAGGTGTTATCAGTCATTGTACTGGAGGAGGTGAGCTGTGATATCACCTATTGTGAATGGTGGATTCTGCGTTATCTACTGTATATAGAGGTGTTATCCGTCATTGTTCAGGAGGGGGAGGAAGTGAGCTGTGATAACAAGATCCACCATTCACAATAGGTGATATCTACTGTATATAGAGGTGTTATCAGTCATTGTACAGGAGAGGAGGTGTGATGACCCGTGATATCAGACCTATTGTAGGGAGATGGTGGAATCCTGTGTGTGGATCTGTTATCAGCCATTGTACAGGAGGAGGTGAGCCGTGATAACACCTGTATACACAGTGCGTAATGCAGGATTCACCATTCACAATAGGTGATATCATAGCTCACCTCCTCCCCCTGTATAAGGACGGATAACACCTATATATACAGTAGATAACACAGGATCCACCATTCACAATAGGTGATGTCACAGCTCACCTCCTCCTCCTGACAATGACTGATAACACCTATATATACAGTAGATAACACAGGATCCACCATTCACAATAATGATTCACAGCTCACCTCCTCCCCTGCTATGATGATATACTTATCAGAGATACAGATACCATCCATAGGGTTCCCCCATCTATGTACAGAGGATCACCTTTTATCAGTCGAAACAGATCCCCATTCCTTCCCTCACCTCCTCAACTATACCATCTTGGAGGTCCTTGTAAGCTCATCATACGTCTAGAAATTGCCAAAAGAAAAATACATTCAGAATGAAAAACAGATTGAAACATTGGTTCTTTTTCTGATGACAAGTTCCCTTTAACTTTGTGAACCACTGGGGCGGCATAAAATGACAGATACCCAGAGCGCAATTCTTCTGCCCAATGTCATCTCGAAGGCCGTTAAAAAGGGCAGAAACGTACCTCAGTTGTGAATTTTTCTTTCTTTAAAGTCACCCTTTTGTCATATTAGTTGTATGGAGAAGATTGTTTTTTTTCTTTTAGAAGGTGGGGGGGGGGGGGGGGTTGTATGGGGAATACAAGCATTTACCAACCACACAGGACTGGTCACTCTTAAAAAGGCTCCTAAAGGGGAGGGGGTCCATAAGGAACAAACTACAGGGTAAAAATTTCAGTAATTTATATCGATTTTAAGCAATACTTTATATACAGTTTAAAAAAAAAAACATGCATAGTCCAGCGTACAATGTTCAAAAACATCTTCAGTAAACGAGAAAAAAAAAAAAAAAAAAAAGGAGGAAGGGGGAAAAAAAAAGAAAAAAAAAGAAAGAAAAAAAACCCAGAACACTGAAGTTTTAATACCATGTACAACTTTACTCAGCATGAAAATAGCTGCTGTCAGACAGTATTCCCACCGCTTCCCTGCCAGGGGGGTGAATGTTGCCTCTCCCTTCTGACAAGCAAAGTGGCCGACAATGTCATAGGATAAGAAATGCTCCCACGTCGCGTCCTGCCATTCTGTACAATGATCCAGTCTCTGGTTTGTTTGTATGTTTTTTTTTTCTTTTTTTTTTGTAAGCTTTTCCCCATCTTTTTTTTCTTTTTTACTTTGCACCTATTTAAAAAAACAAAAAAAAAAACAAACAGGAAAAAAAAAAAAAGGGGGGTGGGGGTTGGGGGTGAACCAGCATGATTTTTCACTTTTTGATTGCTTGGATTTGTTATCAATTCTCTCCATAGTTTGTTTTATTAAATACACAGTTCAAACGTTTCGCAGGGAGCCGCTCTCCGTCTTTCATGCCCCAGCCGTTCAAAAATAGAAAAAAAAAATAATAATAATAATAATTATAAAATAAAAAAAGGAAAGGGATTTTTTTCTATAGGATGGTGAAATCGGATCGAACGACTTCAGAGACTGTACAAGAAGGAGGAAAAGATTGGAGGGGAGAGGGGGGAAGGGGAATAATGCCAGAAACTTTTGGTGGAAGAGCTTTCTGATTTGTGAAAAATAAAAGTAAACCATAACAGTTTTTCATGTTTTTTTTTTTTTTTTTACAGCATCCTTCATCCTCCTCCCTTTTTACAGACTGATGTAGTTAGGTACAAGTGGCAAAAGTGACCCCCCTCCCCCTCCGAAAAAAAAGAAACTTTACACCCCACTTTGTTTTAGGCTCTCTTGTTGCTGCAGGAGAACACCACCCCAACCCTTCTCCCCTATAAGACAAGTCCTCAAAGAAGAAGAATAGACTTACACACATCAGCGTAATTTAGGAGGGATGAGAGAGAAAACTAAAAAATTAACCCCTTTACTGGCAAATGCAACTCTGCACCAATCAAGCAGAGAAGTAGAGGATATTCCTCCTCCGCCGTAAAGTGAGGATGGAAGAAGGGGGTCGGGCCCGGGCCAGACCAAGCGGTGAAAATTATGACATCTCTAAATAATAATAACCCCCTCGTATACACAAATAGGTTCAGTTGTGTTGAAAAAGTGGGAGCAGCCACCGATGATGCAGGAGACAGGTAGGGCGGTGCTCAGCAGCGCTCAGACATCCTCTCCGCAGGCTTCTATATCTGGCAGACGGGCGGTGGTCTCAGTCCAGACCGAGACCCTGTGTCCCTGATGTGCAGACCAGCAATGGGTAGGCCAATAAGAATTAAAACAAAAAGTCCATTAAAGGGGGTGGCAGGAAATCGGGCGGGCGGGGAAGGATAGATATTTATATATTTATATTATATATATAACAAAGAGATGGGGGGGGGGGGGGACAGAGGAGAGAGAGAAAGCAACCCTCACACCCCCCTTCCCATCCACCATTGCAGTTGTCCAGATGCTACAACCCCTCCACAAATTTTTCCAAGGTGTCCCCTGAAGTATCTCCAACAAGAGACAAGTCATTCGTCAGGGCGCCGCGGTTGGGGGGGTTGAGCTGGGGAAGCATGGCGCTCTGTTCGGGGTTTCCCAGGTGTCCCTGGTCCAAAGAGGTTCCTATTGAAGCTGCCAGGCCTGGGTGAGGCGAGCCCGTCTGCGGAGAGACGTGGTGAGGAGAAGGCTGCGGCTGTACACGAGGTGAAGGGCTGGAATGTGGAGGCTGCGACTGAGGCCGGGGCGACTGGACGGGGGCAGGCGAGCGCACCTGATTGCTGAGGGAGGTGGCAATCTGCTGGCCAGGGGGTAGGTGAGTATTTGGGGGCTGGCCCGTCAGGAGATGTTGCTGAGGACTCATGGGGTTAGGCTGCCCGGATGAAGCAATCTGCTGCTTGAGCTGCTGCTGGATCCGCAATGCTTGCTGAAGGCTTGGCGGTGTGCCGTCCGTGCCCAGCCCCTGTGGTGCCATCTGTGGTATCTGGCCCATGGGGCCACTCTGGATGGAGAGGTGCTGCATACGCTGCTGCTGCAGAGCTTGCTGGGACTGCGGGTATCCGCCTTGTGGCTGCTGGAACTGCCCGTGAGCTGCCATCCCGCCTGCCATGCCCGCTCCACTCTGCTGTTGCTGCTGCTGCTGCTGTAAGATTTGCCGTCGTAACATTTCTCGATACTGTGGGTTAATATTTGCTAAATTGGGATTGTGACCTGAATTCATGAGGCCAATGGCCTGTCCCTGTGGGCTCATTCCCGGCTGCTGCTGGGGGACGTTTGCCCTCTGCACCCCGACTTGCATGGGATTCATGTTCTGCAGAGTGGGCTGAGGGTGCATGCCAGGTTGCTGCGGTGGCTGTTGCGGCACCTGCTGCGGCTGCATGCCGGGCTGATTAGCCACATATTTTGCAGTTCTTTGCTTAATGAATGCAGCCATTAACTGAGGGTTTGATTTCAGGATATTCAGCACCTGCTGCTGCTGCTGTGGAGAGCTGGGAGATTTAAGGGTACGTAGAAGGTCTTGCAATGCATTGGGTGATATGTTGCGTGGCTGCTGCGGAACCCCTTGCATTCGAGGCCCTGCCACCGCTTGCTGAGCGGCGGCCATTTGCATCACGGCTGGACGCTGGATATTTTGCTGTAGTTGAGTCTGCTGTGGCATTGGGTTGGTTGCCCACTGTCCGGCTGCATACCTGGCATGATAGGAGGGGCATTGATCGGCCCAGGACGTGGCACATTCATACCCATTTGCTGCAAAGGATTAACTGGTCCGACTGTTGGGCTTACCATACCGGGCGTACGCCAGGCATGCCATCGATATTCGTGACCCGATATAGCTGCTGCTGCTGGGCCTCCAGGGTGATTTGCCGGGCGGCTGCAACTGCAGCAGGAGGTGGCTGTACAGTGGGCTGGGAGGGAGAGACGACAGATAGTGTATTGGTTGGCTTTCCCTGCGATGACACATTGGTAGGCTGAGTCCTAGCCACGTTAGGGAAGCCTGGCGAGGCCATTCCTCCAGGAGAAGGCTGAGGGGCAGGCTGAGGGGTTTGCGGAGTACTGGGCTGTTGCGTTGGAGTTCCAGGAGTTGCCGGTGTAGGGGAAGGTAGCGGCTGCTGAGGGACTGTCCGCGTGTTCATGGTGGCCATACGCCGCCTCATCAGCTGCGCCTGCTGCAGCCTGTGCTGGATCTGTTGCTGCCGCAGCTTTTGTTTGATGTTGAGACAGAAAGGAACCGGACACTTGTTCTCCTGGCAGTGTTTCGCATGGTAGCAGCACAATGCAATAAGCTGCTTGCAGACAGGACACCCTCCGTTTGTCTTGCGCTTGCAACCCTTTGTATGCTGGACTACTCTCTTCATCTTCTGACAGGAAGGCAGCGAGCAGTTGGCGTTGCGACACTGGCAGGCGTGCACCAGGGACTGGATACACCGCTGGATACTCAGTCGCCGGGATTCCTGTGGGCTCTTGGACTGGGCTTCTCCTTGACTATTGCCCTCGTCATCCAGACCCAGACCCCATTTGACCATCTTATGCTCGTGACTCTTCGTGTTGTAGCAGTTCACACACAGATCGTAATCCTGCAAAAGGAATGAAACTCGTTAACCCACCATAGTGAACGAAATAGGGCACCTCAGGCACCGTACACACCAGGACCCCGCTCACCTCGCACACAGTACAGTGCCAGCGGGTCTCCACGTGGTGCTTGCACTCATTGCAGGTGTACACAAATCTGTCCTGTCCCTGTGTGTGCAGCTCCACCAGCATGCACAGTGTGGACCACTTGGAGCGGCGCAACGAGGAGAACTCCCAGTGCTTGTCCCGGGCCAGAGTCAGAAAGGCGTCCCGTCCGTCCATCAAATCACAGCTCAGAAGAGGGTCTGGATCCACAATGGGTGGGAGAGAGTTGATGACCGGACCCGCGTAGAAGTGGATCACAAAAAACACCTAAAGAAATCGGGAAACACGGACAATCTTAACATCACTGAAGCCATAAAAAAAAAAAAAAGAATATCCTCAAAGTGCACAGCACCTCTATCAAATCAACTACTGTGCGCTCAGCCCTACACACGGCAAGTATTAGGCGTCACAAACTAGAGCGGGGGAACATGCATGATACCTGCCAGGCAACAGAAAAGTTACACTGTCCCTTTAAAGCTTTCTAGACAGTGTAAATGTCTTTTTATTGGAGAAAAAAAAAACAATACTCCACTGGTTTTTAATGAAGGGTCACATAGCAGCTAAGTTAATGCTTTTTTTTGTGCCATACAACTTATTTTCTCACATTTTTCTGTGCGGTTTTAAAAACTGCATTTTATGGCTGTGTGGGCATGGCCAGCAGCTGATAGTGAATAGTGCAGTGTGTGTGTGTTTTCACAGCTTGAGAGCAGGCTGATAGTGAGTTGTGTGGGGAGCTAGTAGACAAGGGGGTTAACAGATTATGACTGAGCTGTGTGGAGGCAGATGACAGGTCTTTCCCTTGGCAAAAGTTTCTGAGGAGTTTGTGGTGATCCCGACACTGAAATTGCTCAGCAACTGTGCTGAAGCCTGAGCTAATCTGATACATTGTCACCTTATCAGCTGCAGTCAGGAGCTCGCAAAGTGTAGGCCACGCCCTCTTTCCCTTATATGGTTAAATGTCCAAGACGGATCTGACGAGAATGAACATATATCTGCTTCACACACAGTGTAGTGGGGACACCTTGTGGGAGGTTTATGAATGGTTTTTAATCGGCATTTTCCAATGAAGTATATTATAAAGTTTATTAAAAATCACTTGCTCTACATTATTATTAAACAAATTTAAACGTCTGTTTCGCTTTAAGATCCTTCACGCCATTAATCGTCTCGTACCTCTTTATGCTTTTCCATGGTGGCATAGAGTTTCTGGCTCAGATCATTGCACACGTTGGGCATGCTCGTTTTCTTCTTGTTAGCCCGGCTCATGCTGCTCTTATTCTTGTTGGTCTTCTTGTTGTTTTTCTTCTTGGCGTTCTTGCTGTCACCCTGGCAGCCCTAAAAAGTGACCAAAGTGGAAAGTCAAGTTTTAGAGTTTACGGCTTATGTCATTAAAATCCCAGAGTCTCCAGGAGACTCCAACCCACGCCAATATAAGATTACGACAGGACCTCTAAATCCGGGGTCTCGCAGGCTGCTGTGCTCTCCTCCTTCTTCCTCTCTTCCTCCTCTTGCTCTAGTTCTTTAATGCTTTCTTCCAGTACATTCGGCCAAAAGTCCCCTTCGAAATAAGGAAGCTCCTTGGCGCTGGTAAGACGATCCTCTGTGGCTTGCTTGAATATATCCTGTGCGGGCAAAGTACAGGGAAAGATGTTGAGAACAATGCTATGTAAAAAAGGGATTTTCCAATAAAAAAAAAAACACATTTTGGGGATGCCCACCCAATCTATTATTAGGCAGGGGAGGGTCTGACTGCTTTAATCGGGAGTTTGAGAAATAATGGAAAATTATCTAATAAAGCGTTAGACCACACAATCCCGCTTAGTGCGTCCTAAACTGAATACATTTAACTTCTACAATCCCAACCCATATTCTCCATACCTTATAGTCATGTATTATACGTTCTGCAAACGCTTTATCCAGCATCTTCTTGTACCACTCCTGTAAACGCTTAGGTTTGGGGATTTTCTGGTCCGGTGGGTGACAATGAAAGATATAATCGTCTCCTTCACTAGGAGGACAGGCCCAGATATGTCCTGTGACGTAGCTGAAAAGAGATGGGAGGGGGAAAGAAAAAAAAAAAAAAAAAAAAAGTAATTTTAGGTTTTATATAATATAAAATAATAATAAATTAATAATAATAATATATGAATGTAATAAAATATAAAATAATAATATTAATATTCATTCAAGTAATTTTAGGTCTTATATAATATTAATATAATATAAAATAATAATTATATATAATATACAAATATAATATATATAATTATAATAAAATATAAAGTAATATTTATTCAAGTAATTTTAGGTCTTCTATAATATTAATATAAAAGAATAATAATATATAAAATATATATAATATCATATATAATTATGATAAAATAATGTAAAATTATAATAATATATTAATATTCATGTAGAAAGAGGATTCTTGATGTTCACCGTACAATTCTTTTTTTGCAGCCTTCATTGGGGGACACGGGATCACAGTTTATTTACTGATGGCTGGTGATATTTTTTTTTGTGTCATCCCCAATGAAGTATCCCAGAGAAAAAAAATTGATATAATTCTAAACACAAGAAATATGCCCCAATTCTTAGTAAGATATGCCTTTACTTTGTGATCAGTGGTCTGACCCTTCCACAATCAAAATGTAAAAGCACAACCATTTCAGTTCGATCCTGCCGATATAGGCTACTTTATAAAATAACCATTTAACTGATGGGTCCTTGCTGGAAATCCTTCACTAATTAACCAAGCCCTGCCTTTTAATTATAAGGTCCACTTATTTCAATAAGCCTGATGTTATGATGTAACGCCCCCCCGAGTAAGTGATGTCTAAACACGCGCCGGCGCGTTGTACCTGGTCCATAGATCATACAGAACACCTGCTTTCTTGTTTAAAATTGGAGTACGAGGATCATCAGAGTGCCCGAGATGTCATAGTGAGAATGCCGGGCTCATGCATATGATGTGGAACTGCCCCAGTTTGCAAGCGTTTTGGTTGACAGTGTTGACCCTGATAGAGGGCAGATATGAATGCGTGATACCCAGAGAACCCCTTGTATGTGTGTTGGGCTACGTAGAGCTTATTAAGGTTCTGAATATACGTAAAATGGCGGTGGCTAGACTGCTGTTCATCGCCCGTAAGCTGATAGCGAGGCATTGGATCAGGGCCGAGCGCCCTCAAGGACGGAATATGTTAGGGGGGTGGAGTATATTATTAAACTGGAGGGGAAGATATACAGGAGACGGAGTATGGGGAAACTGTTTGATCAGCTGTGGGAACCCTGGCTGAGTCGGTGATGGGTAAAGGCAAGGAAGGTTGGATAGGAAGTTTTAATGGTCAGTAGAGTGGTATATTCCTTACATCTATGAGTAACTGCCATACGTATTGTAATGTTATTGATGAATACCGTTGATTTAAATAATCACATAAGAAATTAACAGTTATCTGCGGAATGGGAAGGGAGGGTATGTGGGAGGGTGGGGGGAGGGAAAGGGGGGGATTGGATTGGGGAATATTAATATGTAAACTTTGATGCATATTTGTGGATTTTTGTAATGTTTAACTTCATTTAATAAAAAATATCTGATTCAAAAAAAAAAAACACGCGCCGGCGCACACATGCTTACTACTGGCAGGTTTAAGCCATGAAATATATACTCGTAAATTTGCCTATATGAATGAATAACAGTCTGCATTGGGGAACCATACTTTATCTTCACTAATGAAAGTCTGTACTTTATCATTGAATGAAGCTTAATGTCCGGCTACCTCATTGCACTGGAGGCAGTGTTTTATTATTTTAATTATTAGGCCCACTTATTTCAATAAGCCTGATGTAATGCTTCATTTCTTCCCCCATTAGTGACAATTGAATGTCATGATCATTTGAAATTTTGACTTTGAGAACCATTCTGTAAATGTGCTTTTTTTTTTTTTTTTTGGAGGGGGGAGGGGAATTTTTTAACAAGGTAAATGTCGAAAGCAGACATATTTATAATGTACATATGGAGTGGGAGAAAAGTTACCCGAGTTTCTTCACGTATTCCAGATAGCCGATGAGGATCTCGTGGTAAACTGCTGTTCGAAGGCTCCGTGGTCGGAAGAAGTGAATACTGTCCAGGTATGAGATGTACACACGTCTGTAGAGAGACCGCAAGGTAAGACGCAGGAGACGAAAACTAACATAAGACAGCGCTGCATATCTATATTTGATGGATAGTGGCGGCTCATACCCAGTTTCCCTGAAAATAAGACAGCGTCTTATATTAATTTGTGCTCCCAAGGAAGCGCTAGGTCTTATTTTCAGGGGATGTCTTAATATCCCCATCATCCCCCAATATCCTCTTGCAGCCCCAATATTCCCATCATCTCCCTGCAGCCCCCAATATCCCCGTCATCTCCCTGCAGCCCCCCAATATCTCCATCATCTCCCTGCAGCCCCCAATATTCCCATCATCTCCCTGCAGCCCCCAATATTCCCATCATCCCCCTGTAGCCCCCCATCGTCCACGTGCAAAAAAACCCCCAAAAAACAAAACACACACACCTTTTCTCACCGGTATGCCTCTGCATGTACTACGGCGCCACTCTGACTCAGCGGCCGTAGATGTACGGGAAACCGCCGGTCAATCAGGGACCGGCAGCCAGCCAACCAGAGGTCAGCATGTAACATTATGCGCTGATGTTAGCTGCTGGCCAGCAGCTTTCCGTACATCCACGGCCACTAAGACAGAGACCTCAGAGCGGCGCCGTAATACACGCAGTGGCAGTCACTGGGACAAGGATGGTGGGCGGGCTACAGCAATACAAAGACACATAGCTGCATGCCCTGGTGTTCTGGCTTAAAATCTTGCTAGGTCTTATTTTCACGGGAGGCCTTACATTGAGCAATCCAGCAAAACCCCTACTAGGTCTTACTTTCGGGGGATGTCCTATTTTGGGGAAACACAGTAGATCTACAGTGACCCGAGCCAAGAGACGTTCTGTGTACCTGGTGTTTGGAAGAGGGCAATCGGATCCATATTCCTGCACATGCATGCCGAAGAAGCACACGTCCACTCCATCTATCTCCTCAAAAGCAAAGAGCGCCTTCGTGCGGTAAGGGAAGGAATCTGGCATCTCACCGGTATCCACAAACCTTAGAGAGGAAACATCAAGACAAGGATAAGTGAGAGAGACAAGAAAAGTAAACATATAATGCCACAGTCATCTACAGACCCCGTCCTAAGTCATCCAGAATTGCGATACAGATTCATACCTGGATTTCATGCCGGGCTTGACTTCCACTATCTTATCAGAGCTGGCCACCACCCTGACCGAGACCTCTCCAGATTCAGGATGATTCTGCCGCCGGAGGAACTTATTTACACGGTCCTCCAGATGACACCCCAGCCGAGTGGTCTGGAGTCCTGAAAACCGGAGAAAAGAAAACGTAATAACATTGCAGTGGATTACATTAATGCATCATTTTCAAGGAGGGACAGCCAAATTGGATTCAATTACCACTTTAAAACGGGGACCAAAAAAATCTAAAATCACTTACTCTTTGAACAAAACTTGTTCTCCTTCCGCGTCCTTCCGGTTTTCTTCAAACAGTTATCACAGACGAATCTGTAAAGCAAAAGGACAAGGACTAAGAGACAATCAATCATTAAATAACTAAAAATGTCTTATAAAGACGACCATGACATGGGGCTTTGGCAGCTGAGTGCAGGCAATGGGGCCAATCGGTCAATTCGAGAACCAACATCTTACATGCCACTATGGTCCTATCAGCACTTACCCAGACGGCCAGATGATGTCGTAGTGCAGCACACAAATCTGATGCATTTTCCTCCCACATTCTTTACAATCCACAAACCTGGAGACGGGAAAGCAAAACGTTATAAAATCTGCAAGGAAGCGCGGGAACGTCAGCAGACGTCAGCTGTCACTCACGGCTCAGGATCCAGCATGTCATTCTTCTTTTTCTCAAACTGCTCTTTGGAGATTGTCCTAAAGATAAAAATATAATGACTGGTCAGTTTCCATTACTTCTGTGCTTATAATCAGACCTTCTATAGCATCTCAGACACATCACCATCACATCCCTAATGCTTCGCCATAAGATGCAGAGTTAGAAGAAAAATAACTTACGTTTGAGGCTGGGAAGGATCGTCACCTAGAGTCACGTTGTCCCCCTGAATCTCAGTGAAACACTTTTCACAGAAGTGATACCTAAAGTGGGAAATAATGGAATTTTCATTGTGACCAAATTATTATCGAAGCCAGCACTGTATTATATTTGAACTAAAACTTGGCTGAACATTAATTGTGTATGGAGACATATGACCCTCCCTCCAAGAGATGTTGAACCTCGATCTCCCGACACCTTAGTGTGCATATGCCGCATAAGACTGGCGGTGCCTTAGTACAATCGACCAACCTGAAGGTTCGGGTGTTTGGAGGAGTCAGGAAAGATATTTGCCAGTAGAGCGAGCCTTCAGCCCACAGTTATCTAAGGCGTATGGCCAGCTTTAGATGTTAACCTATCCTTAGAGTCAGCATCATCAGATCAGTAGGGGATGGATGCCCCACAGGGGTCAGATGTACAGCATACCGTGTCAGAGCTGCACAACTCTATACCCCATGTAATGGCCGTGCCAGAGTACTGCAGCACCAGAACTGCTTAGCTCCATACGCCATGTAGAGGCCGCGCCTGAGTACCGCAGCGCCAGAGCAGTGCAGCTCCATACGCCAGGTAAATGCCATGCCCAAGTACTGCAGCGCCTGAACTGGGCGGCTCCATATGCCATGTAGTGGCCATGCCAGAGTACTGCAGCACCAGAGCTGCACAGCTCCATACGCCATGTAGATGCTGTGCCCGAGTACTGCAGTGACTGAAATGGGTGGCTCCATACGCCATGTAGAGGCCATGCCCGAGTACTGCAGTGACAGAGCTGCACAGCTGCATATGCCATATGGAGGGAGTAGCCAAGAACTGCACAGCTCCATATGCCAAGCTGACATGAAATAACTAATGATACCCATACATAATGAGTGGAACGTGCATTATTGGTAGACAGGCATGTATACAAGTGTATGACACAGGACAGCTCTCCCTCATGTAACTATACATATGGCCATCATCCTGTGGTTTTAAAGCAATGTAGACACCTGTAGGTGAGGGAAGGTTGTGTGGGGGGTGTTACCTGTTCTGATAGCTGAAGTAGGCGGCATCACGAGGGATCGTACAGAGCTGCTTCCCGTAACAGCACAATGTCTGAGGCGAAAACTCAAACTGAGGGAGCAAAGAGGAGGAAATAATTAGGAGAAGAGCTTCCTCCTCAAATCGAATAAAGTAGAAAGCCTTCGTCCATGACTTGCCTTCCGTCCACAGCAGTAGCCCAGGGACTGCATAACCGGGTCAATCTCCTGCTCGAACACCTCAGCCAGCTTGGTGCAGTATTTGTAAACCCGAGAAGTCTTGCGGTTATACAGCCAGGCGTTATTAAACATGAGCCATACATCGTCCACGTATTGCCACGGCTCCTGGTACTGCCCCGTGTCCAACTTCCGCTTTATGGTCGATAAGTCCATGGGATTCTTCACAATATCAAAGTAATCCTAAAACACAAACATCAGGGGCGTTACAGCATCGTCACGTCTGCAGCTGGACGGCCTTAAAATGATCACCTCGGCCTCATGAAGACCTGGGGACAGGTTCATGTTATCCCCATCACTGCTCAGCGTCATAACTGAGGTGACCAATATTGCTAAGGGGTTTTACACTTTTCTAAAACTGGACTTGAAACCTATCCTGTAACAGGAAAAAAGAACTCGACCATTGTGGCTGCAGCAGTGAGGTCACGTCACCGCTGCAGCCGATCACTGAGCTCAGCTACTGAACAATCTTACATTTCTAAAAGTGGAAAATCCCTTTAAACATGCTGCACTCACCGGTATACCCAGCAACTGTGGATCAACCGGTTGTCGGAAAGGCAAGGACTCCGGATCCTGCCGATATAGAGCTTCCAGGGTCGGCATCAGGGCTTGGCGGAGCTCCTCTGGTTTAAATACTGAAACAAAAGAAATGACATTCAGGATCAGAATTACATTATTATATTAAGAAAAATATAAACAAAACCCATGTCCTTGGCACTTACTCTTCTTCCGAGGCTGAGAAGGCGACGTGGACGGAGGGGTAGTGTTATTACTTGCATTTTCCTCTTCTTCCTTCGGTTCAACTTTTACTTCTGGTTTCTTTTCCTCAACTTCCATGGGCTCAGTTTTCGTCTCCGTTCCTTCCGCTGGGGCTTCCTTTACCTGAGCGGGCGCCTCCTCTTCCACCTATTAAGTATACAGTTGGAAGCTTGAAGTGGAAACAGGGATTTTTGTGTAGTCACCGAAAAATCCTTTTCTCTGAGCCGCCATTGGTGGACACAGGACCTGGTCCTGAGTGCCCCAATGAGGCAATAGGAGAAATATACACCCCAACTCCCCCACTATATTTAGCTAGAAACCCCCATTATGTCTTTGTTGATCTCAAGTTGTTGGGAAACTACAACTCCCAGCATGCCCTGTCAGCCACAAGTTGGGGATCATAGATTTGTTGCAGGAAATCACCTCTGTTTTAGGCTCCGCTGGGATCTCGCACAGCTCTGGCTCCTCCACTTTGATGTCTGGCTTGACATCCATCACTGGATGATCAGGGGCTGACTGGTTGTCAGTGCTGGCGACCGATGCGGGAGTCGGCACACGGTTGTCAACACTTGCAGCTGCCTGAGAAAGCTGGAGTAGAATCCAACAAACATTATAGCCGACATTCATATGCACAGATGACATGCAAAAATTACACATGTAAAAGATATAGGCGCCTTATACTTACCGGAGTGCCGGGGGCAGCTGCATGCACCGATGTTGGCTGCAGCTGAGAGGGCTGTGGGGTGGGCACAGACTGACTGGGCACGGGGGTAGGGGGCTGTGGAGTGAGCTGAGCCTGGGCGGCTGCCTGCACCGTTGGGGTGCTCTGTGTCTGCATGGCGGTGGGGACGGAGCCAGGCGTGGGAGTGGGGGTCTGTGCAGCCGGTGGCAGCGGAGTGGATGGCTGGGATGGTGCAGCTGGTTGTGGTGGAGTCATGCTCGTTGGCGGTGGGTGCTGAACGGGAGGCATAGCAGGAGCAGCAGTCACTGAAGGGGGGGTCTGATGGAGGGGAGACTGGGACAGTGCTGGCCTTGGAAGCTGACTAGTTTGAGGGCCCAGCATGTTCATGGAGTTGCTGATTGGTAAAGATGCAGTTGGTGCTTGTCCCTGCTGGAAAAAGTAAAAAAAAAAAAAAAAATATGTTATTTTTAAATCCTTATACAGCAGGGCCCCTTCTGATCGTACATAGAGGACCCCTTACCTGTGACACCGCAGCCGCTGCCCCCGTCTGCCCTATTGTCACTCCTAAGCTGCCGTTATTGGTCTGAAACTGCCCTTGTTGCAAGAACTGATTCTGAGTGGGTGCAGGACCCATGAGATTATTGCTGTGTGGCCCCATCATGGTCTGGGGCTGGGGCATGCGGGATGGAGACATTGCCATCTATGGAAACAAATAACCATTATTCTGATATAAAGAAAGAAAAGGCTAAAAAGCACAGTGCGCCCTGGTGTACATGCTACTTACAGCTGGCACCGATCCCATGTTGTTCATTTGTGTGGGGTGGTTGAGCGGAGACGCTGCACGAGGTCCCATAGGAGCGGTGGGAATCTGGACATTTCCGATGGGCATGTTATTAAACTGATTCATTCCTGAAAAGAAAAGGCAAAATGTACGGCAAATGTCAGGGCCTAAAAGATGGTGGAAAGGGGGAAGTACATCACACAACATAACTCTCCAAAACTCCTTCTGAAAAATGCAAAACTCTGAGCACATAGTCCAAGATGGCAGAACCCTAGAGAATATCCGGTCATTACCTGAAGGAAGCTGCATCCTGCTCATCGCAACCGTAGACATTGGGAGAGGACCGTCTAAGAGGAAGACAAAAAAATAAAAAGAATGATAAGCGATCCATTAACATTTTAGATGTGACGGATTGAACAGAAGTTTTACAATCTCCATATAACGTACTGGCCGGCCGGACAGGCTGTGCTTGGCCGAGGGCAGGTGCCGCCTGTGGAAGAGTTGGCGCCTGGGTGCCAGGGGTCTGTAGTGCTGTCTGGTTGCCCAGGATGCCTTGTTTTTGAAGACGTGACCTTCGCTTCTCTTCCAGTTCCTTTTGGATTTTGTAGATTTTTTCAGCCAATAAATGGTAATATTCATCCTGGATGATGAATGGAAAACAAGAAACCTTAATAAAAGCAAATAGGGGGATGCCACAGAATTATTGTCCGATTCCTCCACAACTCTGCTATCTATGCCAACCCGTGTAAGAAACAAGGTTTCTTAGAGCCTTCAAATTCATGCAGGATTAATATTCTCTGTAGGAAAATACTACACGCTGCAAGCTGTGGCAGATGTACCACCATGGAATGGCAAAAACCCCCAGAGCAGAAACGTAAGATGTCCAGATTGCAAAACATACTTTTCTTTCCCCAAAAAATTGTGTGTGGAGAGGTGGAGGGTCTGGGTGTGAACGGAAGTGTCATACAATCCAGATACATTTTACCAGGGTGGTGCGGTGGAGTGGGTTCAAATGAGGCAGGGTTGACTATGCAGCAGCGACAGGATGCGGGCACCATTAATCTGCGGTGGGGCAGGTTCACAGGAGGCAGGGTCAGCAATGCTGCGGGCCCGGGGCTTGGAGGAGGGGGAGGTCACAGCAGCAGGATGTGGACACCATTGATCTGCAGTGGGGCGGGTTCACAGGAGGCGGGGTCAGCAATGCTGCGGGCCCAGGGCTTGGAGGAGGGGGTGTCACAGCGGCGGGATGTGGGCACCATTGATCTGCGGTGAGGCGGGTTCACAGGAGGCGGGGTCAGCAATGCTGCGGGCCCGGGGCTTGGAGGAGGGGGTGTCACAGCAGCAGGATGTGGACACCATTGATCTGCGGTGGGGCGGGTTCACAGGAGGCGGGGTCAGCAATGCTGCGGGCCCAGGGCTTTGAGGAGGGGGTGTCACAGCGGCGGGATGTGGGCACCATTGATCTGCGGTGGGGCGGGTTCACAGGAGGCGGGGTCAGCAATGCTGCGGGCCCGGGGCTTGGAGGAGGGGGTGTCAAAGCGCCAGTATGTGGGCACCATTGTTCTGCCACACAGGAGGCAGGGTTGAGGATGATGCAGGCCCCAGTCTTTATATATTTACATATTGTCCTTTTTTGACTGAGCTCCCATTATATATATATATTTATTTCCCCTTTCCTCCTTTCATAGTCTGGTAACCACTCATGGACTCCAGTGTGAGGTCCTAGCACACACCTGTTTTTAATTACACCTTTAGACATATAAGCCCACACAGATTCACCAGCTCACCATTTCATAGGGCATAGTGTCAGGACCTGGCAGTGGAGGCCCCTTGATGTGGGTGCCAGGCTTCATCCTCAGTGGCCGCTGATGAGACCAAGACCTCTGTTTTCAACTATAGCACAGGGCAGTTTTCTGCATTACACATTTTCACATTGCAGTTTGATCTTCTCTTTTCAGTGCCGTCATTAATTTGAATTTTTCACATATATATAGTAGTGTCGCGGCAGATATCTATTGTTGTTGTAAGTATGATTATTTTTGCCAGCACCTACGTATTACGGTCGATGCCAGTCTTATATATTTACATATTGTCCTTTTTTGACTGAGCTCCCATTATTATATATAGTTATTTCCCCTTTCCTCCTTTCATAGTCTGGTAACCACTCATGGACTCCAGTGTGAGGTCCTAGCACACACCTGTTTTTAATTACACCTTTAGACATATAAGCCCACACAGATTCCACCAGCTCACCATTTCACTAGGGCATAGTGTCAGGACCTGGCAGTGGAGGCCCCTTGATGTGGGTGCAGGCTTCATCCTCAGTGGCGCTGATGAGACCAAGACCTCTGTTTTCAACTATAGCACAGGGCAGTTTTCTGCATACACATTTTCACATTGCAGTTTGATCTTCTCTTTTCAGTGCCGCTCATTAATTTGAATTTTTCACATATATTTAGTGTGTCGCGGCAGATATCTATTGTTGTTGTAAGTATGATTATTTTCTGCCAGCACTACGTATACGGTCGATGCCAGTCTTATATATTTACATATTGTCCTTTTTTGACTGAGCTCCCATTATATATATATATTTATTTCCCCTTTCCTCCTTTCATAGTCTGGTAACCACTCATGGACTCCAGTGTGAGGTCCTAGCACACACCTGTTTTTAATTACACCTTTAGACATATAAGCCCACACAGATTCCACCAGCTCACCATTTCACTAGGGCATAGTGTCAGGACCTGGCAGTGGAGGCCCTTGATGTGGGTGCCAGGCTTCATCCTCAGTGGCCGCTGATGAGACCAAGACCTCTGTTTTCAACTATAGCACAGGGCAGTTTTCTGCATTACACATTTTCACATTGCAGTTTGATCTTCTCTTTTCAGTGCCGCTCATTAATTTGAATTTTTCACATATATATAGTAGTGTCGCGGCAGATATCTATTGTTGTTGTGAGAGGGAGGTGTCATGCCAGCGGGATTTGGGCACCATTGATCTGCCAGCGATTCGCTAAAGGAAAACAGCTGCACAATATTTACTCTGAAGTGACCTTTCTTCTGATCATCGGGGGGTCACGGAGATCAGACAACAACCTAGCGATATGCCCGGTAATCATTTATCCATGCATACATACATACATACCCTGCTGTTGGCCGACTCGTACATATCACCCTCCACTTTCCGGGCGTACGCCACTAGGTTCTCCATCGCCGATCCTTCAGGGCCGCGGGGTCAGGAGTGGGGAAGATTGCTTGGACTCTGCAACAGAAAAAAATAGCCATAAATATATGAGGGATTCCCATCAATGCACAGCATAAAGCATCACCAGTTTTACGTACAATTTGTGGACCAGATGGTTTCGGAGGTCCTGGGTCACATGCTCATGCCAGGCTTTCCTAACCCCTGTCGAAGAAGGTGGTGCCGCTGTCGGCATGGTACCCATGTTGCCGACAGAGCTGGGATTGTTCCCATCGCCCAACAAGGAGCTGCATGAGAAAATGTGCCAATTAATCCAAGGAACGCATGTTGCCTGGTACGTCGGATACAGCCATCCCTCCATCCTCTCCCTGAAGCTTTAACGCTGCGTAGATGGAGCCACTTACTTTGTGTTCGCCAGTGCGGTGGGAAGAGATGCTTCGTTCATCAGGCTTGTCTGCTGCTCCGTTGCGATTCCTCCGGCGGAGGGGTTTATTGGATTAGCTGCTGGGTGGATAAGCGAAAACGAGCGATTACAGGACAGCACCGGCTTAGGGTGATCCTATAGAAAGTTGCACCCAATCCATTATATCATCAATGAAGTTGTTCGACACTTACTCAGTGCACTGAGGCCACGAATCTGATGAACTTGAGACTGCTGCTGCCCAGGGCCCTGAGACTGGTTCACATAAGGAAGACCCAGGGCCGCGTACGCCCTTTGCATAGAGCTGGGGTCGATAGGATTGGGGCTACTGAGGGTAGGAGCGCTCTGCTGGGTTCCCCCACCTGTCCCAATGGGATTCTGCACACCGCTGGAAGGGGACACGAGGAGAGCTGAGGAGAGAGGAACATGTCAGTCTGTGGTGCTCAGGGGCCACAAGATCACATATATACAACCAAAGAGCTCACCGAGGTGATCAACCAGAATCCTATGATGATAATGAGACTGATGAAAGTCTGATGTACAGAACAGTGTGAGCCCAATATTAAATCTAGTGGGAAAACTGCAAGGTTTTTTTTTTTTGTTTTTTTTTTTAATACCTTAAATTTAGGGTTTATTTTTATATTAAAACTGGTGATTTTCTGATGACACATCTTAGCTGAATATACACATGCAAATCCAACATGGCAACCCTCCCCATGCCTTGGTGACAGTTATATACACAGTATATGTCTCTCTATATATGTCTGTTTGCCTGTGCACATTAGTATGACCACTGTTAAAGGGATTGTCCACTACTTAGACAGCCCCCTCTCAATCCCTGTTTCCACCCAGTAAAGGAACATCTAAACTTGCCTCCTGTGTCAACGTCAACATTGGTTCTCCTTGAGATTATATGGCACAATGTCAATGTATGACAGCCAATGAGTGCTGGCTTCATCCCTCCAGAAAAATCAGAGCGGAGGCTCTGTCCCTCAGAGGAAGAGAGAGAACCCAGCACTGATTGGCTGCAAGGATCATGTGACATTATGTCACGTGATCCCCAGGAGAGCCAGCACAGACACTGGAAGAGAGGATTTTTGTCTACTCACCGTGAAAATCTTTTTCTGAGCCTTCATTGGGGGACACAGGATACCATGGGTGTATGCTGTGCCCCCCATTGAAGCGATAGAGAAAAGAGTATAGACATTATTTTACATGGGGCAAAACAGAGATTGAGAAGGGGCTGTGCAAGTAGTGGACAACCCCTTTAAATGTTTTTTTCATACAGGTAATTCATGCCAGAGATGCGACTACTCACGCTGCTGGTTCCTTTTGTCACTGGCGTTTTTGAGAGGGAGGCACACCGGACAATCGTGCCGAGTACAGTTCTTCCAGTGAGAAATGATCTGTCTTGAGGAAGCGCAATGGGCAACTATGGGAAGAAAACAAGAATTTGTTTAAAAAAAAAAAAAATTCAGCATTTCCATAAAAGTCTGCATCAGCTCATGATCGTGCAGGTGACACATCCACCGGGCGGCACTCACCCTGGCAGGCTTTCCCGGCCTGACAGTGAGTCATGTGATTCAACACGTTCTTCATGGTGCGGCAGTGGGGCAGGGCGCAGTCCCTCATCTCGCCGTTGGCCTGCTCGCGCCGCTGACACTTGTGGGCATGTAGAAGGAGCACCAGTTGCTGCTGGATCAGTTTGCGTTTCTCCGGGTCAGCGGTGGGGCCGGTTCCCATAGACGGGGAGGCGCCGATGCCAACTTGTTGAACTTGCGCTTGCAAAGGAGACTGCAATAAAAAATAAAAATGGGCAAATGTAAAGTCAGACCCGTCCTCCCCACATTCATGTCAGCCTCGTGTGCGCTATAAAAAAAAAGACTTGCCATGTTCGGAACGTTGGCCACTGGCGAGCTCTTCATGTCAGAAGGGAACGGCGGGAGGCTGTTGGCCATGGTCGGCTTGGTGGGAAGCTGATTTACCCCCTGGGCTCGAATTTGTTGCGCCTGTGATTGGTTGAACATTTGTCCAAAAGGACCATTGTTGCCTTGGAGCCCCATCTGCGGGAGATCGAAAAAAAAGAGGTGAAGCATAAGGTGATTGAACATGTGCAACCCAATACAAGATATAACCGCACAGATGGTGTGGGGCAATGTATATCTCCGTATTGAGGCCCAATAGACCACATGGCGGTACTATAGGAGTGCAGGGTGATGCATTTCCAGTGTATGGCATGGTGGAGGTGGATGACGCTGTATTGGAGCCCTGCGGCATATGTCATCGATAGACATCAGTGCTACGGAGCTGTACAGCATCTGCCATGATGGGGAGAGCAGACGGTGCAGATGTATTAAAGGGAACCCGACAGTCGACCTGTGCTGCCACAACCATAACAAGAGGCTCCTACCATCAAAAAACAGCTGGGAAATGCTGCAAGGGACATCCAATGTTATAAGGTGATCTAGGATGAGGTCATATAATGGCTAAAGGCCCCGTCACACCTGGAATGTCGGCGGCAACTGGCGGGTGCGCGCACGTTTTTGGCGCCCCGCAAGCGTCGCTGTACCCCATTTACATGGGGCGACATCTCCAGCCCCGCGCCGGCGAGCTGACAGGCGGCAACGCCGCCGGGGTGTCTGAAAACCCCAACGGCGATGCAGAACAATGGGAGCCTATGGCTCCCATCACCTGACAGGTCGCCGGTGGCCGGTTACATGGGGCGATGTGTGCACATCGCCCCAGATCGGTTGCCTGGTTTCAGAGCACTGCTGTGAAACCAGGCGACCTCCCGGCGGCGCAGACATCACCCCTTTACATGAGGCGACGTAGGGGCGATGTCGCCGATAGGCCACGCCCCTACATCGCCGATATAATCGGCGGCGATGTCGCCCTGTGTGACAGGGCCTTAAGAGTTCTGCATCATCGCACCTTTTCACCTTCGGCGGACATCTCCCAGCCATACGTCCCATCAATAGCAGCTTGATCCAAAAAATACAATTACTTATCATACATTAACCCAACAGCTTCTATACCCCTTCATTACCACTGGGAGCCCCCAGACCCACCCATACATAAGTATGGGGACGGAGTGGCCAGACACCACTTAAGGGGGAGAGAAACCGGGACGTAGCAAAAAAAAAAATCCAACAAGGCCGCCAATGATCCAGTGATCACAAATATCAGACTTCAGCCGATAGTCTGAGTCTATGCGATGACCGAACAGAAAAAGTAAAACCTCTTCTAAAGACCAATTTATCAGCAAGAGTAATGTTAGAAATGTCGGCTATTCTGCTCCCGAGATCCAGCGGGTGAAGTCTTCCAGGCAATTCGTTCTCCTCTAGAATGAAGAAAGCGGTCTATCTTATAAAAAAACGATCACTGACGAACCCTGTAGTGGAGCTAAAGATTCACAGTGCCCAGGTCCAGCGGGCAGTCAGTGCCCTGCAGACCTCTGCTGCCGGCCTGCCCGCCTTCTAATGACCTTTATGATGTTGTGCCATGCTCTCTAATCCGAAGAGGCGTTAAGGGTGATGCCAGGTAAGAAAAGGTAAGACGGCCTCTGGTCCTGTGGGTCTCATCGGTTTTGCGAGTACAGTAAAGCAGCTATTTATGAGCATGGATTTGCATAAAACGATTGGAGAAAAAAAAAAAAATGCAAAAGAAAAAAAAAAAACAACAAAATGGCCCTGTGTGAACATAGCCTTACACAATCCCAAACTAGGAGCCAGGTTTAACCATCTAGTATTTAGGATTTTTTATCTTGTTATAAACAGTAAACCATCACACTGGCCCCATAGAGCTACGGTATTACATACAACGTGAAGAAGCTCCGCCACCTTTGAGGCCATGAGAGGTGGACACTACATACTGGAGGAGCGGACGAGATTTCATCCATTCAACAACCCGGAAATGGGAACACACAAGTCACCGCGATGTAAAAACACAATATAGCAGGTAAAGCAAAGAGAGCAGAACCTGAAGAAAAGCCTCTCTCCAGACACAGTGCCACTCTCAGGCAGTGTCTAGTATTACAGACACCATTACTCTTTACAAATCTCATCCGTCCTCGTATTACAGGGAAACATTGAATTACAAGTAACTTGATCTGAGAGTGTTTTGCAAGATAAGCTAACATTAATAAATTGTAACTTGGTAATAAGAGCAAAATATGAGCTCTCCCACCCCTCTGCAGCACTGCACCGCCCTCCCCCCCCTCTGCAGCACTGTACTGCCCTCCCCACCCCTCGCAGCACTGCACCGCCCTCCCCACCCTCTACAGCACTGTACACCTTCCTCCCCACCCTCTACAGTACTGTACACCTTCCTCCCCACCCTCTACAGTACTGTACACCTTCCTCCCCACCCCTCTACAGTACTGTACACCTTCTCCCCACCCCTCTACAGTACTGTACACCTTCCCCCACCCTCTACAGTACTGTACACCGCCCTCCCCACCCTCTGCAGCACTGCACTCCTCCCCACCCTCTACAGTACTGTACACTTCCTCCCCACCCCTCTACAGTACTGTACACTTCCTCCCACCCCTCTACAGTACTGTACACCTTCCTCCCCACCCCTCTACAGTACTGTACACTTCCTCCCACCCCTCTACAGTACTGTACACCGCCCTCCCCACCCCTCTGCAGCACTACACCGCCCTCCCCACCCCTCTGCAGCACTGCACCGCCCTCCCCACCCCTCTGCAGCACTGCACCGCCCTCCCCACCCCTCTGCAGCACTGCACCGCCCTCCCCACCCCTCTGCAGCACTGCACCGCCCTCCCCACCCTCTGCAGCACTGCACCACCCTCCCCACCCCTCTGCAGCACTGCACCACCTCCCCACCCCTCTGCAGCACTGCACCGCCTCCCCACCCTCTGCACTGCCCTCCCCACCCCTCTGCAGCACTGCACCGCCCTCCCCACCCCTCTGCAGCACTGTACCTCCCTCCCCACCCCTCTACAGTATTGTACACCTCCCTCCCCACCCCTCTACAGTACTGTACACCTTCCTCCCCGCCCCTCTACAGTACTGTACACCTCCCTCCCCACCCCTCTACAGCACTGTACACCTCCCTCCCCAGCCCTCTACAGCAGTGGACCCCAACCACCGGGCCGCGGACCTGCACCTGGCCGTTGGAGTCCCTGTGCCGGTCCGCAGCACCGCCACAGGCCAGCACTACAAAATGAAAGTGCGGTCTGCGTGCGGCGGCTCAGAGCCCACTTCCCCAACCCTCAGCAGTGACAAGGCTCCCAGCAGATAAGCCTCCAGAGAATCAGAGGCGACCATCTAATGTTATGCGATGACATTACATGCTTGCCTCTGATTGGCTGCTGGATCATCTGCTGGGAGCCTTGTCACTGAGGGGTGGTGAAGCGGGCTCTGAGTTGCCGAACTGCCAGAGGACCGGTGAGGAAAGTGTGAGAGTGTGTGCATGTGTGTGTGTTATTGGGGGCTGAAAGAGGATGATGGGGTTATTGGGGGACTGCAAGGGGATGATGTGATGGGGTATTGGGGGGGGGATACAAGTGGATAATGGGGTTATTGGGGGGCTGCAAGAGGATGATGTGATAGGGGTTATTGGGGGGGCTGCAAGAGGATGATGGGGTTATTAAGGGCTGCACGGGAATGATGGGGTTATTGGGGACTGCTGCAAAGGGATGATGGGGTTATTGGGGGCTGCTGCAAAGGGATGATGGGGTTATTGTGGGCTGCAAAGGGATGATGGGGATACCATATTGGGGGCTGCAAGGAGATGGAAAAATAAGACATCCCCTGAAAATACCGCCCTCTGCACCCCTCTACAGCACTGTACCGCCCTCTGCACCCCTCTACAGCACTGTACCGCCCTCCCCAGCACTGTACCTCCCTACCCACCCCTCAACAGCACTGTACCTCCCTCCCTGCACAGATACAATGCAGTAGGAGCTCTCCCCACCCCTCTTCAGTATTGTACCCCGCCCCTGCACAGATACAGTGCAGTACTAGTAATACTCATCACTTCTAGCACATACACATAAGCCATCAATCGCCGTCTTTTCCTCAGTTCTGGGTTCCGGCCTTTGCATGTTCACCGCGCTCTGAACATGGAGCCTCCATACTTCATACTGTTCATGTGATGCTGCTACTAAACCAACTTTAGGAACTGTAACTGATTAACTTCCTGCACATATGTACACTGTAAATGCCATAGAACTGCAATTAATTGCAGAACTGTAATTTATGTGAATGTAGTAGATGTTTTTGGGTTGTGGAACAAATCACTGCATTTCAATTATTTTTAATGGGAAAATTTGCTTTGATATACAAGTGATTTGGATTACAAGTATATTCCCGGAATGAATTGTGCTCATAATCCAAGGTTCCACTGTATGTGCAAGTCACTGATTTGCACTGCTGCCTGCAGTACTACACTTCACCTCTAGTGGCCGCTGCAGGAAAAATGAGCATCTTTGGCAACTCTGCTGGGGATTGCAGCAGAAATCACATTAAAAGGGGCTGTCTATGAACAAACAATTCCTTTAATGCAGGATTTGTAAACCTCTAATCACTGCAAAACAATTGTGCATGTAGTTTTGCAACAGCTGGAAAAGCATAACCCTGCTTTACTGTGTATTCATGGAGGATATATGTAGAATATACAGAAGAGGCTCTGTGGACCGGCACCTACCTTTGCCATGGGCCCCGGCTGGGTGGTTGTCATTCCTGTGTGAGCTGGCATAGTTGCCGTCCCTTGTGTTAATGTTTCGGCGAGAACACTCCCAGGATTGGCTTGCATGGTGGGTGAATTGTACTGTAAGCCTGCCCCTCGCCCTCGGTTTCCCGGCCCCAGAGAGCCATTCAGTACCTGCCCCTGTGCCGGCTGGGCTTGGCTCATTAGTGTGTGCCCAGTGCTGTTATTCATCAGTGCTTGATGCCCTTGGTTGAAGTTGGAGTTCATGCAGATACCAGCAGACGCCTGTTGAGCAGCAGGACTGCCCGCCACCATGCCAACCTGCTTCTGAGCCTGCGAGGAGGGACCAGACGGGCCAGCGGTGGACTTTAGTCCAGATGGAGGAGTCACTGACAGTCCTTGGTTGAGAGGACTCTTGTTGAGGCCCCCCAGGTTGCCGAGGCCTGGGCTGTTTTGCTGGCCTTGGCCACCCATAGTTTGTTGTACGGGGCTGCCAGAGCCCCCTCTACCCATGCCTCCACCCAACGCTGGGTTCCCTCCGCGGAGAAGGTCGGAGAGGGGCTTGTTCTGGGAAGATGCATCCTGTCCAAGTCCTCCGCCGGCGTTCAAGAGGCTGAGATCTCCGTTAGGGATCAGCTCGTCTGGGAGGTCATTTTCCAAATCGAAGAAAGAAAAATCTGGGGAAAAAAAAAAAAAAAATATCAGTAATGATGTGATGTCATATCCACGACTCAGGTACAACATTCTACAAAGGGTTAACCCTGCTCCTAGGACAGGACATCGGTATTTTACACCATTCCCCCAGTAAGAAACCACAAACCCCCAACAGTCATCCCCCCATGCCAGTGACTGCAGTCTCGTTTGCTTTATCTCTTGGTGACTTTTTTGACCCCAGTCATTTAAAGCACCCGCGCGGTTCATGAACATGGTGCAAAAATTCTTTATTTTTGTTTTTAACTTGTTTTGCGACTTTTTGGAGTGAAAAACGTCATACAATCCGGGAGAAATAACGTGCAAGATTTGAGTAAAATATCACAACTTATATGCAGATCACTACGGGAAATGAGAAGGGAGGCGAGGTGTAAAAGCGCAAAAATGGAGACTTTTTTTAAAAGTCGCAATGGATTGAAATCGGCCAATAACATCTGGAAATGCCAAATCCTCTTCACTAAAAAAAAATTCTAAAAATAAGACTAAAAAACACAAAACTAAAAAACAGATGAAATGAAAAGGTGCAAATTAAAAAGCAAAATAATAATAATAAAAAAAAAAAAAAAAAAAAAAAAAAAAAAAAAACGACACCAAAAACTAGACAAAAAAAAAAAAAAAGGTGCAAATGAAATACCGTATATACTCGCGTATAAGCCGAGTTTTTCAGCCCAAAAATTGGGCTGAAAAGTTACCCCTCGGCTTATACGCGAGTCACTATACGGGCGCCACCCCCCCAGAGGTATACAGGCCCCCCCATGCTCCTTAAACCTGTAAAGGAAGATGATTATACTTATCGCTGTCCGGCTGCCTTCCCCGCTCTCCATCGCACTCCTCCATCTGCATCGCGCTCCTCCATCTTCCGGCTTCCTGTCGGCACCGACAATGACGTCATTGTCGGCGCAGAACACAGGAAGTCGGAAGCCGGTGAATGAAGATGGAGGATCGCGATGCAGATGGAGGAGCGCGATGGAGAGCGGGGACGGCAGCCGGACAGCGATAAGTATAATCATCTTCCTTTACAGGTTTAAGGAGCATGGGGGTGGGCCTGTATACCATGGGGCTGATGCTGCTGTGTATACCATGGGGCTGATGCTGCTGTGTATACCATGGGTGATGCTGCTGTGTTACCATGGGTGATGCTGCTGTGTATACCATGGGGCTGATGCTGCTGTGTATACCATGGGGCTGATGCTGCTGTGTATACCATGGGGCTGATGCTGCTGTGTATACCATGGGGCTGATGCTGCTGTGTATACCATGGGGCTGATGCTGCTGTGTATACCATGGGGCTGATGCTTGCTGTGTATACCATGGGGCTGATGCTGCTGTGTATACCATGGGGCTGATGCTGCTGTGTATACCATGGGGCTGATGCTGCTGTGTATACCATGGGGCTGATGCTGCTGTGTATACCATGGGGCTGATGCTGCTGTGTATACCATGGGGCTGATGCTGCTGTGTATACCATGGGGCTGATGCTGCTGTGTATACCATGGGGCTGCTGCTGCTGTGTATACCATGGGGCTGCTGCTGCTGTGTATACCATGGGCTGCTGGCTGTGACCATGGCTGCTCTGCTGTGTATACCATGGGCTGCTGCTGCTGTGTATACCATGGGGCTGATGCTGCTGTATATACCATGGGGCTGCTGCTGCTGTATATACCCTGGGGCTGCTGCTGTATATACCCTGGGGCTGCTGCTGTATATACCCTGGGGCTGCTGCTGTTTATACCACTGAGGCTGCTGCTGTATATACCTCTGGGGCTGCTGTATATACCTCAGGGGCTGCTGTATACCACACTGCTGAGGGCTGTATACCTGTGCTGGGGTCCACCCTCGGCTTATACACGAGTCAATAGTTTTTCCCAGATTTTGGAGGCAAAAGTAGGGGGGTCGGCTTATACACGAGTATATACGGTAATAAATCAGGTTATCAGCACATTCTGTTTTGAGGCTTTTAGTAGATCCCTCTTTAGGAGACGCTCTTGCAGATATACCCTTTCTAAACATATTGCAGTTTTTTCCCTGGTTTATTTGGCAACTCTCTAATTAGACAGCTAATGGGGTTTTCCATCAGGAGCTGCAGAAAGACCCCGAGCGATCGCATAGTGATGACAGAACCTCTGATGTGCTCTATACTTACCCGCCCCCTCCTCCGCTTTGGTTTGTGGTTTTCTGCCACCACCGTGGACAAAAGACCAAAACTGAAACCTGCCCGTCCAGGAATCATCCAGGATCTCATCTGTTCTTGAGATATTAATGCTTTATATTTGTTTACAGCTTGTTGCCATGGAGACAGACCACTGCTGCTACACACCAGAACATGCATGGTGCCATTCAAGCTCTTGCTCAGAAGCCGGCCAGGATCGCAGGAGCGTATTGTTACCGATTAACCCCGGCCAACTTCAGCGCGGTGGTCGGTCTCCTAGGCAACGAGCAGCTATTAAAATCTGCAGAATGCCTGCCAATTTTAATAAGCAGTGAATTGAAAAACTGCTTGTATTTACAAGTACTATCCATTTATGAAGGTGGGACTACCCCTTTAGGGAGTGTACAGCGATATATGAACCTATATTCAGTCTGTGGTTTGAGCGACCACTTTGGGGTTTCACACCCAGCCCACCAGTCTACAAGGGATCTAGGGGTCTCCATACACTTCTACAAGTTTGCTTTCCACTTCCACATTCTAAGGACACGCGGGATTGCAGCAGGTTGGCTCTATCTCCTGGCATAATCCCCGGTGGTTACTAATGTCAAGGTACATTAAAATGATTCACCCATAATGTGCTCTTGAGAATAATATCAGGCTGCAGGTTCTACATCTCTAATCCTAAATCAAACCCAGAGATTAAGAACCACAAGAGCGTACGAGGACTAAAGAACCACAAGTGTAGGGTTAGGATGTGTCTCAGACATCGGGACATCCCAAGTATACGGGGATCTCCAACCGCACGGGAAAGCCATCATTACAATGACAGAAGATCGGGCCGCTGCAGAGCTTCAGGGACGCAAAGGACCGAGTCTTCTCAGAGATGTGATGCTCACACAGCAGCTGCAGAACCTCATGCACGATCCAACACTGTAACCTGATGAGGCGATTATAGGATTATATATGGGGAGAACTGAATCAGTCCCTGTATATACAGGATAACCACTACTCCCAACTTCCCTACAGTATACACACGCATGTTGGGCTGAGCGTGCACGTGTTCCTGATGAATAGATCTCCTATATACAGATGCCGCGCTTCCATGGATTTTTGGCTGCTGTTTGTAGGATCTATGACATCTTTTGACAATTATAGGGGTTGTTCCAGAAATCAATTTTAACCTTGTGCCCGATGACTGACAGTTTGGACCAGTGGCGTTGCTGGCGGAGGCACCCAGCGATCCGTCCAGCGCTTACAAGCTGGATAGCAAACAGCCTGACCACTGCTGATAACAATGCAGAGGTGGTCAGTAACCTAGGCAACAAGCTCTACACTACAGAATACAAAAGTTCCCTCCATACTGGAAAACAGAGGATTGATTTTTATAACACATGAATTGCAAAGTTGCTTGTTTGTAGAAGCATTTTGCACTTATGTACAAGTTTGGGATAACATCACAAATGGTTATAAGGAAAAAGTGATGCTGGGACCCCCATCAACCTCAAAATCAGGGTACCCAAGGACTACGGGTGCCTCTCAATGAATTAGAATATCATCAAAAAGTTAATTTTATTTTAGTAATTCAATAGATAAAGTGAAACGCATATATTATATAGAGTCATTACACAGAGTGATCTATTTCAAGTGTTTATGTTAATGTTGATGATTATGGCTTACAGCCAATGAAAACCCAAAGGTCATTATCTCAGAAAATTAAAGTAGGGAGGATGAAGGGTCTGAGAGATAAAATATACCTAAATAGGTATCAGAGGCTTCACCTTGTGTGGTTGTGAGAGTCACAACCACTATAAAAGCAGATCACGGCTGCTGCAGTCCCCAGCGTGGTGCATATAGAGTAGGGAGGATGAAGGGTTAAAAACCGCACTGCCATATTCCACCAGACATCAAATGGTGAATAAAATGTTAATTTATTAGTCAACGTGTTTCAGGGCTCTCTGGCCTCTTCCTCAATACAAATCAATATCATATTGCCATTTTTCAGGGAGCCCTGAAATGCGTTGGCTAATAAATCAATATTATATTCACCCTTTGATGTACCGTGGAATATGGCAGCACGGTTTTAACCCTTCATCCTCCCTACTTTAATTTTCTGAGATAATGACCTTTGGGTTTTCATTGGCAGTAAGCTATAATCATCAACATTAACATAAATAAACACATTAAATAGATCCCTCTGGTGTGTTATGACTCTATATAATATATGTGTTTCACTTTATGTACTGAATTACTGAAATAACTTTTTGATGATATTCTAATAATTTCCCCTAATCCTGGCCCCCTCACATCCCCAGTGTCGCTTCCACCCCATACCCACGACCCATCAATAACCCTCGTAACCTTAACAACCTTAGACCCATTCCTCCAGCCCCTGCTGCCCCAGTCCCTCTGCCTGGCACACTCTGGAACGCCCACTTAGTCTGCAACAAACTCCCATTCATCCTTAACCTCTATCTCTAAAAAACTCTTATGGCCACTTTACACGTTCCGATATCGTCGTCCAACTTCGATAAAAAGTCACGTGGTTCGTGTGTTGGCGCTGATATCGTTCGTGCGTTGTGTGGTGTGAATGTACAATTCGATGCAAGAACGATGCCAAAACGATATCGGGGAGAAATGAGCAGGCTCTTCCAACTGCCCGATATTGGATGGACGATGTGGCCGGAACGTGCTGTGCGACAGCCCAACAACAACTTGGAGAGCAACATCCCCTATTCTCTCCCATGTTAAATGGTTGTTCCCTGGTTCGCGTGTACAAGGGGGCGTATACATCGCAGCTGTGTTGCCTGCCGATATCTCCCTGTGTGACAGCTCCTATGCGATCTTGGATTTCAGCCAAAAAAGTGCGCGCTCCCGTACCGTTGTATCCAATATCGAAACGATGTTGGGACGTGTAAAGCGGCCATTATTCCTTGGCATCACTGAAACCTGGCTCACTCCCTCAGACACCACCTCTCCTGTTGCACTCACTTATGGTGGACTCACGTCTTTCCCACAACCACCGCCCCTTTAACAAACATGGCGGAGGTGTTTGCTTACTCCTGTCCAATTCCTGCTCCTTTAACCCTATCCCACTGCCACCCTCTGCTACTCTCCCCTGTTTCGAAGCCCACTCTGTCCGCATCTTCGCTCCCTGTAACCTTCAGCTGGCCGTCATTTACCGCCCCACTGGATCCACCTCCTCCTTCCTTGACCATTTCACCACCTCGCTACTTCACTTCCTTTCTGTAGACATCCCCACCATCATCATGGGTGACTTAAATATCCCTATTGACACTTCCCATGCAGCCCTCTAGACTTCTTTCACTGACTACCTCCTTTGGGCTCTCCCAATGCTCCTCCTCTACCACTCACAAAGGTGGCCACACGCTAGACCTCATCTTCACACGCCTCTGCTCCCTCACTAACCTCACAAACTCACCTCTCCCACTGTCTGACCACAAACTATTCACCTTCTGCTCCCTCTCCTCCCCTACTACACTACCCCCTCCCTGTAAACTATCTTCCTCCCAGAAACCTAAAACACATTGATCTACACTCATTCTCAGAATCCCTTCTCCCTCTCGCCGACATAGCTTTCATACGCGACACAGATGCTGCCACCACCCTACACAACTCTACAATAACTACGGTCCTCGACATAGCCTCCCCTCTTACATATAATACTCCTCGCACAAACAGGCCACCCTGGCACACCACCCTCACTAAAGACCTGAGATGGGCTTCCAGGGTCACCGAGAGGAGATTGAAGAAATCTCATTCCGCTGAGCACTTTGCATTGTTCAAACAGTCCCTCACCAACTTCAACTCCGTACTCACTGCTGCAAAACAAGCATTCATCCTTAATAACCTCCCTGTCCCACAATCCCAAACAGCTTTTTAAAACTTTCAATTCCTTACTCTGTCCGCCCGCTCCTCCTCCCTCTCCCCTCATCTCTGCTGAGGACTTTGCCATCTTCTTCAAGCAGAAGACTGATAAAATAAGAGACAGCTGTGACTCACTGTCCCCACATCTTCCCCTCTCACCTATACTGCCCTCTCCTTCCATAAACTGCTTTTCCCCCATAACTGAAGATCAGCTGTCCTCCCTCCTGTCAAAGTCACATCTTACCACCAACTCCCACAACCTGCTTCCATCGCATCTCATTCCCAGCCTCACCTCTGTCTTCATCTCAACCCTAACCCATCTCTTCAACTTATCATTTACTACTGGCGTCTTACCCTCAGCCTTCAAACATGCCTTGATCACACACATCTTTAAAAAACCCTCCCTTGACCCAACTTCTGTTTCTAACTATCGCCCCATATCTTTTCTCCCCTTCGCCTCTAAACTACTTGAACAACACGTCCATTCAGTACTGTCCTCACACCTCTCCTCCTGCTCCCGACCTCAACACTCCAACGAAACAGCCCTAACCTAAGTCACCAACGACCTACTGACCGCCAAGAGAAAACTACACTGCTGCCTTCGACACTGCTTGACCATTCCCTCGTACTCCACATCCTGGAATCTCTTGGCATCATTGACCTAACGGACGGGACCTTCAGCGTCACCCACCCTCACACATCCTCCTTGCCCTACCCCCTATCTGTCGGTGTCCCCCAACGCTCGGTTCTGGGACCACTACTCTTCTCCATCTACACTCTCGGCGTAGAACAACTGATTGAGACCCATGACCTCCAGTACCATCTCTAGGCCGACAATACCCAGATCTACCTGTCTGGGCCCGACATTTCCTCTTTACTAGCCAAAATCCCACAATGTCTGTCCGCCATCTCATCCTTCTCTGCTAGCTTCCTTAAACTGAACATGGACAAAACCGAGTTCATCATCTTCCCCCATAAGACGCTCCCCCTCACTTCCCGACCTATCCATCACTGTCAACGACTGCTCACTCTCCCCAGTCCCACATGTCAAATGTCTCAGGGTAATCCTTGACCCTTCCCTCTCCTTCAAGCCACACATCCAGTCCCTCACCACCTCCAGCTCAATAACATTTCCCGGATTCGCACTTTCCTTGACCACGACACTGCTAAAACACTTGTTCATGCTCTCATCTCCCTCCTTGACTACTGCAACCTAGGGCTGGGCGATTTTGGAAAAAAAATCAAAATCTCGATTTTATTTAAACCTATGGACGATTTTCGATTTAAATCTCGATTTTTTTTTTTGCTTTTCTTTGATGAATAAAGAGAAAAAACTTCAGAGGTACCGGATATACTCGTGTATAAGCCGACCCCCCCTACTTTTGCCCCCAAAACCTGGGAGAACCTATTGACTCGTGTATAAGCCGAGGGTGGACCCGAGCACAGGCATACAGCAGCAGCCCCCAGTGGTGCATACAGCAGCAGCCCCCAGTGGTGCATACAGCAGCAGCCCCCAGTGGTGCATACAGCAGCAGCCCCCAGTGGTGCATACAGCAGCAGCCCCCAGTGGTGCATACAGCAGCAGCCCCCAGTGGTGCATACAGCAGCAGCCCCCAGTGGTGCATACAGCAGCAGCCCCCAGTGGTGCATACAGCAGCAGCCCCCAGTGGTGCATACAGCAGCAGCCCCCAGTGGTGCATACAGCAGCAGCCCCCAGTGGTGCATACAGCAGCAGCCCCCAGTGGTGCATACAGCAGCAGCCCCCAGTGGTGTATACAGCAGCAGCCCCCAGTGGTGTATACAGCAGCAGCCCCCAGTGGTGTATACAGCAGCAGCCCCATGGGTATACAGGGCCCCCCACCTGTAAAGTAATAAAACATTATACTTTTCCCTGCCGCTGTCCCGCCACCGCGCGCCTCCGGCTTCATCCGGCTTTCTCCTCCGACACACAGACAATGACGTTATTGTCTGTGCGACGGAGGAAGAAGCCGGATGAAGCCGGTGGCGGGACAGCGGCAGAGATAAGTATAATGTTTTATTACTTTACAGGTGGGGGGCCCTGTATACCCATGGGGGGGGGGGGGGGGGGGGGGGGGAGGGGGATTTTCGTCAAATCCGAATCGTGGCCACAGCAGGGGGCGAATTAATCGAATTAATTCGATTAATCGCCCAGCCCTACTGCAACCTCCTGCTTAATGTCTTCCCCGCTACCTCCCTTGCACCTCTCCAACCCATCCTAAACTCCGCTGCCTGACTCATCCACCTGTTCCCCCGCTACTTCCCTGTCTCCTGACATCTCAGAGATCCTGTTTTATAACACCAACCATGACCTAAAAAGCCATCCACAACTTGTCTCCTCCACACATCTCTGACATGGTCTCCCGATACCTACCCTCACGCACCCTGCGATCCTCCAATGAGCTCCTTCTCTACTCCCCTCTTGGTTCCTCCTCTCACAACCACATACAGGATTTCCCTCGTGCATCCGCTATACTCTGGAACTCTCTCCCCCAACACATCAGACACTCTCCCACCCTGGGAACCTTCAAGTAGAAACCCACCTCTTCCGTCAAGCCTACAACCTGCAATGAGACCCAGTTCATCGCACCGTCTCACTATAGGCATTTAGCACTACCCCTCCTACTGTATCCCCACCCGTACCTCTTAGACTGTGAGCCCTCTCGGACAGGGTTCCTCTCCCCTCCTGTATCTGTACGACCCGATTGTCCATATATATTGTACTTGTCCTCGCCTGCTCTTTCCATATGTAAAGTGCCATGGAATCTAATGGCGCTATATATCTATATAAATAAATAATAATAATTTGTTGTCATGCAGCTGTATGTGGAGAATGGGGCTTAAGAACGCTAATTTGTTGTGGTTATTGGAGGTCCTATCCTATAGATCACATGGATGGAGGAGGGGAGAGCAGGGGTTAGCACTGCTCCCTCGTAGCGCTGGTGTCCAGGGTATGAATCTGATAAAGGGTGAGGTCTACATTGTATTTCTCAAATGGGCACCGACTCCACAGCCCCTGTGTATTTCCAGCATTTTGCTGGGGCTTTCCCCACTGTCCAAAAACATAAAATTGGCATCAGAAAATTAGATTGTGAACCTCTATGGGGCTAATGTGAACAGTAAAAATCTCAGCACTACAGAATAGGTTACCGCTATATTACAGGCAGCTTCAGGTGACTAGACACCAAGTCTTGTCTTGGATCACAACTTCAGGACTGGCGGCACAAACAGAATGACTCTTCCTACAGCACAACCCTGGACCAAATTTGAGGGCTGAACTTTTCCCATCATTCCCAGCCTGCAGCCAATCACAAGACGTAGGGTGCGACGAGTTGGGAAAACTTTCCAAAAGTTACAACTACTTGCAAAAATCAAGGTAAATCTGATGCACAATCTGATCTAATACTGTGTGCACCGAGACCCAAAGCTCCAGCTCTCTATGAAAACCATACATTAAATCAGCAATTCAGGAAAAGCATCAGATGGAACAAGACAAAAAAAAAAAAAAGAGAGAGAAAGTTACAAGTTACCACAAAGGCTCGGGGTGTAGGATATCTCCTCACTTCCTGAGCTGCCATTAAATCATTGGTTCTTGAAGGAAGCAGACATGATGACCTCAGGAAACTTCCAAAGGTGAATTAGGGATAAGGCCTGATGGTCGTATGTGAGCCCCGCTCCTTGGCAGCAAGGAGAGCTCGTCATCTCCAATGTTCTGTGCTGAAAAACTGCAATAACGGCAAACTGCATTGGAGACGACAAAAAGTTTAGAAAACTCCTGAGCGAGCGACTAACTCAACCATCGTAACGGTATAGGGGGATGCCGGACCCTGTGGCGTCTTATCTAATCCCCACAATCAACACCATGGACCCCAACACCCATATATTACACAGAAACACACTCAGTCCTGGAGTACAAAACTCATGGGGCAGACGGGTGAGGAGCCCGGGCGGACGGACCACATTCAACACCACTCCGCCGTCCTCCGGCATGTGCCCCGCTCCATCCGGCACATCCTCTGGTTTGTAAGGATAGACCCAAAGGCAGGCAACGTGTATACAACTGCAAACTGGCCATACAAACAGCTTTGGGGTGACTGCTCTCTCTACCGTCCCCCGAACACACTGGAATAAGCAAAGCAAAAACTGGTTCTGGGATTAAGCTGCTGTGAGACTCCTTCAGCGGCATCTCATCTCACCTCCTTAAGAACCAGAGGGTGAGTATGTTGAAATCAAGTAAGTCCGACCCATTTTCCCTCCTGACATTGGGATGCAAAACATCAACATACTGTGATTGACACAGCACAATATTAGGTCATTCTCTATTCATAGGGCAGGTATATTACTGATTGCAGGGGGACAACAACTGATGACCCCCCAGATCCGAGATTGGCGCTCTGAAAAGCATCCTCATCCCATTCAATGTCTATGGGAGAGCAACAAGGTACAGGGCTCACTACTTCAGCATCCCATAGACCATGAGTAGAGGGGCACGCATGTGCTATACCATAGACAAAGCCCAGTGCCAGGGTACTGATCCAATCCATATTCATCCTCTGCTTGCCTGGTCGGTCCGATCACTGGGCCCAGAGAAGGGCCGTTCTTGTATATATCCTTCCTCTATTTTGTATATCTTGGTACTACCGAAGTAACAAGTGCTGTACCTGCTTCTCAAACACAATGAATGGAACATCTTTGCAGAGCCCCGAATCACTTAGGAAACCCAGGGGTGTTACAGTGGTCAGATCCTCAGTGACCCGTAAATTATATCCCTCTCCTATGGAAAATGGGCGACCTAATATTTTGGTGAATAACACTCTTAGGATTCATTTATTTAAGGCAGCTGGATTAGCACAGTCTTCTGCCCTAAACTTACGGAGGAAGCAGGGCCGACATGCCCATTGTCCCCAAAGACCTGAGAAAGCTCAATATTTAAAGGGCCATACACAGGTAAATTCTGTACTAGGGCAAGGTGTCGGACACAATCAGTCCACATATGTAATTTACTGCAGACAATGCTCCAATCAGTGAGCGGACATATCCATACATAGACAACAAGGCCCACAGTAATAATGGGGTCGATCCAGTGTTTCCAACAACACTTGCCATCAAATATATATTACAACCACAACTGACCCCATTGAAGTCAAGGTCTGGATCTGCTGTTAAACGTTTGCGTTCCACTACAAAAGTAGCCATGACCATAAGACGGATGCCGGCAGATGTTGGCAGGACAAACTGACCACTTAATGTGCACAAGGCTGTACTGACATCACTACCATATAGACAGAGGACTTGTTCATTTTAGCACAATCCTCACAATCAATTCCATATTGTGCCATCCCTCTATTATTCCACCTGGAAATGTATGAATGAGTTGACCGCTGGGGGCGTGTCTGTCCCCACTGTCCAATCAGTGCTGACCATGAGGGACACATGGGAGGTGACCAATGAGAATGCAAAATGTTCAGGAGGAATAACAGAGGAACAACACAGCATTAAAGAAAGCGTCATTCCTGCAGACAGGTTTTTGTGGGCCCTGGCCGAAAGTCTATGGGATCCTTTAACACTTCGCCCTGCTGCTGCACTTTCGCACCTTAAGCCGCACCCCAGGTTTAGACAGAAGAAGATAGAAAAAAAACTTTCTTCCTATTAATTAAAAGTTCAATCGTGCTAATTTTAATGTACTAGGGTAAAATACGGAGGCAATAAATCTATTGTCTTTTTGAAAATTATATTGGAAACACACACAGCTCTGCTACATGCACAATACATGCACGCTGCGCACACACAGCACTGCTACATGCACATACAGACACTGTATTACCACATCTTGCAGTTCTTGATCAGTGCAGAGCAGGAAAGAGGAGCCACTGGGAGTCACATGGAGGTTGGAGAAGTTGAGATCTTCCAGGACCTTCATTTCACGGATGTGATCAGTCACATGACTGGAAGGTCTTTCTCCTACACAGGTTGTGCAGACTTCATGTAGCTAGCGGTAAGCCTCCTCTCCTGCTGTGTAACAATCACATAGATCAGTGCAGAGCAGGAGAGAGAGAGGGCAGCTGTCTGTGAGCGGGTCTCCTCTTTACTTCCGCTCACAGACAAGTGGGCCCCTTCACCTGTCCAGGGCCCCAGCACTTGCCCAGGTGCAGACGACGTCCCTGCCTGGAATGCACATGTATTCATGCTGGAAACGCTGCTTTATTGTAGATATGATTAAATACTCCGCAGCTCACTGGCACGGGTAACATGTCCACGTCTCTGAACACGGCCCATGCCAGGTAGGTGAAAATGGAAAATGAAAGTGTAAAGCCGCCGATGACATGCAACACTTGGCAGAATCTCCACTTAAGTTAAATGTATTTACAGGCTCTAGTACACAAAGGTTCATGCCAGGCACACACAACTACTGGTGCCAAGGCCTGAGGGTACATAGCTGCACATCCAGCCTGCGCTCTATGACCGGCTCCGGTGTGCAGCCGTCCTATCTCCAGTCCACGCTCTATCACAGGCTCCGGTGTGCCATCGTCCACTACAGTCCTATGTGCAGGCCACGTTGCATCTGGTGCATGGGGCACTGGATCTACCGGCTGCAGACATTCCCTCAATGACTACTGACATTAATCTTGAGCCTTTTGCAAAAAGAATGATTTACTTGCTGGACAACCCCATGCTTTGCCCAACTTTTACTAAAATGGAGGAAAAAAAAAAGGAAAAAATCTGCAATGGTTGCTAAGCGCGGCACAGACAAGTTTGAGCTGTTGCTTAGCAACAGGTGACACTACACATGTTGGCATCACTGCCGATACATATGGGAAGATCCTGGTACGAGACTGAAGCATGCTGGGAGTTGTAGTCTTGCAACAGCTGGAAGGATGCGTGGTGCAGAAAATATTTTCCAGCAGAGAAACAAACAAAAAAAATAAAAAATCAATATTAGGAGTATTCCCTTTCTATGATGGGGGCTGTTCTCTTTGGCCACACTAATCCGGGATGAATCTTGTCGTGTGAAGTCACAGACAAATCACAATGAATCATTTGCGGCTCTGGAGGAAACTCGCAGGACGGTTATCAGACGACCACTGAAATCAGAGCGAGCGAGGAAATGTGGTCAGAAGAAGCGGAGGGACGGCCAGGAACCGGCGAGAGCATCGCTCTGCAACAAAGACACCACATTACTGTACTCTTTGTTTGGAAGAACGTCAAGAAAAACCTGCGAACGCTGTAAATCAGCGCGGAAAAACCACGATCGTCAAAGCCCCTGCGCCCTCCCGACATGGCCGGATTACTAATGTATTCTGTGATGAAATAACTCTTACAACTCTGCCCCTTCCTTATTACCCCTGGACACGCTACATATCAGAAAGCAGACTCCATACTGATCGGACGCTGACGTAGAGCAGAGCAAAAAGAACTGGTGGACCCTGGCCCGGCGTCAGGGTCAGTCCTCCAACTTGGCAGGACCCTGGCCCGGCGTCAGGGTCAGTCCTCCAATTTGGCAGGAACCTGGCCCGGCGTCAGGGTCAGTCCTCCAATTTGGCAGGACCCTGGCACGGCGTCCGGGTCAGTCCTCCCTATTTGGCAGGACCCTGGCCCAGCATCAGGGTCAGTCCTCCCTATTTGGCAGGACCCTGGCCCAGCATCAGGGTCAGTCCTCCCTATTTGGCAGGACCCTGGCCCAGCATCAGGGTCAGTCCTTCCAATTTGGCAGGACCCTGGTCTGACTGCCATGAACGCTGGCATTCTGGTCGCCAGAGGAAAATCACAGGACACCAGGCCCATCTACCACGGAGTACTGATATGGACACCCGACCAGGGTTCTGCAAATCTTTATGCTCACCTCTAATGTGAATGCTTCCATGGATATGACAATAGACATTTATCAATTTATTTGTACATTTCCAGGTAGAATTTTGTAGGCATAATTCAATGCAAAGATAAACACTAAGAAGCTCTCAGTTTTAGAGATGAGAGTTACACCCCGGTGGGTTTGATGGCTACCACACAAAGATGATGCAACAACCTTTCACCAACTGAGGCCAGCGATTGGCTGCAGCGGTCACATCAGCACGTTCACAGTTTTCGGTGAGACAAGTGGAGCAGCCATCAGTAGAGTGCACTGATTAATTACTTGTGTGTGTCCCCGGGTTGGTGTCACCCCCTAATAACACCACTCATCTGTTTCCAGTTCTACATCCATTAGGAACAGGTCGTCCTCCTCCCGCCGGTTCTACACCTGTTTTTTAGACACTGAAGCAGATAAGACTAAACCACTTTCACCCTGGACTCTTGGGATAACGGATCCGTGTAGACCGGACGACAACTGGTGGAACGAGGGCTGCAGGGTTCAGTCACTTAACAAATCCTTATAGACTGTAATGATCCATAAAATGAATGAGGACAGGACGGACACAAATCAGTCACTAATGACGGCACACATACATCATATTACATGGGACTGACAAATTTCTGATAGTCTAATGTGTACAGCATGACAGCCTACACAACTACTGACAGCCAGACCAGGTAACCTGCAAGCTGTGCGAGCAGCCCTGTCTAGTGTGATCCGCAAGCAGACCAAGGCAACGTGTGATCGGCGAGCTGCCACACGTTACATACTATCCACTCACAGTCCCATGTAATGTGTGAACCCAAATAACATAGGAAATACAGGTAGTCCCATGCAATATTTAATCGTCAGGCAGTCCCTTGTAACGTGTACTCGTTAGGCAGTCCCGTGACCTACAGCCAGTAACGTGTAACATGCAGGCCGCCATGTAAGCCCCGTGTAACCCCTGATGTGCAGGCAGCCCCGTGTAAACTGTGATGTAAAAGAAGCCCCATGTAATGTTTGATGTGCAGCCAGTCCCATGTAATCCGTCCCACATGAAACCCGCGACGTGCGGCCAGCCCCGTGTGTACCCCGCGACGTGCGGCCAGCCCCGTGTGTACCCCGCGACGTGCGGCCAGCCCCTGTGTACCCCGCGACGTGCAGGCAGCCCCATGTAACGCGGGACGTGCAGGCAGCCCCATGTAACGCGGGACGTGCAGGCAGCCCCATGTAACGCGGGACGTGCAGGCAGCCCCATGTAACGCGGGACGTGCAGGCAGCCCCATGTAACGCGGGACGTGCAGGCAGCCCCATGTAACGCGGGACGTGCAGGCAGCCCCATGTAACACTTCCCACCTGAAACCTGCGACGGGCGGCAGGCCCCGTGTAACCCCTGATGTGCAGGCAGCCCCGTATAAACTGTAATGTAAAAGAAGCCCCATGTAATGTTTGCTGTGCAGGCAGCCCCATGTAATCCGTCCCACATGAAACCCGCGACGTGCGGCCAGCCCCGTGTGTACCCCGCGACGTGCGGCCAGCCCCGTGTGTACCCCGCGACGTGCGGCCAGCCCCGTGTGTAACGCGTGACGTGCAGGCAGCCCCATGTAACGCGTGACGTGCAGGCAGCCCCATGTAACGCGTGACGTGCAGGCAGCCCCATGTAACGCGTGACGTGCAGGCAGCCCCATGTAACGCGTCCCACCTGAAACCTGCAACGGGCGGCAGGCCCCGTGTAACCCCTGATGTGCAGGCAGCCCCGTGTAAACTGTAATGTAAAAGAAGCCCCATGTAATTTTTGCTGTGCAGGCAGCCCCATGTAACCCGTCCCACATGAAATCCGCGGCGTGCAGGCAGCCCCGTGTGTACCCCGCTGGGTGCAGGCAGCCCCGTGTGTACCCCGCGGCGTGCAGGCAGCCCCGTGTAACCCGTCCCACATGAAACCCGCGACGAGCGGCCAGCCCCGTGTGCACGTCAGCCCCATGTAACCCGTCCCACATGAAACCCGCGACGAGTGGCCAGCCCCGTGTGTAACGCGCGACGAGTGGCCAGCCCCGTGTGTAACGCGCGACGTGCAGGCAGCCCGTGTGTAACGCGCGACGTGCAGGCAGCCCCGTGTGTAACGCGCGACGTGCAGGCAGCCCCGTGTGTAACGCGCGACGTGCAGGCAGCCCCGTGTGTAACGCGCGACGTGCAGGCAGCCCCGTGTGTAACGCGCGACGTGCAGGCAGCCCCGTGTGTAACGCGCGACGTGCAGGCAGCCCCGTGTGTAACGCGCGACGTGCAGGCAGCCCCGTGTTTGATGTGCAGCCAGTCCCATGTAATCCGTCCCACATGAAACCCGCGACGTGCGGCCAGCCCCGTGTGTACCCCGCGACGTGCGGCCAGCCCCGTGTGTACCCCGCAACGTGCGGCCAGCCCCGTGTGTACCCCGCGACGTGCGGCCAGCCCCGTGTGTACCCCGCGACGTGCGGCCAGCCCCGTGTGTACCCTGCGACGTGCGGCCAGCCCCGTGTGTACCCCGCGACGTGCGGCCAGCCCCGTGTGTACCCCGCGACGTGCGGCCAGCCCCGTGTGTACCCCGCGACGTGCGGCCAGCCCCGTGTGTACCCCGCGACGTGCGGCCAGCCCCGTGTGTACCCCGCGACGTGCGGCCAGCCCCGTGTGTACCCGCGACGTGCGGCCAGCCCCGTGTGTACCCCGCGACGTGCGGCCAGCCCCGTGTGTACCACGCGACGTGCAGGCAGCCCCGTGTGTACCGCGCGACGTGCAGGCAGCCCCGTGTGTACCGCGCGACGTGCAGGCAGCCCCATGTAACCCGTCCCACATGAAACCCGCGACGAGCGGCCAGCCCCGTGTGTACCCCGCGGCGAGCGGCCAGCCCCGTGTGTACCCCGCGACGTGCAGGCAGCCCCGTGTGTACCCCGCGACGTGCAGGCAGCCCCGTGTGCCCTGTGATGTGCAGGCAACCCTATGTATCCTGGGATGAGCAGGCAGCCCCATGTAATGTATGATGGGCAGGCAGCCCCATGTAACGTATGATGGGCAGGCAGCCCCATGTAACCTGGGATGAGCAGGCAGCCCCATGTATCCTGGGATGAGCAGGCAGCCCCATGTATCCTGGGATGAGCAGGCAGCCCCATGTATCCTGGGATGAGCAGGCAGCCCCATGTATCCTGGGATGAGCAGGCAGCCCCATGTATCCTGGGATGAGCAGGCAGCCCCATGTAATGTATGATGGGCAGGCAGCCCCATGTAACGTATGATGGGCAGGCAGCCCCATGTAACGTATGATGGGCAGGCAGCCCCATGTAACCTGGGATGAGCAGGCAGCCCCATGTAATGTATGATGGGCAAGAAGCCCCATGTAATCTGTGATGAGCAGGCAGCCCCATGTATCCTGGGATGAGCAGGCAGCCCCATGTAATGTATGATGGGCAGGCAGCCCCATGTAACGTATGATGGGCAGGCAGCCCCATGTAACCTGGGATGAGCAGGCAGCCCCATGTAATGTATGATGGGCAGGCAGCCCCATGTAACGTATGATGGGCAGGCAGCCCCATGTAACCTGGGATGAGCAGGCAGCCCCATGTAACCTGGGATGAGCAGGCAGCCCCATGTAACCTGGGATGAGCAGGCAGCCCCATGTAACCTGGGATGAGCAGGAAGCCCCATGTAACCTGGGATGAGCAGGAAGCCCCATGTAACCTGGGATGAGCAGGAAGCCCCATGTAACCTAGGATGAGCAGGCAGCCCCATGTAACCTGGGATGAGCAGGCAGCCCCATGTAACCTGGGATGAGCAGGCAGCCCCATGTAACCTGGGATGAGCAGGCAGCCCCATGTAACCTGGGATGAGCAGGCAGCCCCATGTAACCTGGGATGAGCAGGCAGCCCCATGTAACCTGGGATGAGCAGGCAGCCCCATGTAATGTATGATGGGCAAGAAGCCCCATGTAATCTGTGATGAGCAGGCAGCCCCATGTAACCTGTGATGAGCAGGCAGCCCCATGTATCCTGGGATGAGCAGGCAGCCCCATGTAACGTATGACGGGCAAGCAGACCCATGTAACGTATGACGGGCAAGCAGCCCCATGTAACCTGTGACGGGCAGGCAGCCCCATGTAACCTGTGACGGGCAGGCAGCCCCATGTAACCTGTGACGGGCAGGCAGCCCCATGTAACCTGTGACGGGCAGGCAGCCCCATGTAACCTGTGACGGGCAGGCAGCCCCATGTAACCTGTGACGGGCAGGCAGCCCCATGTAACGTACGACGAGCATATGTAACGTACGCCGAGCATATGTAACGTACGCCGAGCATGCAGCCCCATGTAACGTACGCCGAGCATGCAGCCCCATGTAACGTCCATGTAACGTACGCCGAGCATGCAGCCCCATGTAACGTACGCCGAGCATGCAGCCCCATGTAACGTACGACGAGCATGCAGCCCCATGTAACGTACGACGAGCATGCAGCCCCATGTAACGTACGACGAGCATGCAGCCCCACGTAACGTACGACGAGCATGCAGCCCCACGTAACGTACGACGAGCATGCAGCCCCACGTAACGTACGACGAGCATGCAGCCACACGTAACGTACGACGAGCATGCAGCCACACGTAACGTACGACGAGCATGCAGCCACACGTAACGTACGACGAGCATGCAGCCACACGTAACGTACGACGAGCATGCAGCCACACGTAACGTACGACGAGCATGCAGCCACACGTAACGTACGACGAGCATGCAGCCCCACGTAACGTACGGCGAGCATGCAGCCCCACGTAACGTACGACGAGCATGCAGCCCCACGTAACGTACGACGAGCATGCAGCCCCACGTAACGTACGACGAGCATGCAGCCCCACGTAACGTACGACGAGCATGCAGCCCCACGTAACGTACGACGAGCATGCAGCCCCACGTAACGTACGACGAGCATGCAGCCCCACGTAACGTACGACGAGCATGCAGCCCCACGTAACGTACGACGAGCATGCAGCCCCACGTAACGTACGACGAGCATGCAGCCCCACGTAACGTACGACGAGCATGCAGCCCCACGTAACGTACGACGAGCATGCAGCCCCACGTAACGTGTGACGAGCATGCAGCCCCATGTAACGTGTGACGAGCATGCAGCCCCATGTAACGTGTGATGTGCAGGCGGCCCCAAGTAATGTGTGATGTGCAGGCAGCCCCATGTAACGTATGACGAGCACGCAGCCCTATGTAACGTGTGACGAGCATGCAGCCCTATGTAACGTGTGATGTGCAGGCAGCCCCAAGTAATGTGTGATGTGCAGGCAGCCCCATGTAACGTATGACGAGCACGCAGCCCTATGTAACGTGTGACGAGCATGCAGCCCTATGTAACGTGTGACGAGCATGCAGCCCTATGTAACGTGTGATGTGCAGGCAGCCCCAAGTAACGTGTGACGTGCAGGCAGCCCCAAGTAACCTGCGACGGGCAGGCAGCCCCATGTAACCTGCGACGGGCAGGCAGCCCCATGTAACGTGTGACGGGCAGGCAGCCCCATGTAACGTGTGACGGGCAGGCAGCCCCATGTAACGTGTGACGAGCAGGCAGCCCCATGTAACGTGTGACGAGCAGGCAGCCCCATGTAACGTGTGACGAGCAGGCAGCCCCATGTAACGTGTGACGAGCAGGCAGCCCCATGTAACGTGTGACGAGCAGGCAGCCCCATGTAACGTGTGACGAGCAGGCAGCCCCATGTAACGTGTGACGAGCAGGCAGCCCCATGTAACGTGTGACGAGCATGCAGCCCCATGTAACGTGTGACGAGCATGCAGCCCCATGTAACGTGTGACGAGCATGCAGCCCCATGTAACGTGTGATGTGCAGGCAGCCCCAAGTAATGTGTGATGTGTAGGCAGCCCCATGTAACGTGTGATGTGCAGGCAGCCCCATGTAACGTGTGATGTGCAGGCAGCCCCATGTAACGTGTGATGTGCAGGCAGCCCCATGTAACGTGTGATGTGCAGGCAGCCCCATGTAACGTGTGATGTGCAGGCAGCCCCATGTAATGTGTGATGTGCAGGCAGCCCCATGTAATGTGTGATGTGCAGGCAGCCCCATGTAATGTGTGATGTGCAGGCAGCCCCATGTAATGTGTGATGTGCAGGCAGCCCCATGTAATGTATGATGTGCAGGCAGCCCCATGTAACGTGTGATGTGCAGGCAGCCCCATGTAACGTGTGATGTGCAGGCAGCCCCATGTAACCTGTGACGATTAGGCCCAGGTCCAGTCCCCGGCCTCCCGCCCGTCCTCTCCCCGCTCCAGCCCGCTCTCTCCCGGCCTCCTCTCCTCCCGGCCCCCGCTCCTCCCATCCCGGCCTAGTCGGGCTCGGAGCCGCGGCCTGTCGTACCTGTGCTGTCCGCGCTGGCGGAGAAGCCCGGGGAGCTGAGTTTGGGTCTCTTCCGGTTGGGCGGCCCGTCCAGCAGGTTCTCGGCCATCTTCTCCCCTTCTCTGATCGGTCACCGAAGACAGACTGGCCTCCCTCCCCGGAGGAGGAGCAGAGCACGGGGGAGGAGGAGGGGGAGCCCCGGCCCTGCAGCCGCCGCCGCTGCTGCCTCCACCCTCAGCGGCCCCCCGAGTCCGGCATCCCGATCACTGCGCCCCCTGCCGGCCGGGGACTGCGCACACCCGGGCGGGCGGTTACCGGTGCAGGCCGCGGTCCCTCCCTCTCTCCGGTGCTCGCTCCCTCCTCTCCGCCTCCGGGAGGGAAAACAATGAAGGAAAAAAGACTAATGTCCGCCGCCTCCTCCGGGGGAGAAGGATCCGCCCGCTCCGCCTCCGGAGTCCCCGCCGCGCCGCCCGCAGGCCCGCTCCGCCCCGAGGTTCCGCGCAGGGGCCCCGGAGATCTCCGGCGCTGACCGAGCCGCGACAAGATGGCGGCTGTTGATTCCTCAATTAAAAAAAAAAAAAAAAAAGTTTTTTTTTCCTCCTCTGTACGACGGCGGGAGGAGGGGCGGGGCCACGCTGGACGTACAGCACGTACGGGAGAGGGGGGGGCAGGTGAGGGGGGCACGTACAGCTGTAGAATGGAGCGGAGAGGGTGGAGAGCGCACGTAGCCTGAGAGGGGCGGGGCCGGACACGCCCTAAGGGAGGGGTAGACACGCCCACCGCACCTATATATTTGTTTGGCAACGCCCCGCAGCTCAGACTGTGAATCTGAGAGTGATGGAGCCTGTGATAGAAGGAGGTGGAAGAGGCAATAAACTACACTGACTTCTGACAAACACCACTTACTCACACCAGAAATGGTTATTATTAGTTATATATATATATTTTTTTATATGGTTTATAAAACTTTGATTTACGATGCCTTCTTACAGAATATCGCTGTCCGGACGTCCTGCTATCTGACGCCTCATTACGTGAGCGTGCATATACCTGGCACATACATGTGTACTTAGGTGGCTGCCATCATTGTCCAGCAGCACAAGGGGGGAAACAATTCCAAAAAGTGAGCACAGGGGGGAGAGAGCTCATACAGGGGAGACAGGTCAAAGGAGAGAGCACGTAAGGGGAAGAGAGTGCACAAGAGCGGAAACAGTTCCAAGAAGTGTGCGCAGAAGGGAGAGAGATCATACATAGACTGTGAGCCCTCGTGGACAGGGTCCCTGCCCCTCCTGTACCTGTACGTCCTGATCGCCTAGATTTAGTGTACTTGTTCTTGTCTCCCTCATCCTCATGTAAAGCGCCATCGAACCTAATGGCGCTATATAAATAAATAATAATAATACAGGGGAGACAGGTCAAAGGAGAGAGCACACAGGGAAGCAGAGACAGCTCAAAGGAGAGTATGCACAAGGAGGGGGGGGGGGGAAGCCGTTCCAAGTGCGCACAGAAGGGAGAGAGACCACACATGGGGTACACAGGTCAAAGGAGAGAGCACATGAGGGGAAAAGACAGCAAAAGGGGAAGAGAACGCACAGGGAAGCAGGGACAGCTCAAAGGAAAGAGCGCATGAGGGAAAAGACAGCACAAGGGGAGGAAACTGTTCCAAGAAGTGCGCACAGGGGAGAGAGACCACACGGGGGAGATGGCTCAAAGGAGAGAGCACACAAGGGGAAGAGAGTGCACAGGGAAGCAGAGTGCACAAGGGGGGTAAACAGTTCCAAGGAGAGCGCACAGGGAAGTGGAGAGGGTGCACAGGGGAAGAATGAGAGGACAGGTATAGGCATGACTGCCGCCCCCATTGTGGTATTATCATCCTCCCAATGTGATAGCATCGGGCTCCAATCTAGTATACAGTTAGGGCCAGAAATATTTGGACAGTGACACAAGTTTTGTTATTTTAGCTGTTTACAAAAACATGTTCAGAAATACAATTATATATATAATATGGCTGAAAGTGCACACTCCCAGCTGCTATATGAGAGTTTCCACATCCAAATTGGAGAAAGGGTTTAGGAATCATAGCTCTGTAATGCATAGCCTCCTCTTTTTCAAGGGACCAAAAGTAATTGGACAATGGACTCTAAGGGCTGCAATTAACTCTGAAGGCGTCTCCCTCGTTAACCTGTAATCAATGAAGTAGTTAAAAGGTCAGGGGTGGATTCCAGGTGTGTGGTTTTGCATTTGGAAGCTGTTGCTGTGACCAGACAACGTGCGGTCAAAGGAACTCTCAATTGAGGTGAAGCAGAACATCCTGAGGCTAAAAAAAAAGAAAAAATCCATCAGAGAGATAGCAGACATGCTTGGAGTAGCAAAATCAACAGTTGGGTACATTCTGAGAAAAAAGGAATTGACTGGTGAGCTTGGGAACTCTAAAAGGCCTGGGCGTCCACGGATGACAACAGTGGTGGATGATCGCCGCATACTTTATTTGGTAAAAAGAACCCGTTCACAACATCAACTGAAGTCCAGAACGCTCTCAGTGAAGTAGGTGTATCTGTCTCTAAGTCAACAGTAAAGAGAAGACTCCATGACAGTAAATACAAAGGGTTCACATCTAGATGCAAACCATTCATCAATTCCAAAAATAGACAGGCCAGAGTTAAATTTGCTGAAAAACACCTCAAGAAGCCAGCTCAGTTCTGGAAAAGTATTCTATGGACATATGAGACAAAGATCAACCTGTACCAGAATGATGGGAAGAAAAAAGTTTGGAGAAGAAAGGGAACGGCACATGATCCAAGGCACACCACACCCTCTGTAAAACATGGTGGAGGCAACGTGATGGCATGGGCATGCATGGCTTTCAATGGCACTGGGTCACTTGTGTTTATTGATGACATAACAGCAGACAAGAGTAGCCGGATGAATTCTGAAGTGTACCGGGATATACTTTCAGCCCAGATTCAGCCAAATGCTGCAAAGTTGATTGGACGGCGCTTCATAGTACAGATGGACAATGACCCCAAGCATACAGCCAAAGCTACCCAGGAGTTCATGAGTGCAAAAAAGTGGAACATTCTGCAATGGCCAAGTCAATCACCAGATCTTAACCCAATTGAGCATGCATTTCACTTGCTCAAATCCAGACTTAAGACGGAAAGACCCACAAACAAGCAAGACCTGAAGGCTGCGGCTGTAAAGGCCTGGCAAAGCATTAAGAAGGAGGAAACCCAGCGTTTGGTGATGTCCATGGGTTCCAGACTTAAGGCAGTGATTGCCTCCAAAGGATTCGCACCAAAATATTGAAAATAAAAATATTTTGTTTGGGTTATGTTTATTTGTCCAATTACTTTTGACCTCCTAAAATGTGGAGTGTTTGTAAAGAAATGTGTACAATTCCTACATTTTCTATCAGATATTTTTGTTCAACCCTTCAAATTAAACGTTACAATCTGCACTTGAATTCTGTTGTAGAGGTTTCATTTCAAATGCAATGTGGTGGCATGCAGAGCCCAACTCGCCAAAATTGTGTCACTGTCCAAATATTTTTGGCCCTAACTGTATATACATATTTTCTTTTTTGGATATATATATATATAGTTTATAAAACTTCTATTTTCAATATATGTAAAAAAAATACAAATAATAAACTTTTCCCCCAGTTAAAGAGGACTTGTCACCCCCCCTGGTGTTTTCCAAACTGAAAGCACCACTGAATGCAGCGTGTCTGCTGCATTCAGGGAAGGGGTGTACCATGTCTCTACCTCCCCTGTAACCTGAAAAAAACACTTTGTAAAGTGTATACTTCTCTTATTTTGCAGTCCTCTCCGCCTCCTTCCCTGTGTTCTGCCTCCTCTTCTGTGTGTGGCCTCCTCCTCTTTGGTGCATGAGCCTCAATTCACGCAGGTGCACACCGGGCACTTGGTAGGAGCGGGTCCTGGCTGCTGTAACCGCACATGCTTGTGATGTAAGCGCCACAGCCTGCCCTGAATGCAGCCTAATCTTTAGCAGGATGGGCTATGGCGCTTGCGTCACACACATGTGCGATTACAGCAGCCGGGACCCGCTCCTACCAAGTGCCCGGTGTGCACCTGCGTGAATTGAGGCGCAGGCACCGAAGAGGAGGAGGCCACACACTTCACAGGAGTACCAAGATGTCAGTGATTGGGAGCAGGGGTGCCCATTAGCAGCAGATAGGGAGCCTGGGTGGGATTGCACCACTTTATTGTAGAGATTGACCTTGGTATTTGGAGGATTGAACATCTCTGTCCGCTGCTGTTAGAGGTGGATGCTGTCTGTATAACACAGTTGGCACCTGATTTATTTTTGATATGCATTGCTTATATAGCCCCATCCTATTCCGCAGCGCCTTACAGATACCTGTCCCCATTGGGGCTCACAGTCTATATGCGCTATCAGTATGTTTTTGGAGTGTAGGAGGAAACCTATGGGGAACATCGGAACTCCCTGCAATTCCAAGCGTAACTTTGAAGATGTGAACACCTGTAGGGGGAGAGAGCCGTGACGTGGCAGGGAGTTTGGAATTTGCCCCATAAAAGACAGGGACCACTCATCAGTGGGTCACTGAAATGGCTCGGTTGATCCTTTGCTCTAATGATTGGGGGATCAAATAACCAGATACCCATGTTGGGGTGCAGTGATAGAAAGTGAAGGGTGTTTCATTTGATATATAGTCAGGTTGAGGATGTGATCAGGGAGACACCATGTGGTCAGTATTGCACCCTATCCCAGGATTTAAAGGGGAAAAACCCCCAAACTATTAAATCCTCCTAAATTGCACTGATTCAGAGATTTCTTCTGCCGGATTTGGAATTGATAGAGAATTGTTTCCGGAGATGATGAAAACCGGCTTCTATCTGATGAGGATTTTGCTTTTCTTTGGATTAACATTTTAGGAGAACGGGTTGATTTGGGTGGAATTACCCTAAATTTTTGTTTGTTTTTTCAGCACAAGAAATGGAGGGGAATTCATGTAGGCCATGCACCACAATTGTGGAGATCAAAAGGTCACAATTTTGCATAAGCCACCCCTGTGCTAGGCTTTGTGCCCTTGTCACTTAAATTGAGTTTTCCTTGTTTATTCAGAGCAGGTGCTCATGTTCCAGTGCTGACTCTCCACCGCTGTTTGGGTCTTGGTGTTTTGGTTGCAGTGGTGACATCACATCAGCAGCACAAACTGAACTCCGCGGTTGCAGTGAGGTAGAACCTGTGAGCTCAGCAGTTGTGGTGAGGTAGAACCTGTGAGCTCAGCGGCTGTGGTGAGGTAGAGCCTGTGAGCTCAGCGGTTGTGGTGAGGTAGAACCTGTGAGCTCAGCGGCTGTGGTGAGGTAGAACCTGTGAGCTCAGCAGTTGTGGTGAGGTAGAACCTGTGAACTCAGCAGTTGTGGTGAGGTAGAACCTGTGAGCTCAGCGGCTGTGGTGAGGTAGAACCTGTGAGCTCAGCGGTTGTGGTGAGGTAGAACCTGTGAGCTCAGCGGCTGTGGTGAGGTAGAACCTGTGAGCTCAGCAGTTGTGGTGAGGTAGAACCTGTGAGCTCAGCGGCTGTGGTGAGGTAGAACCTGTGAGCTCAGCGGTTGTGGTGAGGTAGAACCTGTGAGCTCAGTGGTTGTGGTGATGTAGAACCTGTGAGCTCAGCGGTTGTGGTGGGGTAAAACCTGTGAGCTTAGCGGTTGTGGTGACGTAGAACCTGTGAGCTTAGCGGTTGTGGTGACGTAGAACCTGTGAGCTCGGTGGCTGTGGTGAGGTAGAACCTGTGAGCTCAGCGGTTGTGGTGGGGAAGAACCTGTGAGCTTAGCGGTTGTGGTGACGTAGAACCTGTGAGCTCAGCGGTTGTGGAGACGTAGAACCTGTGAGCTCAGCGGTTGTGGTGGGGTAGAACCTGTGAGCTCAGCGGTTGTGGTGAGGTAGAACCTGTGAGCTCAGCGGTTGTGGTGGGCTAGAACCTGTGAGCTCAGCGGTTGTGGTGGGGTAGAACCTGTGAGCTCAGCAGTTGTGGTGAGGTAGAACCTGTGAGCTCAGTGGTTGTGGGGAGGTAAAATCTGTGAGCTCAGTGGTTGTGGTGAGATAGAACCTGTTATTATATTTATTAATAATCCTGTTAAGGGAAATGCCAATTTTTGCTAATGGTACAGTATAACACAAGATAATGGTGGCAAAGACCCTGGTGGCCCTATCTAGGCTTAAAGACCCTGGTGGAGCTATCGAGGCTTGGAGAAGGCCCTGGTGGAGCTATTGAGGCTTGGAAAAGGCCCTGGTGGAGCTATCCAGGCTTGGAGAAGGCCCTGGTGGAGCTATTCAGACTTGGAAAAGGCCCTGGTGGAGCTATCCAGGCTTAGAGAAGGCCCTGGTGGAGCTATCCAGGCTTGGAGAAGGCCCTGGTGGAGCTATCCAGGCAGCTTTGGCAAAGGCCCTGGCGGAGCTATCCAGGCAGCTTTGGAGAATACCATAGTGGACCTATCCAGGCAGCTTTGGTGAAGACCATGGTGGACCTATCCAAGCAGCTTTTGTGAAGACCATGGTGGACCTATCCAGGTAGGTTTTGTGAAGACCATGGTGGACCTATCCAGGTAGCTTTGGCGAAGACCATGGTGGACCTATCCAGGCAGCTTTGGCAAAGGCCCTGGCGGAGCTATCCAGGCAGCTTTGGAGAAGACCATGGTGGACCTATCCAGGCAGCTTTGGCGAAGACCATGGTAGACCTATCCAGGCAGCTTTGGCGAAGACCATGGTAGACCTATGCAGGCAGCTTTGGTGAAGACCATGGTGGAGCTATCCAGGCAGCTTTGGCGAAGACCATGGTGGAGCTATCCAGGCAGCTTTGGCAAAGACCATGGTGGAGCTATCCAGGCAGCTTTGGAGAAGACCATGGTGGACCTATCCAGGCAGCTTTGGTGAAGACCATGGTGGACCTATCCAAGCAGCTTTTGTGAAGACCATGGTGGACCTATCCAGGTAGGTTTTGTGAAGACCATGGTGGACCTATCCAGGTAGCTTTGGCGAAGACCATGGTGGACCTATCCAGGCAGCTTTGGCAAAGGCCCTGGCGGAGCTATCCAGGCAGCTTTGGAGAAGACCATGGTGGACCTATCCAGGCAGCTTTGGTGAAGACCATGGTGGACCTATCCAAGCAGCTTTTGTGAAGACCATGGTGGACCTATCCAGGTAGGTTTTGTGAAGACCATGGTGGACCTATCCAGGTAGCTTTGGCGAAGACCATGGTGGACCTATCCAGGCAGCTTTGGCAAAGACCATGGTGGACCTATCCAGGCAGCTTTGGCGAAGACCATGGTGGACCTATCCAGGCACCTTTGGCAAAGACCATGGTAGACCTATCCAGGCAGCTTTGGTGAAGACCATGGTGGAGCTATCCAGGCAGCTTTGGTGAAGACCATGGTGGAGCTATCCAGGCAGCTTTGGCGAAGACCATGGTGGACCTATCCAGGCAGCTTTGGCAAAGACCATGGTGGACCTATCCAGGCAGCTTTGGCAAAGACCATGGTGGACCTATCCAGGCAGCTTTGGCAAAGACCATGGTGGACCTATCCAGGCAGCTTTGGCAAAGACCATGGTGGACCTATCCAGGTAGCTTTGGCAAAGACCATGGTTGACCTATCCAGGCAGCTTTGGTGAAGACCATGGTGGAACTAGCCAGGCAGCTTTGGCGAAGACCATGGTGGACTTATCCAGGCAGCTTTGGCGAAGACCATGGTGGACCTATCCAGGCAGCTTTGGTAAAGATCATGGTGGACCTATGTAAGATTGGAGAAGGTCCTGGTGATCCTATCTAGGCTTGGAGAGGACTCTGGTGGAACTATGTAGAATTAGAGAAGGTCATGATGATTCTATCTAGGCTTGGAGAAGACCATGGCGATCCTAATTCGGCTTGGAGAAGACCCTGGTGGACTTATCTAAGTTTGGAGTAAGATCATGGTGGACCTTTCTAGGATTGGAAAAGACACTAGTGGACCTATCTAAGCTATACAAAACAATCTTCCTACAGAAGGTTCATCAAGGCGCCATGACTTGAGATTGAGCTGAAGACCGTTAATAATTATGAGGGCAATATTTTGTTCCATATAGATCTGGGTAAATTGGTGGTTTGGGCAGAGGGTTTGATAGGGGATACTTGCAGATTGCTGAGAGTTCAGCTGCTGGGAATAATAATAATAATATTTTTTTATTTATATAGCGCCAACATATTCCGCAGCGCTTCACAATACAAAGTTCATATTTAAACAATCACAAGAAACAATTAGAAAATACAATACAATAGCAAAAACAATACAATACAAAGCATAATATAAAACAATAATTAGAGCAAAAAAATGACATCCCTGCTCATAAGAGCTTACAATCTAACAATGAGGTGGGGGTGACACAAAGTACAGGTGCTTATTTACAATGATGGTATAGTCAACTTGAGGAGATGGGGAACAGTTAGGAGCAGTATAGGTGGCCACCACCCATTATTTGTGATCAATTGAGACTGGTGGAGTGGATAGGCTATGTCTAAATGACTGAGTAGGGATCATGATGGGCCGCCCTAAAAAGATGTGTTTTTAGGGATCGCCTGAAACTATCTAAGTTGTGGATACACCTAATTTCTTGGCGTAGAGCATTCCAGAGAATTGGAGCAGCTCAGGAGAAGTCTTGGAGCCGGGAGTGGGAGGTTCAGATTAATGCAGAAGAGAGTCTAAAGTCACTTCCAGAGCGAAGAGAACGGGTGGGGTGATAGACAGAGATGAGGGAGGAGATGTAGGGGGTGCTGCACTGTGAAGAGCTTTGTGGGTGAGAACAAGCAGTTTGAATTGGATCCTATAGGCAGCCAGTGTAATGACTGGCATAGAGCAGAAGCGTCTGAGTAACGGTTGGCCAGATAGGTGATCCTAGCTGCTGCATTAAGGATGGACTGAATAGTGATGGGAAGTCCGAATCATTTTATTGATCTGGATCATTTGGATCCACAAAGTATAACAGCTCTTTTGGATCCCGAACAGATCCTTATTTCACACAGAGGAACACAAGTTAAGTTAAAATCATCCAGTTCCAACCCTTCCACTTGCTGGTAGTCGGGCTTGGACAGCCAGACTGCATTATCTTACCCCCAGTGAGAGCCATTGACAAAGTGCAAGTATCTCAGTGGGGATCCAGCTCTTGTCAATCACTAACAATGTTCTGACCTTTTGCCTTTCAGGCTCCATACCTCACCATCCTCTACAGCTTTGAGCATGAGACTACCTTCATTTTATAGACAATCATCTTGGCTATCTCATACATTAATGTGACTTGCAGCTATTAGCCTGTGATTAGTTATACAGATTCTTGTCATGTCACTGCATTGTTGGTGTTTTGCTCCTAAAAATCTAAATCTAAATTTGTTATATTGTAAATCTTGTTTGGCTTTCACCACTGCCCGAATCCTTCTGGCAACTCTCCATCAGATGCAGCCATGTCTCAGCTGAAATCTGATCCCAGATCTCTAGTACATGTTTCCATTGCTGGTGTATACTGGTCACCTCATTTGGGAATGTATACAGCTTTATCTTCAACTACCTACAAGAGTTGGATTGGGTTGGGGTCTGGGGACTGTGGGGACAATCCAGCACTCAGGGGCGTAACTACCGGCATAGCAGACGTAGCGGTCGCTTTGGGGCCCGGCGTTTGTTGGGGGCCCGGACCCAGCGCCGCTACGCTGTCATCCGGTGACCTGCGATACAGTGGCGTAACTACTCGGGGCCCCGAACTCCGCGGGGGGGCCCCGAGCTCCCCGGGGGACCCTGCTGCCTGTGCCCCCAGCCGCGACAGCGCCGGAAGAGGAGCTGAGGGAGGACTGGAAGTGACAGTGATCACTTCCTGCAGCCGCGCAGCAGTGCCCACCCCGCCAAAAGCCGGGAGAGGCAGAGCAGGTAATTGTGCGCTTCCCACCCGGTCGGCACCGCTAACCCACCCCACCCCGCTTCTCACCAAGGGGGCCCCTAAGTGATTCTGGCTCCGGGACCCGCGGGACACCTGTTACGCCACTGCCAGCACCTCTACTTCATGGTCATTGAACCACTTCAGTGTCAATCTTGACGTCTGCTTCGAGTCATTGTTCTGTGGGAATGTTGTCGTCCTTTTCACACCCATGGTACTCGAGTGTATGAAGTAACTCGTCTTGTAGGACACTCATAGAGCTCTCAGCATTGAGATCACCATCCATCCTGGTCAAGTATCCAATGACTTTGGCTGTAAAACAACCTCATACCATAGGGCTTCCTCCACCGGATTGACAGTTCCTTCAATTTCTTTGCCACATCTCCTTCGGGTCGTTGGCCTCTTGTTTTACCTTGCATCTAACCTTATTGCAGAACTGGCCACCATCTTATGGCTCCATTTGTGCCACTTTTGATTTTTTTTCCCCTGATGTTCAGTGACCCCTCTAGGACCTCCTTGATGTCTTCTGTGGGATCACAATAGTTCCTTTGCCGAGGCTTTTCTTGACTAGGCTGCAACTTTCATCCTTCCCTATGTGCAGCCTGGTCCTTCTCCTGTTCCCCTTCTTGCTCATGGTTAAAGAGTAGGATCTTGCACATTAATCAGCATTTTTGTGTCTGGTTATTGTGAGAGGGTCCCTTTTCCTCACTTCCAGCCTTGGGCTCATTTCTTCTGGTGACTTATCTGCATCTGGAAGACTAAGTCTACCTTCTCAGTCGCCCATCTGCCTCCAGCATCATTTGGGTTTACAGTTCCTGAACAGTGGCGTAATTTGAAGTTCATGGGCCCCAATGCGAAAGCTCCGACGGGGCCCCCAATTGTTGCAAATCTTTAATAGCATTAGTCTTTTGGAGCCCCCTAAGAACCAGGGCCAAGGTGCGATTGCAACCCCTGCACCTATTGTAGTTACACCCCTGCTCCTGAACCTTCCTATGAACTAAGACTAGACGTGTTACTCTCCATACCCAACATGTCTATTACAGCAATAGACAGGCGGGTCATTTTACTTTGGGTATTTTATGCATACTTGAGATAGAGATATTGGTAAATAAGCCTTTGAGGGAAAGCGAATTCCCCATGAAGTTCCTCATATGTCCTAAAAACATTGGAAGACACCAAATGAGAAACCATGTTGAACTCACGAATATGGCGTCTGTCCCGGATTGGAATGAAAATGGTGCAGCCATCAATGGCTCTGAGAGACTTCAGTCTGTACGGATCAGGACTTTAACCCATGCCGTAGATTAATTGGTCATCTTTTCCCAATCTATCTTGTATTCCCAGGAGTGCTTGCCAAGCCAACTTGCCAGTCAATACTCTTTCCCAAAGCCCCCATTACTTTCTTTGACATACAGCTTGAGAAGTTACTCAACTCCCCCACAGATGGTCTCACAAGAGGCCTAGGGTCTCTTCCCCTAGATTCTCCTCTGCCTCTTCAGTTCACTCCTGTAATAGAGCCACAGCTGATAACACTGCTTCCCACCCCCCCCTGTCCAGTCTGAATATTTAGGGGACTTCTGACTCCAACTCTGAGCCTGATCAGGATTCTATGACATGCAGAGCCATCTAGAGAAGTGAGGGACATCAGTTCAAGAACGAGTCCGCCTCCGAGGAACCAATTTTCTTATGTCGACACAAGCGGCAACAAGTCACCTCTCCCAATCTTGAAGACTTTGATGATCATCTTGTGTAACAATGGAAACATGAGCTAGGCACATTTTTATTTAATTTACTCACTTATATGGCGCCACAAAGCTTCACAGACATCATATCATCTCTGTTTCCATTAGGGTTTATCATCTAAATTCATTATCAAGGTCTTTGGAGTGTGGGAGGAAACTGGAGAACCTGGAGGAAACCTACGCAAACACAGGGAGAACATACAAATTCTTAGCAGATGTGGTCTTTGGTGGGAGTTGAATTCAAGACCCCAGTGCAATTAAAGTGTTTATCTCTAGAGCAGACTACGCCTTATATGTTGGCTTTGCGTCGCCCTGGATCACCCAGGCCTCTTTGGCCTCTTCATCATTGTTTATACTCCAGGGCCACACAGGAGGCTCTTCTTGACGTCTCTTCTCATTTGTTACATGTCTGTCTCTTTGCGAGGGCTTTACGGTCCATGCTTCAGCCAATTCTGGATGCTGAGATGGTGCCCAGAATGGCCTTTTACTGGGCTCCATTTCCCAGAATAAATTTCCTTTGAAATGATCTTCGATTATCATGGATACCACTAAGAACACGTCTGCCCTGCTTGCCCAGAATTGCAGGTGCCCTCAGCCATCTTGGTGCTCCCAAGGGTTTCACTCTTTTTGTGATTAATTTTAACATGAAGGTGGCAAGGAATCCTCCCAACCCTCCAACTCAACTAAACCTTCCTGTTCTGCATGCTCCTGGGATTCGAAGTCCTCCACTTTCTGATCCTCCACTTCATGAAGGTCTTCCAATGATAAATCACCTTCTCATGTATTGGAAAGTTGTTGTTTTTTGCCTTCAGAGAGATTCGGTTGGCTTTGTGGATAATGCCTGGGTCAGGGAGGTGGTATATCCAGGTTACAAAATTGAATTTACCTCCTTGCCACCAAACAGGTTATTTGCTTTGTCCCCTCCTGAGGCTTAGCCTTGAGCACTTGCCTTCTTCCAAGTCACTTTCATATCCAAGGAGTAACTATCCCTGTTCCAGAAGTAGAATGTTTCCAAGGATACTTACTACTCCAAGTGTTCAGTTTCCAAGAAGAATGGGTTGGTCAGACTTATTCTGCAATTGAAGCAAGTCAACAGATTTCTGCCGGTCTAAAGATTTTGCATGGAATCCCTGAAGTCCATGATCACGTCACTTTTATCCTTGGTAGACGCGTAACTTCACATTCCCATCAGAGTTCCACTACTGATTTATGTTGTCCATTCTCTTAAGTGACTACTCCCAGGATCTTCTGTTGGCAATACCCTATGGTTAGAGGGGTGGCAATCATTCCTTACCTGGACAATTTTTGGTGAAGACTTTCTCCATGAGCAAGAATCTGTGCCGTCTCCAAATTTGAGATTTCTTGGTTGGATCATCAACGGACAGTCATGTCTGACACAACCCCAGCCCTGAAATTACTGGACTTGATCTTCAACACCTGTGTGGCTTTGGCTTCCCTACTACTAGGCAAGCTCTCTTATGGTGGGTTTACACGCTTCAATATCGTTGCGATATCGCAACTCAATGGCGCGGGAGCGCACATTTAGTGCACGTTTCTCCCGCATCGCATCGGATGTTTACACGCTGCGATATCGGAATACAACGTCCGTGCGATGTCTACGCCCCCCAACCCAGGAACGATCATTTAACATGGGAGTGAATGGGTGACGTTGAACATCGCATCGTAGTTGGGCTGTCACACAGCACGATCCGGCTCCAATCTCCATTCAATATCGGAGCATTGAATAGCACGCTCATTCAATCCCCGATATCGTATTGACATCGTTCTTGCATCGTATTGGATGTTCACACCATACAACGCAGGAACGATATCGGCTCCAACGATCGAACCACGTGACTTTTGATTGAAATCGGACTACGATATTGCAACGTGTAAACCCGCCATTATTCAAGCCAGAGTGTCTAGATTGCTGATCAATTCCTCATGATTCATTCATTTTTTGCATGAGGGTCATGGGCAGGACGGTCTGTTATCAAGTCTGTACAGTTTGCTCAATTTCACACCCGCCCATTACATTTCATTCTATTTGGAACCAGACTGTGGACTACTTGGATCAGGGGTCTCCAACTCCAGGCCTCGAGGGCTGCAAACAGGTCACGTTTTCAGGATATCCTTAGTATTGCACAGGTGATAATTGAATCACCTGCACTGGTGATGATTCCAATACTAAGGAAATCCTGAAAACATGACATGTTTGGGGCCCTCGAGGCCTGGAGTTGGAGATCCCTGCCTTGTATTGTCTCATCAGTCTCCCCGTTCAAGTATGTAGAGACCTTCTTATGTGTTTGACATCATTTAGGATAGATTCTTCACCATTCTTCTGCAACGGAGTCAATTTTTGGCTGCATTGGTCCTCCCTCTTCAGGGACCCCCTGCTTCCAGTGCAGACAAAAAAACTCAACTGCATTGGCCTACCATCAAGGGACACCACGAGCTCTTAAGCCATAAAGGAAACCCCACTATTTTTCATTGGGCAGAGGTTGACATTCAAGCACTCTTCATGGTTCACATTCTCTGCTTGATAAACTGGACCATAGTCTTTCTCAGCCAAGAAACTCGGGATCCAGCAAAATGGGCTCTCCATTCAGAGGTCTTCAGACACTTTGGGTTGCCTATGGGCCTATGTTTCTTCGCTGGTTCAAGTCATGTTGGTTCCTGGTGATTTTTTTTGGTTGTACAATTTTTAACTGTTTTTTGGTTGTTCTACTACTTTTAGTACTAAACTGAACTGCCTCGTATTTTTAGGAGAAGATAAAGCCCACTGGGCAGAGCCAACAGTTTTGATCCTCCTAGGCATAGGACGTATACCAACTTAAAGCTCATTGGCCCTGATGACCCCAATTATTGCAAATCTTTTATAGCATTAATCTTTTACTATAGGCCGTAAGGACTTATGGGACCCCCTAGGCTCCAGAACCAGTGGCGTAACTTCAGGCCCAGGGGCCCTGATGCGAAAGCTCCAACGGGGCTCCCAATTATTGCAAATCTTTAATAGTATTACCGTATTTTTCGCACTATAAGGCGCACCGGATTATAAGGCGCACCCTCAAAAAATGACTTTTAAGCCATCTTGGTCCATATATAAGGCGCACCGGATTATAAGGCGCACCATATTACCATAAAAAAAAAAAAAAGCTCAGACTCCAGTATCCCTGTGTAGCCTCCCATCACCCTCCAGCATCCCTCTGTAGCCTTCCATCACCCTCCAGCATCCCTCTGTAGCCTCCCATCACCCTCCAGCATCCCTCTGTAGCCTTCCATCACCCTCCAGCATCCCTCTGTAGCCTCCCATCACCCTCCAGCATCCCTCTGTAGCCTCCCATCACCCTCCAGCATCCCTCTGTAGCACCCCACCACCCTCCAGTATCCCTGTGTAGACTCCCATCACCCTCCAGCATCCCTCTGTAGCACCCCACCACCCTCCAGTATCCCTGTGTAGCCTCCCATCACCCTCCAGCATCCCTCTGTAGCACCCCACCACCCTCCAGTATCCCTGTGTAGCCTCCCATCACCCTCCAGCATCCCTCTGTAGCTCCCCACCACCCTCCAGTATCCCTGTGTAGCCTCCCATTACCCTCCAGCACCCCACACAGTCAGACACACACACACACACTCAGACACACACACCACACACACATACACACACATACACACTCAGACACACACACACACAAATTGATTTTTACTTTTTATACTGGTACTTTGGCTTACTGTACTGTGTGGCAAGGCACTCTCAGCGCTGGAGCCCTCAGCAAATCACAGCGTTGGAGCCCACAGCCAATCACAGCACTGGAGCCCACAGCCAATCACAGCACTGGAGCCCACAGCCAATCACAGTGCTGGAGCCCTCAGCCAATCAGAGGCTATGGGCTGACGTCAGCTGGCCTCGGATTGGCTCAAGGCTCCTGGGCGGAGCTGTGATTGGCTGATGGGCTCCTGGGCTGTGAGCGCGCGCAAAACAGCGGCGGCACCGGACACCGGACAGCGGGGACAGCGGCTGATGATCGCGTCCCCGCACGTGATGAGAGGCAGGCACCGGCCGGCACCAGCACACCAGCATGGATGGCGGGGACGGCGGCTGGTGATCGCGTCCCCGCACGTGATGCGAGGCAGGCACCGGCACCAGCATGGATGGCGGGGACAGCGGCTGGTGATCGCGCCCCTGCACAGAGATGCCAGGCAGGCACCGGACAAAGGGGGATGGCGGCACAAAGGTATGCCTTATTTTCTGGGGGGTGCCAAATATTTGCAGGCAAATGGCACCCCCTTAGCACTCTGGGAAAAATCCGTATATAAGGCGCACTGCACTATAAGGCGCACCTATGATTTCTGGGAAAATCTTAGTCTTTTAGGTGCGCCTTATAGTGCGGAAAATACGGTAGTCTTTTTCTATAGGACAAAGGGACTTTTGGGGACCCCTAGGCTGCAGGGCCTGGGTGCGATCGCAACCCCTGCACCTATTGTAGTTACACCCCTGTCCAGAACCCTGGTGTGATTGCAACCCCTGAATCTATTGCAGTTACACCCCTGCCAACGGCCCTGTGTCCCTCACCGTATTCAACAAGAAAAGAGTTTTACGGTAAATACAAAAATCCAATTATTTTATATTCTATAAATGTTCAAACTGATAAAAATATTAGATACTAGCTGTGAGCCCGATGCAAATGCATCGGGTGTCTAGAATATTTTTAAATGCTTTTTAAGATTTTCGCGGCCGCACTTGCCACAAGTGCAAAACCGCACTTGCCGCACCTGCCGCAAGTCCCCCTATACTTTCTATGGAGATTACCGCAACCGCGCCGCAAGTGTAACCGCATCTGCCGCGTTTGCCGCATAACCGTTACACTTGCGGCGCGGTTGCGGTAATCCCCATAGAAAGTATAGGGGGACTTGCGGCAGGTGCGGAAAATGCGGTTTTGCACTTGCGGCAGGTGCGGCCGCGAAAAAAACCGCGGCTGACTGCGGTTTTTTTCGCGGCCGCACTTGCCGCAAGTGCAAAACCGCACTTGCCGCACCTGCCGCAAGTCCCCCTATACTTTCTATGGGGATTACCGCAACCGCGCCGCAAGTGTAACCGCATCTGCCGCGTTTGCCGTATAACCGTTACACTTGCGGCGCGGTTGCGGTAATCCCCATAGAAAGTATAGGGGGACTTGCGGCAGGTGCGGAGGCTCAGGCAGCGACTCGCAATGGCCTCGCGGCCATTGCTCGCGCTACATGAGCGGTAAATCGCTAACTTTGTGGCCGAGCCTCTGGTTCGATTTTCGGCACGTGGTGACGTCACAGAGTGACAAAGCCACGGTCTTTTGCGGGGTCCGACACGGAAGTGCCTACGGCAATTATATAGTAGATTTGTCTAATACGGTGAACGCTGAAACAGAATAAAAAATCAAAATGCCGTAATCACAGTTGTTGGTCACGTCACCTCCCGTCCCAAATAATTTAAATAACAGGGATCAGAATGTCGTATGGACCCCAAAATGTTAGCGCTAAAAACATCTCGTACCACAAAAAATAAGCCCTGATACAACTTTTCCAACATTAAAAAGGCGTGGCCCTGTTAATATGGCAATCTAACCAGTATTTTTTTTTTTTACCTATATATATTTAATTCACTTATATCCGTACTGTGCCAAAAAATAATATATCCTGATCATTTTCACAACTAAATTAACAAACAAAACAAAAGTATGATTTTTGCATATTCTTTCCTTGAATTTGCCCCATTTTGATTTTTTTCTCCATTTTTAAGTGCATTGTATGGCTAAAAGAATGTCACCCTAAATTGCAAGTCCAGTAAAAAGTAAAATAAAAAACGCTTAGATAGATAGATAGATAGATAGATAGATAGATAGATAGATAGATTGGGGGATAGATAGATAGATTGGGGGATGGGGGTGATGAGGTGGGAGTTATGCCAGAAAGGGTTTGACACCACTAAAGATGTCGGGCAGCAAGAGTTCATTTCTTTACTTGTTGTCATCGGGCATCTGCAGCAAGACTCATACATTTGCAAGACAAATCGCCTTCTAGTTTATGCCTTAAAGGGAACCAACCACCAGGATTTAACCACATGTAAATCAGTGCAGCAGGTGATTGATGTGTGCAGCATAACATCACTATTTGGGTATTTTTTTCTTTATTCCTCCCCTGTGGCCTTGTCCTTCTGCTGTAAGCCGAACCCCCTCCCTTTCATCCACACTCATCCAGGGGGGTTCAGCTTACAGTAGAAAGACAAGCCCACAGGGGAGGAATAAAAAAACAATTAGTGATGTCATGCTCCACACGTCAATCCCCCGTTGCACTGATTTATGTGGCGCCCCACCGGTTTGGACACCACAAGGGGTACTGCACCCAATCCAGGGTGTGGTATTCCTGTGGTCGGGGAGATGGAGGATGGTAGGTATGGGATCCTCACCAAACACGTAGACTCTAGACTGGGACCATAGGTGGGCATGCGGTAGGGAGGACCCAGTCCAAAGGAGGTGTGGGTTGGAGGTAAAAGGAGAGAAGAGTTCCAGTGAGAAGTCAAGTCGAGTGAGGAGGAGAAAGAGAGACAGCAATGTGGAGTGGAGCTGAGAAGGAGGGGACTTGAGTAAAATGGAGGCTCATCCTGGGAACCGAAAAGAAGGAAACCTAGGGGCAGGGGCGGAGCGAGAGTGGCCCGTGTGCCCAAATCCATGACTGGTGATACCAGAAGAAGGGGTTTGGTCTAGCAAGAGAAACCAGACCTGAGAGTAGCGGCGGAGTCCAGCATCTGAATCACTGAACCGGAGGCCACGAGCTTCATAGGAGCTGTGGCTCACACCTGGTGCATCCCCTGAGAAGGCAGTGGGACGAGGGTCAGGGTACATGTATCGGTCGCCCGACAACACTCGTGGCTGCAAGATCGGGGCTCTGCGTGCAAGGCGCTAAAAGGGAGACGCAGGTAGAAGCGCTGAGGAACAAGACCAGAGAAAGGCAGAGAGACACACCACCGAGGATCTCATACTTGCCGCCCCGATTCCTTAAGGACCACACAGGCCAGAGCTTATCTGAGAGACAGTGTAATATCGTATGACCTGTTGAGACTTTCTTGAGTAAACCCAGGTACAGAATTGCAGAACTGTGTGAGACTGTTTTATTCTGGCGGTAAAGCAACTAAAAGTGAATTCCTGCCTGATCAAGTAAAATCCAACCACAACAACCACTGCCCTGTGGACCCGCTCCACCCGTAGGGAGCCACTTCATCCCAGCTGCCCGTCCATCGTCCCCAGAGGTTCTGCAGCAGCGGCGGCTCTCCATAGCTGCAAAACACGGGTGATGTCACAAACAATTTATCCCTTAAACCACTCTATCCTTATATTTTCTCCCAAGAACTCTGACACTGAACCCAGGGTCACGGAGCCCGGTCTCAACCCCTGTGACTGCCTAGAAGCACTACAGGCCGGTTCTGAGTGTCCCACGGCCCTGGGGTGCATCATTTACAGATGGTTAAATCCTGGTGGTTGGTTTTTAGTACACTAAGGCTACGTTCACACACTGCGCTGTTTTGCGCGCACTTTTCAAAAATGCGCAATATGTGTCTGCGTCTGCCGCCAAAGTGGATGTGAAATTTGTGAACTTTGCCGTACAGACACAGCGGAAAAATACACAGCGCTTTTATTGGAGAAAGCGCGGGCGTAAAAAGAATGACCATGTCAATTACTTACGTACCTGCGCCCGAGCTTTCTCCCATAGGAGCCCATTATTCCCGCTGGAATCACGCATCGCAGTGCAGACAATGCGCAATTCCAGTGGGAATATGCCGGCGCTGATGTCACACAGGGTAGGAACAATCCTGTTTCTCCTCCCCTGTGTGACACCTGTGCCAGCCCCTTTCGGTTTTGTAGTGTATTAATATACACTATGAAACCCAAATTAAAGTAAGCAAAATGTGTAAAAAATAATAAACATTGAATACTTACCCTCCGCCGGGTGTTTGGGAGCCGGGAGATCCTGCTGAGGTATCGACCTTCCAGGGCCTGTGAACGCTGATTGGCCCGCTCGCGGTCATGTGATATGTGACGTCATATGACGTGCATATCACAGGACCGCGAGCGGCCAATCACAGCGCCCGATGACATCACGCAAGGTCCTTGTAGGTTGATACCTGCAACTGCTCCCGGCTCCCAAACACCCGGCGGAGGGTAAGTATTCATTGTTTATTATTTTTCACACATATGCTTTAAGTAAATTTGGGTTTCGTAGTATATATTAATACACTACGTAACCCAAAGGGGCTGGCAGACATGTCACACACAGGAGGAGGGACAGGTTTCTTATTATATACAGTATGGACCAAAAGTTTGGACACGCCTTCTCATTCAAAGAGTTTTCTGTATATTCATGACTATGAGAATTGTAGATTCACACTGAAGGCATCAAAACTAAGAATTAACGCATGTGGAATTATATACTTCCCAAAAAAAGTGTGAAACAACTGAAAATATGTCTTATATTCTAGGTTCTTCAAAGTAGCCACCTTTTGCTGTGATTACTGCTTTGCACACTCTTGGCATTCTCTGGATGAGCTTCAAGAGGTAGTCACCGGAAATGGTCTTCCAACAGTCTTGAAGGAGTTCCCAGAGATGCTTAGCACTTGTTGGCCCTTTTGCCTTCACTCTGTGGTCCAGCTCACCCCAAACCATCTCGATTGGGTTCATGTCTGCTGACTGTGGAGGCCAGGTCATCTGGCGTAGCACCCCATCACTATCACACCTCCTCCTCCATGCTTCACGGTGGGAACCAGGCATGTAGAGTAGGGATGGGCGAATCTACTCGCTAGGACTCGTTACTCGGCGAGTAGTAAGGGACTCGCAGGACTCGGTACTCGGCGAGTTTCCCAGTGATGACTCGCACGAGTCCAATGCAAATCAATATCAATCCTAGTTTTGTCAGAAACGCTGACAAAACTAGGATTGCCATTGTTTGCATTGGACTCGTGCGAGTCATCACTGGCTACTGTGCCAGTGATAGCAGGGAAACTCGCAAAGTAACTGCTGTTTCTTTGCGAGCCGAGTCCAGCTGTCTTCTCTGTGCAGCTCCAGGGTCCTAGAACCTGCCTGCTCACAGAGATGATGTAGCAGTGCTGAGATTATTCTCAGTCTGCTCATTCCCTGTGCATGTAGCAGAGAGGACATCGCGTTTTGGACTACGTCGGACGGAAGAGGATTTTTTTAATTAAAGATGGAGTCCCTAATGGCTTTTTTTTTTATTTCAAATAAAAAATTTTCTCTGTGTTTTTTTAACCCTTTATTGGAGATTCTTAGTGGCTGGGTCAAACGTGGCCTGACATTAAGAATCTCGGGCTTAATACCAGCTTGTATAACAAAGCTGGTATTAACCCCTTTATTACCCAGCGTGCTACCGCCACCAGGGCCGCTGGAAGAGCGGGGTTCAGCGCCAGAGGATGGCGCTTCAATGAACGCGCCATCTTCTGGGGCGGCTGCGGGCTGCAATTTGCAGCGGGGGGTGCCCATAAAGCTTGGGCATCCCTGCGCTGCGGATTCCAGCCCTCAGCTGCTTAGCTGTACCTGGCTAGACATAGAAATTGCGCGGAGCCCCACGCATTTTTTTTAAATTATTTAATGAATTTCAGAGTCAGAGTCTCAGAGTCAGAATCTCAGAATTTCATGAAATAATTTAAAAAAAATGCGTGGGGCTCCGCGCAATTTCTATGTCTAGCCAGGTACAGCTAAGCAGCTGGGGGCTGGAATCCGCAGCGCAGGGATGCCCAAGCTTTCTGGGCACCCCCCGCTGCAAATTGCAGCCCGCAGCCGCCCCAGAAGATGGCGCGTTCATTGAAGTGCCATCCTCTGACGCTGAACCCCGCTCTTCCAGCGGCCCTGGTAGCGGTGGCACGCTGGGTAATAAAGAGGTTAGGGCCAGCTTTGTATTATCAGCTGGCCCTAAGCCCGAAATTTATGGTGGTCACGCCAATATTAGACATGACCGCCATGAATTTCTATTAAATTGTTTTAAAAAAAACACAACACAAAGAAAATTTTTTATTAGAAATAAAAAAAAAAGCCATTAGGGACTCCATCTTTAATTAAAAAAATCCTCTTCCGTCCGACGCAGTCCAAAACGCGATGTCCTCTCTGCTACATCCCCTGTGTAAAGATATAGATCTCTATGCACAGGGAATGAGCAGACTGAGAACAATTTCAGCTCTGCTACATCAGGCAGCAGGCAGGCTCTAGGACCCTGGAGCTGGCAGCCAACACAGAGGAGACAGGACTCTTATCTGTGCGAGTCAGCGATTACTTACAAAGTAAACGAGCAATGCAAATAAATGACAAAACTAGGATTGCTTCAGGCTGAAGCTTCCGAGACACATCTGCGAGTTGTAAATCTCACACTACTCGCTATTACTCGCTTCCCCATTCATTAACATTGGACTCGCTAGACTCGCAACGAGTAGCGAGTCCTGGGCTCGGACTCGCTAGAGTCAAGCGATTCCGAGTAATTTAGGATTCGCCCATCACTAATGTAGAGTCCATCCGTTCACCTTTTCTGTGTCGCACAAAAACACGATGGTTGGAACCAAAAATCTCAAATTTGGACTCATCGGACCAAAGCACAGATTTCCACTGGTCTAATGTCATTCCTTGTGTTCTTTAGCCCAAACAAGTCTCTTCTGCTTGTTGCCTGTCCTTAGCAGTGGTTTTCTAGCAGCTATTTTTCCATGAAGTCTCCTCTTAACAGTTGTTGTAGAGATGTGTCTGCTGCTGTTAACCTGCGATTTCTGAGGCTGGTGACTCGGATGAACTGATCCTCCGCAGCAGAGGTGACTCTTGGTCTTCCTTTCCTGGGGTGGTCCTCATGTGAGCCAGTTTCTTTGTAGCGTTTGAAGGTTTTTGCAACTGCACTTGGGGACACTTTCAAAGTTTTCCCATTTTTTCGGACTGACTGACCTTCATTTCTTAAAGTAATGATGGCCACTCGTTTTTCATTACTTAGAATTTGTATTATGGCAAGAAAAAAGCAGCTAACAGTCTATTCAGTAGGACTATCAGCTCTGTATCCACCAGACGTCTGCACAACACATGTGGAGCTCACTGGGACGGCGTACTCGGCAGCAGACCGGGGTACTGCTGGGGATATCACGGCGGTCTTGGTCCGGACCATGTCCCGGGTTCTCACACGTAAAAGGGGTATTTACAGGGATAGTTTATCGTGACGCCACCCACGGGTTGTGGTCAGTAAGGGGACCACCTCTGCAGTGTACTTCTGTCAGGAGGATGGATGGTTCCTGCAGCAAGATGGATGAGCCCGCCACAGGTCAGGCTGCTCCTCACAGGGTAAAAGGTGTAATAAAAGTTCTGTATACCTGGAATCAGACACGGGAGACTGAAGCAGGGTTCACCGGGTTTACTTGCAAGTTCTTCCAAGTCAAAAAGTTTACAACACAGTTCAGTTCACAGTACAGTTAACTCCGGTAACTCTTAACCCTCTGCAGCCAGGCTGTCTTCCTGAGACTCCTCACTCTCTCTCAGTAACCTTTCAGGCTTGTTCTCTCTCACTGTTCTTCTGTGTAGATTGTATGACGACAACTCGGTCCCTTTTGTGTAGCTTCCCCCTATGTGTATGGGCGGTAAGCCGGGTCCTATAATGTTGCTTAGCCTCCAATCCATGTAGTAGGAACACGGATCTGGAATCCGTGTTCCCCGCTGGTTTGCCTGGGGAGCCGGTGTGTAGCAGCAGTTCCCCTCAGAGCCGGCACTCTGGTTCTAGCCTAGCCTAAGGTAACCCTGTCTTCCAAAGGGGCTTACCGGGCTCCTTCCAACCCGTGTGACTTCCAGCTACAATCAGGGAATATATCCCGCCGGTAGTTGGCCAACACTGTCGTACTCCTCGGACCCGGTGGCACTGGTCCGGTCTCTGTCCTCACTCTCCCTTGGGCTCCAGGCTATGGATGAGCTTTCTCTCCATGGATCCGTGTCACTGTGGATTCTGCGTCTCCAGGGAGCCCGATCCCTCCGGGAAGTGTCTCTTTCTGTCACTGATCTTGTCTTGGCTGCTCGGCACCCACCGGCCTACTAACTCCTTCCCCCTCTTTTTGTACTAGCTCGTCACCTGACCTATCTTCCCAGCCACCTTCCTCTAAACCCCACCACCCCTTGCCCGCCTAGAGTCCTGGGCTCCGGGTTGGGTGCTGTGCTCCTGTGGGTGTGTGCGCTGTGAGGGTGTTTTGTGCACAAACTGTCTACCTTTTGCCTGGCTGCATTTCCCTATGTGGCCACCCTTGTCGCAGGGGCGCCACACACAACTGATGGTCCCAACCCCATTTATAAGGCAAGAAATCCCACTTATTAAACCTGACAGGGCACACCTGTGAAGTGAAAACCATTTCCGGTGACTATCTCTTGAAGCTCATCAAGAGAATGCCAAGAGTGTGCAAAGCAGTAATCAAAGCAAAAGGTGGCTACTGTGAAGAACCTAGATTAGAATATAAGACATATTTTCAGTTGTTTCACACTTTTTTGGTAAGTATATAATTCCACATGTGTTAATTCATAGTTTTGATGCCTTCAGTGTGAATCTACAATTTTCATAGTCATCAAAATACAGAAAACTCTTTGAATGAGAAGGTGTGTCCAAACTTTTGGTCTGTACTCTATATTATAATATATTGTGAGGTAGTGCTCGCTGAGGGTATTACAGGATACTCGCTTGATAGTGGAATTGACATTTACAGCAATGGATTCCACAAAAAGTTCATCAGGTTTATTCCAGACTTCATAAACCTTGCTCCAGATTGAGGTACACTGCTCCCTAATGGTGGGTTTACACGTCCCGATATCGGGCCGATATCGGAGCCAACGACGCGGGAGTGCGCTTTTTGAGCGCGCTTTTCCCGCTATCACATCGCCGGTTTAGACAGCCCGATATCGGGATACAACGTCCCGACGATGTGTACGCCCCCCAACCCAGGAACGACCAGTTAACATGGGAGTGAATGGGTGACGTGGGCGTACACATCGTAGTTGGGCTGTCACACGGGACGATGCGGCTACAACGGAGATCCGTTATCGGGCGGTTGTATAGCACGCTCATTCAACCCCGATATCGTTTTGGCATCGTTCCAACATCGCATTGTACGTTCAAACCGTACAACGCGCGAACGATATCGGGTCCAACTCCCGAACCACGTGACTTTTGGTCGGAGTTGGACGCCGATATCGCGACGTGTAAACCCACCATTAGTGTTCCAGGGCAGTATTCACACACATGCGTCAGTGAACTTATACATACACAGTCTTTTCACTGCTGGAATTGTCCATACAGATTCCACTGGCTTTTGCTCAGCCTTTACTCACGGTTTTCATGTCCGCTACCTCTCTGGAGGTATTTGGGCAGCGTTCACCCTACAGCTTCTCCCGATATCCTCACGGAGGCTGAGTCTCCAGTCCAGCATAGTATATCCTGCTCCCTTTGCAGGATATAGGAAGACTGCCTCACACAGCAATCAGCTGATATCCCACCTGTTCCACATGAGCAGACCTGTGGGAGGATTCATGGTGGGTTTACACGCCACGATATCGTTTCGATATCGCAACTCAATGGCGCGGGAGCGCGCAATTAGTGCACGTTTCACCCGCATCGCATTGACTGTTTAGACGCTGCGATATCGTAATAGAACGTCCGTGCGATGTCTCCGCCTCCCAATCCAGGATCGCATAGTTAACATGGGAGTGAATGGGTGACGTATCAAATCGCATCGTAATTGGGTGTTTACACAGCACGATCTGGCTTCAATCGCTATGCAATATCGGGGCATTGAATAGCACGCTCATTCGATCCCGATATCGCATTGACATCGTTCCTGCATCGCATTGGACGTTCACACCATACAACGCAGGCACGATATCGGGTCCAACGATTGAACCACGTGACTTTTGATTGAAATTGTACTGCGATATCGCGACGTGTAAACCCGCCATCAGATTTGTCAAACACTCCCCTGGCTTTTTAATAACCTGCTGTGTGGCACATGTAATGCATTACCCGACCTTGTGGAACCTCAAGTTCCAGCATAATGCATCACTGAAACATGCTGAATTACAGTCCCAGCAGAGATATTTGCAATGCAGCAACATATATATATATATATATATATATATATATATATATATATATATATATATATATATATATTATATTATATATAATATTTTTAATCTTGAACATGTAAAGTTGAGCAAAATATTTGTGCTGCTGTTGTCCAGCAGTCAGTCCAGGGCAATCTTCACGTCTGTCTGGGGCCAGTGTCCTGGGCACCATTTGTGCAGCCCTAGCTACTGTGATTTCACCTAAGTAAGGGGTGTTACTTTGGCTATTTTGACTATAGACCCTGTACGAGTGTACAATGGGACTTTTATTTGAACAGGATATGTTGGTGTTGTTGGCAGCTTATAGCAAAAAGCTTATCGCTTATGACTCGCCCCAGCGGGGGCCGTGGGATACTCTGAACCGGGCCATCTAATCTTCGTCGGGGCTGTGGGGTGCTGTCACGGTGGCGTGACCTGGTCCGTGGTCCCCTATTGGGCGGTCAGTAAAAAGGGGGATTTGAAAAGGGGTAACAAAAAAAAGAAAAGTACACATAAAATAAGGAGTTTATCGTGAGGAAGGTGGCTGGCAGGGGTCACTGCTGTGGTCCGGGACCTCTGGGGATGATGGAGTTGCATCTGTGATGGTGTAGATCCCCACAGAAAGAGCAGGTCCCCAGGGCATCCTGAGTGGAAGGTAATTGGGCATTTGGAGGGCCAGCAGGGCTGTAGGGCAGGGTTAGGAATACTCCCAGGCAGGCTCCTGCTGCCTGTGTGGCGTTTCAGTCTACCGCTCCGCAGGCGGGGAATAACAGTCGGACACAATGCTGAGTTTCAACCCGGTTTACTTGGCTTCTCTCGTCAGGCACTTCAGGTTACGGCACAAGTACAGTGACGGCTCAGGTAGTCCTTGGCAACCAGAATGGCCTGTCCACTGCACCCCCTTTTGTGTTCCTTTCTCTTGGGCTTTCCTCTCTCTCAGCGCTGCCTATTCTCCTCCTTCCTGCATGCGCCTCCACACACAGCGCCCAGATCCAGCAGCCACGGGGTTTCTTGGGTGACCGATACAGTCCCCTGGTCCTAGTACGAATATGCAAATGGAGTCCGTGGAGCCTCGACTAAGGGCCCTTTCACATCAGCGTTTTTCGTAATTCGCGGCAGATGCGGTGAAAAAACCGCATCTGCCGCGTTTGCCGCATAACGGTTCCACTTGCGGCACGGTTGCGGTTTTTTCCATAGGAAGTATAGGGGGACTTGCGGCAGATGCGGCAAGTGCGGTTTTGCACTTGCGGCAGGTGCGGCAGCGAAAAAAAACGCGGCTTACCGCGGTTTTTTTCGCTGCCGCACCTGCCGCAAGTGCAAAACCGCACTTGCCGCATCTGCCGCAAGTCCCCCTATACTTCCTATGGAAAAAACCGCAACCGTGCCGCAAGTGGAACCGTTATGCGGCAAACGCGGCAGATGCGGTTTTTTCACCGCATCTGCCGCGAATTACGAAAAACGCTGATGTGAAAGCACCCTAAGAGTCTCAAAACACGGGACTAGCCAGATATCCCTCCAGGAAAGGACCTAGCCCTGGGTGGAATCCTTGCGGAGACCACCATATTACGTGGTCCTTTAATCAATATCCCACTCAGTTACGAGTTAAGGATATGACAAGGGAATTAACAGAGCCAGGTATCCATCCACAGACAGCTGTTTTGGGGTATTGCCCCTCATCAGTGTGGAGTAGGATTCTGGCCCTAGTACGGCAGCTTTCTCTTCGTTGCGCCGGGAGTTGGCCACGACTCAGAGATCTCGTGGCCCCCCGGTTCTGTGGTTGGAGCTTGAAGCTTTCCTGCCACCTTCAGGGCTGGGCCCGTTTCTCGCCCTGTCCTTCTGCTTCACAGCTGATTTGGGCGCGTAGGTGGATGGCTCACTTCCCATACCCCTAGGACTCCTTCCGTCTCTCTGCAGTCTGCTCTCCTGGGACCTGAGGCGAGCCACATGCAGCTCAAGGCTTCCGGGTCTTACTCCTTCGTCCTCTCTCCTCTGCTCCTTTGCTGGACTGACCTGTCCACTTCCTGTGTCTTGTCCATTTGTTTCTCTGCTGAACTGCCCAACCTCCACTTCTTGGTGTCTGCTTTTACCTATTTTCTGACTGCTCCTCTACTAATTTACTCCCCCCCCACCCCGTTGTCCCACAGCGGCCGGAGCCATCCCACCACCTGGGTTCACCCGCTCGCTCTGGGACCGGGGTGTGTTGAGTGTGTTTGTGGATGACCGGACTTACCGATCCCAATTGCCGCAAACTAATAGTGGCGACTGGACCGCAGGGGCGCCACATGAGTATGGTATTTGAATGCTATATGAGGCTTTTATTTGGGTAGTATATGGTATTAAAAAGAAGAATGCTCCCATCCCGAGGTTTGTCTTTATCCAACCTTGGAACACTATTTTTGGTATTGAATTAAGTGGTTATGGCCCAAGAGGGAACGCGCTGATCAGTGGGATGTCGTCCAGATGCTGCATGTTGGCATTACTACCATTGATGGTTAAGTATTGGACATGGCACATTGTGGATCCCCATTGTGCCACAGGGTAAATTCTGAGCCAATATTCCACATGATTAATATTACTATACCAGGTAGATCTGCACACATTTTTCGTTTATGCCAAGAATTGCTGTTATGAAACGTCTGCAGTCCATATGGACACTTCAACTCAATTGGTAGCTGCAGAAGTAAACATTTGTCTGTGTAGCTCCAGTCTTATGTAGTATTATGTGAGAAATCAGATTCTGAAAGGGCTTCCTTAAAGAGAATCTGTCACTTGCTATAAATATGTATTTTTTTACCTGGTGTAAATGTCTCTGTTCCCCTGAATCCAGCAATGTTTCTCTTTTGTTCCTGCGCCTCTCCATTACTTAGATATGGCCTCCTCCCTGTATGTAAACCTAGTTTTGTAAGCCAAATGGGCGTCGTCCTCAAATCTTTCTATGGGTGGCTTCTTAGGACCACGCCCATGTGGCTAATAAGACTAGATATATCTACAGGGAAGAGAGGATCAGAAGAGAGGTGCAACAACAAGAGAAAAATAACGCTGGATTCAGGAGAATAATGTATAAAAATATATATATGTATATATTAGTTTTTGTTTATGGCAAGTAACAGCTCCTGTTTAAAGAAGTTTTCATCATATCATGCAATAGGACTCATGGGTGTACTAAGGGGTATCTTCTAATTAAGGCTGAAGAATGGGACATGAAGTTGCATGTATTGTGATCCATTTTGGAGGGCCAAGAGTCTCTTTGGCCCCCCTGGTCACCCAGCCAGATACATATGTCATGCTCGCTGCTCTTTCCTTTACATCCTTTCTCGTTATTTTTTTTCAATTAATCTTATACTTTCTAAACCTTACAGATTGTCCTGGAGTCTCATTAATTTATTGGAGCATTTAACTGTTAAAGGGATTGTTCCTACACCCGCACTAAATACATTAATGCACCCCAAAGACCATATGAAATTTAGATTGTGACCCCCCCCAATGGGGACAGTGGTGATCACATCTGTAAACCGCTTTGGAATATGTTGTCGCTATATATAGGAAATGCATAGTTAATGCTGTGTGTGAAGGGGCTGGTTGCTTTTTGCAAAAGCTAAGCCAGCCTCCTTCTCTGTCATGGCTGATGCATAAGCAAAGAAATGGACTATCTTACAAAAGAATTAGTTAGCCCCCTTCACATGTCACTATGTTGACTTAGGAAAAGCTGTATACATCGTGCCCAGAAAATACAGCGAGAGCATAAAAAATTATAAAAAAAATGTGTGGACTTATAGGGTTAATAACATAGTATTAAATGATTACAGTCGGGGCTGACACTTATCTATGGCCACGTGAAGTGTCTTTTGTGTCTCAGGGCCTCGATACCAGTACGGCCAAGGACAGCCACTATTTCTGCTGCGTTTTCTGTGCAGACATGAGTTGTTATTCCCTTCAGAGGAGAACATACGGTACATGAAGGAATGGGATGTACGGGACTCGTTACTCTGTTACCGCAGCAACGGGAAATATGGGGCCTGCTGCTGAGATGTGGCGTGATCAAACCCAATCCTGTAAATTCTACACCGATTAATAATGTGCAAGTGAGCACCAAAAAACAGACCGGGACCGCTAGTGTTTGGGACATCATTTAGAAAGTCCATTCGTAGGCCACGTGCACACGTAGAGTATTTGGAGAGTTTTTAACTCAGTATTTGTAGTCAAAACCAGGAGTGGGTGATAAATACAGAAGTGGTGAGTGTTTCTATTATACTTTTCCTCTGATTGTTCTTCTCCTGGTTTTGGATACAAATCCTGAGGTAAAAAACTGACCAAATACTCAACGAGTGCACGAGGCCTAATGGCCGCTTTACACGTTGCAATATCGTTCCGATATTGCATAAGATTTGACGGGAGCGCGCACGTTTTTGGGACTTGTCCAAGATCGCATAGTAGATGTCACACAGGGAGATATCGGTCAGGCAACGCAACTACGATGTAGTACGCCCCTTTTCCACGTTGTGTATGAGCAACCCAGGGAACGACCATTTAACATTGGAGCCAATAGGGGAAGTTGCGCTCCAAATTGTAGTTGCGCTGTCACACAGCACGATCCTGCCACATCACATATACAATATTGTATGGTTGAAGGGCTTGCACGAACAATATCAACTGCAACGGCCACACCACGTGACTTTTTATCAATGTTGCGTTGCGATATCGCGACGTGTAAAGCGGCCCTAAGACACAATAGACCCAAGAGTTAGGCCATGTGCACACACTGAGTATTTGGTGAGTTTTTTACCTCAGAATTTGTAGCCAAAACCAAGAGTGGGTGATAAGAAATATGTCACTACTTTTGTATTTATCACCCACTCCTGTTTTTGGCTACAAATACTGAGGTAAAAAACTCACCAAATACTCAACATGTGCATGAGGCCTAAGACACAACAGACCCAAGAGTTAGGCCGTGTGCACACACTGAGTATTTGGTGAGTTTTTTACCTCAGAATTTGTAGCCAAAACCAGGAGTGGGTGATAGAAACACGTCACCACTTCTGTATTTATCACCCACTCCTGGTTTTGACTACAGATTCAGAGGTAAAAAGCTCACCAAATACTCAGTGTGTGCACACGGCCTAACTCTTGGGTCTGTTGTGTCTTAGGCCTCATGCACACGTTGAGTCTTTGGTGAGTTTTTTACCTCAGTATTTGTATCCAAAACCAGGAGTGGAACACTCAGGGGAAAGTTTAATTGAAACACGTCACCACTTCTGTATTTATCACCCACTGCTGGTTTGGCTATAAATACAGAGGGAAATAACTCACCAAATACTCAACGTGTGACCATGGTCTTATGGGTCAGAGCAGAGAGCGAAATATGCCCTGGTGGTCGCAAGTCATCTTTATTTCATGCGCCCACCATGGAATACTACACTTCTTTCTGTAGAGGCAGTGTAAGAGGAAACATCCAGTCCAATACAGCTTATAACCAGTCACTGGGGATTTAAGGGGTTGTCCGCTGCCTGCCAGGCACAAGCGATGCACTTTTGAGATGGACGGCAACAAACTGTAAGTTAAGAACTTCAACCTACTCGGATCAACGATCACTCAAGAGGCAGTGACGACACCAGAAGTCAATAGGAGACTAACTATAGGCAAATCAACAATGAATTCACTGGACAAGGTCTTCAAATCAAGGAATATTTCACTGGTGATGAAGACACGGCTCGTACATAGTCTGGTCATTTCTGTAGGAACACATGGAAGTGAAACCTAGACGATAAAGTAAGAAAGAAGAATCAACGCCTTCGAAAGGTGGAGCTGGAGAAGGATGTTATCAATACAATGGATGGAAAGAAGAACAAACAAATCAATTTTTTAACAATTCAAGCCAGACATGTCCCTTGAACCAAAGATCACCAAGCTATGAATTGTCTACACATCATACAAAGAAAGCAATCACTGGAGAAGGACATCATGGTCAGAAGAATGGAATGAACAAGGCAAAGAGGAAGACCAGCAACCCGATGGCTTGATACAATCAAGATAATGGTGGAGATCTAAGCTTGCCGAAGACCCTGGTGGTTCTATCTAGACTTGGAAAAGGCCCTGGTGGATCTAACTAGTCTTGGAGAAGACCCTGGTAGACTTATCTAGGCTTCCATAATGGCGATCTTCCTACAGAACGTTCATCCATCATGTTGCAGTGGCTTGAGATCGAGCTGAAGGCTGCTTCAATATTAATGGCCTGCTCTTTAAATGGGTAATAAATATCAGGTCCTTGAGGGTTCGGCATGGCGCACCACCCCTGATTAACTATCACGCCCTGTGTGGTTGGATGTAAACTGTATGAATTCAGAATGGCTCCTATTCACTTCAGTAGGAAGCTGAGCTGCAGAACCTGGGAATTATACAATGTAAGGAGCTGTGGTATAGCAGCTCTGTACACTGTTACGCCTGGATGGTAACAACTGATCGGTGGTGTTGTCAGGTGTCAGACCCTCTCCGATCAATTATCAATGACCTATGTTAAGTGGTTAACCCTCTAAGGAAGCAAAATAAAAAGCAAGCTGATTGACAGGTCAGCAGAGACAATCCCTTTACATACTGAGCTGAAAACCTGTTCTGTTCTCATCCTTTAAGCCGGGCAGCTGTGGGTGCTGCACCCCATCAACAATTGGCCTTTCACTATAAAATAGTTTAAAAAATATTTAAAAATTGGGATTGATACAAAAATCTATCAGAACCTAGTACAACTTTTTAATACAGAAGAATTACAGGAGTGGTCCAAAGTCAAAGTTGAATATAGTCCTAAATGTCTATTTAATGTAATAATCTAATTACTTTTCAAATACAACTAAATTAAAGAGTACATACTGTTCCCTCTCTGCTCTGTGTTTTGATTTTTATCCTGTTCCGATGATGTTTTTTTTGAGAATTTACAATGCATGCTGGGATCCTCAAACAAGATGTCATCAGGGGGCTGAAGCCACAGTAGCTTTTCCCACCCCTGAAACCAAGGGTCATCAGTAACTTCAACTTCAGAGGCTGTGCTAGTCCCTGCGCTACTGAGCATGTGCCAGTCATCAATTCCAGCACATGCTTAGTATGCGCTCTCTGCTCACAATTGTACATTCCTTTGCATGCACAGTGACAGTGCGCTCCCTTATCGGCTCTAAAAAGAAGTAATGAGCCGGAAAAAGGGTGCACTGTCAGTGCACATTGAGTGCAGAGACCAATACCAGCCCCCGAAACAGACGTTGCTGATGGCATTCTGTTTCAGGCTGGTCACTTGTTCTCTCCTTTTCAATGCACACTGACAGTTCGCTCTCTTGCCATCTCCTCACTTCTCTTTTGAGCCGGTAAGGGAGTGCGCTGTCATTGCTTATTCAAAGAAATATAGCAAATACAGAGCATATGCCGGGATTGACAACTGGCGCATGCTTAGTAGAGCAGGGACTAGCCCCTAAAACGGATGTCAGTAATGACGTCTCATTTTAGAGTGACCACAGCACAAGCCCCCAATAACATCTCATATGTGTATCCCAGAATGCATTGGTAATTCTCAAACAAAACATAAGGAAGTGAAAATAAGGCAGTAAGATAAAGCAGAGAGGGAACTGTAGGGACTTTTTGGTTTAAGTGTATTTGAAAAGTAATTACGTAGAATATTCCATGAAATAGAAATTTAGGATTAAATTCCACTTTAGTTTTGGGCCACCCTTTTGATGAGGACCTTTCACTATTTTGTGCAATATTGGACACCTCAAAATGTATGTGAATAAAACATTTTATTTCTCATCTCTGTTGCAGAGATATTAGCTTGTAAAGTTTCTATACTAATTTCCATTCAGAGACTAAGGTGTCGTTATCAGAGATTTTCATTTGGGGTGGTTACAAAAGAAAGACCCCTTGGAAGCTTAGAATGGCTTTTACAAAAGCAATGGAGAGAGAGAAAAAAAAAGTATGTTATTACATCTGCTCTATCCCAAGCATTGGGAAATAATGCGGACCGCTGTATGTAATGAACACAGCTCTACGCTCTTTTTCCACAATGTCAGTGCTGTGAGACGAGAGCTGCAGCACGTCACATACACTGCTTTTCTTTATTCCCTAATGCCTGGGGGAGATATAGGGTGGTGTATGAAATGACACACAGCTCTGCCTTCCTCCCCACACTGTCAGTGCTGTGAAAGGAGAGCTGCAGCATTATTCACCGATGTCTGGCATAGATCCAGAGTGGTGTAATGACACACAGCTCTGCTCTTCCCTCCACACTGTCAGTGCTGTGAGAGGAGAGCTGCAACATCACACCACTCTGCATTATTCTATTATGCCTGTGATAGACACAGAGTGATGTATGCAATGACACACAGCTCTTCTGTTATACTCACACTTTCAGTGTTGTGCGACGAGAGCTGCAGCACGTCACATACACTGCTCTTCTTTACTTCCTCGATGCCTGGGGGAGATATAGGGTGGTGTATGAAATGACACACAGCTCTGCACTTCTCCCCACACTGTCAGTGCTGTGAAAGGAGAGCTGCAGCATTCAACGTTTGCATTATTTCATCCGATGTGTGCATCCCTCCACACTGTCAGTTCTGTGATAGGAGAGATGCAACATGTCACATACACCGCTCTGCATTATTGCCTGATGCCTATGATAGATACAAAACAATGTATGCAATGACACAAGATCTTCTGTTCTTCTCACACTGTCAGTGCTGTGTGAAAAGAGCTGCAGCAGGTCCCATATACCGCTTTGCATATTCACTGATGCCTGGAATAGTGTTGTATGTAGACACACAGCTCTGCTCTTGTTCCCCACACTGTGTTGTGAGAGGAGAGCCACAACATGTCACATACACAACTCTGCATTATTCCCCCAATGCCTGTAATAGATACCGAATGGTTCATGTAATGATACACAGCTCTGCTCTCTTTTTGCACTTGCAATCACAGTAGGTGCCAGCAGTGAGATCTGTGTGATCCGGTTAGACGAAGCCAGTCTAGGAAATGTTGCTTTTGTTTTCTCCTGTATGGAGTAGTCTGGCTATGATTGGGCAACATCATACATGGGAAAATAGTGAAAAATAACCCTCAGATGACTGTGGACAGAAAAATGTAAAGTATATCAACCTTGAAGGAAGGGGAGGTATAAACGAAAGCACCAAAACTGGCTACTGCGAGAAGAGGTTAAAGGAATTCTTACTCAAATTTAGTGCTGGTCTCAGTCCACCCTATAGATCAAATGATGATCAACTTCTGTCCGAAGCAGAACATATGATAAGCGTCCTGTAACAGATATCGTTTCAATTGCCTGTTTTTGTTTTTTTTGCAGTTGCCGTCTGCAAAATGCAGGAATAGGCCCAATTTTCTGTCTTTAGGGGGTGGAACATTTGGTCGTTATACATCATACAAAAAATTGTCTTCTTGCAAATAACAGTTAGAATACATAAATCTAAAAATTGTGAAATAAATGTATTTGCGCCATGTTTCTGCATTGCTGTATGTTGCGAATGACCTTCAGTGTGTGCGCACTACACAATGATTTTAGGAGCCAAATGTCGGATTACAATGTAATTAATGGGATACTGGAGCCATCTAGTGGTCAGAATCTGTTATAGCATCATTAGAAAAATTGAGGCCTACACTGCTATGTGAGCCTTCCTGGACAAACCTGCATCTCATTATCTAATTCTCAGTTTGAGTTAATCCCTCCCATTGAGCCACACTCAAAAGCTTAAAACGTGTGCGCAGCCTGTCATCCAGGTTTCTACATTTATATCTACAAACTATGAAGTGAGAGAGAAAAAGGCCTTTTGTGCAAGAACAGCATAAGAGCCCTTTGCAGCCCTGGAGAGCCTAAAAATGAAAAATTGCACCTGTTTTGGAGGTACATATGGGTCCCTTTACTTTTTGGGCCTTTGAGCGTTGCATAGGTTGTTCCAATGTATGTCCACCTCTAATGAAGTGAGACGTCACTACTTTTTGCCCCTTGAGCGTCGCATAGGTTGTTCCAATGTATGTCCACCCCTAATGAAGTGAGACGTCACAACATATTCCTAAAGACCCCGTTACACCTGCCGACACCGCCGGAGATGTCGGTGGCGACTGGCGGGGGCGCGCACATTTTTGGCGCCCCACCAGCGTCACCACCCCCCGTTTACACGGGAGACACCTCCGGCGATGGGCTGGCGAGCTCAGAGGCGGCATCGCCACCGGTGTTTCTCAAAACCCCAGCAGTGATGCAGGACAATGGGAGCACATGGCTCCCATCGCCTGTCAGCTTGCCGGCGGCCGTTTACATGGGGCGATGTGTGCACATCGCCCCAGATCGGTCGCCTGGTTTCACATCACTGATGTGAAACCAGGCGAGCAGTCGCAGCCGCCGACATCGCCTCTTTACATTAGATGATGTAGGGGCGATGTCGCCGCCGATAGGAAAACCCCTACATCACCTATGTAATCGGCGGCGATGTGGACTGGTGTGACGGGGCCTTTAGATTAGATACAATCAAAGGCATACATAGCAAAGGCACAAATTTGGTTTCCGAGATGGTGAACCCCCCACCCCAGTACATCTTATAGGAAGCCCTTCTAGTCTAACCACTTAGATGTCATGGTCCGTTTTCACCATGGTATTTAGGCAGTCAAGCCTCCATGCCCACAGCCAGCTCCAATGGGTGTCTGCTGTCTAAAACAGCTGGCACGGGCTGGGTATGGTGCAGGATCAGACTTCTGCCATACACATCGCCTTCTCACTAGTCCCTATAGTGGCTACTGGATATCAAAATGTAAGCTCAGAATTATTACAAGTTTACATCTTCTGTATCTTGGCAAATGTCAAAACACCCGAAAAGGTGACAGATCCTACATTGCACGTTTGCTGACCATACAGTTAGTGTAGATCTAAAAAAAATAAAAAAAAAAATGGCTCCACTATAGCTTAGAGCAGGCTTTCTCCTCCTGTGTGAGACATATAATGACAGACAGCCTGATCTCACTGCGGAGTACATACATATTACTGTGAGCACAGAAGACATAAGTATGATTACAGACATCTTTGAGCTTCATCCCCTGGCAGTCAGTGTGGGGGGAGAGCAGTACAGCTCAAAGTAGCTGAGTCACATTACAAACCTTAGTCTGCTCTCCTCATCTCATAGCACGGTCACCTCTGCTGCACCAGTCCTCATCCACACTGCTTGTCCAGAGATGAACTCAGAGGTGTTGGTAATCACACTTGTGTCTTTTGTGCTCACAGCTACTTGTAATCGTTCTGCAGTGAGATCGGAGCTGTAATTATGTTTCACATGGGAGTAGCCTACTCTAAGCTATGGTAGGCGCGTGTTCTTTTTCTCCCCTGGGGTTTGCTGCCTGCTTATGATTGGTTGGAGTCATACAGGAGAAGAAGTACACGCCCCCAGTGAAAATGCCCACTTGGACTTAACAAAACAGAACTCATTAGCTGCTAAGGTACAGCCCTCCACACTCCTATGATTGTATAAAGCATGGGAGTTCACCGTTTGGGCCACAGGAAAGTCAATAATGATGGCACAAACCTTCAGCAATGCACTGCCCCCTTCCAAGCAGGAAACCAGAAGGCTGAAGAGAGGTGCGCTCCCGATAGAGAATTTGAGATAATCCCTTTAACATCTAGGAAACTGGGGGACGCTGAGCAGAGTGTGTGAATGACAGACATCGGGGAGGTGGAAGGCCTTGTGTGCACCTTCACAAAATCACCATCCAATTGAGTAGCTGAGCACTGAGAGGGCGGCCATTGCTGTGTCAGTCTAACTGCAAATTTAGCAAGTTTGGTACTACTTTTTTCCAACTTCTTGCAATCGTCTGAGGTCCCAACTGCGAGACCTAAACCAATTGCATGCCATTTCTAGTTGATCTGTCTAAATGAGATCACCACCAATCACTACAATAGGAGTCCTGAACCCGCCGATCAAAGATGCTCTAATTAATAGGGCAGGACGGGGCTCGAGACTTCTCATCTAGACATCAGTAGGACCTCAAAGCGATCAGACATTTGTCATCCTGTAGATCAGGGGTCTCAAACTCCAGGCCTTGAGGGCCACACACAGAGCAGATTTTCAGGATTTCCTTAGCATTGGACAGTTGGTAATTTGATTACCAACTGTCCAATGCTAAGGAAATCCTGAAAACCTGCATTGTGTATGGCCCTCGAGGCCTGGGGTTTGAGACCCCTGCTGTAGATAGTTGATAGATATCCAAGGTTGTAAATCCCCTTTCATTGATGCAATACATAGAAAACAAACTTCAAAAAATAACAACATCAATGAAAAATCTCTTACCTTTGTGTATGCAGCTCCTATGCCAAACAATGTGTCCGCAGGGTTACAGACTGCAAACAACCCTCCATCGTTTGATCCCGTAGTCATGGGTTCTAGGCTCCATCTTCTTGTTACCAGACCCGACCACGAGTTCTACAATGATGCCCCACACACATACAAGACCTGGCACACCACTCAGCCAACGATCCACACGGTGGAGTATTCAATGCATTTTATTTTGGCTTTTGCAGTTTTGTTCTGCAGAATATATCGCGCAGCAGGAACATTTCAGTCACCGCAGAAGTCTGAGCATACGGAGTAGGAGGAGGACGGGCAAGACCTGGGCATTTCTAAGAAATGCCCTTATATCCAGGCACTACATTCTCCTCCGAACAAGTACTAATCCCCTGTGTACATATAGATCTACATATGGATGAGTATATACATATAGCCATCTGTGAATTTGTATTGTTTCATATCTGTGTGTGTGTATGTACATGTAATATGTATTTATGTGAGAAGACACATATATAAGGTACAAGTGTACAGCATATTATATATATATATACAGGTCCATAAATATTTAGACAGTGATGGAATCTTCGTGATTTCAGCTCTGCAGGTCACTATTTTTATTTCAAATGGAACAACTGAGATATAATTGAAGTGGAGACTTTCAGGTTCAATTAAAGGGGTTAAACAACAATATCCTAGGAATTACAACCTACAAAGCGTCCTCATTTCAGGGGCTGGAAAGTAATTGGACAAATTTACTTTACCTAAATAAAATGTTCATTTTTAATCCTTTGCAGCGGTCGTCACCATCGCCGGTCTCCTCCTCGTGAGGTTTTAGGTCTTCACTACAGTGACTTCAGTTGTTGTTTTCTTTCTGCCTTAAGTTTTGTCTTCATCATGTGAAATGCGGCTCGATGGCGCTGAGATCTGGTGAGGACTTGCACTGCGGCCACTGCTTTGCTTTCGCGGGATGTTTTGGATCGTTCTCCATCTGCCTGTGAAGCGACGTTCAATCACCCTTGCTGCATGTGTGTTGACTCTGAGTAGAAAGTCTTGCCCTGTACACTATAGGATTCAATAACCACTAGAACCTCAAGGCCTTTGGACGCCCTGCAGACCCTGCCACACACCGCCTCCGCCATGTGTTACAGAGGACGTGCTGTGCTCTGGATCAGGAGTCGTTCTAAGCCTTCTCCAGACTTTCTTCTTCCTATATACTGTACAGGTTGATCTGGTTCATATCTCCACCGATACTTTCAGAACTAAGCTGTCTCTTTAGATTTTTTTGCAAGCTAACTGGCATTCATTTTTCAGGCTGAGAATGTTGCCCGTGCGGTACCTCTGTTTACTCTGAAGTCTTCTTTAGTTGCCTTTCCATATCTGGCGGATTCCATTTCTATCCTTACCAACCGGCTTACGTAATCCGACTCGCCACTCCTTACTCGCTATTCTTTTGATCCTGTGCTGCCCACCACAACCTTGAACTGTCTACCTCCATCTTTGCCTGTGCCCTCAGTACTCATGCCTTGACTCGTTGGTCAGATGCTGACATCCTGGTGACAGCCCTGAAGTGGTACCTGTACCGGTACCTATCCTCCCCATCAGAGGCTGGTTGTACTTAATCATGGCCTCCAGGGTAAGCCCGGCCCATGTCACAGTGGGTCTACATCCGCCAGCTGTTACATGTCTTCATTTGGCCTTCAGACCTTTTTTCTTTCCTAAGGACAGCAGTGTACTCCTTTGTTTTGCAGAATGTACCAAACTATCGATTTGACCACTCCTAACATTTCTTATATATCTCTGATGGATTTCTTCTTTTTTAGCCTAATGATGGTCTGCTTCTCTTCTATTGAGAGACCGCATGTTGTGGGTTCACAGTAACAGCTTCGGCATGTATATGCCACACCAGGAATCAGCTCCAGACCTTTTACCTGCTTAATTCATGATGGATGAATGTGGGAACAGCCCATGCAGCTCATTAAAGAGTGTTTGAGATAATTGTCCAATTACCTTTGGCACCTCGAAAATGGGACAGCTATATGTTAAAGAGCTGTAATTCCCTAACCCTTACTTCAATTAGGATGTGAATACCCTCAAATTAAAGCTGTCAGTTCTCACTGTAAGCAAGATTGATTATATAACTATCCTGAATATGTTTTGGCAAACAGCTTAAATTCCAAAACTTGTGCCCTGTCCAAATATCTCTGGACACAACTGTAATATATATATATATACAATACACACACTGGTACAGTATATATGAGTGACACATAAATTTGGCTCTGATCAATGTATGCATTTATCATAAGAATTTATGGGCCTGTGGGCACACGGCACATTATTGGTTGGGCATCCAATCTGGTCTTTCATGGCGGCTGGTCAGTACCTCTGCGCCTGGCATCCTCGGTCTGCCATACTGGGCACCTCTTGCACTTTCTAGACTTGGAACGTCATGACGTGCATTGTGCCAAAACGTCATTGGACCCAGAGGTGAGCAAGATGTCAGGAGTAGGCAATAAAACCAGCTGTCATGCAGGACCAGACTATATGCCCAACTAGGGCTGACCGAATTAAAATGCGATCACTAGTGCCAACCATACACTAAACACTTCTTACCTTATTTAACCCATAAATATCTGATAACCCCCCCACCCACACACATTTCTGGTCAACAGGGTTATCTGGGTCATAAATAGAGAAACTTATAATTGTTTTTTTCTAACCCACTAAATTTGGCCCTATGAAGTTACGTATGCTCATGTATGTACACAGGTACCTATTTTTTTTTTTTTTTTGTTGTTTTTTTCACAGTTCATAAGAATCTGCACACATACCGTAAGCCCACTAGAGCACAAACACTTGGGAAATATAACTCCCCAACCATTGTCGTACTACGAATACATTTTACGTATACAGGTATGTCCTTTTCGTGGGTATTTATACTTATTAAAGAGGAAGTATCATTTTAAAGGACGAAGTGGGGAGGTGTGAAGAATATGGTACGCTAGATTGGTCATGTGACAACCAATCATAGCATAGCTTTCACTTTTTATAGTGCTTTTGGAAAAAGAAAGCTTTGCTGTGATTGGTTGGTATGGAAAACAAAGTACCATGTATCTCCTGCATCGCAATCATTTATAGGCTATATATATGGGGGGGGGGCAACTACACCTGTGCACCAATGCAGGTGTCTGTGCTATGATAGGATGGTGCCACCCCGCCATGACCAGGGTATTTGGATGCCAAGGCTACAGTGGTGAATGGAGTATTGGTTATGCCCCACGATGGCTAATAGGGCTTAAAAACAAGCCCAAAAGAACACTATATGGCGGTTGGGGGGGGGCAAAAAAGAATAGTTTAACATGTCATCCCCAAAAAATGTTAAAAATTCTCTGCACCATTAATATAATACATTCAAAGTAGTGGATGGCGTGTGCCAATCAGAAAGCGGAAAAAAATAGATCCAATACCCCATGAAACTGAGACTCATTGATAGAGGTCAATACATTTAAAGGTTAAAATCTCACTAAAACGCTATAATATTGCACATAAAGTATGGCTGAGCTGTCTAGTGGATAAAGTGATACTTCCCCTTTAACAGACCAGTCTTGGCCTAAATATGTCCGCCATAGCTTTGTGAACAGGAAAGGGGTTTTTTTTTTGCATGAGAGGTTCTTTAATATATTGTCCTGCTATGGCTATCAAGACGGATATACAAAGAAGACTGGGTTTTTTTTCTTAAAGGGGATCTATCACCCGGTCAAAAGTATTCAGTTTTTGTTCTTATTTTATTTTCACTGTTCACCTGAGTATTCTGTTTTTTGTTTTGTTTAAATCTAACATACGGCTCCAGAGATACGGGACATTTTATTCAGGGCTATTTGTTATGGCCTTTACTAAGGGGGCTGGCTCAGAGTGTAATAATACAAAGACACGCCCCAGAAGTTACTGTGAGCCACGCCTCCTTAGTAAAGACCATAAATAAAAAGTCCCATATCTCTGGAACCGTATGGCGGATTTAAACAAAACAAAAAGCGGAATACTCAGGGGATCAGTGAGAATAAAATAAGAGCAAAAACAAAACACTTTGACCTGGTAACAGGTCCTCCTTAAAACACCCTTAAAATTCAGCTTTGGACGCATCACAGCTAATGGGAACTGGTAGGCAGCTAAAGTGTTACTGAACACAAGTTACAATCGCATTGTCTTATTAAACAAAGGAAATAATATCACTACTAATTTTCAGAAAAATCCCTCCCATCCCACTCGGGGGTGGGAGGGCAGCAGTCTAGAGAGGCGCATGCTTTTGGCAAGTAATAGCGAGAATTGCGGCAAGGTGTCACTGTCATCTCATCTGGGTGGGACAGGCCCAGAGAGCAGAAGGCACTTAGTTCAATCCTCAGTATGGCTGACGAAGAGGCGGAGGCATGAGATGGGGCTTGGGAGAATGGTCTTCCAACTTAGTCCAGTGTCCGTCCAACTTGCCTATCCAGAGGAGGATGTAACCACCATAAAGAGAGTTACCATCACCAGAGTTGGATCCTGCTAGCCATCCTTGGCTAGTGACTATAGTAGGAAGAAGTACTCCAGCACTTAAGACGAGGACATATTTGTAGCCCCCAACGCTCTTCTATACTAGACCATAAAACTCACCATATGCGGGAGACCGTGTAAAATGTACTTTGGACATGGAGGTCCACCAGCGCTAGAAGAATTTAAGAGCCATTTATATAGATATCCATCGGAAGCCACGTCACCATAAGACTGATGCAGGAATGATGCAGTGGCTCTTGTTATAGAATAAAGAGGTCCATGACCTGGCACATAAGTGCCCTATTGGGCCAGCAGTCTCGTTCATCACTGGTGGCCCCACATGCTTTATATGGTCCATCTCCAGTCCACCAGCCTCACCGCGCCCCTCCATCACGGCCTCTGTCTTCTGCCTTTTCCCGCTTGCGTCCAGTCTCCCCACCTCCTGTTTCCACCGCCCCTTTTCCACTCGTCACAAGGCTGCTAATTTCATCAGTAGGTGACCGTCCAATGCTCCCATCCACCTGGACCCGGATATCCGGAGAGATAGACAATTGATGGTGGGGCACTAGGCCGCCATTGTCTGTGCATTTTGGGTAGAGGTACGTTTTCATCTGTCCTTTGCCCTTGACATTGACTGTCCCCCTGTAGTCAAAGTCATAGCCCATTTTCACTAACACCCTATAGCTTTCTTCACTTGCCTGGATACGGCATTCCACTCCGGTTGTGTCCATCCTACTGGCAATATTCACCGTGTCCCCCCAGATGTCATAAAGCAGTTTGGTGGTCCCAATAACGCCAGCCGTCAGCGGGCCATGGTTAAACCCAATGCGGAGCTTAAAATTGAACCACAACATGTTGTTGTTAAAATCATCCACCACACTCATCATCTCCTTGGCAAACTCAAAGAGCGTCTGCAAGTGGCGGTGAGGTTGGCTGCTGTCCTGGCACTGAGACGGGTTGAGTCCAGAGGCAGCCATGTAGGTAGCACCAATGGTCTTGATCTTCTCGATGCAGGAGTAATGAGGCTTGCTAAGAAGTTCATCGAAGTCTCCGATCAGTTCGTTGAGGACTCGGTAGCACTCTTTACCTCCTTCGTAGTTCTCTTCATAGAACTCGCTGAAGTTGACTATGCTCGCGAATATGACGCCGGCATCGTCGTGGTTTTTGGAGTAGCTCTGGGAGACCTTCAGTTGCTCAGCTACATGATAGGGGATGATATTCCGGAGTAGCCAATCTGCCTGATCTCTCATACTCTGGATCTTTGTGCGGTGAAGGTCTGCCTCCACGTCTCCATGATAGTGCAAGCGGTAGCTGACCTCAAACTCACGATTCAGGAACCAAATCAAAAGAAGAAGGAGGAAGTAGGCAACGGTGAGCTCCTGCCCAAGCTGTGATGATGGCTTACTAGTATTGCTGGTGCCAAAGTTGGCATCGGGTGGAGGGGAAGAGCTGGTGATAAAAGAGAGGATACATTAATAGAGAAGAGATGAACCATTGTTGGGTAGACAATATAATATGGTAAAATAAACATACAAAATGGCTGACATCAGCCAGACCAGAAGCCCATCTGAAGTCTCCATACATAGAAGTGTTATCAGTCATTGTACAGGAGGAGTAGGTGAGCTGTGATATCACTTATTGTGAATGGTGGATCCTGTGTTATCTACTGTATATAGAGGGGTTATCAGTCATTGTACAGGAGGAGTTGAGCTGTGATATCACCTATTGTGAATGGAGGATCCTGTGTTATCTACTGTACATAGAGGTGTTATCAGTCATTGTACAGGAGGAGGGGAGCTGTGATATCACCTATTGTGAATGGTGGATCCTGTGTTATCTACTGTATATAGAGGTGTTATCAGTCATTGTACAGGAGGAGGAGGTGAGCTGTGATATCACCTATTGTGAATGGTGGATCCTGTGTTATCTACTGTATATAGAGGTGTTATCAGTCATTGTACAGGAGGAGGTGAGCTGTGATATCACCTATTGTGAATGGTGGATCCTGTGTTATCTACTGTACATAGAGGTGTTATCAGTCATTGTACAGGAGGAGGAGGTGAGCTGTGATATCACCTATTGTGAATGGTGGATCCTGTGTTATCTACTGTATATAGAGGTGTTATCAGTCATTGTACAGGAGGAGGAGGTGAGCTGTGATATCACCTATTGTGAATGGTGGATCCTGTGTTATCTACTGTATATAGAGGTGTTATCAGTCATTGTACAGGAGGAGGAGGTGAGCTGTGATATCACCTATTGTGAATGGCGGATCCTGTGTTATCTACTGTACATAGAGGTGTTATCAGTCATTGTACAGGAGGAGGAGGTGAGCTGTGATATCACCTATTGTGAATGGTGGATCCTGTGGTATCTACTGTATATAGAGGTGGTATCAGTCATTGTACAGGAGGAGTTGAGCTGTGATATCACCTATTGTGAATGGAGGATCCTGTGTTATCTACTGTACATAGAGGTGTTATCAGTCATTGTACAGGAGGAGGGGAGCTGTGATATCACCTATTGTGAATGGTGGATCCTGTGTTATCTACTGTATATAGAGGTGTTATCAGTCATTGTACAGGAGGAGGAGGTGAGCTGTGATATCACCTATTGTGAATGGTGGATCCTGTGTTATCTACTGTATATAGAGGTGTTATCAGTCATTGTACAGGAGGAGGTGAGCTGTGATATCACCTATTGTGAATGGTGGATCCTGTGTTATCTACTGTACATAGAGGTGTTATCAGTCATTGTACAGGAGGAGGAGGTGAGCTGTGATATCACCTATTGTGAATGGTGGATCCTGTGTTATCTACTGTATATAGAGGTGTTATCAGTCATTGTACAGGAGGAGGAGGTGAGCTGTGATATCACCTATTGTGAATGGTGGATCCTGTGTTATCTACTGTATATAGAGGTGTTATCAGTCATTGTACAGGAGGAGGAGGTGAGCTGTGATATCACCTATTGTGAATGGCGGATCCTGTGTTATCTACTGTACATAGAGGTGTTATCAGTCATTGTACAGGAGGAGGAGGTGAGCTGTGATATCACCTATTGTGAATGGTGGATCCTGTGGTATCTACTGTATATAGAGGTGGTATCAGTCATTGTACAGGAGGAGAAGGTGAGCTGTGATATCGCCTATTGTGAATGGTGGATCCTGTGTTATCTACTGTATAGAGAGGTATCATCAGTCATTGTACAGGAGGAGGAGGTGAGCTGTGATATCACCTATTGTGAATGGTGGATCCTGTGTTATCTACTGTATATAGAGGTGTTATCAGTCATTGTACAGGAGGAGGTGAGCTGTGACATCACCTATTGTGAATGGTGGCTCCTGTGTTATCTACTGTATATAGAGGTGTTATCAGTCATTGTACAGGAAGAGGAGGTGAGCTGTGATATCACCTATTGTGAATGGTGGATCCTGTGTTATCTACTGTATAGAGAGATATCATCAGTCATTGTACAGGAGGAGGTGAGCTGCTGTGATATCACCTATTGTGAATAGTGGATCCTGTGTTATCTACTGTATATAGAGGTGTTATCAGTCATTTTACAGGAGGAGGAGGTGAGCTGTGACATCACCTATTGTGAATGGTGGATCCTGTGTTATCTACTGTATATAGAGGTGTTATCAGTCATTGTACAGGAGGAGGTGAGCTGTGATATCACCTATTGTGAATGGTGGATCCTGTGTTATCTACTGTATATAGAGGTGTTATCAGTCATTGTACAGGAGGAGGAGGTGAGCTGTGACATCACCTATTGTGAATGGTGGATCCTGTGTTATCTACTGTATATAGAGGTGTTATCAGTCATTGTACAGGAGGAGGAGGTGAGCTGTGATATCACCTATTGTGAATGGTGGATCCTGTGTTATCTACTGTATATAGAGGTGTTATCAGTCATTGTACAGGAGGAGGAGGTGAGCTGTGATATCACCTATTGTGAATGGTGGATCCTGTGTTATCTACTGTATAGAGAGATATCATCAGTCATTGTACAGGAGGAGGTGAGCTGCTGTGATATCACCTATTGTGAATAGTGGATCCTGTGTTATCTACTGTATATAGAGGTGTTATCAGTCATTTTACAGGAGGAGGAGGTGAGCTGTGACATCACCTATTGTGAATGGTGGATCCTGTGTTATCTACTGTATATAGAGGTGTTATCAGTCATTGTACAGGAGGAGGTGAGCTGTGATATCACCTATTGTGAATGGTGAATCCTGTGTTATCTACTGTATATAGAGGTGTTATCAGTCATTGTACAGGAGGAGGTGAGCTGTGATATCACCTATTGTGAATGGTGGATCCTGTGTTATCTACTGTATATAGAGGTGTTATCAGTCATTGTACAGGAGGAGGAGGTGAGCTGTGATATCACCTATTGTGAATGGTGGATCCTGTGTTATCTACTGTATATAGAGGTGTTATCAGTATTTGCAATCCTGCCTGTGATGATGTGATGACTGTCGAGAAAAATGTATTTACAGAACAAGAAGTTATTATGTTGCTCAGTGAATTGCAGGATTTCAATTTTTTTTACATATAGACAGTGACATGGAGAATAATAATAAATAAATATACATTTTTTAAAAATATGTCTAGAGGATGATGGGTTCCTAATGATATATTCCCCTAAATATCAAATAAAAAACCATTGTGTGATAAATGATTCACTGGGCAGATTTGTATTTGTCTTTTCTGCCCATTCTGTGACAAGTTGGTTTATAATTTCTTCAGCTTTATTTATCTGCGGCATTAATTACATTGATTTCACAGTCCAAGTTTAGACCAAGTATTTCTTTGCCAGAAACAAACTGTTAGGTTTAATGAATGTGTCCTAATGTTCGTGTCTGCCCAACCATGTCTAGACACTGGCCCTGCAGAACACTGCTCATAAGCTTTGTCCGGAGTGCTCCTTTACAGGGTGTGATCCAGCGGATTGCTGCATTGCAAATATGTATGCTGGGACTTGTAGTTCACTAAGTTTAAGTAATGCATTATACTGGGACTTGTAGTTCCACAGGTTCAGAAAATGCAATACAAGTGGTGGGTTTGCAAATTAGCAGAATGACATGGGTGTGTCTGGCAAACCTGAAGCCTCCCATAGGTGAACCTCATGTGGAACAGGTGGGATATACAGTTAGGGCCAGAAGTATTTGGACAGTGACACAAGTTTTGTTATTTTAGCTGTTTACAAAAACATGTTCAGAAATACAATTATATATAATATGGGCTGAAAGTGCACACTCCCAGCTGCAATATGAGAGTTTCCACATCCAAATAGGAGAAAGGGTTTAGGAATCATAGCTCTGTAATGCATAGCCTCCTCTTTTTCGAGGGACCAAAAGTAATTGGACAATGGACTCTAAGGGCTGCAATTAACTCTGAAGGCGTCTCCCTCGTTAACCTGTAATCAATGAAGTAGTTAAAAGGTCAGGGGTGGATTCCAGGTGTGTGGTTTTGTATTTGGAAGCTGTTGCTGTGACCAGACAACATGCGGTCAAAGGAACTCTCAATTGAGGTGAAGCAGAACATCCTGAGGCTGAAATAAAAGAAAAAATCCATCAGAGAGATAGCAGATATGCTTGGAGTAGCAAAATCAACAGTTGGGTACATTCTGAGAAAAAAGGAATTGACTGATGAGCTTGGGAACTCAAAAAGGCCTGGGCATCCACGGATGACAACAGTGGTGGATGATCGCCGCATACTTTATTTGGTGAAGAAGAACCCGTTCACAACATCAACTGAAGTCCAGAACACTCTCAGTGAAGTAGGTGTATCTGTCTCTAAGTCAACAGTAAAGAGAAGACTCCATGACAGTAAATACAAAGGGTTCACATCTAGATGCAAACCATTCATCAATTCCAAAAATAGACAGGCCAGAGTTAAATTTGCTGAAAAACACCTCAAGAAGCCAGCTCAGTTCTGGAAAAGTATTCTATGGACAGATGTGACAAAGATCAACCTGTACCAGAATGATGGGAAGAAAAAAGTTTGGAGAAGAAAGGGAACGGCACATGATCCAAGGCACACCACATCCTCTGTAAAACATGGTGGAGGCAACGTGATGGCATGGGCATGCATGGCTTTCAATGGCACTGGGTCACTTGTGTTTATTGATGACATAACAGCAGACAAGAGTAGCCGGATGAATTATGAAGTGTACCGGGATATACTTTCAGCCCAGATTCAGCCAAATGCTGCAAAGTTGATTGGACGACGCTTCATAGTACAGATGGACAATGACCCAAGCATACAGCCAAAGCTACCCAGGAGTTCATGAGTGCAAAAAAGTGGAACATTCTGCAATGGCCAAGTCAATCACCAGATCTTAACCCAATTGAGCATGCATTTCACTTGTTTAAATCCAGACTTAAGACGGAAAGACCCACAAACAAGCAAGACCTGAAGGCTGTGGCTGTAAAGGCCTGGCAAAGCATTAAGAAGGAGGAAACCCAGCGTTTGGTGATGTCCATGGGTTCCAGACTTAAGGCAGTGATTGCCTCCAAAGGATTCGCAACAAAATATTGAAAATAAAAATAATTTGTTTGGGTTATGTTTATTTGTCCAATTACTTTTGACCTCCTAAAATGTGGAGTGTTTGTAAAGAAATGTGTACAATTCCTACATTTTCTATCAGATATTTTTGTTCAACCCTTCAAATTAAACGTTACAATCTGCACTTGAATTCTGTTGTAGAGCTTTCATTTCAAATCCAATGTGGTGGCATGCAGAGCCCAACTCGCGAAAATTGTGTCACTGTCCAAATATTTCTGGCCCTAACTGTAGTCCAACTTCCTGTTTAGTCACATGTTCCCCTGGGTTTGTAGCAGCCATGTTTCCAGAAGCACATGGTGGAGAATCCATGTGTGTGCAGAGTTTGGGATAGCTCTGGCAGTTCCTATGAAGACCAGATCTCGCTCAGTGTTTGGAGCCACCATTGTCCTGGAAGTGGCTGGCATCCTGGAAGGCACGCGGTGAGGAGACCAGGGATGTGTGGCAGAACCTGTGAGGGCTCGCCCTCAGTAATTGCAGTGATCGTTGTCCTGGAACGCACCTAATATGGAAGTCCTGGAAGGTACGTGACGAAGAGACAACAGGTATATACAGGAAGCTACAGTCCTGCTGAAGACCTGGAACAGACAGGTGTTGGTGATCCCAGAGAGGCAGTTTCCTGAGTGGAGCTGGGAATAACTCCTGAAGGTAACCATGTGTCTAAAAGGGACTATGTGTATAATGTCAGGCGGGCGTACTCACCATTGGAACAGACTAAGTGTTGTGAATGTTCCGTAGATGTTAATGGACTGTATCATGTATGAGGTTTATGATGTGTAATAAACCGAATGGACTTTATTTTTCTGTAAAACGTGCCTGTTTGCCTCAATCCCTCAACCATTTGAGTGTCCCCAACACACTCAGTGAGCAAACCATTACAAGCGGTATTCAGATCTCAGCATTCATAGTATATCTGTTAGGGAGTCAAGGGTTGGTTTATATCCCCTTGGGAGAATATGGTGTATGTGTATTATGCATCTATGTCTAAAGTTGATAAGTCTAATAGCATGTGTACGGCCGTCTAGCTGCCAAGGTAAAAACTACTCCCGATCCCCTTAAAATTATAGAAGTTATTAATAGAAATTAGTGATATTCGTTAGGAGTGGGTCCTAGTTAACAAAAAGGGCCAGCGGTGTAATCTCAGGAGGGGAGTAAAATAAAAGAGCCAGTAAGGGAGGACAGGAACTACAATCCCATTTCGATTCGGCAGGACCCTCTGGGTCAATACTGGATCCAGGACATAGGAGCTGAACATACTGTGATTATTGTGCTCTCTTGGTGTTGGTGCTTGCTTTCTGACAGATCCCCGGACCATGCTGTTTCCTCCGGTGCCGGTTCGTTGGACTTTAGCATAGACTGGGCCAAACAGGTCACCCCGGTGCAAGCTATAAAAGGAACTTTTGTCTAACTGTGGTCCTGATTGTTTCTTTGGACGGATCCCTATGGGTGGGCTCGAGCTAAGGGAGACTGTATATGAGTTTACAGCAGGCTACAGTGATGCCAAGAAGCGAGAGTCAACTTCAGTAAGAGCTTTGATTGACTCTGTCTGTGCTTTGGCCCTCACCGAGGGCAACTCTGAACTTGACTTTTGGACTGGGGAGCCGTCCGAGGCGCACGCTGCAAAACCACAGCTGAGGCTCTGTCTCGCCTGCGACCAACAAGGCCCCATAAGGCCGGTCCCTCAACATATCCAAAGAATATACCATACATTTCTGTTAGAACAGCATCCGTCTTGAGAACGTAGTCTCATTGGGCATTGCTTGGAAAAGAGAGATGGTGCGCATGCGCAGCTCTCTATATTCACTTTGATAATTGAGATAGAAGCAGTTCCCACCTCTGGGATCCACAGAAGCTTATGGTTTAGAGTGTGGATAAGTCAATGTCTCTTTAATCCTTATATTTCAGATGCAGATTTTCAACTATTTAATAAAAAATAGAATTACTGTGAAAATAATCAATGCCGCCTCCCCTAAAAAAAAAGGATAGCGTTCACGGTTGAAGAGATTGGAAAACGGACAGATGTCTAACAAAGTATCTATGGGACGTTTGCTTATTTATGACATCCCGAAGGGACGCCTCAATTCCGTAGAGGCCTCAAATGACCCGATCCTGACTACTATGGACGTTGTAGCACCGCCGGCCTTTTAGGTTAGTATAAGAAGTATTCATGGCTGGATTTAGGCCTTGGTATTTCTATAGACAGATGCTTGGGGCAGGTGGGGGTTTGGGACCATGGAGCTTGGGGACAATGGGGACTGTGAAAAGAGTCTGTATCAATGGCCTGTGATGCAGGATTTACTTTGCTGGAGAAGATGTGACAGCTGGACATGCAAATAAATGGCCTCCACACCCCGACCCAAATCAATCATCCTCCAGACCACAAGAACAAAGAGAATTTAGAGACTTAATAGTTCTCTTGACTGCACAAGTAAGTTATTTCTTTTTAAAGGGAAAGGTCTCCTGTAACTTCTGAATTAAAGTGGAATTTTACTTTAAGTATTTGGCAGTGGAGTGTCTGAAGCTTATTCTATTAAGAACTCCTTGCAGAAATCTCAAGATAAATATAAGAAGGTGGCATTGATGTTATTGCCACGTCCCTATACACCCATCAGACACAACAATATTGTATGGGTCTCTTCCCCCTCGTGCTGACCCGTCCAGGCCTGGACTCCACAAGGTTTCCCAGGGTGTCCTGTAGTAGCTGTACCAATCTGCAGCAGATCCTGTGCTCCTGTAAATTGATCAAAGAATTTGGAGACATCTTAATCTTTTTTGCATGTTCCTCAGAGCATTCCTGACCGACCATTATTCTTCTACAAGGGGCTCTGCCGCTAGGGATCTGCTGTCATGTAGGGGGGTACTTGGTCTGTTCAATGTTAGATAAGTGTCAGATCCACATGAGTCCAGAACACAAGGTTCCCAGCAGAATTATGCCCATCATAAGCCTCCACCATCTTGTCGTCTTCCCAATGTGCATCTGTGCCATCTATTCCAAAGTGACGAACCCGCACCGGCCACCCACTGATGGAAAATGAGATTGATCAGAGCAGGCGCCTTCTACCATTACTCCTTGTCCACTTCCGATGCTCATGTGCTCAGTGCAGGCAGCGACAGGGGTCAGCATGGGTGTTCCAGCTGGTCTCCAGCTATCCGACCCTTTAAACGGCAAGCTGTGATGATCCGCTTGATCTTTCAACCCTAGACAGCCATAATTGTTTCAACAATTTGTGCTACAGTTGTTCTTATGCTAGCGTTCATTTGCCACTTGCATCAATGAGTGTTGGGTGCCTGTAAAATTGTCACCAGTTCAATAACTGTCCTTCCCTGAACAAGACCCTCCACATATTGGGAACACCTAACAAAGCCTCCCAAATACCAAAAAGACCCCACAAGATCTGCTGTATACTGGAAACATCCCACAAGACCTGCTGTTACTGGAACATCTCCAAGCTGCCTATACTGGGAAACACCCCACAAGACCTGCTGTATACCGGGATCACCCCACAAGACCTGCCGTATACTGGAAACATCCCATAAGACCTGCCATATACAGGGAACACCCCACAAGACCTGCTGTATACCAGGAACACCCCACAAGACCTGCTGTATACAGGAACACCCCACAAGACCTGTTGTATACCTGAAACACCCTCAAGATCTGCCATATACTGGGAACACCCACAAGACCTGCTGTATACTGGGAAACCCCACAAGACCTGCCATATACTGGGATCACCCCACAAGACCTGCCGTATACTGGAAACATCCCATAAGACCTGCCATATACGGGAACACCCCACAAGACCTGCTGTATACCAGAACACCCCACAAGACCTGCTGTATACAGGAACACCCCACAAGACCTGTTGTATACCCGAAACACCCTCAAGATCTGCCATATACTGGGAACACCCCACAAGACCTGCTGTATACTGGGAACACCACACAAGACCTGCTGTATACTGAGAACACCCCACAAGACCTGTTGTATACTGGGAACACCCACAAGACCTGCTGTATACTGGGAACACCCCACAAGACCTGCCGTATATTGGGAACACCCCACAAGACCTGCCGTATATTGTGAACACCCCACAAGACCTGCTGTATACCGGGAACACCCCACAAGACTGCCGTATATTGTGAACACCCCACAAGACCTGCTGTATACCGGGAACACCCCACAAGATCTGCCGTATATTGGGAACACCCACAAGACCTGCCGTATACCGAGAACACCCCACAAGATCTGCCGTATACCGGGAACACCCCACAAGACCTGCTGTATATCGGGAACACCCCACAAGACCTGCCGTATATTGGGACACCCACAAGACCTGCCATATACTGGGAACACCCCACAAGACCTGCTGTATACTGGGAACACCCCACAAGACCTGCTGTATACTGGGAACACCCCACAAGACCTGCCGTATACTGGGAACACCCACAATACCTGCTGTATACCGGGAACACCCCACAAGACCTGCCGTATACTGGGAACACCCCACAATACTGCTGTATCCAAGAAACCCCACAAGCCCTGCCGTATACGAGAACACCCACAAGATCTGCGTGTACAAGAGACTGCACAGACTGTTGTATAAATAGACACTTCCCCCAAGCCTGCGATGCCAGATTTGCTGTGACCCAGTCATCTAAATATCACTATTTGGCCCTAGTCTTAGTCGCTCAGATTCTTACACTTTCCCACTTTCTCTCGCTTCCAACACATCAACTTCAAAAACTGGAGAAATACAGAGTTTTGACCGTAATGTTTTCTTTAATGAAAATTCACCTCTAAACCTAATATATCAGCTATTTACCTGAAATTTGTTGCAATGTCTATGTCCGGTATCACGGGAGGCCTAGAAGAAAAAAGAACAGAACATTATATAATGCTAAAAACAAGTCTATAGAGAAGACTGTTGTGCATCCCTTTAGACGGCCGTCAACGACTTACTTATCTGGAAAGAGCGGCACATATAGCAGGATCAACAAGCTGGCCCCTGCCAGGGTCGCCAGAGAGGATCGCAGCCAGGAGCTGAGCTGACAGAAGTTACAGTACTGGACAATTGGGATCAGGAGAGCGGAGCACAGGAACATGGTGTACTGGGGAAAGTGCAGAGACAGTTAGTGACCACCAGAGGGCGACACCACAACAATCTTTATAATAGATAGGTCTGCTTCCATAGCCAATTTCTGCAATAACACTCCATATCAGCTAGGACGTGTCCACTGTGTGTTATTATATCTATGTAGATGCAAAAAAAAACTGTTTTTCTGTTCAGGTGCCCCTTTAAGAGATCCTTTTTAGGCATACAAAAATCAAACAGGGGGTGTTCTCGGCCTAAGACCCTCTTCTAAAAGCTATGAGAGTATTGGCAAATAGCAACTTTAGCCCTGATGACTCGACCTTGTATGTATTACATTATTGACCAGCTTGTAATATTGGATTTCCCCTGCAGTGGCCGCCGTGTAGTCGCCGCCATAGGCTCCCATTGTCCTGCATCGCTGCTGGAGGTTTTGAGACACCCCAGTGCGATGCCGCCTGTCAGATTACCGGTGCGGCGCTGTAGGTGTCGCCCCATGTAAGTGGAGGACGGCGACGCTGGCGGGGCACCAAAAACGGCGCGCACCCGCCATTCGTCTCCGACATCTACAGCGCTGTCACCTCGTGTGACAGTACCTTTATGGAACAGTGAGTGAACTGGTATCATGTCAACGGGAGCGGAAAACACAAAGTAATAATGGTAATCAGGAAAATAAAAGCAGTCTGATGTCTCACCAGTGCCTGGGATCTCTCCAATCAATCTATCATATGTCCAACCAATATTATCTGTCTACCTAATATAACATGTATTTTTCTATTATAGATCTATTATCTCATTCTCTCTATAGATCCATCTCTCTAGCTACCATCCATCCCATCCATCCATTTCTCTTATCCACTCCATTTCTGTATCCAATCCATCTCTGTATCCATCCACCATCCATCTCTCTATCTATCGATACATCCTTCCAACTCTCCATCCATCCATCTCTCCATTCCTCCATCTCTCTATATATCCATCCATCTCTCATTCATTCATCCATTCATCCATCTCTCTCTAATCTTATCGATACATCCTTCCAACTCCCCATCCATCCATCTCTCATTCCTCCATCTCTCTATATATCCATCCATCTCTCCATTCATTCATCCATCCATATCTCCATTCATTCATCCATATCTCCATCCATCTCTCTATCTATCGATACACCTTCCAACTCTCCATATCCATCCATCTCTCCATTCCTACATCTCTCTATATATCCATCCATCTCCATCCATTCTTCATTCTCATCATCTCTCTTATCGACCATCTAACTCTCCATGCTTTCCATCCATCTTATTAACCCAGCATGCACTACAATAATTTCAAAGCATAATGGACTTTATTAGTCCATGTCTTTACATGAGATTATTAATCCTAGCGTCTCCACAAAAGCATCCAGCTGCCCATTCACTCCTCTCTAGATGTATCCTTGATGGCATCCCTGACCCTATTGTACCCGTAACGAATGTTTGGTCGATTCATCGTCGTTTTTCGACTTATTGTCTTTGTCTACCCCCTAACTGAACGCATTTAATCTAATAGGCTATAAAATACCTATAATACATAGGTACATCAATAATAAAAAAGTTCTCAAAAGATTCAGATGCTTTTTTTTTTTTTTTTAAAAAAATGATAAATATTTTCCTTAATTGCAATGTTCTTTTGGTCCACTGGATCAATAATTGGGTCAGGAGGAGAAGATTAGATCTTTGGTGTGACAGTGACCTGGATCATTCATTGCGGCTGGGCATGTGCCTCTTCCCATTATCATTTCCCATCCCTTGGATGAACATTTCTATTTTTTAGCTGTATTAATCATGTAGAACAAATGATTACACATATGTATTTTTGTCTCATGGGTATCTTATCCAACCATCCATCCATTACGTTCTCTCTCGTAGTCTCACAATGGCAAAGCTAAAAGGATCTCAGTGGTGGAGACTGCAACTTGGCCTCATGGTCAGAAGGGCCGCTTCCAACTCTATCCATGTCACCAGCACTCAAATCCAGTTGCAAAGCTTTGGAATGTGGCCATATTTAGAAAGCATCACTTGGACACTTTGCATCAGCAGCAGCATATGATGTGCCAGCTACATCTCTAGTGCTCTCCTCGTCATTGCACATAGGGGAATGATACAAATTAGTACAATTGTCCAAATTGAAGTTGCTCCATCACCTGGAGCCAAGAGGGCTAACCCATCAATATAGCCTTTAATGTTCGACAGGCTCCATGATAAATATATATATATACAGTGCCTTGTGAAGTATTTGGCCTTACATACAGTGCCTTGTGAAAGTATTTGGCCCCTTGAACTTTTCAACCTTTTGCCACATTTCAGGCTTCAAACATAAAGATATAAATTATAATATTTCTGTGAAGAATCAACAACAAGTGGGACACAATCGTGAAGTGGAATGAAAATTTATTGGATGTTTTAAACTTTTTTAACAAACAAAAAACTGAAAAGTGGGGCGTGCAATATTATTCGTCCCCTTTACTTTCAGTGCAGCAAACGCACTCCAGAAGTTCAGTGAGGATCTCTGAATGATCCAATGTCGTCCTAAATGACTGGTAATGATATATTGAATCCACCTGTGTGTAATCAAGTCTCCGTATAAATGCACCTGCTCTGTGTATTAGGCAAGTGCAGAGAGCATCATGAAGACCAAGGAACACACCAGGCAGGTCCGAGATACTGTTGTGGTGAAGTTTAAAGCCGGATTTGGATACAAAAAGATTTCCCATGTGTTAAACATCTCAAGGAGCACTGCACAAGCGATCATATGAAACGGAAGGAGTATCAGACCACTGCAAATCTACCAAGACCCGGCCGTCCTCTAAACTTTCATCTCAAACAAGGAGAAGACTGATCAGAGATGAGGCCAAAAGGCCCATGATCACTCTGGATGAACTGCAGAGATCTACAGCTGAGGTGGGAGAGTCTGTCCATAGGACAACAATCAGTCGTACACTGCACAAATATGGCCTTTATGGAAGAGTGGCAAGAAGAAAGCCATTTCTCAAAGATATCCATAAAAAGTCTAATTTGAAGTTTGCTACAAGCCGCCTGGGAGACACCGAATATGTGGAATAAGGGGCTCTGCTCAGATGAAACCAAAATCAAACTTTTTGGGCACAATGCAAAACGATATGTTTGGCGTAAAAGGAACGCAGCTCATCACCCTCAAAACACCATCCCCACTGTCACACATGGTGGTGGCAGCATCATGGTTTTGGGCCTGCTTTTCTTCAGCAGGGACAGGGAAGATGGTTAAAATTGATGGGAAGATGGACGGAGCCAAATACAGGACCATTCTGGAAGAAAACCTGTTGGAGTCTGCAAAAGACCTGAGACTGGGACGGAGATTTATCTTCCAACAAGACAATAATCCCAAACATAAAGCAAAATCTACAATGGAATGGTTCAAAAATAAATGTATTCAGGTGTTAGAATGGCCGAGTCACATCCAGACCTGAATCCAATGGAGAATCTGTGGAAAGAGCTGAAAACTGCTGATCACAAACGCCTCCATCCAACCTCACTGAGCTCCAGCTGTTCTGCAAGGAAGAATGAGACAAACCCCAAGAGACTGCAGCTGTAATCGCAGCAAAAGGGGGCGCTACAGAGTATTAACTCAAGGGGCCGGATAATATTGCACGTCACCACTTTTCAGTTTTTTATTTGTTAAAAAGTTTAAAATCTGCAATAAATTTCGTTCCACTTCATGATTGTGTCCCACTTGTTGTAGATTCTTCACAAAAAATTTAGAATTTATATCTTTATGTTTGAAGCCTGAAATGTGGCAAAAGGCTGAAAAGTTCAAGGGGCCAAATACTTTCACAAGGCACTGTATATAGGGGGTCAAATACTTTCACAAGGCACTGTATACATATAGAGAGAGATAGAGAAAGAGGATCGGTACTATCCCTCTTATTGGTTGTTGAGAACCTCAGACAGACTCCATACTGAGAAAAGAGGATCAACTCCTGGAAATAGAATAAGAAATGAAAAAAGAGCCGGACATCTTGGTCTTAGTTGGTGCTACACAACACTCCTGGGAGCATGTTATTCCTTGCTATGGGCCCTATTTTGTTATGTGGGCCCCTGGTAATATCAGGATCAATATTGGTAGAAGAGACAGTATTCATACATGTGCGTCAGTATAGAAGTCCTGGGTCAAGTAGGAGAAGACGACAGCTGCAGGGAGAGACACCAGCACAGTGCCAATCAGATGACGTGGAAGCCAACCGGAGATCATCTCCAGGAGCCGTCTGGTACACAGGAACATGTCCTCTAGATAGAACGCCATCCTACAAGGAGTGCATAAGAAAGGGGGTGAGTCAAGTAAAGCTATGTATTACTTAAAAAAAAGTCATCCCTACGCCCATGAGGATCCATTTCATTGACTCTTGGCTTACCTGATGGAAACAAGCAAGGAGAGGAATCCCAGGAGGCCGCACACGGCTAGCACCACAAGTGCCGGTGTTGGGGGAGATACGGGGACTATACCTGGCTTCAAGAAACAGGTGATGGAAAGGAGGGCGAACACGAAGAACGAGAGGAACACATCAAGCAAGGAGCTGAAGGTAGCGCTGGCAAAGGTCTTCACCGGAGCGAGGCGGATCACCTGGAGAACAATCATAAACAACTGATGCCCAAGAGTAAGACCTTAGCGGTGCCCATGTACATCACTGCCAACCGTGTACAGTTCATAGCATCTTTAGGTTTCACAAACTACTACCTCCTCCTGGTAGCTGGCCCGATATGAGGTTTCCAGCTCCTTGTCTTGAAAGTCCAGGCTCAAGCGGTTAATGGGCGGCTTGAAGAAGTAATCCTTCATTAAGCTGGATGGAAAGGATAGGTCAAAGTGAGACGTCTTTCATGTGTCAAGAGATTATTAACAGTCTTGGCTCCAACAACACTATCTAATTTTTCTTTTTTTCCTTGAGTATGTTAAATACTTTTTCAGATCTATCTTTAGTTCCATCCTCCTACATGAACCTTTTTCTTGTTCTTGGAGCCTCCATTACATTATACACTTAGTCCTTCCTAGACTAATATACCTATTACATCCTTTACTGACCATTTCTTAGATTCTTATGTGTAGTATCTTTGTGGAGATTTTCCCTTCATCTGCATGCTGGTTCTGGGAAGGGTTGGATCACTTAGGTGTTTCTACTTCCAATGATTACTCTACCTCTTAATTGTGCATCTTGCCCCAGTTTACTGCCGGGTATACACTTTGCCTGAAGTGCTGTGTGGCCCGTACTTCTGTGCTTATCCTGATCTCTGCTACTGACCCGGACTGACCTTTCTTTACTCTTTTGCCTTTTTCCTGTTAGGTTATCTTTCCCCAAGATTTTGACCCCTGGGTTATGATCTGTTTAAGCCTCTGTTTATTCCCCGAATCCTCGTCTTACTCTCATGCCAATCGTACACTTTGCCTGAAGTGCTGTGTGGCCCGTACTCCTGTCCTTCATGATCTGTTACTCACCTGGACTGACCTTTATTTACTCTCTTTTTTTCCTGTACCTGTTATTTTTCCATGTTTTTTGACACCTGGATCATATCTAGATCCTTGTCTCACTCTCCTGCTAGTCATTCACTTTGCCTGAATTGCTGTGTGGCCCGTACTTTGTGCTTACCCTGATCTCTGCTACTGACCCGGACTGACCTTTGTTTACTCTTTTGCTTTTTTCATGTACCTTTTATCTTTCTCCTGCTTTTTTGCCCCCCTAGACCGTGATCTGTTTAAGTCTCTGTTTATTCCCTGGATCCTCATCTCACTCTCCTGCCAGTCGTACTTTGCCTAAATTGCTGTGTGGCCCGTACTCTTGTGCTTTTCCTGATCTCTGTTACTGACCCGTACTGACCTTTATTTACTCTTTTTTCCTGTATCTGTTATTTTTCCCCTGTTTTTTGATCCCTGGACCGTGATCTGTTTAAGCCCCTGTTTATTCCCTGGATCCTTGTCTCGTTGTACTGGAATACCTGACCGTGGACAGCTATAGGACCACATCTCTGTCTTCTGGTGTACTGCGACCTCTCCTGGACCTGACCCCGGATTGCCTGATAATTCTGTCATCTCTATCCCCGTAAGCAGTGATTGTGTGACATCTTAGTGTTTTTGTAGTGACATGCTTCACATTCTGTGTTACAACCCTGCTTCCGTAGTGACTAGCGTCATATCAGCCTGATTGACGTGGGGTTTTGAAGCTTGATTGTCACGATGGTCTCTCTTACTTTGGAGACTTGTGACTGTTTGGAACCTCTGTTTCTTTATTAAGACTTCATTTTAAACATGTTTCTTTCCTTTGGCAGTTCAGGAGTTAGTCAGTTTCTGCTGCTAGCAGACTCCTTATTTTTTTTTTTACAAGATGTGGCTACTTTGTGATCACTCCCATCCCCTTTCTATGGTGACATGGTTCCAGCATCCTTTGCTGGTGATTGAACTTATTCCTGGCCAAGCTTCATGAGGTGAAGGAGGTTCCCTGGAGAGCTGACTACTGCCAAGGAGTGTGGCAGCAGGCGTGAAGTTGTTTTTGTTGTCCTCCTGTCTGTCTCCCCTTCCCCTCTCATTGTTATCATTGCAGTAGTTGGGACTAGTGCTTCTACCGGCCATTTCTCTATTGAGTGCTAACATTAGGGCCAGGGGAGGGACTAAGTATCCTGCTTGGCGACAGGTTGAAAGAAGCTGTATAGGGACGGTAGGAGATCAGGGCACAGCAGGTGAGAACAGGAGGTCACATCTCCCACGTTCGCTATGAGCAGGACCCTCCGCAGTATATGTCCCCCAGTATCTCCCCATCTGTTTTATTTAGTGCGTTGGACATCGTTAGTCCGTGCGCCACTGTCACGCACTTTAGCGGACACCTCCTTAGTCCAGCGTGACATTGATACATTGATTTCTTAACATTAGCCCAATAGATTACTACATAACTGGCCTAGACATTTTTAGTAGGCCTGATCACACAATAGTGGATATGAAAATACTAGTTCTAAAAGGTAACTTCAGAACACAGAGAGACAGAAGAGTGTGGGGATATAAACTGATAATGAACTTTGACACACTTAAAGCAGGAATGAATGTCTCACATGGATTTATGTCTTTCTACATTCATTGAGGAATTTTTAGGTATCGACCATCCACTAATCAAAGAACAATAAAACAATCTGTGCTTCTTATCTCGGAACTTTGATTTTACCTCCCTCTCCCAAGACTGACTACTATTGTCTGCTTTACGTCACTTGTCCTATTTACTGCATCATCCTACCATGCATATGTATATCAACCACTGAGGACTCAGATATAATTTGCATTGGTATCTATCTATCTATCTATCTATCTATCTATCTATCTATCTATCTATCTATCCATGTTAAAGTGAATAAAGTTAGTTAGGGCAGTGAATTTACCTGTCTTCTTTGATGACCTCCACAAAGTGAGCATCCGTCTTCTCTCTGATGTTCTTGAAGCGGAGCGGGAGCAGAGCAGACTGATCCATGCTGACCCCGCACCAGCGACCCTTTTCTTGAAGCATCTCACATAAGGAGGCCTGGCTGTTGTTCAGGGTATCTTCTGGAGGTGGACTTAGAAGTCCATTCTGGGTCTTTAAATGGCGTCCAATGGCCGTGGGCTGTGTCAGAGGAATGGGGGGGGGGGGTTCATTTTGTTAATAGGGTCAAGAAATCTGATATTTGCGCCGTTTAATCCCAACTGAAAAACGTAATGAAATCCATTTTCACATTAACTAATATCACATAGGTTTCAAGAAGCTGAGATACGTGGAGCTGTTTGACATCACCCTTGTATTGTATTAGTGTTTAGGCATATTAGGGTAGATTCACCTGCACCTTCAAAGGTCACCCACAAGGGCGTAACGATCACAGTTACAGGGGTTGTGAGCAAGACTGGGTCCGGGGTACAGGGGCCCTGCTGCCCGCGACCCCAAACACCTGCATCAGCTGGATGCACATCTGATCCGAGGATGAATATCCAGCTGAAATTCATCACAGCTCAGAGACCCGTCAGATTCCTGCATTGCAATACATGCTGCCTGCCACTCCAGCAGCTGACAGAGGGCAGCACATGACAGTGACGTGATGCTACAGAGGACACCGGGTGATGTGGGAGCGGAGGAAAGGTGAGGAGCATGTTTTTGTTTTTGATTGTGTTAGTGACATAATGGGGACACATACATGAGGATGGGCACTATGTGAGGATGCGGACATATATACCAGGATGAGGGACATGTATATCAGGATGGGGAACATATATAACAGGATGGGGGACATATATACCAAGATGAGGGACATGTATATCGAGATGGGGAAAATATATACATCAGGATGTGAGACATATATACCAGGAACCCATACATATATACCAGGATGGGGGACATATACACCAGGATGGGGGACATATACACCAAGACGGGCATATATACACCAGGATGGGCACATATATACCAAGATCAGGGACATATTTACCAGGATAGGGGACAAATATGCCAGGATGAGGACATACATACCAGGATGGTGATCATGTGCAGCCGGAGGGAGGACATATATGTTATGAACCGATGACTCAGGAGTAATATTCAGATTCCGTAGAAGTCGTTGGTAACTGTACTGACCGCAATCCCTGACTACACACCGCAACTAGAAGTAGCCGTGGGATATAACTAACCAGACCTAGACACCTCTGCACAGCCGGAGAATTAACTGCTCCTAAAGATGGATGTAGGAAAAGCTATCTTGCCTCAGAGCAGAACCCCAAAAGAATAGCAAGCCCCCACAGATATTAACTGGGAAACAAGAGACGGAAAAACAAACGCAGGCAGAGTAAAAGGTTTAGCAAAAGAGGCCACACTATCTATATAGGAAAGACAGGATAGAATACTATTGTGGTCAGTATAAAACACTATTAAAAAACCACCAACAGCAGATAGTACAAAAATTACCCTGAGTCACTAAGACTCGGCGCCCTCTATATCTGCAGACTTCTATAAATCAAATGCCAGCAGAACTGGAAATAGCAGATAAAAGTGAATGGTAAAATTCCTAGGAAGAAAACTTCCTATCTGAGAGCAGATAAACAAACATACAGACTAAATTGCAAACCCACAGCTCAGAATAAGACAAAACATAAGCAGAACCTTAAGCACATAAAAGTGTGCCACAAAATATCAAAAAAACCATCCACTTATCTTGCAAAGATCTTCACAGAGCAGAAGAAACCAGAGAGATGTGAACTCCTCCAGGAACAAAAGACAACTGGCAAGGAATGATCCACTTCCAACCATTATATGCTTCAAGAACCAGATTGCCAATCCCCATCAGCTGTGAAGCCCACACAGTCAGCTGTATCACCAGCAACAACCACCGGAGGGAGCTCCAATGAATTCACAGCACATTTATACCAGGATGGAGACCATATATACCAGAATGGGGACATATATATCAGGATTAGGACATATATACAGTACCTATATGGGATATCTTATATACCAGGATGGGGACACATATACCAGGATGGAGACATATGGATCATATATACCAGGATGGGAGACCTATATACCATGATAAAGGACACGTATACCTGGATGGGGGATCATATATACAAGGATGGTGGACATTTATACCTGGGTGGGGATTATATATATATAAGTATGGGAAACATATATACCAGGATGGGGGCCATTAATACATAATGAAGGTGGAAGTTCAAAATTCACACTGGGGCCCATCGGACTCTAGTTATGCCACTGGTAACCCATATAACACATTTTGCTTACCCGAGTGCCCCCTCCTTTCCATTCTTCTGGGGTACCATTTACAGCCGATACTCCTTCCTCCACCCCATCTTGGACTCCAGTTTCTCCACAGGTAGGACAGCTCTGCCAATAAACAGCAACAAAATATATTAATATGAGAGCACCTGCATACTGTATGTAATTTTTTTTTTATTAAATCCAGTTTTTATAACTTATTTTCATGGGGATTGGTGGCCTAAGACCTCTTCTTCTATATACAAAGAGTTATATAATATTCAAGTTGCCTGCAGCCACCACTAGGGGGAGCTCACAGCAGATTGGTTTATGTAAAAAATACGTCTACACTGAGCTCCCCCTAGTGGTGGCTGCAGGCAAACCAGGAGATTGAATGGAATAGAGGTGGTTTCGTGTGTGTACTGCTGCTATCAGCTATGCTTTTTCTGCTATATCATACCAAATAATCCTTCTGTATAATGTCTGCATAATACTGCCATCTAATGCATTAATAATACGGACGTACAATGGCAAAATAGAGTTAATGGTAAAACTATAAGACTTAGGTTAGCTATGACACAGGTGAGTAGAGTCGCATTGTGACCCCTTAGGGCACCGCAACAAGAAAGTCACACGAAATCCAATGTGTTCTGACTTTTCGGCATCTTGCTTGGAGTCCTAGGAGCCGCAATGTGACCCCATTGGGACACTGTACTCTCCAAAATGTGATGTTTGCTTATGTTGTGCAGCTTTCTGCAGAGGCCTGGGGACGTTAATAGATTGGGATTCAATATGGGCCTCATTAAGGCTGCGCTCCCTCTCACACCCATTGGGAGAAGGACCCGGGGGTGCCGTCATTAATTGCTGCTAATGAGGACAAAGGGTGGCGGGGGGATCGCTCCTGGGGCCAATCCTCAACATCCCGCAGAGATCAAACCATTAACACTTTTCTATCAGATGACAATTGAGTCATTAACCCTTTATGTTCAGGGATCACTTTTTTTTATAGTAACCTGATCTCTCAGTATTATTGTGATTCGCACAATGCACAGATGTTACTCACCTTGAGTCTTTCCACGTGAGAGCAATGGAGGAGAGCATCACTGGCACTGTCAGCGATGAGACCGCCCGTGCCATGGGGGGTCTGGGAGCCACTGCCGGGGTCCGATCCCTCCTGTAGTGGTAGCAGGGTCTGAGAGCAGCTGCAGCTGGGCACACGGGGTCTGCGCCCAGAGATCAGGAAGGTCTTCAGGCCTGGAGGGAACAAAGGGACATTACTCTAGAGACATGGAACAAACGTTATTGCTAGTTTAGTCTCATTAGCGGATATTGTTATGGGGGCCAGCACGGTCATTGATGCAGACACTATGGGGGCCATTGTTATGGACACATTTTGGATGGTATTAAATGGGCACTATACCCTGCTCAGGTATGGGACAATAGGACTGTTGTGTTATAGGACACTATATCTGGCTCCATTATGGTGGCACTATGGCTCTCTTATCAGAAACTATGGCTTGCTCTCTATAGGGCTATATGGCTATCTTTATTATGGGGGCACTAAGACTTGTTCTATTTTGGGGAATTATGACTAGTTCTGTTATGGGGGCACCTGTTATTGTGCACCATTGTTCTGTTATGGGGTTTTATAGCTCGCTCTGTTATGGGGGGACTATGGCTTCTTCTATTATGGGGTTTTATAGCTAGCTCTGGTATGGGGGTGCTATGGCTTCTTCTATTATGGGGTTTTATAGCTCGCTCTGTTATGGGGGACTATGGCTTCTTCTGTTATGGGGTTTTATAGCTAGCTCTGTTATGGGGGTACTATGGCTTCTTCTATTATGGGGTGTTATAGCTAGCTCTGTTATGGGGGTGCTATGGCTTCTTCTATTATGGGGTTTTATAGCTAGCTCTGTTATGGGGGGACTATGGCTTCTTCTATTATGGGGTTTTATAGCTAGCTCTGGTATGGGGGTACTATGGCTTCTTCTATTATGGGGTGTTATAGCTAGCTCTGTTATGGGGGGACTATGGCTTCTTCTGTTATGGGGTTTTATAGCTAGCTCTGTTATGGGGGGACTATGGCTTCTTCTGTTATGGGGTTTTATAGCTAGCTCTGTTATGGGAGGACTATGGCTTCTTCTGTTATGGGGTTTTATAGCTAGCTCTGTTATGGGGGTACTATGGCTTCTTCTATTATGGGGTTTTTATAGCTAGCTCTGTTATGGGGGTGCTATGGCTTCTTCTATTATGGGGTTTTATAGCTAGCTCTGTTATGGGGGGACTATGGCTTCTTCTGTTATGGGACACTATAGCTCGCTCTGTTATGGGGGTACAATGGCTTCTTCTATTATGGGGTTTTATAGCTCGCTCTGTTATGGGGGTACAATGGCTTCTATTATAGAGTTTTATAGCTAGCTCTGTTATGGGGGTGCTATGGCTTCTATTATGGGGTGTTATAGCTAGCTCTGTTATGGGGGTGCTATGGCTTCTTCTATTATGGGGTTTTATAGCTAACTCGGTTATGGGGGGACTATGGCTTCTCCTGTTATGGGGTTTTATAGCTAGCTCTGTTATGGGGGGACCATGGCTTCTTCTGTTATGGGGTTTTATAGCTCGCTCTGTTATGGGGGTACTATGGCTTCTTCTATTATGGGGTTTTATAGCTAGCTCTGGTATGGGGGTGCTATGGCTTCTTCTGTTATGGGGTTTTATAGCTCGCTCTGTTATGGGGGTACTATGGCTTCTTCTGTTATGGGGTTTTATAGCTAGCTCTGTTATGGGGGTACTATGGCTTCTTCTATTATGGGATTTTATAGCTAGCTCTGGTATGGGGGTGCTATGGCTTCTTCTATTATGGGGTTTTATAGCTAGCTCTGTTATGGGGGTACTATGGCTTCTTCTATTATGGGATTTTATAGCTCGCTCTGTTATGGGGGTACTATGGCTTCTTCTGTTATGGGGTTTTATAGCTAGCTCTGTTATGGGGGGACTATGTCTTCTATTATGGGGTGTTATAGCTCGCTCTGGTTTGGGGATCTATCTCAGTCTGTTATGGAACACTGTAGCTACTTTTCCTATGTAGCTAGCTCTGTTATGGGGGCAGAAAGGTTTGTTCTATTATGGGGTTTTATTACTAGCTATGGTGCACAATAACTGAAAACGCCAGTGCCCCATAGCTCTGCTATGAGGCACTATAGCTAGTTTTTCTATGGGGGCACTATGTTTTATTCTATTATGGAAAATGGCTCGTTCGTAATGTAGATAATATGGCTGGCTCTGTTATGGGGCACCCTGGCTAATTCTGCTATGGAGGCACTATAACGAGCTGTTATACACTTCTATGGGGACATATTGACTAATTCTGCTCTGTATAGAAATCTACAGGACAGGGTCAGGATGTTATGCCCACCATGTGTGCCCATCCTTTGGTCATGCCCGGTGTGTCCTGCACCCATTGCTGTAGACTTAACATCAGACATGAGCCGGGCCGCCCATTGATTTACTATTTGTATGATAAACTAATTATCTTGAGAATTATCCAGAACTTTATTAATAACAAAGAAGATCGACGTCCGCCACATTCCAGGCCTGCGATATATTGCTGGATTTGTAAACCAGAACAGCTGCAGTAAAAATACAACCTCAGCTATGAGGGTGCGTGCGAGTGCAAGGCACAAAAATTCCCATACTGTAAACTATGGGTCAGCAGCTGTGCAAAGGGAGAGCGCTGCCTGCAGTGCCCCCAGTGGGCAGAAGGTGGCAGCACCTAAACTGGGGACCGTGCACTGTATTCTGCAGGGTCTGCCACATTGGCTGATATGGATTAGAGGGCCAACTCCAAGTATATGAAGGGCCAATTGGCCCCCGTCATTTTAAATTTTTCCTATAATTTTTTTCTCTTTCAGCCTTTAGAGTTATATCAGATCTCATCTATTTTTACATTTACTATGTAAATAAAAAAACAAAAGAAAACAAACGATTCTGCTATTATCTTCTATATATGGTATATGTATATATATATATATTTTCTTTTTTACACTAATTTATTTCATACCCCCTAGGGGACTTTGAATTTTAAACATTAATTAATTATTATAAATTATATATATATAATATATATATATATATATGCTGTGTATATAAAAAAATATATTATACATTTTTCATTAATGTATTAATAATTATTTTTATTAATCATCATATATATATAATATATTATATATATAATGAATTTTTTTTTATTCAATACCCCTAGGGATCTTTGATTTTTTTAAACATTAATATAATTTTATTTATAAATGAAAATATATATATATATACCGTATATACATAAAAATATTTTATACATTTTTATTCATTTACTATTATTTTTCTTAATCATTTATTTATATCTTTGTTTTATTTAATACCCCTAGGGAACTATAATCTTTTTAAAATTAATATAATTTTATTTATAAATAATATATATTAATACCATATATATATATATACGTATATATATATATATAAAATATATTATACATCTTTATTACTTTATTAATCATTTTTTATTAATCCTTTTATATATATATATATATATATATATATATATATATATATATATATATATTACATATAGTATAATTTTCTTTATTTATTGGGTGCAGGTACTGCAATCGCACCCGGGCCCTGGAGCCTAGGGGCCCCAAAAGTGTCTTTGTTCTATGGAAACAGACTAATGCTACTAAAGATTTGCAACACTTGGGGGCCCCGTTGGAGCTGCCACATTAGGGCCCATGAGCTTCAAGTTACCCACTGGGACAATCTCTGTACTGTACCGTGCTATGGAGTAAGTTGGTGTTATAAATTATGATTATTTTGTATTTCTATAGCGCCAACATACTCCGCAGCGTTTTACAATGAGGCAGGGAGATAATCAATAAAAGCAAGACAGTAACAAATAAATGCTTCAACAGTTACAGGAGGAGAGTAACAAAAAGAAACGAAGAAAAAAAGGTAGATAATATGTAATAATAGCACAATATATCTATATAATAACATATCAATAATATACAAAAGTGAAAAACTATGTAGCAATATTGTACATACCCCCCAGCATTTATTGTGCCCCTGTGAAGTTCCCCTTTAAGGCAAGTCTGCCCAACCGGAGCCCCAGAGACGTCCGCTCTGGCCCACCCTCCATACACTATAATAGATGACTTCATGTTTTTCGGAGTATTCATCCCTCGATTACATACTCAGAAGTGAAATGTAGCCGACATTATGGAAAAACCTGGACAGCACTGCCCACGGGTGCCGATATCTCTAAAGCATCTCTTGTATTACAGCACAGGAACACTCAGTCCTACCCTTTTCTGCAGTATAATACTTAATTTTCCTGTCTTTAAAGAATGCAGTCTTATTTAAAGGGACCCACCGCTTGCCATAAATATATCACTTTTTTAATGTAGTATAAATGGCGCCTTTCTCTCGAATCCGGGATATCTTTCTTTTGTTCCTACGCCTCTCCGTTCCTGAGATATGACCCCTTTTCCATCTAGTCTTGTTACCCAAGTGGTCGTGGTCTTCATCATAATATGTGGGCGTGGTCTTGAGTACCACACCCACTTGGATAACAAGACTGGAGTTATATACAAGGAAGAAGGGGCCATATCTCAGGAACGGAGAGGCGTAGGAAGAAAAGAGAAACAACGTTGGATTCAGGAGAACGGCGGCGTTTACATATTTATTGTATGTGACTTTTTAATTAGTTCAAGCCCATTTTGGGTAACAGTAGACGCCTCTAGGTTTGAATAGGACTTTACAGATTTTAAGTAAAGGGAAAATCTTCACTCTATACAATAGATGATTATTTTTAACATAAGCCTAAACCTCAGGTGACCATATGTCCTCCTGTCCCATTACTAGATAAGAAGAGACAGCGGGTGAAAAAATAGTCCAAACTGCCATATAAATATTAACAACGTTTCTACCTATTTAAAAAAGGCTTTATCACATACGTTCTTGAAGAAGACCCTTTTTGATAGGTTGAAGCGTTGTCAATACTTAGAATAAACTTTTGGACTATTTTTCTCACCCTGGATTCGGACGCCGTCTCTTATCTTTTGGATTTTCTTCAATAGGGGTCCGTGGAGTTTTTTGACTGATGGAGTGCTCCTCTTCATTCTGTCACGAGGGATGTCACGGTCGGATAAAATACAAAGCTGCCGGTGAAGTCTGCCGGAGAACAGGCAACATCTACCTAATTATATCTTGTACTGTACGGATCGTTCTTACGTCAGATAAATCATTGGGTTGAGAGACTGTCCAGTGTAACGCTTATGTAGGTCTTAAATTATACTAAGGGAACAGATCCAAGACGTCTACATCGCAACGCCAAGAAGTGTCGGTAAGTCATGTTTGAAGAGTTGTCAGCTCCCTTCCCCCACCCAGGATAATGTTTGAATTCAGTCCCTAAAAAATTATGGCCCTTAAAGGGTTTGTCCATCTTTAGGAAATACAAAATAATAACAAACTCATCAGGTGCTCACCCTCCTCCGGTCCAGCGTCGGCTCCCCGCTGCTCCGGTCCTGGAGTTGTGACCACAGCGGTGGCATCACGTGACACATCTTGCATCACCGCTCCAGCCAATCACAGAGCTCAGAGCTTGATGGTGTGTAACACCGAGCTCAGTGATTGGCTGCAGCGGTGACGTGCGCTGTTGATGTGATGTCATCGCTGTAATCAAGTCACCAGGAATGGAGCAGTGGCGGGAAGCACTGGACCTGGGGAGGGAAACATCGAAACCAAAAATGTACCCCTCCCCATATATAGATTGATGCCTGTACATACTATGATGCCCCCACACACTATTAGGATATCCCCAAAATACCCTCCCCATGGTATGATACCTCCCCAGTATCACCCCTCACGGTATAATGTGCCCACCACCCCTCATCCACTAAGATACCCCCACAGCCTCCCCATATAGTATGAAGTCTCCACAGCGCCCCACTTAATTTGAAGTAGTTCAGGAGTAATGTACAGGGTATAATTCAGGATCAGTAATGTAATGTATGTACACAGTGACTGCACCAGCAGAATAGTGAGTGCAGCTCTGGAGTATAATACAGGAGGTAACTCAGGATCAGTAATGTAATGTATGTACACAGTGACTGCACCAGCAGAATAGTGAGTGCAGCTCTGGAGTATAATACAGGAGGTAACTCAGGATCAGTAATGTAATGTATGTACACAGTGACTGCACCAGCAGAATAGTGAGTGCAGCTCTGGAGTATAATACAGGAGGTAACTCAGGATCAGTAATGTGATGTATGTACACAGTGACTGCACCAGCAGAATAGTGAGTGCAGCTCTGCAGTATAATACAGGAGGTAACTCAGGATCAGTAATGTAATGTATGTACACAGTGACTGCACCGGCAGAATAGTGAGTGCAGCTCTGGAGTATAATACAGGAGGTAACTCAGGATCAGTAATGTAATGTATGTACACAGTGACTGCACCAGCAGAATAGTAAGTGCAGCTCTGGAGTATAATACAGGAGGTAACTCAGGATCAGTAATGTAATGTATGTACACAGTGACTGCACCAGCAGAATAGTGAGTGCAGCTCTGGAGTACAATACAGGAGGTAACTCAGGATCAGTAATGTAATGTATGTACACAGTGACTGCACCAGCAGAATAGTGAGTGCAGCTCTGGAGTATAATACAGGAGGTAACTCAGGATCAGTAATGTAATGTATGTACACAGTGACTGCACCAGCAGAATAGCGAGTGCAGCTCTGGAGTATAATACAGGAGGTAACTCAGGATCAGTAATGTAATGTATGTACATGACTCACCGAAAGCCCGTGGACTCCGGTTTAGACAGGCAGTAGCTCCTTCCTCCTTGTCACGGGTGGGCCGCGCCTGCCGGTAGTGGGGCCCAGTTGAGTGCAGATCAAAAGTTGAAGACGTCTTGTAGGAACAGATTAAAGGGGTTAATTTATTCGTGACGCCACCTATGAGTAGTTCGGTAAGTCCTACCGACGCTGCGGAACCTCCGGGGGATGGATAGCAGCAAGATGGAACGCTCCCCACAGGTTGAGCGGTGATCCCCGGAGGCTGGAGCTGCTTAAGATGTTGTGCGGCAGCTGCGGTTACCTTGTGCGCAGACGGATGCAATCATAAGGAAGCACGGACACTGAAAGTCTCTGTAACGGGTCTTTACTGTAACCAGCAGGCAGTACATGGTATACAGGTTACGGGTAGCAGACCGGGTGGACTCAGCAGTGTAATGTATGTACACAGTGACTGCACCAGCAGAATAGTGAGCGCTGCTCTGGAGTATAATACAGGAGGTAACTCAGGATCAGTAATGTAATGTATGTACACAGTGACTGCACCAGCAGAATAGTGAGTGCAGCTCTGGAGTATAATACAGGAGGTAACTCAGGATCAGTAATGTAATGTATGTACACAGTGACTGCACCAGCAGAATAGTGAGCGCTGCTCTGTAGTATAATACAGGAGGTAACTCAGGGTCAGTAATGTAATGTATGTACACAGTGACTACACCAGCAGAATAGTGAGCGTTGCTCTGGAGTATAATACAGGAGGTAACTCAGAGTTAGTAAAGGATCAGTATTTAGAGATATGATATTTTGCGTAGCTGTCCTGCATAATACCGCACCATGTATGGTCAGCTATAAAACCCTTTATGACTATACTGACAGAGGACATGATCAGCGGGTGGTTTGTGTTATCAGCTCTTCCTACATGTAGGATATGAGCCATCTCCGAGGCCCTAAGCGTTGTGCAGAGCAAAGATACACAGCAACGCGGCCTGGTTATGTGCGACATCTATGGAGCCTTTTCATGTTAAGGAACGCACAGTCCTGCCTAATCCCCCTGAGATTAACACACAATATCATATAAAACTCTGTAACACAGCGAAGTTTGTGTCTATTGTGCGTAGACTAGCAACTATGCGCGTCATCAACCCACAAACCCTGTATTATGATGCACAAGTGATCTCTACCTGCCACCGAGAAAAACAAGTCGTGTTTAAAGGGACAGTCCACCTTCAATTACCATTTTCTGTAAGGTGAAGTTCCCCAGAGATACCGGGTGATCACAGAGAGTCACAACAGGGTGAGCCATTGTGATCATCAAGACATTGGGTCGATCCTTTTTTAAAAAAACTCTACTGGACTAATTGGGACCCCCCCCATAGATCAAGCAAGGGTTTAGACCCAGTCTGCACCCCCCTTCCATAGGACACTAATATGACTACTCCTTAGTCCAACTATTAAACTTTATCAGCAACTTTTGCAAAATGTATGGATTTTGCTAATTGTTAGAGGTCTGACCGCTAGCATCGGGGTGGAGGGGGGGGGAGGTCCAATCCCAACTCGAATAAAGAGCAGGTATGAATGCCTCCGCTCCATTCAATGCCAGAAATAGCCAAATGCGGCGGCCGGATTTCTCTATGGGTCCCATAAACAGATAATAGAGGGGAAGCCTCCGCTCAATTTGAGATAGGATTTAGGGATCACCGGGGACCTCAGCATTCGGACATTTATGGTCTCCTAGTGTCATGGGATGGTATAACAGATAGGGAATCAGGAGGCAAGATGGTAAAGTGAGCAAAAGTGTTTAGGGGAGCTAGTCTGGCCCTGGACTTGGGGTCCCTGCCTAGCCCTGTTCCCAAAGGTACCTCTGAAGGTGAGGAGGTTCAGGTTGCAACCCTAGCCCTTCACTCCTGATTAACCCTAGGCTAAGAGCCCCTACCTCCACCCACGGACCGGGAATAAACCCAGCAGCTTCAATGGAAGTCAATGGCAGCAATAACACAGCTAAGCACAGCACGACTTCACAGCACGGGGTCCAAGCTGAAATGAGCTCTAACTCTGATACCTAGTGGAGGGAAGTAGAGCTATTTGAAGGCTGGTGAGATCTGAATACTAAAACACACCCCTCCACCTCCACCCAAATGCTATGACTCACCCCTCCACCTGCAGAGCTGCACATAGCAGACTAAGGGAAAAAGACTCACATTTACTCACAGCAGCAGCACAAATGGACTGAAAAGTGATCAACTCATGACACCGAGCTTATGGATAGGGGATAACAGTTTTGGGAGGGGGAATAATGCTTTTGTGTACAAAAATAACGTATGGAAATGATCAATAAGCTGCTGTTGATGGATCCTGTTGTTAATCTTTTCCTTAATGCAGCGGGAAATCCTGCAGAGAACACATGGAGCGAGCAGAGGCCACACACAGGGGTGATTACGGGGGGGGGGGGGGTCCTGGTGGAGCCCAGCGCTGCCGCCCCTTCGGTACTGGTCCCCCGGGTTGCCGCTCACCTGCGGTGCGCGGGGTGAGCGGCCGGCGCCATGACAGGGGGAGGCTGTTTGCATGAGGCGCCGCCCCCTTCTGCACTGCCGCTCCCCCTGCCTCTTGCCGCCTGAATGACAGGGCTAACACTGTCCAATGGACGGTGCGGCCCTGGCCACACATGCACCCTCTGCTTCATTAAAGATGTGGTTGAAAGGCCTTTTGGAGACACCGGGGTCAGTGGGTGATCTCGTCCGCTGGCCCATCCACCTTTAGAAAGACTGCATGGACTATGGCTCATCCCAACTTAACCGAGGGCAGAACACTACTCAGACAACACAGGGTGAGGGAACCACACAATGAAAAGACTTTATTGGATCCCTAACAGTCAAAGGCATATAACACAGACTGAGGAAGAACACACAATGTAACAACTAACAGAGTCTCACCCTTTCGCTGGCTCACCAGGAATCAGAATATTCATGCATTTGGGGCTTCCATGGCCAACTACCCCAATCCAGCAGCACCACATTTTGGCGGGCACCCACCGAGAAAGGAATGGCAGCAAGCTTAGTAAGCTGACTGAGCACAAAGTCTGTAGCCAGGTGACCGAATTGTACCAACCTGGGTTCCTTAAGTAGTCTTTGATCTTCCAGCCAAATCCTAGAATCTTAGTCTGAATTCCTGCAGAATATAATCCAGTTCTGGTGCTCCTCTAGTCGGAACTCAAGCTCCTACACTGAGGCCATATAGCATATATCTAACTGGTGACTGAAGCAGTCCTTGTTATGTTCCGAGCCCTCACTTCTGGGTACATTGTGCCCTTAAAGGATTGGTAAGATAAGGCTGTTCTCTTATTGGTTTGTGCGACGCCCACCAGGGCCGTGGGGTACTCGGGACCAAGGCCAGTCGTTTCTTTGGGGAGATCACGGTGGCAGTGACCCGGCTCTGTGACCCTGGGCCTGCAGTTAAAGGGGAATATTTACAGGGGAAAGTTTGTGACGTCACCTGTGGTACTCAGTAAGGGATGGCCGACGCTGCAGTTTCATACCGCTGGGGCAGATGGTAGTGAAGTCGGGATGGTATCGCTCCTCACAGGTGGAGCGGAGCCCCAGGGCAGATGGAAAAGTCTATAGCAGGGACGGGGCTGTGATGATGAAGAGGGCCGCAGGACGTAAAAGAAAAAGACACGAGTTCATGTAGTTCTTCACCTTTACTTGCTGATCGGGCAAGACCACCCAGCTGAGTTCTGTACTCCTCCAAAGTGCAGCCAGGTTAGTCCCCAGGAGATTAGGATCACTCTCCCGAGACACCATTCATGGGCCTTCCCAGGTTGCTCTTCCCTGCGCTGGATTCTCGCCTCACCTGCCTTCACCTTCCTAAACAGGGTCCCAGGCTGATGGCTGTGGGCCCAGTCGGGCAACTGCAGCGGCACGTCCCCTGGCCCTAGTCTTAGCCACCATCCTGCAGATTATCCACAGTTTGCGGCTACTGTTCCTGCAAAGCCAGTGGCCTCTGGTTTTCCTGGTCGGGGCCTGGAGCACCCAAACCAGATCGGGACCGGTCCCCTCCAGCAACCAGTCCCTTCGCCCAGCAACCAGTCCCTGCATCTTCCTATTACTGCTGTAACTATCCCTTTCTGTGCTAAATGTGCCCTGTGACTGTGTAATAAAAGCTTTTTATCACTTACCCATTACCATGTTAATGATCCGGGGGGGTGGGCTACCATTGCTACTTCCCCTGGGCGTCCTCTCTGTGTCCCGTGGACGCCTCCTGTGTAGTTTATCACGCTCCGGCGATGGGGCCGGGTACATTTCTGGTACTCCGCAGCTCATCCACAGAGCTGCCCATTGCGCATGCACTGTGGAGCACATTACGTCAGCTGATCTGTGTTGAGCTGACGTAATGTTCTCTATAGAGCATGCGTACTGCGCAGCCTTAAGTCCGGCTGCGGAGTACCGGAAATCATCAGCATCATACCCGGCATTCTGCAGAGCGGGGGGGCGCGCATTTGGAAGTCAATATCACGCCCATCGGGGCATGATAAACTACACAGGAGGCGTCCACGGGACACAGAGAGGACGCCCAGGGGAAGTAGCAATGGTAGCCCCCTGGATCATTAACATGGTAATGAGTAAGTGATAAAAAGCTTTTATTACACAGTCACAGGGCACATTTAGCACAGAAAGGGATAGTTGGAGTAGAGGAAGATGCACGGACAGGTAGTGATAACCAGGGGGGCTTACTGGAGGTGACAGGGTCCCTTTAAGCAATGTTCGAATTATTCTTCATTGGGAGTTATAAAGATGGAGTATCACTTTAACTTAATGGTTCTCTTCTAAAGCTTTCGGCTTTGGAGATTTTAGTACCTTTTAGTAGCGTTTTTTAAGACATTCAGACATGTTTAAAGATTTATGAACAACAGATGTGACTTTTTCTGGGCGAAGCTTTATTTCATGGCTATTCATCATGGAGCTAAGGAGTCTCTGTTGTATTCAGTGGAAAGAAAACTGAAATAATAAAACCTGATGGCATGGCTGTAATCGGCGTGTAACAAAAATGTCTTTTTTTTAACGTTCTATACTGTAAATATCGCCATACAGAGCTGAAATAATACCGCAGAACTCTATAACACAGTCATCTAATCATAAAAATGAATGCTATACTATTATTATTATTATTAAGATACAACGCTCTAAGTAAAAAGGTGGATTTATATATTATACAGGACCCGTGGAAGGTGGAATGTAGCAGTTTATGCCTAATATTTGGATCCCAAATTGCAAGACGTTTTAAAGAAGGTGTTGAACTGAGCTGCAATACCAAGCACAACCCAAGGACGGGAGTGGCGCTGTGTTTGGACAAAGGCAGCCATGGTTTCCTAATCCCATAAAACCCTTTTGTCACAAACTTAGAACCTGCAGCTCTCTGGCGCCCCCATATCCTGCTGGCCAAACACGGTATTGACAGAGGATAAGCAAAGGAGTGCAGCTTCCCTAATTTATGTCGTCTGTTGTGGCATGTGCTGTGACAAGATGTACATATACCACCAGTTCCTGCCACTAACGTATATATACCTCAATACAGCCACCCTCAGGCCACAATATAAAAAATATGATTTATAGAATTGGGGCGTTAATGTGCATTATTAAATTTGATGTGGAGTGTATTTTCTTGAAAACAGAGGGTTTCTTGGAGGGAAAAGCCAGAAATATCCAGTTTAGGTTTGGGTCGTAAATACCTGACTGGGGGTAGAAGAGGGGAGATAGACAAACGTTTCCTACAAATCAAAAGGGGGTGGAGAAGTGTCAGTCTGCTGTGTCTCTAACACAATGAAAATAATTTATATTTTCCTGACCTGGGGCGGACCTACCGTGGTGCAGCTGGTCCGGCTGCACCAGGGCCCCGACCGGCTAGGGGGCCCCTCAAGCCTGCAGTGGGGCCCCCAGCCGATCTCGTAACCCGATGTCAGAGGAGAGGAGGGCCGCCAGCTCCCCCACCCCGGTCCTCGCCAACGGCCGCCAGCACCCCCGCTCCTCAGCATGGCTGCACCAGGGCCCTCTGGGCTATAGGTCCACCACTGTTCCTGACACCCTTCAAGGCCTATTTTATTTCCTCATGTAAATAGCCCCCAGACTGGTTCTCAGGACTGTGCAGTGAAAATGTCTACTTTTGCCATAGAGGCAAACGCTAAATGGAATATTAAAATGCCTATTAGGGCAAGGTACAGTGATCAAATAGAGCCACAACCCATCATAAGTAAAATACAAGGGCTCATTTTGTGCATTCAACCTGATTTAATTATATTATGACTAAGGGCCCATGCCATAAATATGTCCTGTTGTAAAAGCCGCTGTTCTCCTGAATCCGGCGTTGTTTTTCTTTTGTTCCTGCGCCTTTCCATTCCTGAGATATGGCTCTTTCTTCCCTGAGCATGAATCTGGTCTTGTTAGCCAAGTGGGAGTGTGCCTCAACCTGATGACCACACCCACATGGTTAACAAGACTATATTTATATACAAGAAAGAAATGGCCATATCTCAGGAATGGAAAGGCGTAGGAACAAAAGAAAAACATCGCCGGATTCAGGAGAACAGCGGCTTTTACACCAGGTTAAAAAAAATAAATATATATAGCAAGTGACAGGTCACCTTTAAGGGATTATACGCGTTGTGAACTGCCAGATAGGAATATATTGCAATATATGTGACATTATGTTGTCGCCATATCTCTGAGTGCTGTATATACGCCATGCCGTGCATTTGCTTCTATTACTCAGCTGCTGTATACCATGTCAGATCTGTATTTAATGCATTCTGTCAGCTGAGGGTTGGCTGGATAGACAAAGGTGACAGCTGAGAGCAGGCGAGGGCCTTGTGTCACTGAGACCTGCCGGTGTGAAAGGGACACTTGTGTCTTCATGTATATTTCACAAAGCTTAAGCGTTCAGCAGATACATGAGTAATGAGGAGGGAGGGAATGGCACTGAGCCAAGGAGAAGCGGGCGAGAGGGAGAGAGATGCCGAAACAGAGGGACGAGGCTGGCGGAGTGGGAGAAAGGAGAAGGAAAGGGATGAGAAGAAGACTAGAAAGCAAAAAGGCAGAGCAGTATTACTTGGCTGGCGTAGAGCTACACCTAGCCTGATGATGGTGGCTGAGAGCGGCCGGCACACTCCTTATAATTTACAGCAAAAAGGATAAACAGCTGAAATATGCGCCAATTTCATTAGGAGGTGCACCCCTCTTAGTGAATTTGGCACATCTTACCCCAGCAAACTGCGCGCAAAACTGTCTGTCTTGATGAATCGGTGCATTAAATTGCGTCTGAATACACTGGGAGTAAAGAAGTACATGCCCTGTCATACCCCCAACCACACCCCTGCTTGAGATCTTGGAGGGGGGAAAACTGGGCACTAAACAGTCGTACCAACTACCAAAATTTGCCCTTATGTGTTGCTGCCCATTTTTGGGAGGTGAACTAGGACATTCGTAATAACACACAAATTCTGAACTTTTAAGCCGTGCCCACAAGACCACCATGATGGTCGCATGGTCATGAAGGTCGCAGTGTCTGGCCAAATAGCCAAAATCCTAAATTGTGGTTCTGTCCCTTTAAAGGTACCGTTACACGCCTCAATGTTGAAACGATCTGTTGGGCGCGCGCGGTCGTTAGGACATCGTTCTGACATTGTTGATGAGCTGTCACAAGTGTGGATATCGCGCACGATGCACCAACCATCCAGCAAACGATACTTGTTCACTGTTGTGAATAGGGGAAGTCGTTAATGACATCGTTATCGCGGTGTCACACACAACGATGCAGCAGGTTGGCTGATCAAGGATCATTTGATTAGAGAACATGTTCTCAAATCTGCGATCAGCGATCCAACGATTTATCATAGTCGTATCTCGGTGTCACACAAAACGACATCCTAACGATGTCACTTGAACGACTCCAAACCTGTGACGTTTCAGTGATATTGTTCACAATCTCGTACTGTGTAACGGGGCCTTAAGAGATATTTCTCTGCTTGGTGATAGCTGGAGGTCACTAGGAATCAGCTGGTCTCCTACCTGCCTACCTTTCAGCTGTCTCTATTTATACACCTTGGCTCCCATGATGCGTTGTTGGTGATAGCTGGAGGTCACTAGGAATCAGCTGGTCTCCTACCTGCCTACCTTTCAGCTGTCTCTATTGATACACCTTGGCTCCCATGATGCGTTGTTGGTGATAGCTGGAGGTCACTAGGAACCAGCTGGTCTCCTACTTGCCTACCTTTCAGCTGTCTCTATTTAAACACCTTGGCTCCCATGATGCGTTGTTGGTGATAGCGGGTTTGGAGTTGGTGGTGCTTTCATTCTCTGCAGTGCATCGTGGATTTCCGGTGTAGTTTGCTACCTGGCCCTCCTTTCAGCTAATTGTTGTCCCTCTTCTCTTTGTTTGTTTCCCTGGTGTTTCCCTTTAGTTATTAGCTGTGTTGACCAGGGTTCACCCTGGCTAATTCCTAAGTAGTCTTTGTTGAGGGACAGACAGGGGCAAGGTATCCTGCTCGGCGACTGTTGCGGAGACTGTATAGGGCTGTCAGGGCTAGTGTTTCTAGGAGTAACCATTTCACCTTTTACCCTTTGCATCAGGGACTCCCTTCACCCCCCCCCCCCTCGTCATCCTGCCCTGGGTGTCTCCTCTCGCCCAGCATTTCAGTTATCTCCTGTCCCATAGCTAGGGAATAACCTCCAAACTTGAGAATACTCCATTATATCTTTTGGTCCACATGTAAGGCAACATACAGGGGGTATAAGGACTCTTCAAAATGATATACTAAGACTAAGAAGCACTTAAGTCATTAGAACTAGATTGCAAGCTCTGCAGGCCAGTGCTTAACAAGAAGAGCTCCACTTCTGCCAGTTTAGCCCTGACTTGCCTACTGCTTCGTCTTTGGATCCAGCTGCCAGTGTGAGGCCTGGAGCCAAAACACACAGACGGGGAAACCACAGAAATGGGTGTGTGAAGGGCAGCGGGGTGGCACACAGCGCACTGGGACACAATCCCGTAAACCCACATCTGATACATTGTAGACCAGAGTTCATCAGTATTCTGGTATTATCATCACTGTGTGGGCGACGGCATCTTTTGGGTTGAAGCAGGAACGCATGATATTTCAGTAAAGGAAAGAAGAAAAGGAGCTGCCAGTCATTGATCTGTCAAGTCACAAAGTATTTAGTGAGTTAAAATATAACCTGTCTACTTGTTTCTCACGAACATTTCTGGTAGTGCCCCCTATGTAATGTGCCGCCATGCGGCGTACAGATAATAACACCATACAGTGTCTAATTAGAAGTGCCTTTGTGTCAAACAAAAGTGCTATATTGTGGCCAATACTTCCACACAGCTGCCTAAATAATAGTTTTACAACCACTAATATACAGCGGGTGTAATAAGTATTGAACACGTCACCAGTTGTCTAAGTAAATATATTTCTAAAGGTGCCATAGACATGATTTCTCACCAGATGTCAATAACTACCCATCCAATCCACACAGATCTCAAACAATGATGTCCATAAATGTACTGATGTGTAATAATGAGAAAAGACACAGGAAAATGTATTGAACGCATGAAGAAAACTCATGACACCAGCTGAAATCAATAATCACATAGTGAAAAATAATATCAGCTGCTTCAACTGAGGGCATATAAAAAGGTGTCTCATTACCAAGGTGCCACACAAGAAACATCTCATGATGGGTAAAACCAGTGAGCTGTCCCAAGATCTTCACAAACTGCAGAACGTACTGATGGCATACTGAAGGTTCCAAGTTGGGACCATAACCAGGAAGCCATAACCAGGTGCTCCCAGCAAGATTTCACATAGAGGAGCGAAAATAATTATCAGAAGAGTTGTCCAAGAGGCAAGAACCAACGGTGGAGCTACAGAAAGACCTGGAATCAACAGGTACGATTGTTTCAAGGAAAACAATTCATAACGCACTCACTCTCCTTGGCCTGTATGCATGCTCCTGTATGCATGCTCCTGTATGCACGCTCCTGTATGCACGCTCCTGTATGCATGCTCCTGTATGCACGCTCCTGTATACACGCTCCTGTATGCACACTCCTGTATGTACCTCCTGTATGCACGCTCCTGTCTGCACGCTCCTGTCTGCATGCTCCTGTATGCATGCTCCTGTATGCACGCTCCTGTATGCATGCTCCTGTATGCACGCTCCTGTATGCAGCTCCTGTATGCACGCTCCTGTGGCATGCTCCTGTATGCACGCTCCTGATGCATGCTCCGATGCACGCTCCTGCATGCATGCTCCTGTATGCACGATCCTGTATGCACGCTCCTGTATGCACGCTCCTGTATGCATGCTCCTGTATGCATGCTCCTGTATGCACGCTCCTGTATGCATGCTCCTGTATGCACGCTCCTGTAGGCAGCTCCTGCATGCACGCTCCTGTATGCACGCTCCTGCATGCACGCTCCTGCATGCACGCTCCTGTATGCACGCTCCTGTATGCACGCTCCTGTATGCACACTCCTGTATGCACACATCATGTTGTGCACGCTCCTGTATGCACACTCCTGTATGCACACTCATGTGTGCACGCTCCTGTATGCATGCTCCTGCATGCCCGCTCACCACACAAGACTCCATTACTGAACAGAAAGCATGTTCAAGTGCATTTAAAGTTTGCTCAACAACATTTAGACAAGTCAGTGAAATACGGGGAGAATATAGTCTGGTCAGATGAGATTAAAATTGAACTCTTTGGAAGCCATAATGCACCCATGTTTGGAGGCCAAAAGGCAAATACCCCAAAAACCCAACAACAGTGAAGTGTAGAGGTGGGAACATCATGGTGTGGGGCTGTGTTTCAGTATACGGCACTGGCAAATTTCATATGAATTGGAGAAAGGAGAATGGACAAATGTATTGATACATTCTCAATAAAAATCTGCTGCATCTTCCAGGATGATGAAGATGAAACAAGGGCGACATTTCCCAAGACAATGATCCCAAACACACAGTGAGGAAACTCTCAACTGGTTTCGGATAAAGAAAATAAAGCTGCTATAATGGCCGAGCCGATCACCGGAGCTGAATCCAATAGAAAATGTCTGGAAGGAATTAAAGTTCAGAGATCATAGAAGGAATCCACAGGATCTGCAGGAGATGAAAAGTGTCTGTGTGGAAGAATGGGCCAAAATCCACCTGAGCAATGCAGACAAGTAGATTTTCTATACGTGTCATCACCAACAAAGGCTTTTGTACGTAGTATGAAATACATTTCAGTAGACGCGTTCAATACTTTTTCATTGCTCATTATTACACATAACTTAATTTATAGACATCTGTGGTTTGATTTCTTTGTATGTGTGGATTGGATGAGTTGTTACAGATATCTGGTGAAAAATGAATGTCAGTGGCACCTTTAGAAGTATATTTACTTAGAAAACTGTTGACGAGTCCAATACTTATTTAATTCCCTATATAGACAGCAAAATGAATATACTGGGTGCCTAAGTAGTACCAGCATAGAGTGCACAAATAATACCAATATACAGTAATCCGATAACAGCGCTTCCATTCACCCTGATGGCAGCACTCCACCTATGGCGCTCCCAATAAAATGAATGAATGAATGAATGAATGAATGACTCAACCTCTGCTCTGTTCAGTCCCAAGTTCTCGGGATCGTGGGGTCCCATCCCAGCAGTCGGTTGTCCCTTATCCCATGAATACAAGATAACTCTTATACTTGAGAATACTCATCATAATCCTCCCCTTCCTTCCCCATGTGAATTAAGTGCCAAAACAGAAGTGACCCGTAGTATAGACTCCGACCCCGACGTGGACTGTAAAAATTGTGACTTTTGGCAAGAGCTGAAAGAAACATTATAATTCTTTACACAAATCAGACACATTGGCCCCCATTCATCATTTGTGTTTGTATTGTTAATTCACATTTCTTTTCTTTTGTCCCGTGGTATTCGTTTCTGTTTTTTCGCGAAAACGTCTTCAAAATTGTGCAAAATTCATGAATCCCATGAGCTAAGTAAAAAAAAGTATTTCTTTTTTTTTTTTTTCATTAAAGGTTGCCAAAAAGCCTAAAGGGAACTTTTCATGTCCGTGAATCTGGGCGTCAGATGAAAGTTCGGGGGTTTTGGTTTTGGTAGTCGTGACGCCACCCGTGATGTTCGGCTATTGATGGATGATGCTGTGGTGGGGACCTGTGGAGACGATGAGATCGCAGTTAAGGTGGTATCGCTCCCCACGGGTGGAGCAGTTCCCCAGGGCAACCGGTATGGTGTATGGTGGTGGTAAGCCATTGGGGTGCAGGACTGAGGGTGCGGAATAACCGTCAGACACACAGTTCGTAGTCTCCTTTACCTTTACTAGTAGTTGCAGGCTGAAACCAAGGCACTGTCCACAGGAGTTGTTAGGAATCCAGGTGGCTTGGAAGCAAGTTGGGGGTCTCCTCGCTCAATTACGGTAGTTTTGAGGCCTCCCTGCTGCGCTCCTCTTTGCTGGTCCTGACTGCCTGTAGCTAAGATGCGACCTTTTCTTCCTGCTGGTCAGTCTTTCACCTCTATGGGAGGCAGCTTGAGCCATACCCAGGCACCAATCCTCCGGCAACTGGCCCTGAGCTCTCCGATGCTGCTGGTCCTCCAGGTGCTTTGTTGTGGCTTAGAATCTCCTGCCCTCCGGTTTTGGTTGCTGGGCCTGGAATACGCTCACAACCTCGGACTCCGGTGTCCGCTTCTGGTGCTCTGCGCTGGGGTGAGCCCGATAACTGGCTCCACTCCCTAAGCCTGCTTCTCCCCTTCCTCAGACCCTCTCCTACAGGACCCTCAAGCTTGCGGTTCCTTCGCTCTCTACTCTACCTGGGACAAGCTTAGCACTGCTTCAGTCCACAGGTCGTCTTCACAGTCCTCCTAGGAACTGAACTAACAAACCCCGCCCCCAGGCCGGAATTTATAGGGGAGCTCCCCCAAATCCGGGTTTTAGAGCTCCCCCTTCTGGTCTGGAGTCAGGAAAGTGTTGCATGCTGTGGGTTTACCTGGTGTCGATACCACTTTCTTGCTTCCAAGCATGACATCACCCCTCGAGGGAGGCAATGCTATTGTGGCAACCAGACTCTGGGAGGCCACATTATTAAGATCATGTAGTGTTCACTAGTAACCGTTTTTTTTTCTTAAACCTCTGTATTCATCCCAAAAAAGAATTTAAGAAACTCATATTTTCACTAGCAAGCAGCACGAAAACAGTCATACAGTCATCCGGCAGGTTAATAGATATCAGATCTCTCAGTGAACTTGTAGCAATGCTGAGTGCTCTGTATAAAGGACCTGTGTGATGTCACGACCATGTGACCGTAATGGGCGGAACTAAGCAAGTTAAATCGTTAAGGTCTGTGTAGACTTAGCTCCGCCTATGTTCGTGACATCACACGGGTGCTTTATACAGAGCACTCAGCATTGCTACAAGTTCTGTTAACTGAACTGTTAACCATTACCAGCCGAATGACTGCTCAACTGTTTGCCCAGCTAGCTAATGAAAATATTAAAGTATCTAAAATGCTTTTTTGAATTGAATACAATTATTTAAAAAAAAAAAAGTTATTAATGAATACTATATTATTATTATTTATTTATATAGCGCCATTAGGGTCCATGGCGCTTTACATGAGGATGAGGGAGACAAGAACAAGTACACTAAATCTAGGCGATCAGGACATACAGGTACAGGAGGGGCAGGGACCCTGTCCACGAGGGCTCACAGTCTATGAGGGGCGGGTTAGGATACAGTAGGATGGGGGAATGTCAGGTATGGGGCGTTCGCCTGGGTCTCATGGCAGGTTGTAGGCTTGACGGAATAGGTGAGTCTTCAGGTGACACTTGAAGCTTCTCAGGGTAGGAGAGTGTCTGACGTGTTGGGGCAGGGAGTTCCAGAGTAAGGCAGATGCCCGGGAGAAGTCCTGGACTCGGTTGTGTGAAGAGGTGATGAGGGGGAGCAGAGGAGGAGTTCTTGGGAGGAGCGGAGGTTGCGTGAGGGTAGGTATCGGGAGACCAGGTCGGAGATGTACGGTGGGGCCAGGTTGTGTATGGCTTTGTACGCCATGGTTAGTGTTTTGAATTGGGATCTCTTGGAGACGGGGAGCCAGTGAAGGGCTTGGCAGAGGGGGGAGACAGGGGAGTAGCGGGAGGACATATAGATGAGTTGGGCAGCGGAGTTGAGGATAGACTGGAGAGGTGTGAGGGAGTTAGCCGGGAGGCCATTGAGAAGGAGGTTGCAGTAGTCAAGGCGGGAGATGATAAGAGCATGGATGAGTGTTTTAGCAGTGTCGTGGGTGAGGAAGGAGCAGATCCGTGAGATGTTCTTGAGCTGGAGCCGGAGGGATGTGGTGAGGGCCTCGATGTGGGGTTTGAAGGATAGGGAGGAGTCGAAGATTACCCCGAGGCACTTGGCTTGGGGGACTGGGGAGAGGGCACAGTCGTTGATGCAGATGGATAGGTTGGGAGGTGGGGTGGAATTTCTTGGGGGGAAGACTATGAATTCAGTTTTGTCCATGTTGAGTTTAAGGAAGCGAGCGGAGAAGAAGGATGAGATGGCGGAAAGGCATTGAGGGATTTTCGAGAGTAGGGAGGTGATGTCAGGGCCGGACAGGTAGATTTGGGTGTCGTCGGCGTAGAGGTGGTACTGGAGGCCATGGGACTCGATGAGTTTCCCTAGGCCGAGAGTGTAAATGGAGAAAAGTAGGGGTCCCAGGACCGAACCTTGGGGGACTCCGACAGAAAGGGGGTAGGGTGAGGAGGAGGTGTGGGAGTGGGAGACGCTGAAGGTCCGGTCTGCTAGGTATGAGGAGATCCAGGAGAGGGCAAGGTGGGTGATGCCAAGGGATTCCAGGATCCGGAGAAGAAGGGAGTGGTCAACCGTGTCGAAAGCGGCAGACAGGTCAAGGAGTAGCAGGATGGAGTAGTGGTGTTTGTTCTTGGCGGTCAGTAGGTCGTTGGTGACTTTGGTCAGGGCTGTTTCGGTGGAATGGAGGGGTCGGAAGCCGGACTGTAGGCGGTCGAAGTGGGAGGACGAGGAGAGGTGAGAGGACAGTTCGGAGTGGACGTGTTGTTCAAGTAGCTTAGAGGCGAATGGGAGAAGAGATATGGGGCGATAGTTAGAGACAGAGGTAGGGTCAAGTGAGGGTTTTTTTAGGATGGGCGTGATTAGGGCGTGTTTGAAGGCCGAGGGGAAGGTACCAGTGCTAAGTGAAAGGTTAAAGAGGTGGGTGAGGGCTGGGATGAAAATGGAGGTGAGGTTGGGAATGAGGTGGGATGGGAGCGGGTCGTGGGCGCTGGTGGTGAGGTGTGATTTTGACAGGAGGGAGGAGAGTTGATCTTCAGTTATGGGGGGGAAGTGGCTGATGGAGGAGCAGGGCAGTGTAGGTGGGAAGGGGAGTTGTGGGGATAGTGGACCGAAGCTGCTTCTGATCTTGTCGATCTTCTCCTTGAAGAAGGTCGCAAAGTCTTCAGCAGAGATGAGGGGAGAAGGGGGAGGAGCAGGTGGGCGAAGTAAGGAGTTGAAAGTTTTGAAGAGCTGTTTGGGGTTGCGGGACAGAGAGGTTATAAGGGATGAGAAGAACACTTGCTTGGCGGTAGCTAGTGCCGTCTTGAAGTCAGTGATGGATTGCTTGAACAGAGCAAAGTGCTCGGGGGTGTGAGACTTTTTCCATCTCCTCTCGGCGACTCTGGACGCCCGTCTCAGGTTTTTAGTGAGGGTGGTGTGCCAGGGTTGCCTGTTAATGCGTGGAGCATGGAGAGTGAGGGGGGCGGCTAGGTCGAGAGCGTTCATTATGGTGGTGTTGTATAGGGTGGTGGCAATGTCAATGTCGTCAGCGCAGGGTAGGTGGGTGAGAGGGAGGAGGGATTCAGAGAATAAAGGAAGATCAAGATCTTTTAGGTTTCGGCGAGGGTGATCAAGTTTGCGGAGAGGGGGTAGTGTGGCAGGGGAGGAGAGGTCAAGAGATGGTGGTCGGACAGTGTGAGTACCGAGGTTGTGAGGTTAGAGAGGGAGCAAAGGCGGGTAAAGATGAGGTCAAGCGTGTGGCCTTGTTCGTAGGTGGGAGAGGAGGACCATTGGGAGAGCCCTAGGGAAGTGGTCAAGGAAAGAAGGTTGGAGGCGGCTGGACGGGGAGTGTCAATGGGGATATTGAAGTCGCCCATGATGATGGAGGGGATGTCAGTGGAGAGGAAGTGAAGTAGCCAGGTGGTGAAGTGGTCAAGGAAGGAGGCGGTGGGTCCGGGGGGGCGGTAGATGATGGCTATTTGGAGGTTGCAGGGGGAGAAGATTCGGACTGAGTGGGCTTCGAAGGAGGGGACAGTGACGGATGGGGGCTGGGGGATGGGCTGAAGGTGCAGGAGTTGGACAGCAGTATGCCGACTCCACCGCCGTGCTTGCCAGAGGGACGGGGGTGTGGGACAGGCTGAGGCCGCCGTAGGATAGTGCGGCAGGGGAGGCCGTGTCGGAAGGGGTGAGCCAGGTCTCGGTGAGGCCAAGGAATGACAGTTTCCTGGAGATAAAGAGATCATGGATGTCGGGGAGTTTGTTGCACACTGAGCGGGCATTCCAGAGTGCGCCGGGTAGAGCGGTAGGTGGGGCATGGGTTGGGGGAATGGGTCTGATGTTGGTGGGGTTGCGAGAGCTAGTGGTGGTGAGGTTGCGAGGGTTGGCGGTGGGTCGCGGGATGAAGGTTGTTGTGGGGATGTTGCGGGGGGGGGCCAGGATTGGGGAGATGTCACCGGCAAGGAGGAGGAGTAGGCCGAGGGTTAGCAGGTGGGAGCATGAGAGCTTGCGAGGTGGGCGTGCTTGTTTGGTGATTGAGGATTGAAAGTGAATGAAAAGGTCGGTAAAGTGGGTGAGGTGGTTCGGCAGGATGGAGGGTGAGAGCAGTATTTTCTTGCTGGGAGGGGGGATAAGTGGGGGTAGTAGGAAGTGGAGAAGGATGGGAGTGAGAGTGAGGAGTAGCGGGAACATTGCATACAAAGAACAGGGAGTGAGTGTGGCAGCAGGGGTCAGAAGCAGAGTGGGGAAAGTTGTTGTAGTGGGTGAATGGTCATCAGTGGGGAGCGGTCACGGGATGAGGTGATGACCAGGGGATGAGATGTAAGGTGGGGGGTCAGATGGGGAAGTTGGGGGATCAGTTGAGGCGGTCGGGGGTTGACAGAGGCGATTGCTGGGTTGGCTGATGGAGCAGCCGTGGGACAGGTGAGGCATCCAGGGGTCAGTCCGGGTGGGATGCCACCAAGGTATGAGCTACAGTCCAGGGGAGATGTGGATGGGGAAGAGATCTAGCAGTCCTGGACAGGATGGTGGAGCCGAGGACAAGGTGATGCAGTCAGTATGGGGAGAAATACTAGTCAAGAGGAGGTCAGATGGCTGGGGAGGAAGGGTGGACTGATGACTAGTTCCTTACTTGTGGAAGGGAAGTAGTAAGGGTGGTAGAGATTAGAATGGAAACATTGTGGGGGATTTATGTTTCTTTATCTACCAGTCTCTTCCAGTAACACTGGGGTGGTTTAATTCATGACCAAGGGAGTATATATGCTCCCTTAGCCGAGTCCCTACCTCTTATTCAAGCTCACACACTGAGCTGGTAACTTGCCCAACACATCTCAGCTGATATGATCAGCTGAGATGTGTAGCTAACAGCACCAATCCAATCAGCGTTTGGATCTGTGCTGTAAACCCTTTGAATCGCGCTGTCACCGCGGCTGGGATCTCATCATTTCCCGCCACTGTTGTAGGACCCGTGATGCGATCACAGGACTTCCGCTGTTACTTTGAAAGCCCGGGGTCCTATGATGACCCCAGAAGCTGTAAGCAATCCCTTCCTCCCGGTGAGCCCTGAACTCCGTTGCCGACAGAAAGTGATGTTTTCTCCTGTGTTCAGATGTGCAGCAGCTCATCTGTACACAGGAGAAGCGATCTCACTCTGCAGCACAAAAGTTCCATAGGAGGCCAAGTAAAATGGAATTTTTGTCCCATTTTCCTGTACACTATACGGTAAAATAAATGATTTCATTCAAAAGTACAACTTGTCCCGCGAAAAACAAGCCCTCATATGTCTGTATTGATGAAAAAAGTTATGGCTCTTGGAAGAAGGGGTGGGAAAAACAAAAAATGGAAAATCGCCTGGGGGTGAAAGGGTTAGGGTGAAGAATCCCTTTAACCTTTTTGGCAGCCTTGTAATACAAAAAGTCGCAAGTTTCACAAAATGATGCAAAAAATTGAGCCAAAATAAAATAACATTTCTCTGGTAGAAGAACATATATGCTAAAATTTATGATGTTTCGAAAACTTGTAAATGATAAATCAGGCAAAAGCATCTGGAAACCATAAACCCCCTCTACAGTGGTGATTAAAAACAAACCACCACATAAAAACATAGACGTAAAAAAAGGCACAAATAAAAAGAGAAGCATGCCGGAAACAAAGAAACACTAGAAAGTCGACAAACAGCCACAAAGGAAGTAATGAATTGGGCTCTTTAAGTTTTGGAAATGGGCAGGAAGCCTATTGAGGCATGATCAAGGACTCATGGATGTGGAGGAACAGTTTTTTAATTAATCAAAACTTTCAAAAAAGTAAATATTTAAGGATTCATCATGTATTGAAAGAGGACCTTCAACTTGCTAAAAAGAATTGAGTAAAAGACCTTGTAAAAATCCCTGAACCTCCCTGATTCTGAAGCTTTTTTCCTTTTTGTGCTGTGCCTAAAGATTGCAGAGATCTTCAAATTAGTGTCTTCTGGGGTGCAATATGTGAAATCTCTGCTTGTAGTTCAACTAGGCATTTGTCCAGAGTCTTCTCTGAAGACTCTATGAACTACCCTGATTCTAAAGCTTTTTTCCGTTTTGTGCTGCCTCACTCCATTGCAGAGATCATCAAATTAGTTTCTTCTGGGGTGCAGTATGTGAAATCTCTGCTTGTAGCGCAAATGGGCATTTGTTCAGTGTTTTTGAACACTCTATGAACTATCCTGATTCTGAAGCTTTTTTTTCCGTTTTGCGCTGCGTCACTGCAGTGCAGAGACATTCACATTTGTTTCTTTCATAGTGCATTATGTGAAATCTCTGCTTGCAGTTCAACTGGATAATAAAGAAGAATCATTGATCCAGACATTCCCTTGTACTGGCTTCTTTTGTCCTTTTCTGAGTGCAGCGCGGACCTCGAGGTACTGTGTCCTGAGAGCTGCAGTTCAACTGGGCATTTGCTCAGAGTCTTCTCTGGGGGTGTATACTTTCAGCCCTCCCTCTCAGATGCTGCCAATCACAGCACTGCTGCCTATCTGGCTGTTTCAGACGTTGCTGAGCTATAATTCGCAGGAAGGAATGAAAGTGCACACCACCCAGCGAAGACTCTGAAGAAACACCCAGTTGAACTGCAAGCAGAGATTTCACATATTGCACTGTAAAAGCAACAAATGTGAATATCTCTGCAATGGAGCGACGCAGCGCAAAACGGGAAAAAGCTTCAGAATCGGGGTATTTCATGATTTTTAGTATAATGTATTTAACTCAATTCTTTTGAGTGTTCATTATCATATGACAGGATAACTGGATTAGTTTAGCTGAAGAATCACTTATCAGAATTGTCCTTGATTTTTTTGTAGCAAAAAAATCCATGCGGCTTCTTTTACTCCTGGAAACAATCAGCAAGTTGCTGTTAATGAATCCACTCTTATGTGGTGATGTATAATGTTTAGCCTCTTGGGGTGGGGGGCAGGGACGAAATAGCGCTAAATAAAAGTGAAAAATAACTTCTGCATCCTGCTGAATAACATAAATCAATGCCTATAAATAACTTATTATGTGCTTTTAACTGTTCTACTGCCAGATGGGAAGATAAGGTAAAAAATAATCCTGGTGCAATGAATAAGCTCATAGAAAACATTGCATAACGGCTCCGTGCCTGAAGCTTATTCGTGACCAGCGCGTTTGAGGTTAGGTGACCGCCCCAACAGAGGTGACACAACAGTGAGGTCAGGTGGCTACCCAACAAGGTGACACAAAAGTGAGGTGAGGTGAACGCCCCAGCAGTGGTAACACAACAGTGAGGTCAGTGGCCGCCCCAACAAAGGTGTCACAACAGTGAGGTCAGGTGGCCACCCCAACAGAGGTGACACCAGTGAGGTGAGGTGGTCACCCCAACAGAGGTGACAACAGTGAGGTGAGGTGGTCACCCCAACAGAGGTGACAACAGTGAGGTGAGGTGGCAGCCCCAACAGAGGTGACACAACAGTGAGGTCAGGTGGCCACCCCAACAGAGGTGCACAACAGTGAGGTGAGGTGGCAGCCCCAACAGAGGTGACACAACAGTGAGGTCAGGTGGCCACCCCAACAGAGGTGACAACAGGAGGTGGCCCCCCAACAGAGGTGGCACAACAGTGAGGTGAGGTGGCAGCCCCAACAGAGGTGACACAACAGTGAAGTCAGGTGGCCACCCCAACAGAGGTGGCACAACAGTGAGGTGAGGTGGCAGCCCCAACAGAGGTGACACAACAGTGAGGTCAGGTGGCCGTCCCAACAGAGGTGACACAACAGTGAGGTCAGGTGGCCACCCCAACAGAGGTGACAACAGTGAGGTGGCCGCCCCAACAGAGGTGACACAACAGTGAGGTCAGGTGGCCGTCCCAACAAGTGACACAACAGTGAGGTCAGGTGCCGCCAACAGAGTGACACCACAGTGAGGTCAGGTGGCACGCCCCAACAGAGGTGACACAACAGTGAGGTCAGGTGGCCATCCAAACAGAGGTGACACAACAGTGAGGTCAGGTAGCCGCCCCAACAGAGGTGACACAACAGTGAGGTCAGGTGCTGCCCAACAGTGGTGACACAACAGGAGGTCAGGTGGCCGCGCAACAGAATGACACTGCAGACCTTGGCTGCTCAACGAGACACAAAGTCTCCACAGTCGTTCTCATGAAAATTCCTCTTTTTCTGTAGCGATGGATGGATTTGTTTTTGGCAGAAAAGAAGATGTGAGACTGATTAATGGGACATTATACAAAGGAATTTTTTATTTGGCCTTGCAAACTTTTTATGACTTATTTGCATCTTTTCTATTATTTGTGGCGTCTATGTAACCATTCAGACTGGACATTTATAGAGTCCTGTTCTCAGGATCGCAGGGGTCCCAGTGGTAGGAATGACAGCTATTAAAATTTGGTGAAATCTGAGAGTGTATGTGTATGGCGGAATGAGCATGCCCAGCGATAGGAGGCGACGATGAGGGAGGAGGTAGGTAGTGTCTCCTCCAAGCTGAGGTTCACTCAGTTGGGTTCCTGAGACATAACTGCATGAAAGTAGAGATACGATGCAACTTTGTAAACAAATATAGAAGTTTTATCGTCGGTTCTCGGACACAGACCCTAAACTTTTTTTCTTAATATTCCCCAAAATACAGGCTGTGGAGTCGGGAAGTCAAACATCCAACTCCAACTCTTCCACTTCCCTGAATCCGACTCCACCAAAATGGACACCGACTCTACGACTCCGTAACCATGACTGTGAGGTCGGTAAGGCCGGCTTCACACCACGGTTTTTGGCATCCTGTTCTGTGCGTTTTGAAAAGGACAGAACAGGATCCTTTTGTGCCTCCCCTGCATCCCTGTGGTGCCGGACTGGTCATGTATGGCCTTCGGTTTTAGTGAATTCAGTTCAGGATTCGTTTTTGTCCAGTTTTTTCTTTTTATCATCCCCAAAATCGGAGACTTCACTGTTTTTGGGCGCACCGGACAGAAACGAGTCCGGTCCAGAGCAGTTAATATGGGGCCTAGGGAGCCGGTTCCCGGAAAAAAACAGGATCGTTTCCCAATATCCGGTTTTTGGTACTGAGCATGCTCAGAAGAAATCCACAGCTCCTCCCAGACCACTTTTCGGCCTGGTCTCTCGCGCTCTCTCTCTCCTCTCTCTCATCTCTCCTTTCTCCTCTCTATCCTCCTCCTCTCCCCTCTCTCCCCTCTCTCCTCTCTCTCTCCCCTCTCTCCCCTCTCTCTCCCCTCTCTCCCCTCTCTCTCCCCTCTCTCTCCTCTCTCTCCCCTCTCTCCTCTCTCTCCTCTCTCTCTCTCTCTCCTCTCTCCCCTTTCTCTCCCCTCTCTCTCCTCTCTCTCCCCTCTCTCCTCTCTCCTCCTCTCTCTCTCTCTCTCTCTCTCTCCCCTTTCTCTTCTCTCTCCCCTCTCTCCTCTCTCTCCCCCTCTCTCCCCTCTCTCTCCCCTCTCTCTCCTCTCTCTCCCCTCTCTCCTCTCTCTCCTCTCTCCTCTCTCTCCTCTCTCTCCCCTCTCTCTCTCTCTCTCTCCCCTCTCTCTCTCTCTCTCTCCTCTCTCCTCTCTCTCCCTCTCTCTCTCTCTCTCTCCTCCTCTCTCTCTCTCTCTTCCCCTCTCTCCTCTCTCCCCCTCTCTCTCTCTCCTCTCTCTCTCTTCCTCTCTCTCCCTCTCTCTCTCTCTCTCCCCTCTCTCCTCTCTCTCTCCTCTCTCTTCTCTCTCTTCTCTCTCCTCTTCTCCCTCTCTCTCCCTCTCTCCCTCCTCTTCTCTCTCTCCCTCTCTCTCTCTCCCTCTCTCTCTCCCTCTCTCTCCCTCTCTCCTCCTCTCTCTCCCTCCTCTCCCCTCTCTCCTCTCTCCCCTCTCTCCTCTCTCCCCTCCTCTCTCCTCTCTCTCCCCTCTCTCCTCTCTCTCCTCTCTCCCCTCTCTCTCCCCTCTCTCCTCTCTCTCTCTCTCTCTCCCCTCTCTCCCCTCTCTCTTCTCTCTCCTCTCTCTCCCCTCTTCCTCTCTCTCAGAGAGATCCTGTGAAAAACTGAATCCGGAGGCATACCGTAATTGCCATTCGTTTCCATCCTTTTCCTCACATCCCTGCCGGGCCGTCTGCTCCTGAAAATTACAGGATACAGACGGACAGCCAAGAACCGTGGTATAAAGCCGGCCTATACCATATTCGACTCCAAGTCCTCAATTTCCCTGACTCCAAACTTCACCAAATCCATAAACCTTGGCTGGGAAGTCAGCAAGCCAAACCGACTGTTTCCACCAAAAATGCACACCGACTCCATGACTCCGACTCCACGACCCTGCTAAAATATAGAACCAACTTTAAAGTACAGACTTGACTGCAATCCACCCTCTTCCTTGGTGACAGTGTGGCACATCGCCAGCCTCAGGGACACAGTCATGTAATGATTACAGCCCTTCCTCAGTGCCCTTTTATTCTTGCCTTAGGCAAGCACACGTTCCTCACAACGACTCCTTGGCAGAAGCGGACACCTTTTGCCATGATTTTGGGCAATTCTTGAACAATCTGGCATATATTTGAGCTACCCATGCATCAAAAACTGATTTTTTTTCTATAAATTGACCCCAATCCCCGGCATACATGATAGTTATGATGATGGCAGTGGGCCAATCCCCTTCCAACATAGCACCACACACCTGTCACTTGCCATACCAATGTTTTTTTTTTATTTCCTTATGTAAATGTCGCTGTTCTCCTGAATCTGGCGATGTTTTTCTTTTCTTCCTGCGCCTCTCCGTTCCCAAGATACGGCCCCCTGTTCATTCAATACAAATCTAGTCTTTTTGGCCAAGTGGGAGTTGCTCTCTGCTCCTCTTTGTGGGCGTCTTCTTGAAGACCACACCTCCTTGGATAACAAGACTAGATTTATATGTAGGGAACAAAGGCCATATGTCAGGAACGGTGATGTGCAAGAACAAAAGAAAAACAATGCCAGGTTCACGAGATCAGTGATCCAAAGTTCTCTTTGCCACTGTCATGATTCCTCGGACACAATAAGAGCTTAGTGATGTGTTTGGTATCTGCTGTGCTGAGATGTCAGTAGTTGATAGACAGCGCAGGTTTCCATTCTGGTACTGGGAGGTGTTGGGTTGCTCAGGTGCTCCATCCCTCCAGTGATTGCTTTGCTACTTTACTGAGCAGCCGCTCCCAGAATCCTACCTGTTATACATTGTATCTGAATTGCTGTGTGACCTACACTCCTGTGTCTGTTCTGATCTCTGTTATCTGATCCAGAGACAGTTTATTGATTTCACTTTTGTCTGCTCTATGTACTTGTCATGATCTCCTGGATATAAGAGGTGGATGAGAAATCTGTGCTGCTGTATGATGAAATGAAGGACTAAAAAGTATATAAATCACAAGTCACTTGGTTGGGTTCCTGAGGAAGAGTTGAGCAAAGCACTACAAAACGCGTTGAATAAAACCATCCATGATTTTCACACAACCCAACTAGGTGAGCAAACCAATACTTCAGTTTTGCTGTGTGTCACCAGGATAAGACCCTATTTTGAGCTTCATTTTTATCCACAGTTTCCTCTTGTTATGATCTCCTGGACTGTGACCTACATACATCTCTGTCTACTCCCTGAATTTTAATAGCTCTCCTGGAAATCTGACCCTGCACTGTTGCATTACTACATCTCTGTTTACTCCCTGAATTCCACAAGTTCTCCTGGAAACCTGACCCTGGACCATTACATTACTACAACTCTGTCTACTCCCTGAAATCTACAAGCTCTCCTGGAAACCAAACCTAGATCGTTGCATGACTACATCTGTCTACTCCTGAATACTACAGTCTCCTGAAACCTGACCTGGACCTTACATTACTACAACTCTGTCTACTCCCTGAAATCTGCAAGCTCTCTGGAAACAAATGTAGACCTTGCATGATACATCTGTCTACTCCCTGAATACTACAAGCTCTCCTGGAAACCTGATCTGACCGTTGCATTACTACATCTGTCTACTCCCTGAAATCTACGAGTTCTCCTGGAACCAAACTAGATCATTGCATGAGTACATCTGTCTACTCCCTGAATACTGCGAACTCTCTGAAACCTGACCTGGACCTTACTTACGCAACTCTGTCTACTCCCTGAAATCTACAAGCTCTCCTGGAAACCAAATGTAGATCGTTCCATGAGTACATCTGTCTACTCCCTGAATACTACAAGCTCTCCTGGAAACCTGATCCTGGACCGTTGCATTACTACGACTCTGTCTACTCCCTGAAATCTACGAGTTCTCCTGGAAACCAAACCTAGATCATTGCTGAGTACATCTGTCTACTCCTGAAATCTACAAGCCTCCTGGAAACAAATGTAGACGTTGCATGAGTACATGTCTGTCTACTCCCTGAATACTACGAACTCTCCTGGAACCTGACCTTACATCCCTGCTGTCTATACAACCTTTAAGTAGTGACACACCCTAGCTATTAGTACTGTCTAGCTGCACATTTATCCTAGCTATAAGTAATGACTAGCGCCACAGTCAAATAAGTATTATGAATGGCACATGGTAGGTTACAGATTTTGCATCGGAGCCTAAAATGTATGTCCCTGTCTTCATTCTTTAGTAAGAAAGGTAGCACTAGATCTCCACATCTGCCTGGAGATCCAGTACTGTCACTGGCAGGATGACTAAGCGGCATCCTGAACGTATCCGGCCTTCTCATTTAAAGGGATCTATCTTAGTGACAGATGCCCTTTAAGCAGCATTACCTGCGCCCCATCTGTATTTCACTTTCCCGTGGAAAAAACATATTAAAGTGATTGGCTTTAGTGTGGGAACAGTGAATTCCGCCTGACTCTAATGGCAAATACTGTGCAGACAACCAGCGAGAATAAAATATTGGGGCTTTGAGGTCTGACAGACCGTCTGCCAAAAATCCATTAGAAAAGGTTTCCTTGCTCGCTGTTGTAATGAAGTCACTGGCTTATACAGTAATGTCGGCTCCGTTGCACATGCTGGGAAACACAGATTGTGTTTATGTGTGTGCAGACTTTGTTAGCACAAATAAGGAAAAATTGGCTTGCTTGGGAAAAGGGGTATCCTCGTTACACTTAAAGGGATAGTCCATCTTCCCGTAAAGAGATTTGCAGATCCTGGCAACTGTCCTAAATTAATCAGAGTCAAGGTCTCTTGGACCTGATGAAGCTGGTGTACTTCCCGTCATCGGCTATATAATCCTTTTTATACGATTACACTGATTCTTCACCCATTTTGACAGATCCTCAGTGTCCCCCCCCCTTGCTGAGATCTCACCCTGCTTAGTACAAGCTGCAGCCGTCAGGGTGGGGAGGAGAATGAATCCACCGCAACTCATGAGCTATTTTGTTCTGTAGCTGGACTCCTAAATGCTCATTTGGGCAACTTACTAGCATATATGTTCTGGACGTTTTACACCATATACAATATTGTTAAGACACTCCCTTCCTTGAGTAGCCCCCCCCCCCCCTTCTGTGCCATCAGCTTGCCAATTTTGCCTACAGGATGCCTTTTAGAATGCTGCAATAGAGGCCTTAAAGGGAATCTGTCAGCAGGTTTTTGCTATGAAAGGTGAGGACAGCATGCTGCAAGGGTTAAAAAAAAAATCCAAAAAGCAACTGTGCTTCTCTTATCAGTGTGTGTGCTATTGTATATGTAAACTAGTTGCTTTATTACCCTGTGATTACCATAACAGAACTAGAAAGGCACTTGCATGGCAGTGCAACACACCCCCTGCTGTGATTGACACCGCTGTCAATGCACAATCTCTATTGAGAGCCTGATGTCGGAGGGGGGGGGAAGGATGGGGTGCAGCTCTCCCAGCTCAGCTGTGTTTCTGAACCTAATACCTTTGCTAGTGTCAGCATGGCTGCAGCCAGTCATCTATGTGATACATCGTTGGATTCAGGGTTTCTTTGCCTACATTATGTTGCTGTCAGATAGAGATGTCAAAAACCTGCTGACAGATAGAGGTGCTGGCCGTGCTTTATATGGGGAAAACCTGGTGATGGGTTCCCTTTAAATTGATCTTAGACCTGATGAGGCTATTGTACTTGCTTTGGAAAACCCTACACGCAAACTCAAGAGAATGCACATGGTAAATCTCCGATTAGGTTCCCTATTTGCATTGCTTGACAAGGGTTAATTTTTGCACATGCCCATTCATCCTAGCGGAACCCATCCTCCCCCCCATAGAGGCAGTCTGCTCACCAGCTGCAGGAAAAGATCCTCTCTGCCTTTTATGGCCCAAGATGTCAAGGTGAGAGGAGGAAGCGCAGAGTTGGAAGAGGAGGGAGGAAGGGGTCTCCATGATTTCATTAAACACCCTACAATTCCTGTCTATGTGATGTTAGAGCAGCACAACATATTCAATTCTGCAACAGGAGAATGCAGGGTTATGAAAAAAATTGAATGATGCTCTGCGCAGAGGGGACATGTCACAGGTGTATCGGGAGACACGGACGAGGCTGTTGGGGCCACTCGCAGAAGGTTGCAGCGTCTGGCCAAACAAGCCAAAATCTTGAATTGTGGTTCTGTCCCTTTAAGAGATATTTCTCTGCTTGGTGATAGCTGGAGACCCAGCTGGTCTCCTACCTGCCTACCTTTCAGCTGTCTCTATTTATACCTCTTGGCTCCCATGGTGCATTACTGGTGATAGTGTGTTTGGAGTTGGTGTAACTTCCTGTGTAGTTTGCTGTCTGGCTCTCCTTTTGTTTCCCTGGTGTTTCCCTCTAGTTGTTTGTTGGGCTGACCAGTGTCCACCCTGTCTTAGTTGAAGGACAGACAGGGACGAGGTATCCTAATCGGCAACAGTTGCAGAAACTGTATAGGGCTGTTAGGGGAGCCAGGTGTCAGCGCTTGTATTTTTAGGGGACACCATCTCCCCTTTGCCCTTAGTGTCGTTGTCTTCTTTTCCCCCCTCGTCATCTTGCGCTGGGTGTCTCCCTACGCCCAGCATGACAGGTCATTAGGAAGATGCACTGCAGGAATGGGACCATTAGGGATGACCTGTATAGGCATAAACAGTAATCAATCCTCAAGAAATATGCGGTCATTATTAGCCAAGTACTTCCCTTACCTGAAATCAATAGGATCAATGATCTGTAGACATGACTGTGTTATTGAGGCAATTCTCTGCACAGAATAACCTTGGGCACGGGAGAGCTGAGTCCATATTGAGAGTGAATGAGGGATCCTTGTCATACAGGCAAGCCAGTAATTATAGGAACAACCAGCCATTTATGCATTCCTCCCAACTGTCCTGGATTCAGCAGAATAGCCCCAAGTTAGGGGTAATTGTCCCGCTGTCCAGGGAAGTCAGAAGATTTCCTGAATTGTACTGTGTCCATGTCCATTGGACGCCAATACAGTTGAATAGAATGGTGGAGTAGGGAGCCATCAGATCCCTGCTCCATCATTCTGTATGGGTAGAGATTTGAGGACCAGCAAGGACCATCAGATCATTTGACATTTTCAGGTAATGTTACTGAGCAGCAAAGGTACAGGTATACGACAGGATTCACATTCATGTGGGTTGCTACCGTAGGGGCATCACTCACTGTGTCGGGTGACTGTGGGCATCATACTGTGAGTGACAAAGGGACTATGTGCAACACATTGTGTGTATGAGAACCATAGGCATATTACTATGTGGGGGGGATCTGGATATCATACCATGTATGGGGTGAGGGGGGACTGTGGATATCATACTGTGAGTGATGAGGGGACTATGGGCAACATATAGTGTATAGGAACTATGGGCATAATACTGTGTGAGGGGGGTCTGGATATCATACTTTGTGGGGGAGGGATAGTGGGCATTATATTGATTGTGGTAGGGGGTCTGTGGACATCATACTATGTGTAGGGGAGACTGTGGGTAACAAATTGTGTATGGGTGCCATGGGCATAATACTGTGTGTGTGTGGGGGGGGGAGATGTACATATCATGATGTATGTGTGTGGAGGGACAGTGGGCATCAAACTGTGTGGGGGGAGGACAGTGGGCATTATATTGTGTGGGGGTGAACTGTGGACATCATACTATGCGTGTGGGAGAGAATGTGGACATCATACTGTGTGCATGTGCATATTACTATGTGAGGGGGATCTGGATATCATACTGTGTGTGTGGTGGGGAGACTGTGAGCATCATAATGTGAGTGATGAGGGGACTATGGGTAACATACAGTGTATAGGAACTATGGGCATAATGCTGTGTGAGGGGGGGATCTGGATATCATACTATGTGGGAGCGGAGGGACGGTGGGCATTATACTGAGGACTGTTTGTGGGGTCTGTGAACATTACACTGTGTATAGGGGGGACCGTGGGTAACATTGTGTGTATTGGAATCATTGGCTTAATACTGTGGTGAGTAATTTAGATATCATGATGTATGTGTGTGGGGGGAGGGACACTTGGAATTATATTGTGTGAGGGGAACTGTGGACATCATACTGTGCGTGGGGGAGGGAATGTGGGCATTATACTGTGTGTATGGGAACCATGGTTATATTACTGTTTGAGGAGGGGTGGGAATCTGGATATCACACTGTGTGTGGGGTTGAGGGGGACTGTGGGCATCACACTGTGGGGGGGACTGCGGACATATTACTGTGTCGGTGGAACTGTGGCCTGTGGGCATTGTACTGTGTGTGGTAGGGAATATAGGCATCATATTATGTGTGGTAGGGAATACAGGCATCATATTGTGTGTGGTAGGGAATATAGGCATCATACTGTGTGTGGGGAGGGAATGTTCAGGGGTTTGTAAAGTGGTATTGTACTTTATGAAAATAATGGACCACACTCGCAGCAATATTTCTGTGAATAAACTGCATCGTTAGGAAAGTTATTTAGCATAAAATGAAAAAAATCGACACAGTGAGCCAAAATATGTGCCCGCTTCCTATCTATCAAAGTTGTCAGGTATGTATATACTGATTTGTAAGGTAGTTTATACATGATATACGGAGGAAAATTCCTATCCAAATATGTACCTAAATAGTGACTACCATTGTATACCTAATTTATGGTTATGGAGAGAACCAGGCCTCCAAGGAATTTGCATCCCTGGTATATACTGATACATAGAAGCCAAGGCCCAGGGAAACGTGTAAATATAATATATATTTCCTCATAGCTGCCAAAGATCCATTTATTTATATAAACTATGTATGAGGCCAAATTTCTAGGAAACATCCAGGAACATTTAAAGTGAAGCTTCACTATTCTAAGCTTAGAGGATTTATGGTGTTGATATCTGTCATTAGCATATTGAAGCATGAGGGCATCTGTATTACATCTCTATAGAGTTACAATCGAAATTATTCACCCCCACCATTGCAAATTTGCTTTATTAGTCAAATTTACAAGCTTTCCGCTATTTGCAACCAGAGAACCAAGAAAAATGTAAACCACTCAAATGCTGTTACTCCAAATTCACAAGAAATGTCACTTTTACTATTTGCACTCTCAGGAATATTTATCCCTTCATCACCAGTGTCTTTAGTACTTAGTAGAGCCTCGCTGGCTGTTACAACCTGCAAATATGATGCATAGCCAAACACCAGCTTATAAAAGTGTTACAGTTTCTTAACCCATTCTTCATGGGCAATGGTCTCCAGCTCACTAATATTCCTGGATTGTGAAGAAAGTGGAGAAGGAGAAATGAAGCACATGCAGGAAAGAACACCCTGCCTACACTAAAGCATGCCAGTGGCTCAGTAATGCCTACACTAAAGCATGGTGGTGGCTCTTTGATGCCTATATTGTAGAACAATGGTGGCTTGGTGATGCCTACTTTAAAGTATAGTGGTGGCTTGGTGGTCCTACAGTAAAGGATGGTGGTGGTTAGGTGATGTCCGCATTGCAGTGGCTCGAAGATGACTACAATAAAGCACAGTGGTGGTTTAGTGTTGTCTACAATGAAACATGGTGGTAGCTCGGTGATGCCTACAGTGAAGCATGGTATAGTGGTGGCTCAGTGATGTTGACAGTGAAGAATGGCGGTGGCTCGGTGTTTCCTACAATAAAGCATGGTGGTAGCTCACTGATGCTATAGGGAAGCACGGTGGTGGCTTGAAGATACCTACAATGAAGCATGGTAATAGCATAGTGATGCCTACAGTGAAGCATGGTGATAGCTTGGTGATCCCTACAGTGAAGCATGGCGAAGGCTTGAAGATGCCTATAGTGAAGCATGGTAGTGGCTTGAAGATGCCTACAGTGAAGCATGGTGGTGGCTCAGTGTTCCCTACAGTGAAGCATGGCGCTGGCTTGAAGATGCCTACAGTGAAACATGGTAGTGGTTTAAAGATGCCTACAGTGAAGCATGGCGTTGGCTCAGTGATCACTACAGTGAAGCATGGTGGTGTCTCGTGATCCCTACAGTGAAGCATGACAGTGGCTTGAAAATGCCTACAGTGAAGCATGAGGGTGGCTTGATAATGTCTACAGTGAAGCATGATGGTGTCTTAATGATACATAGAGTGAAGCATGACGGTGACTCAGTGATGCCCTGGGCCTTTGTAGATTCATCTACTGCTGGAAACCAGCATGTGGAGGGCAAGATAGATTCAAGTATTTGGAAATTTTAGGAAAAAAAGCTAAATGTAGGACATCATTGGACCTTCCAACAAAGGAATGATCCCAAGGTCCACCAAAGCGTGGAAGATCCTCTAGTGGCCGTCACAGTCACCTGACTTGAACCCCTTTAAAAATCATTGATGGTATTTGGAAAAGTCGATTACAGCATGGAAACCAAAGAATATTAGTGACTTGGAAGCCATTGTCTATGAGGAATGGGCTAAGCTTCTTCAGAAAGGTTGCCAGAGCTGATGTCTAGCTATGTGTCATGTTCGCAGCAGGTCGTAACAGCCAGAGGGGTTCTACTAAGTACTTAGTACACTTGTCATGAAGAAGGTAAATAATTCTGAGAAAAGCAGGTTGGTAACCAATGCTCTTTAGAAGGTGTATATACACTTCTACATTTATAAGGCGGTAAAATGTTCTCTTTAATTACAGCTTGCATTTACCAGCACATACGTGTATTCTCCCTCATTCTCCAAAATCTGCCTTTCAGCAGCCTCCAATGTCAACAATCAGTGAGTAAATCTCCTGTGAAGTTGCCAGGCAATACGTGCTGCGAATCAGACCTGTCTGAAACACTGGAGTATTGAGGAAGTTCCATGGTAGGAATGCAAAACCTAAGATTCATGGGCCATGCAGTGCAGCAATATGTGAAGGAGGTCCATGAGATAAAACAAAAGAAAGAAAAGGGTTGTTGTCTCTACTAGCAATCCTCTGTGAGCTTACAAACTTGCTTATACAGTTTACTGCATGGTAGCGATCCTCTGTGAGCTCTTTAGCTCACAGAGGATTGTGTAAACCAGATACATTGTACAAAACCCTGTACTGTATATAGTGAAGTGCCTATTCTATGTATCCAATCCTGGCAATCCTCTGTGAGCTAACTAGCCTTGTGATAGCCAGTTTATTGCCTACTGAAACAGTAAAAAATATATATATTAGAATCTGAGAGTCCTCAGGGGTTGATACTTTTTAATGGCCACAGTTTTCAAGTGACATGGGAAAGAATAAGGATCTCTCTGCTGCCAAAAAGCAACATATAGTGCACTGCCTTGGACAAGGGATGAAAACATTAGATTTTGCATGAAAACTTAAGCGTGATCATTGTACCGTGAAGAGATTTGTGGCTGATTCTGAGCACAGACGTGTTCGTGCAGATAAAGGCAGAATGAGGAAGGTTTCTGACAAGCAAGTTCATCAGATTAAGAGTGCAGCTGCTAAAAAGGCCTTACAAACCAACAAACAGATATTTGAAGCTGCTGGTGCCTCTGGAGTCCCTTGAACCTCAAGGTGTAGGATCCTTCAAAGGCTTGGTTGGTGGATGCCACCATGTCCCAACAAGGCTGCGAAGTCAGCACGGAGGTGGAGGAATCATGTCTTGGGCTGGAATCATTGGGAAACAGCTCGTAGGCCCCTTTAAGGTTCCTGAAGGTGCGAAAATGGCCTCTGCAAAATATATAGAGTTTCTGACTGAGAACTTTCTTCCATGGTACAAAAAGCAAAACCGTGCCTTCAGGAGCAAAATCATCCTCATGCATGACAATGTAATATCTCATGCTGTAAAGAATACATCCGTGTCATTGGCTGCTATGGGCATAAAAGGAGATAAACTCATGGTGTGGCCACCATCTTCCCCTGACCTCAACCCTATAGAGAATCTTAGGAGTATAATCAAGCAAAAGATCTATGAGGGTGGGAGGCAGTTGACATCAAAACAGCAGCTCTGGGAGGCGATTCTGACATCATGCAAAGAAATACAAGCAGAAACTCTCCAGAAACTCACAAGTTCCATGGATGCAAGAATTGTGAAGGTGAGATCAAAGAAGGGTTCCTATGTTACCATGTAACTTGGCCTGTTAGGATGTTTTGGAGTGAAATAGCTTTTTATTTCAGTGAATGTAACCTCCTAATGCTGCAAATTCAACAAATCAGCATTTTCAGTTCTTTCAAACATATCAAATGTTTACAAACTCTACTGTGCCTAATAATGTGGATCAGGGCATTTAGAGGTTTTTTCATTTTGAAGATTATACTGTTATCATTGGGAGGTTTCTTCAATAAAATTTGATGTATACTCTAACGGGTGATGACTTTTATTACACTGACTGTCACAAAGAAGAACATTTGCATAATAATTTGGAACATGGTGTATATACACATATACAGGGTTGGATAATGCAGTAAATAAACAAGTGAGGTGAAGCATAACACAGACCTTGGTCAGAGTTGGGAGGGAAGAGAGAGCATCGGGAGCAGTAAACATCAGTGTCCAGATATAATAAACAGATAGTTTTATGTCCTTTGATTAGTTGTTTCTTCAAGATTTGGAGATTCCTCAATTAATGTAAAAAGACATAAATCCACGTGAAAGATTCATTCCCACTCTGAATGTGTCAAATTTGTCTGAATTTTCGGCCCGTGTGTGTGTTCAGAATTTGTGTCATTATTGAGTCTGATGAACAGACCTTAGAGTCTCGAAAGCTTGCTTTGCTTTTTCTTACCATCTTTTCGGTTAGCCATTAAAAGGTATCAACCCCTGACGACTATCAGATTCTAATACATTTTTTTACTATCTACTGGCTAACGTGGTACAAACATTTTGTTTCCTTCTGAAACAGTCTATTCCATTGTAGCATACCGCCAGGATAGGAAAGAGATTTGCATTGCTGACATCTTTAGCTAACAGAGGAGTGTGTTGACAACATACACTGTAACAAACCCTCAACTGCATGTAGAAGTGCCTACTTCTATGTATCCAATCCTGAAAATCCTCTGTGAGTTAACCTGCAAACCCTATGAGCAGTGAAGTGCCTATTTGTATGTATCCAATCCTAGAAATCCTCTGTGAGTTAACATCCATTCCCTATGAGCATTGAAGTGCCTATCTGTATGTATCCAATCCTGGCAATGATCTGTGAGCTTACTAGCCTGCTGATACGGTCTATCGCATTGCAGCAAACTAGCAGGATAGGAGAGAAATTTTTATTGCTGACATCTTTAGCTCGCAGAGGATTGTGTAGCGTCAGCTGTGATTAGAGAGGTGCGTATTTGTATGTACCCATTCCTGGCAATCCTCTGTGAGTTAACCAGCCTGCTGATGCATTTTATTGCACAGTAACAAACCCTCAGGATAGGTGAGAAATTTGCACTTCTGATGTCTATAGGTCACAGGGAATTGTGTAGACCAGATACGTTGTAACAAACCTTCAGCTCTAAGTAGTTAAATGTCTATCTCTATGCACCTAATCCTCTGTGAGCTACCCAGCCTGCTGATATATGATCGCACAGTAACCAATCACAATAGGAGAAAGATTTGCACTTTGGATGTCTATAGCTCACAGAGGATTGTGTAGACCAAATACATTGTAACACACCCTCAGATGTGAGTAGAGAACTGTTTAATTCTATTTATTCCCATTTTATAATACATTCAAAGCGCTCATAAGGCACATTGTTCACAACTTAACTGTCACGATCATATAAGACATTGTTCATATTTATCCTGTATATACTGAGCACTTGCATCAGGGTTTACGTCTAAATCTCGTAAAAGAGGATTTTGACAGAGCCATACAGTGAAATGTGTCAGATGTAGACACTTTGGGCTCCATCATGGTGATGTCCATCTTCTTTAGGCACAACTTAAAAGGAGGATACCTCCGGCACAGAGTCCTAAGTGACTCCATCTGCCCCATCACATCATACTGAATGTCTCTGTCGCGGTTCTGTTGAGCTCACCTGGTGAGATGTATATACATGAACCAAGCCTAGGAAATATATGGGAAGGGAGCAAAGCCCGGCCCTGGAGTCAGGACAGGTGTGTACAGGTTCTATATGAATCCCATTCTTCAGGGATTTATTCGGAAACCCTGACATAGTATTCAATGCAGATACATGAACCAAGCCTAGGAAACATAGGGGAATGGAGCAGAGCCCGGCCCTGGAGTCGGGACAGGTGTGTACAGGTTCTATATGAATCCATTCTTCAGGATTTATTCGAAACCTGACATAGTATTCAATGCAGATACATGAACCAAAGCCTAGGAAACATAGGGAATGGAGCAGAGCCAGCACTGGAGTCAGGACAGTGTGTAAGGTTCTATATGAATCCTTCTTAAGGGATTATTCGGAACCTTGACATAGTATTCAATGTATTATGTGAACTAAGCCTAGGAAACATAGGGAAGGGACAGAGCCCGGTCCTGGAGTCAGAACAGTGTGTACAGGTTCTATATGAATCCATTCTTCGGGGATTTATTCGGAACCCTGACATAGTATTCAATGTAGATACAGAACCAAGCCTAGAAACATAGGGGAATGAGCAGCCCGGCCAGGAGTCAGGACAGGTGTGTACAGTTCTATATGAATCCCATTCTTCGGGATTTATTCGAACCCTGACATAGTATTCAATGCAGATACATGAACCAAGCCTAGGAAACATATGGGAATGGAGCAGAGCCCAGCACTGGAGTCAGGACAGGTGTGTACAGGTTCTATATGAATCCCATTCTTAAGGGATTTATTCGGAAACCTTGACATAGTATTCAATGTATATATGTGAACTAAGCCTAGGAAACATAGGGAAGGGAGCAGAGCCCGGCCCTTGAGTCAGGACAGGTGTGTACAGGTTCTATATGAATCCCATTCTTAAGGGATTTATTTGGAAACCCTCACATAGTATTCAATGTATATAGTGAACTAAGCCTAGGAAAACATAGGGGAAGGGTGCAGAGCCCGGCACTGGAGTCGGGACAGGTGTATACAGGTTCCTTATGAATCCCATTCTTCAGAGATTTAGTCAGAAACCCTGACAAACTATTCATTGCATATATGTGAACCAAGCCTAAATGCATCTATAGGGGAACGCTAGCCATTGGCCCAAAAAAGTGTCTTTTGGCCAGCAAAAAAAAGGTTTGGAAGAGCGTAGTTTTGGCTTCCGGTAGATTCTGTGCCAGCACTCAAGAGATCTCTGTAGAATCACACTACTTGAGAGGGTTTGTATGACACTCTGTAGTGCTATATGCGGGTAATACGTAATAAAGGGATTATAATAGGATTATAATAATACATATGTTTGTGAAGTAAATATTTCTAAAGGAAATCTAGGTCATTGCAAAAAGCCTGTGTACATAGAGCAGGATTTCCCATTGGCACTGTCATCTTGTTCCGGGGGGTAATGTCAGCTAGTCCTCACAGGGCAAACAACTGGGAATTGTTTTTTTGGCCATGGACGCCGGGATTCATCAGGACGATATCAGTCCTGTCCTGTTTTTGACAGCAAAATCCCATAATCTGACACTGGTATAAGTTACCGTCCATCGGGTCTAATGTTTTATTCAGATACTGCTTCGGGGTTTTCTACTACAATGGGAATACTCAATCCTGACATGTTGCTGCAAGCATAGACAGCGAAGCCGACCATTGCTCTATTTAATGGAAAGGCCGTGTCCAAGCGCACCCTACAAGAAATCATCATAATTTACACCACAGGAGGCGGAATATGCACCAAATAGAACATTTAAAGGGAATCTGTCAGCAGGTTTTTGCTACCTCATCTGACAGCAACAGAATGTAGGCAAAGAGATTCTGAATCCAATGATGTATCACATAGATTATTGGCTGAAGCCATTCTGTCTCAAATAATTTAGATTCAGCCATGTAGCTGAGCTGGGAGAGCTGTCCCCAGCCACACCAGGCTCTCAGTAGAGATTGTGAATTGACATAGAGGTGTCAATCACAGTAGGGGGCGTGTAGGACTGCCATGAGCGTGACAAAGTAGTCCTGTAATGGAAATCTACATGTAATAAAGCCTTTAGTTCAACTAAACAACAGCACACACACTGATAAGAGAGGCACCATTGCGTTTTTGTTTTTTAACCCTTTCAGCATGCTGTTGTCAGCTTACATAGCAAAATCCTACTGACAGATTCCATTTAATGAATTAAGCCCTATGTGGCACATTGCGGCTGCAGAAGTAATGGGGCCGGGATACTGGACTCTCCAGGAGATAACGGTCTGGGGGATGTGACTGTGGCCGTCCCTGGAAGTCGTGGCCGCAACCGGTCGTTTGAAAAGGGGGTTGTTTGTGGGGGAAATGTTTGTTGTGACACCAACTGGAGTTATGGCCAGTAGGTGGCCAGGGACTGCTGTGGGCGACCCCCAAGAGATGATGGTAAGGCAGCCAGGTGTTGGGCCCTCTCCAGTTAGGGTTTAGGTCCCTTGGTAGGTGTAGGTTGTAGTTAGGATGAGGAGGTGGATAAGGGTTGTAGTGGTGTAAGGTGGTGGCTCTGCTGTGGATGCAGGAGCGTAGGAAGGATCAGACACACACAGGGTTCTTGCGGTTCTTACCATTAAGGCTGCTTTCACATCACGATTTTTGAGGATCCGTGGCTATCCGTTATAAAACAGATAGCCATGGATCCCATTGGGCCCCTATGTATCCCTATGGGCGCCAATTGATCCTGTATGGCTATCCAATTGTGCCCAAATTGTAACGAATCCGATTGTGTCCGATTTTTTGCTGTACCCAGAATCGGAGACTGCTCCAATTTTGGGTATAGTGGACCATATCGGACACAATCGAATCCAGTGCGATCCACGGCAAATAACATGGGGCCTATGGAGCATGGGTCTGGGAAAAAAACAGAATTGTTTCCCGGACCTGATATTGGTGTAGTACACTAAAACTGCTCTTTACCATGTAATTTCACTTTCACAATGTATTTACATACATTGCGGAAGTGAAGCAAGTGTTAAAAAAATTTAAAAAATAAAAAAATCCTCACCTCTCCGACGAGTGTCCCGCGCGATGTGCGGCATCTAGCTACGAGGGCTTAAGGACCTAGATCAGCTGACTGGATGGGGCGGGGCAACCCAGTCAGCTGAGAGGTGTTTTTTTTTTTTTAAACAATTGCTCTTTTTTATTTCACTTGCGCAATACACCACTGCAGATGTCTATGTCAGCTATGAGCTAGCGCACAATTTCGTTTATCTCTTTCCTGATAAGTCCCATCCACGTTTTTGAAAAGTGTCAGAAAATTGGAAAAAAAAGTCACAAATTTTTGTGCAAACCCCACAATTATTCTGTACGGCCCTTCATTAACGCCCCCCCCCCCATTCAGAATAGGAAACTGCGGGATGTAACGCCTTCAATTCTCTCATCTGATGTTGCACATAGACGTGTGACTTCACACTTCTCACATCATAAAAGAAGAAAAAGTCTCACTTAACTAAACATTTGATTTGGCTCATGGAGGTGAATGACTAATCAGAAGCACGGGAATTTATCACAACTCAAATGGATTCAGATTGTACATGGAGATCCGCTCCTCCGAACAGGCGACTTCCTGCAGAGTGAACTCCTGATGCGTCCTGGCCGCATATATATGTATATTTATTCATTTACATAGCGCTATTAATTCCACACCACTTTATATACATCTGCAACACTGTCCCCATTGGCGCTCACAATCTAAACAACCTCATATAACATGCTGCGGTCGAGGGTGCAGCGGAGACGCCGCACTTGTCTTCATCAGGCGACATCCTGATGCCACCTGATGTCCCTGCATCCCCATGTTAAATATAGGGACACAGGCCTGATCAGGAGGCATCAGGATTTCGCCTGATACCGATGCCCCTCCCCCCCCCCCCAAAAATGCAGATGTGAAAGTAACCAATATTCTACTGCAAAAACGCTATAATCTGCAGGCATGCGGCACATCAAAATGCTGCACTCGTCTACATCCGTCGAAAACCCAATTCCACCTGATGTCCAAGCGGCCACATGTTAAGTATAGGGACACATGCCTGATACCGACGCACCCCCTGAAAATGCAGATGTGAAAGCACCCAATATTCTACCGCACAAACGCTACATTCTGCGGGCGTGCAGCACATCAAAACACTGCACTCGTCTGCATCCATCAAAAACCTGATGCCACCTGATGTCCATACGGCCACATGTTAAGTATAGGGACGCATGCCTGATCAGGATTTCGCCTGACAACCGACGCACCCCCCTGGAAATGCAGATGTGAAAGTAACCACATCAAAACGCTGCACTCGTCTGCATCCGACAAAAACCTGATGCCACCTGATGTCCATACGGCCACATGTTAAGTATAGGGACGCATGCCTGATCAGGATTTTGCCTGAAACCGACGCACCCCCCTGAAAATGCAGATGTGAAAGTAACCAATATTCTACTGCAAAAACGCTACATTTTGCAGGCATGCGGCACATCAAAACGCTGCACTCGTCTGCATCCATCAAAAACCTGATGCCACCTGATGTCCATGCGGCCACATGTTAAGTATAGGGACGCATGCCTGATACCGAGGCAACCCCCTGAAAATGCAGATATGAAAGCACCCAATATTCTACCGCACAAACGCTACATTCTGTGGGCATGCGGCACATCAAAACGCTGCACTCGTTTGCGTCCGTGGAAAGCCTAATGCCAACTGATGTCCATGCGGCCACATGTTAAGTATAGGGACGCATGCCTGATCAGTATACATCAGGATTTCGACTGATACAGCCACAAGACAAAAAAAAGCCAGTGTGAAACCACCCTTAAGGCCCTGTTACACGTTTCAATGTCCCAGCAATCCCACCTGGTTGGGATTGTTGGGACATCGTAAACTGATCGCTGGTGAGCTGTCAAACAGGCAGACTCACCAGCGATCAGGACCAGCGAGAACGCTGGTAACCATAGTAAACAACGGGTAACTAAGCAGAGCGCTGTGTTTAGTTACCCACTGTTTACCCTGGATACCAGCTCCCAGTGCTTGCTGGGAACTCGTCCATCGTTGGTCTCCCGCTGTCGCACCGCCGATGCCGGCCACCCAGCGGAGGACCAACGACAGATTTATGGTCCTGGCCATACGTGGTCCACGTTACGTGTCACACACCAAGATGTCGTTTTGACATTGCTGCAACGTCACCAAACCGGTGATGTTGCAACAATATCATTCACGGTATCATTGTGTGTAACGGGGCCTTTAGAATTGCACAGGTGATGGATCCAACCCCTATGCAATGCTAAAGAAATCCTGAAAACTTGCAATGTTGGCAGCCTGGAGTTTGATCCCAGCCTTACATGCTGCTGGCAGATACCCGAATCAGAACTAGATGGCACCCTAGCATATTAACCTCATAGATGCTGCTGTCAATTGTGACAGCGGCATTTAAGAGGTTGGAAATGGAGTGTCAATGGTCATCATGATAGTCGGGGCCCTAACTGAATTCCCTCGGGCAATATTACAGTTCTGCATTGCAATTGGTCAAGCGATCGCCGGTCCAAATCTCCTAGAGGAATTGATAAAAATTAAAAATATTCAATGAATGAACAATATTAAAAAAAAATATTCAAATAACCCTAATCTCCCTGAACTGTCATTGAACTATAAAAAATAAAGGAATGAATATAATTGGTGTCGCCACATGCAACGGTCCAAGCTCATAAAATATAATATATTAACCGTATGGTAAAGTTATAGCTTTTGGAAGGAGAGGAAAAAAAATGGAGATGGCAGAGGGGCCCAAGGGTCGGTATAAATCTGAAGATGCCTCCACTGTACCTTACAAATAAGGTTTTCCAGCCTTAGGCCACGTGCACACGTTCAGTATTTGATGAGTTTTTTACCTCAGGATTTGTAGACAAATTTAGGAGTGGAACAATCAGAGGAAAAGTCTAATAGAAACACGTCACCACTTCTGTATTTATCACCCACTCCTGGTTTTGCTACAATCCTGAGGTAAAAAACTCATCAAATACTCAGCGTGTGCACACGGCCTTAAAGATACCGAAAGGGTCAGGTAAATAGAGGGACGGTGTCAGGATATGTTTGACGTCTATGCCAAGGCCTTGATATTGTGTTCATCAGACCATGTATGACAGCTTTATGGAGACTCTGAAATATAATACGGCCAGACTATACATACAGGATAATAATCAGACCTATATTTATATATAATGAACGAGTGGGGGGATTAACAGAGCGGGAGTCTGTCTAAATATTTTATAGGAACGTGCAGATGTAGCAGAGCCAAGTTTACAATTTGACCAAACTCGTAGTCATATCATTAGGCCACGTGCACACGCTGAGTATTTGATGAGTTTTTTACCTCAGGATTTGTAGACAAAACCAGGAGTGGAACAATCAGAGGAAAAGTATAATAGAAACACGTCACCACTTCTGTATTTATCACCCACTCCTGGTTTTGGCTACAAATCCTGAGGTAAAAAACTCCCCAAATACTCAGCGTGTGCACGTGGCTTTAGACGCTGCTACCCCCGGACACTTGGGGAAAAATTCCGTTATGCTGCATCTCTACGATGAAGTTAGAAGAAGCCGTTGAGACGACTCTCGATGACACAAATAAAATAAAAAAACACGACCGTGCCGCAGCGTAGAAGGGGTTAAAGATTCTCGTGGGAATCATTCCAGTCATGGACGAGCCTCCCAGGCTCAGCAGGATGGGGTCCAAGCTCTGAGGGCCCGACTCCCACGGGGTGGGGGCGAGCGGGCAGACTATTCTAAATATACCCCAGCCCACAGAGGAGACTATGGCGGGTGGGGGGACATCAGGCACTCCCTATTGACTCATCACACTTCCTACCCATAGAACAACCTGCCTTTGGCTTTCAGATGAAGCTTGGCAGGATGGGGCATCCCTGGCAGGCCCAAATCTCCCCACACCAGAAATAGAGGAACGGATATAATCCTGGCACAGAAGGTTTATTTTTAATAATGTGCCCCAAAGAGTGACCCCTCCGAGGTCCAGATGATGCTTTTCATTGAGACAGAAAAAAACCCGAGCCCTCGTTTATGTTCCAAAAATATTTTATACCCGTGACCACCACAACCTTTCCTCAGATTCAGTCACGCAGGAAAATTGTGTCTTCAATACCTCATTATATTGGGTAGCTGAATAATAGTGATCTCACAGAGGTGACTGCATCATCTGCCTGTAGATGACAACCCACATATGTAAGGGCTATTTACAGAATGTTCTGATCCTGTTACATCATGTATTATATTGCAGAGCTGCACTCACTATTCTGCTGGTGCAGTCACTGTGTACATACATTACATTACTGATCCTGAGTTACCTCCTGTATTATACTCCAGAGCTGCACTCACTATTCTGCTAGTGCAGTCACTGTGTACATACATTACATTACTGATCCTGAGTTACCTCCTGTATTATACTCCAGAGCTGCACTCACTATTCTGCTAGTGCAGTCACTGTGTACATACATTACATTACTGATCCTGAGTTACCTCCTGTATTAGGCTATGTGCACACGGGGGCGGGTTAGGGGCGGCGGCGGCTGGGCGGACCCGACAGGAAGCTCCGGAGCCGTCCACCGGCTTCCTGTCGGGTCCGAGCTGCGGCTTCCTGTCGGGTGTGCGGCGGTGCACAGCGGGTTAGTGGCGTCGGTTCTGCAGCGGCTGGAAGCAGCACATGATTCTGCTTGCAGCCGCTGCAGAACCGGCCGGTTTATAGGACATGCACATTCTTTGCTAACCCGCTGGGGACCCAGCGGGTTAGCAACGGATGAGCATGTGGAAACCGCCGGTGTGTGCACACCGGGTGTCGGTTTCCATAGGTTTCTATGTTGATCCAAAAGCCGCTTTTGGATTAACATAAATTTGCATAAACCTGATGGAAACCGACCGGCGGTTCCGCTCCTAAACCTTCACTAAACCTTCCTGTGTGCACATAGCCTTATACTCCAGAGCTGCACTCACTATTCTGCTGGTGCAGTCACTGTGTACATACATTACATTACTGATCCTAAGTTACCTCCTGTATTATACTCCAGAGCTGCACTCACTATTCTGCTGGTGCAGTCACTGTGTACATACATTACATTACTGATCCTGAGTTACCTCCTGTATTATACTCCAGAGCTGCACTCACTATTCTGCTGGTGCAGTCACTGTGTACATACATTACATTACTGATCCTGAGTTACCTCCTGTATTATACTCCAGAGCTGCACTCACTATTCTGCTAGTGCAGTCACTGTGTACATACATTACATTACTGATCCTGAGTTACCTCCTGTATTATACTCCAGAGCTGCACTCACTATTCTGCTAGTGCAGTCACTGTGTACATACATTACATTACTGATCCTGAGTTACCCCCTGTATTATACTCCACAGCTGCACTCACTATTCTGCTGGTGCAGTCACTGTGTACATACATTACATTACTGATCCTGAGTTACCCCTTGTATTATACTCCAGAGCTGCACTCACTATTCTGCTGGTGCAGTCACTGTGTACATACATTACATTAGTGACCCTGACTTACCTCCTGTATTATACTGCAGAGCTGCACTCACTATTCTGCTGGTGCAGTCACTGTGTACATATATTACATTACTGATCCTGAGTTACCTCCTGTTTTATACTCTAGAGCTGCATTCACTATTCTGCTAGTGCAGTTGACTCGCCCCCAGTGGGGGCCGCAGGGTACTTGGAGCCAGGCCCTCCCGATGTCGTCGGGGTTTTGTGGGATGTCACAGTGGCGTGACCCGGTCTGTGGACCCTTCGTTGGGCGTTCCATAAAAAGGGGGTGTTTGAAAAAGGGATTGAAAGAAAAACAAAAGTAAAAATAAAGAGTTTGTGTTGTGACGCCACCCGTGGAAGGTGGCCGGTGGGGCCGCTGTTGCTCTGGGGATTATGGGAGTAGCAGCTGTGATGGTTTGGCTCTCCACGGGAAGAGCGGGTCCCTGGGGCAACTGGTAAAGTCAATGGAAGTAATGGGTTCGTTGGGGAGAGGGTAGGCCAGCAGGACTGAGCTGGCTGCTGGCAGGGATCAGGGACACTCTCAGGCAGGCTCCTGCTGCCTGCGCGGCGTTTCAGTCTACCGCTCCGCAGGCGGGGAGTAACAGTTGGACACAATGCTGAATATCAACCCAGTTTACTTGGCTTCGCTTGTCAGGCACTTTAGGTTACAATGCCAGTACAGTGGTGGCTCCGGTAGTCTTTGGCAACCAGGATGGCTCATCTATATCACCCCCTTTATGTTCCTTTGCGTGGCCCTCTCTTATCAGCGCTGCCTATTTTCTGCCCTCCTGCACGCACCTCCACACACAGAACCCGATCCAGCGGCCACGGGCCTTGGTTGGGCGACCTGTCGGGTCCCCTGGCCGTAGTGCGGCCTTCTCTTCGTTGTGCCGGGAGTTGGGTCACGAGACACAATTGTTAGAAGCGGTGTTCAGATTTATACAGGTCAGCACACAAAATGGCTTTCTCCTCCAGATAACATTGTATAAAACAGGGAGACATTGTATCTTCACTTTGGTATTTGGTCTGTCAGGCCAAGGTGAATAGACTCAGGGTCACGAGAATGAAAAGATGAAGGTTATAAACAGATACAGCTGGAGCTACATGGTGATGTCAGCCCAGGAGAGCACAGATCTGCCATTGATGCTGGCCTCATGTATATGAGTGTTCATCAACCGCAGCAGCTCAGCCATGAAGTGGAGACCCCATAACATTACAGAGCGGAGGGGTGGGGGTTGAGTGCTGAAGAGCAGAAGGTAGACGAGTCCCCACCGCTCTGCTGACCCCATAACTGCAAAATCCTGACCACATCTGGTTACATCAGCACAAACACTGCACCCGCTGGGAGCTTCATGGCCAAGCAGCTGCAGCCGTACATCACCAAGCACAATGCTGAGTGTCAGATGGAGCGGTGCAAAACTGTACATCACCAAGCATAATGCTGAGCAGCTGCAGCCGTACATCACCAAGCACAATGCTGAGCGTCAGATGGAGCAGTGTAAAACTGTACATCACCAAGCACAATGCTGAGTGTCAGATGGAGCAGTGTAAAACTGTACATCACCAAGCACAATGCTGAGCAGCTGCAGCTGTACATCACCAAGCTCAATTCTGAGCGTCAGATGGAGCGGTGCAAAACTGTACATCGCCAAGCACAATGCTGAGCAGCTGCAGCCGTATATCACCAAGCATAATGCTGAGCATCAGATGGAGCAGTGTAAAACTACACATCACCAAGCACAATGCTGAGCATCAGATGGAGCAGTGTAAAACTGTACATCACCAAGCTCAATGGTGAGCAGCTGCAGCCGTACATCACCAAGCACAATGCTGAGTATTGGATGCAGCAGTGTAAAGCTGTATATCACCAAGCACAATGCCAAGCATCAGATGGAGCGGTGCAAAGCTGTACATCACCAAGCACAATGCCAAGCATCATATGGAGCGGTGTAAAGCTGTACATCACCAAGCACAATGCCAAGCATCGGATGGAGCGGTGTAAAGCAGTACATCACCAAGCACAAAGCCGAGCGTTGGATGGAGCAGTGTAAAGTTGTACATCACCAAGCACAATGCAAGCAGTTGTAGACGTACATCACCAAGCACAATGCAAAGCGTCAGATGGAGTGGTGTAAAGCCGCCACCACTGGACTCTGGAGGTGACGTGTTCTGTGCAGTGATGGATCACACTTCTCAATCTGAGTCTGATAAACGAATCTGGGTTTGGTGATTCCAGGGGAATGTTACCTGCCTGACAGCGGTAAACCATTGTGGAGCAGGGATATGGGGTTCTTTTCACTGCTTGGCCTCGACACCCTCAGCATACATTAAGGAATTCTTATTAAAAATCATACAATGGTAGAATTGGACGGAACCTCATGAGCCATTGGGTCCAACTCCCCTTGAGTACACATTTTCCTAAATCATTCCACCTATATATTTATCCAGCTTCTGCTTGAAGATTTCCATTCATGGAGAGTCACGACCTCCCATGGCAGCCTATTGCTTCAGTACCCCCCCCTGCAATTTGTGGACAATTGTAGCTTCCAGGCCCTTATCTGTTCCCCATGTCTGTGCCCAGTGCACAAGGTCTATAAAGACGTGGTTGGGGGAATTTGATTGAAGAACCTGACCGACCGCCCAGATCCCAGACCCCAACCCCATCCTAAAAACTTAGATAGTGAGCCTGGCCCTTCCTCCATCAATGTCTAACTCACAACTGTTCTTCTGGAAGAAGGGGTAAAAATGTCCACAGACGTAGTAGTAGTGAGGACGAAGGGTTAAAAACCACGCTGCCATATTCCACCAGACATCAAAGGGTGAATATAATACTGTATTGTATTTGAGTTGCTGCAGTAATCCTAGGCCCTAGGGTGATACCGTGTGTGAGTCACCCAACAGGGGATCTTAGATATTGTACGGTATATATGTTTGTTGGCTACGCGATGACTCTACTTATGAACAATGAATATAATATTGATTTATTAGTCAATGCGTTTCAGGGCTCCCTGAAACATGGCCATATGATATTGATTTGTCCTGAGGAAGGGGCCAGGGAGCCCTGAAACGCGTTGACTCATAAATCAATATTATATTCACCCTTTGATGTTTCATGGAATACGGCAGCGCAGTGTTTAACCCTTCATCCTCCCTACTCTATGAACCGCGCTGGGGACTGCAGCAGCCGTGATCTGCTTTTATTGTGGTTGTGACTCTCACAACCACACAAGGTGAAGCCTCCGATACCTATTTGTGGAGGGTAAATGTCCTGGTGATGATATGCTATTACCAACAGCATGGAAGCTGTGCTCGATAGATGCAAATCCAGAGTAATGGCCAAAATCTGAGAAACCAGTGCGAAATAAGCAAACGCTTGTTGAATTGAAGAATTATTGTACAGTTTTGATCAAATGAAAATAATCTGAAAATCCTGCTTTATCAGATATCCCTATGAGATAATATGAAGGTAGGGAAAGAGGGCTGTGGAGTCGGAGTCATGGAGTCAGAATCATGGAGTCAGAGTCATGGGGTCAGGGTCAGTGGAGTTGAAGTCAGTGGAGTGGGAGTCAGCAGAGTTGGAGTCATGGAGTCGGATGAGTCATGGAGTCGAAGTCATGGAGTCAGAGTCATGGAGTCAGAGTCATGGAGTCAGAGTCATGGAGTCAGTTGAGTCTGAGTCAAATTCAGGTAAATTGAGGTGTTGTAGTCGGAGGTTTGGCTTACCGAGTCCACAGCCCTGTAGGGAATTGCACTTTAAGCAACTCTTCCAACTATGCAATGGTGAATAAAGACGGCATTCATGTGACTAAACATCAGGGCACAATGCTCCTAACATTACCTGCCGCTACAATGGTCAGATTGTGCTTGCACCCGTGCTGTCGGCCTCCATATTTCCAGCTCAGATCTTTAGAGCGTGCTGGCACTGATTGCTGCTCACACGACCTGTGTTATGGAAGCACTTGGGCTATAGATACATAACTGGCAGCCATTCAGATATCATAACATCCCAGACATAAAGATCACACACGTCGGCGGATCTATCTGCAGACACCACCCTGTAAGGTGCAGTTCGGAGCCGCGAGCCAAGGATCTGCCTTTCATAAACAGCTCAACACTCAGGTTCTTTAAACAGTCAGAAGAGAGCGAAAGAAGGAAAGGATGTCTGCGCTCTCAAGAGAAGAGCCAAACGCGTCACTCACATTTTATTGGGTTTTAAAAGAATCTATGTCAAACGTCCCAATACTAGCACACCCATAGGAACAGATCACTTTCGATCTCCTTATTCCGCCATCTGATCATCCAGGAGTTACCGTATATTATTCACCAACAATTGAAAATTTGATCAACAAACTTTCTACAACTTCCAATGAACCAATGAAACAAAAACCAAATAAATACAACAGAACTAATGTAACCAGTGAAACCTTTACAGACTACTGCAGTCACATTATTCACCCCCCTCATGACAAGCGTCTTTAGCACTTAGAAGAGTCCCTCTAGCTGCTATAACCTGCTGCAAACATGATACACAGCCAAACACCAGTATCTGGCAGCGTTTCCGAGGAATTTTAGACCATTCCTAAAGGACAATGACCTCCAGGTCACTAATATTCATGGGTTTGTGTTCTGCAACTGCATTCTTTAAATCAAAACAAAGATGTTCTATGATGACCACTCCAGAATCTTCCAGGACTTCTGAAACCAAGCATTGGTGGACTTTGAGGATTGATTGAGATTATTGTCCTTTTGTAAGGTCCAATGACAAGCCAAGCTTCAGCTTTCTCATTGACGGCACAATGCTTTGTCCTAGGTCTAGGACTTCCTAAATCTTGATTGAAACCATCTTGCCTACCATGTGCTACAGATTTCCATTGCCAGAGCAAGCAATGTAGCCCCAGCGAATCACTGAGCCACTGCCATGCTTCACAATAGACACCACTGAACCACCATGATACTACACTATAGACACCACTGAGCCATCGCCATGCTTCACTCTAGACACCACTGAGCCACCACCATGCTTCACTCTAGACATCACCGGGCCACTGCCCTGCTTCACTGTAGACATCACCAAGCCACTGCTCTGCTTTACTCTAGACATCACCGATCCACCTACATGTTTCACTCCAGACATCACTGAGTTACCGCCATGCTTTACTGTAGAAATCATTAGGCTACCAACATGCTTCACTAGAGACATCACTGAGCCACCACCATGCTTCACTATAGACACCACTGAGCCACCGCCCTGCTTCACTCTAGACATCACCGGGCCACCACCATGTTTCACTCCAGACATCACTGAGTTACCGCCATGCTTTACTGTAGAAATCATTGTGCTACCAACATGCTTCACTCTAGACATCACTGACCCACTACCATGCTTCACTATAGACATCACTGGGCCACTGCCCTGCTTCACTGTAGACATCATCAAGCCACTGCCCTGCTTTACTCTAGACATCACCGATCCACCTACATGTTTCACTCCAGACATCACTGAGTTACCGCCATGCTTTACTGTAGAAATCATTAGGCTACCAACATGCTTCACTAGAGACATCACTGAGCCACCACCATGCTTCACTATAGACACCACTGAGCCACCGCCCTGCTTCACTCTAGACATCACCGGGCCACCACCATGTTTCACTCCAGACATCACTGAGTTACCGCCATGCTTTACTGTAGAAATCATTGTGCTACCAACATGCTTCACTCTAGACATCACTGACCCACTACCATGCTTCACTATAGACATCACTGGGCCACTGCCCTGCTTCACTGTAGACATCATCAAGCCACTGCCCTGCTTTACTCTAGACATCACCGATCCACCTACATGTTTCACTCCAGACATCACTGAGTTACCGCCATGCTTTACTGTAGAAATCATTGTGCTAGCAACATGCTTCACTCTAGACATCACCGACCCACTACCATGCTTCAGCACAAACATTACCTAACAACCACCATGCCTCAGTGTAGACATCACAGAACCAACACCATGCTTAACGGCTGACAACATGACACTCCTATGCTTCACTGTAGACATCACTGAGCCTCTGCCATGCTTCACTCTAGACCTCTCTAATCCACCACAATGATTCATTGTAGATATCATTGAGCCACCACCGTGCTTCACTGTAGACTTCATTGAGTCACCGCCTTGCTTCACTGTAGGCATTACCAAGTAACTGCCATGTTTCACTGTAGACATCACAGTGCCACTATCCATATTTCCCTCTATCACTGAGCCATTGTTATGCTTACCTGTAGACATAATCGAGCACTGCCATGCTTCATTAAAGACAAAAAAGAGCCACCACCATGTTGCCCTGTAGGCAGGTTGTTCTTTTCAGTATGTTTAATACGTGCCTACCTGTGCAAATAGAAACCTCAGTGCCTGCTGCCAGCAAATCTTGTTGCAGGTCTTTAGCAGTTACCTGAGTTTTTTGACCACCGATCACCTCAGGAATGTGTTTTCTGCCATGTCCAGGTAGTGTAGCCGGTGCTCCTATATGACCTTGTACGCTGTGCTTCCATCTATATCTCTAGGAACATTCTACGTCTTTGCTATGGTTGTGTATCCTTTTACTTGTTTGTGCAGGAAATGATCTCTGCTCTGAAGTTTTGTGAGCACGCTCTTGACATCAAATGTCACTGCTAAAAACTCCCAGCACGTCCAGGTATTTCATGTCAAGCACTCCTGATGCAACTAAGTAAACCGCTGATTATAAGGATTCTGCAAATAAATATTAAACTTGGAGTCCTTTGGATGTACCCAGTGTGCGGTAGTGTTTACTGAGTGTGTTGGGGAACACTCTATTTGTCACACAAGTGACGCACGTGGCAACTTTTTCTGTATAAACATGTCCAGCCGGTTTATTAAAGATACCATAACGTAGACTATAGTATAGTCCTTCTCAACTCCTCGGTAGGAATAGTACACACACTGTGGCAGCTACGCCCGCCAGGCTTCGGATACGTCCCTCAGCAAGGTAATAACATCAATGTCCATATCATGGTCTTTTACCTTTTACTGGGTACAGCTGCTTCTATCAGCTCTGCTCCATCAGAGTTGTAGTTTAAGGTTCTCCAGACATGGTCTCCAGTCCTTCAAGAAATAACTGCTTCTGATCCCAAGCACAGAGACCCAGTCCTCTGAGTGTGTGTCCTTCAAACACCTCGAGACCAGCTCTACTCTCAGGCATGCACGTTTGCAATGGGGACCAAATACATCACAGACCATATGATCCATCAGGAGTCTCATATCCATGAGATACACTTATGGGAGGTATGTGGATGTTCAGTCCCTCCCATCAGTTCTGAACATCCTATAAAACCAGCCCTTAACATAAAAAATAAGATTCCTGGTACTTTAAGTCCATATCGCATCAGATCTCCATCTCCATATACATAGCCGGTATACCTCACACCAGCTTATACAATAACCATCTGGAGCCAAAATGAAATGCCATATTCCAATATTCCTCCCTTATAATACTGCTATACACTACTAATTGATACAGAGAGTTTTAGTTTTCCGCCAGATTTGTTTCGCCTTTGGAAACCCTGTAGTTGATGGGGACCCTTTGCTACTGCCCAGTTTGCCTTCCCCTCATGTTGCGATGAGAGAACCCCTTTAAGTCCCATTCATTAGCGCTGTTCACTAGTAAGAGGAGACTATTAGAATTTAGCTCTAGACATAAATGGAGAAGAAAATATTTTGCAGCTTTAATCAGTAGAAGGAAAGGAAAGCTTTCATGGAACTTTCCCGAAATGTTGTTCTGAAGTGGTTCTCCTGACCCCGATATTCAGGTCATACATGGCTGATTGCTCCATTGTATCCACATACATTACACAGTGACTGAAGTGTACAGAGCCATGTCTTGGAATTTGCCTTCCACTTGAAGACAGTATCTCTTATCTTAAACATACAAGATTGTGTGCTGGTAATATATATATATTATAATGATAGGTTATCAGACATGCGAGATAAGAGACACTAATTAATACCTAGGACTCTTAGTGGCATAAAGACAGTGTGAGACTGGGATTGCAGGGGCCCACCAGTAACATTAACTCTGGGGGCCACTGATCAACCACATGCAACTATTACTTTCACAAATTTACCTATGCTTCTATATAGTAACAATCTGGGTAGTTTGTAAAATGAATGCCAAGATGATTTGTCTGTACAAATGAGACAAGTGTATTGTGCCAACTACTGACTATGTTGGGGGTAAGTGATATAGTACTACAAAGGGGCCCACCAGAGGATTCTCCGGTTCTCCAATGGGCCAGTCCAATAGGCCCACAGGAGGATTCTCCTGTGGGCCGGTCCAAAGGAGCCCAACGAAGGATCCTCATGTTCTTCAATGGGCCAGTCCAAAAAGGCCCACTATAGGATTTTCCTGTTCTCCAATGTGCCAGCCCAAAGGGGCCCACCAGAGGATTCTCCTGTTCTCCAATGCTCCAGTCCAAAAGGGCCCACCAGAAGATTCTCCTGTTCTCCAATGGGCCAGTCCAAAAGGGCCCACCAGAGGATTCTCCTGTTCTCCAATGGGCCAGTCCAAAGGGGCCCACCAGAGGATTCTCCTGTTCTCCAATGTGCCAGCCCAAAGGGGCCCACCAGAGGATTCTCCTGTTCTCCAATGCTCCAGTCCAAAAGGGCCCACCAGAAGATTCTCCTGTTCTCCAATGGGCCAGTCCAAAAGGGCCCACCAGAGGATTCTCCTGTTCTCCAATGGGCCAGTCCAAAGGGGCCCACCAGAAGATTCTCCTGTTCTCCAATGGGCCAGTCCAAAAGGGCCCACCAGAGTATTCTCCTGTTCTCCAATGGGCCAGTCCAAAGGGCCCACCAGAAGATTCTCCTGTTCTCCAATGGGCCAGTCCAAAGGGGCCCACCAGAGGATTCTCCTGTTCTCCAATGGGCCAGTCCAAAAGGGCCCACCAGAAGATTCTCCTGTTCTCCAATGCGCCAGTCCAATGGACCCACTGGAGGATTCTCCTGTGGGCCGGTCCAAAGGAGCCCACTGAAGGATCCTCATGTTCTTCAATGGGCCAGTCAAAAGGGGCCCTCCAGAGGATTCTCCTGTTCTCCAATGCGCCAGTCCAAAAGGGCCCACCAGAGGATTCTCCTGTTCTCCAATGCTCCAGTCCAAAAGGGCCCACCAGAGGATTCTCCTGTTCTCCAATGGGCCAGTCCAAAGGGGCCCACCAGAAGATTCTCCTGTTCTCCAATGGGTCAGTCTAAAAGGGCCCACCAGAGGATTCTCCTGTTCTCCAATGGGCCTGTCCAAAGGGGCACACCAGAAGATTCTCCTGTTCACCAATGGGCCAGTCCAAAGGGGCCCAGCAGAGGATTCTCCTGTTCACCAATGGGCCAGTCCAAAGGGGCCCAGCAGAGGATTCTCCTGTTCTCCAATGGGCCAGTCCAAAAGGGCCCACCAGAAGATTCTCCTGTTCTCCAATGCGCCAGTCCAATGGACCCACTGGAGGATTCTCCTGTGGGCCGGTCCAAAGGAGCCCACTGAAGGATCCTCATATTCTTCAATGGGCCAGTCCAAAGGGGCCCACCAGAGGATTCTCCTGTTTTCCAATGGGCAAGTCCAAAGGGGCCCACCAGAGGATTCTCCTGTTCTCTAATGGGCCAGTCTAAAGGGGCCCACCAGAAGATTCTCCTGTTCTCTGGTTGGGCACGTCCAGGCTCTAATGATGTCAATCTAAATTTGTACACATTAGTCGACATTGAAAAACTGAATATGTTCTTTATGTGGACATGGGAATACCTTAAGTAGCGGTTTCTCATCCCTGAAAACAAAAGGATTGGGTATGTCGAAATCCAACTGCCCAATCCTTACCTCCAACGAGTGCATCATTTCAGTGGATGCAGAAGTAAATGTTGCACCTACGGTAGGCCCAGATAACCAAGCACAGGGTCAACTGTGCCCTAAACACTGAGCCACTTATGGTGGGTTTACACGCCGCGATATCGGCGTCCAACTCCAACCCAACTCCGACAAAAAGTCACGTGGGTCGCGAGTTGGAGCCGATATCGGGCGCGCGTTGTACGGTTTGAGCGTACAACGCGATCCTGGAACGATGCCAAAACGATATCGGAGTTGAATAGCAGAGCTATTCAACTCCCCGATATTGCAAGGCCGTTGTAGCAGGATCGCTGCGTGTGACAGCCCAACTCCGATGCGTACTCGCACCTCACCCATTAACTCCCATGTTAAATGGTCGTTACTGGGTTGGTGGGCGTACACATCGGAGGGACGTTGTTTACCGATATCGCAGCGTGTAAACCGGCGATGCGATATCGGGAAAAGCACTCAAAAAATGCGCGCTCCCGCGGCGTTGCCTCCGATATCGCGCCGATATCAGGACGTGTAACCCCACCATTAGAGAAGGGTTTATGATCATTACCTGTCTGAAAATTGTTTTTTCAATATTGATGGCCTACAGGAGAAGCCATTAATATCAGGTCGTTGATAGTCCACATTGGCACCACAATGCCTTCTACATTGTGGCCCCTGTGCTCCAGATTGGTACAGCGCTGTGTCCCAATACAATCAAGAGTCAGTTATCTGGGAAACCACAGTGTCCGCTGCTGGTGATTATGTTACTGCCTGCAAAGAACTTTCTTGGCAATAAAACCAGCAGAGCAGCAGTGCAGAACAGCAGAGATTCTGCAGAGCATTACAGCAGAGTGGTTATGCAGAGCATTACAGCAGAGGAACCCTGCAGAGCATTACAGCAGAGGGGTTATGCAGAGCATTACAGCAGAGGGGCTCTGCAGAGCATTACAGTAGAGGGACTCTGAAGAGCATTACAGCAGAGGGGCTCTGCAGAGCATTACAGCAGAGGAGCTCTGCAGAGCATTACAGCAGAGGGGCTCTGCAGAGCATTACAGCAGAGGGGCTCTGCAGAGCACTACAGCAGAGGGGCTCTGAAGAGCATTACAGCAGAGGGGCTCTGCAGAGCATTACAGCAGAGTGGTTATGCAAAACATTACAGCAGAGGGGCTCTGCAGAGCATTACAGCAGAGGGGTTATGCAGAGCATTACAGCAGAGGGGTTATGCAGAACATTACAGCAGAGTGGTTATGCAGAGCGTTACAGCAGAAGGGTTTTGCATAGCGTTACAGCAGAGGGGTGCAGCAGAAGAGAGGCGCTGCAGAACAACACAGGGTTGTCAGCGTGAGTTTTCATTTTTTTCTGGACTATCAAAAAATCACGGACAGATAATATTTTTTATACGGGCATATTGGAAAACCATAATAAATCATTCTGATGATAAGTGATCGGGGTCTATAACCCATAATTCTGATCAGACATCAGCAGTGGTCATTGTAAAATGCTGATAATTACGGTCAGGTAAGCTGTACCAGGTTTATAAGCTTCAAAAAAAAATCACGGATGTCTTACATTTTTTTACAGACAGCAAAAAAGTTTCATATGTTTTCAGACTGTCCTAGAATTGCTGGATGATTGGCAACCCAGTGCAGCATAGGAGTGCTGCAGAGCATTGCAGTAGAGCGGTGCTGCAGAGCATTGCATTAAAGTGGTGCTGCAGAGCATTGCAGTAGAGTGGTGTAGCAGAGTATTAAAGCACAGAGGTACAGCAGAGGGATACAGCAAATAGGTGCTGCAGAGCATTGCAGTAGAGCGATGCTGCAGAGCATTGCATTAAAGCGGTGCTGCAGAGCATTGCAGTAGAGCGGTGCAACATACTATAAGAGCACAGAGGTACAGCAGAGAGGTGCTGCAGACAATGCAGTAGCGAAGTGCTGCAGATCATTACAGCATGTGGTGAATCGGCCACTGAACCTGGCAGCTCTACAGCGCCTCTCGTTAAACTCAGGCTAGTCAGGGAACTACCTGAGGATAAAAGAAAGGCCGCAGCTGCCCTGTCAGTACTGGTTTATTAAGGCACCTCTCAGTGAGTGTGATATATGCTTTCTGGTCTGGGACCAGAAGCACTTATAATAACATCCACTCCATCACTGATAGAGGCCCTGAATAACCTCAAGTACTAATGGTTGACACCAGTTCCTCATTTGATACAAGGCCGGTCCGTGGTCGGGCTTATATTGGATCAGAAACCAACCGAGGTAGTGTTAAATGAGCACACGGACGTGGGGGGTTGTGATGACCCTATTGGTACACTAGAATATTAGTTATCTTAATGCTGGGGCACCACAGGGCAGCATGGGCCAACCCGGTTCCTGGGTATACTCTGGCTTTGCTGAAATTATGCCCTTCAGTAGAATACTAAGATGTAGAGGAGATGGGACATTTTTATACTGTAAGAAGCTCTCCCACCTCACACTCATCTCACATCCATCACCTGCCTCGGTGATGTCCTATAGCTCGCACCCCCTGAGTTGAAATATAAGATATACAAAAGTTATTATTGCCCATAACTTTGCCTGTGAATGTCATAGGCGGAAGACAATGTTCTCTTATTTTCAGTTATGATTTTACCTATGCACTGATATGACACATGACTACTCTGCTGGTACCCTACTGGCCAATCTCAAGTTTAGGGTACTTACGGTGCTCCTGCGTTTAAATGAAATATGTGCTAGGATCGTCTGAATTTCTGGATGCGATATTTATGCTTGACATTTTTATATGAGTGACGGCTCATAAAATATTAAGACTATACTCTTGGAGTCTCTCAGTCTGGGCAGTAATTAACTCTTCCATTGAGTCTGCAGATAGAGGGAATTCATTCTCACATTTAGCTGGCAAATCCCCTGATGGTCATCCTTTTGGATAATAGCAGGGAGATTTCATGGTCCCCTAATCTCCATTTCATAGGAGCACTATTGTGTGATCATTTGGTGTTTCCTCAGGTTGATTAACATATTCCCTTTCCTAGAGATGACTTGCCTTAGTCCAAAAAGCTGTATGATTGGAGTGAGGGATAGTGTTATCTGACAACATGGCTGCCACTGGAATACTGCTCAATCCCCACAAATATTGCTTATTCATTACACAGCATAAATGCTGCAGAGGAGTATAGTAAAGAGGTGCTGCGGTGCATTACGACATTATAGTTCTGCAGAGCATTACATTATTGTTCTGCAGATGCGCTGGAGGGTGAGTGGTATTAAAGAGCATCACAGCAGAAAACATGAGGGGTGCTATAGAGCATTTCAGCAGAGGAGTGCTGCAGAGCATCACAGCAAAGAGGTTCTGCAGAGCATTACAGCAGAGAAGTGCTTGCTATGTCCTTCACTGTGCAGTCAGAGGATATAACAGCCCACAGAGCCTTCCTGCTGACCCTGCCTCTGTGTACAGCAATAACAGAGATCAGGTCTGATCCAACAAACCACAACACTAATAGAGTCTAAGAACCAGCGTTTCCCATCCGGCCATTTATTAACCTCAAAGGATCACAAAGACTTTCTGTACCTGGAGAGACAAATAGAAGGGCCTATAGGTTCATCACAGGTGAACTTCACATGATGGCACCTGAGACAGGTTCAGATAACGGACATGTTTGGCCGCGGAGAGGAAAAGCACGTATTCATAGTTACAGGATTGGGCAAGAGAGGATCCGAGCAAACAAAGACAGACAGTATTGTGTTACCCCGATGCCAAAACATTTACCGATCAATTGTGAATGCACAAACGCTGCTCTGAAAGGGGAGAAATAAGGCTGTATAACACAATACATATAACCTGACACGTGTGTAAACAACGCTGCGGTCACATCATACAGAGGCGCCGCTTATCACATAGGCACCGCTTATCACATAGGAGCCACTTATCACATAGGAGCCGCTTATCACATAGGCACCGCTTATCACATAGGCGCCGCTTATCACATAGGCGCCGCTTATCACATAGGCACCGCTTATCACATAGGCACCGCTTATCACATAGAAGCCGCTTATCACATAGTAGCCGCTTATCACATAGGCACCGCTTATCACATAGGAGCCGCTTATCACATAGGAGCCACTTATCACATAGGAGCCGCTTATCACATAGGCACCGCTTATCACATAGGAGCCACTTATCACATAGGAGCCACTTATCACATAGGCACCGCTTATCACATAGGAGCCACTTATCACATAGGCACCGCTTATCACATAGGAGCCACTTATCACATAGGAGCTGCTTATCACATAGGCGCCACTTATCACATAGGAGCTGCTTATCACATAGGAGCCACTTATCACATAGGAGCCACTTATCACATAGGAGCCGCTTATCACATAGGCACCGCTTATCACATAGGAGCCGCTTATCACATAGGAGCCGCTTATCACATAGGCACCGCTTATCACATAGGAGCCGCTTATCACATAGGAGCCACTTATCACATAGGAGCCGCTTATCACATAGGAGCTGCTTATCACATAGGCGCCACTTATCACATAGGCACCGCTTATCACATAGGAGCGCTTATCACGTAGGCACCACTTATCACATAGGAGCCGCTTATCACATAGGAGCTGTTTATCACATAGTCGCCACTTATCACATAGGAGCCGCTTATCAAATAGGCACCGCTTATCACATAGGAGCCGCTTATCACATAGGAGCTGCTTATCACATAGGAGCCGCTTATCACATAGGAGCTGCTTACCACATAGGAGCCGCTTACCACATAGGAGCCGCTTACGACACAGGCGCCACTTATCACATAGGCACCGCTTATCACATAGACACCGCTTATCACATAGGAGCTGCTTATCACATTGGCACCGCTTATCACATAAGCACCACTTATCACATAGGCGCTGCTTATCACATAGGAGCCGCTTACCACATAGGCGCAACTTATCACATAGGCACCGCTTATCACATAGACACCGCTTATCACATAGACACAGCTTATCACATAGAAGCCGATTATCACATAGGCGCCACTTATCACATAGGCACCGCTTATCACATAGGAGCCGCTTATCGCATAGGAGCCGATTATCACATAGGCGCCACTTATCACATAGGCACCGCTTATCACATAGGAGCCGCTTATCGCATAGGAGCCGCTTATCATATAGTCGCCACTTATCACATAGGCACCGCTTATCACATAGGAGCCGCTTATCACGTAGGCACCACTTATCACATAGGAGCCGCTTATCACATAGGAGCTGTTTATCACATAGTCGCCACTTATCACATAGGAGCCGCTTATCAAATAGGCACCGCTTATCACATAGGAGCCGCTTATCACATAGGAGCTGCTTATCACATAGGAGCCGCTTATCACATAGGAGCTGCTTACCACATAGGAGCCGCTTACCACATAGGAGCCGCTTACGACACAGGCGCCACTTATCACATAGGCACCGCTTATCACATAGACACCGCTTATCACATAGGAGCTGCTTATCACATTGGCACCGCTTATCACATAAGCACCACTTATCACATAGGCGCTGCTTATCACATAGGAGCCGCTTACCACATAGGCGCCACTTATCACATAGGCACCGCTTATCACATAGACACCGCTTATCACATAGACACAGCTTATCACATAGAAGCCGATTATCACATAGGCGCCACTTATCACATAGGCACCGCTTATCACATAGGAGCCGCTTATCGCATAGGAGCCGCTTATCATATAGTCGCCACTTATCACATAGGAGCCGCTTATCACATAGGAGCGCTTATCACATAGGAGCCACTTGAAGTGTAAATGCTGTATGTAGAAAGGATCTAACAGAGGTAGCAATCATATCTACACCCTGGTGCTCCGCAGTCAACATTACACATAGGAGATGGCATGCTGGCACAGATTTTGCACTGGGGTGCAGGATCTTAATGTCACCTGTCTGCACTAGTGTTTGGGGTGAGGATCATCATCAATCAGAGGACCCAGGGGACCGGTGGCGTAACTTGGAGTTCATGGGCCTTAATGCAAAAGCTCCCCCGGAACCCCTCAATTATGCATCTTTACTAGCATTATTCTTTTTCTATAGGCTAAAGGGACTTTTGGGGCCCCTTAAGCTTCAGGGCCCAGGTGCTATTGCAACCCCTGCAGCTACTGATGACTCTGGTCCCTGGGCCCAGTCCTTCCATAAGTTACATGTAGAGTATATATGATTTGCTGCAGATCTCCCCAGTGGTGACAGCTGATATAATCAGTGCCAGACATACAGCAGCATCTCAATGAATTAGAATGTCATCAAAAAGTGAATTTATTTCAGTAATTCAATACATAAAGTGAAACATATATTATATAGAGTCATTATACACAGAGGGATCTATTAAAAGTGTTTATTTCTGTTAATGTTGATGATTATGTCTTAAAGCCAATGAAATCCCAAAGGTCATTATCTCAGAAAATTAAAGTAGGGAGGATGGAGGGTCTGAGAGATAAAATATGACCTAAATAGATATCAGAGGCTTCACCTTCTGTGGTTGTGAGAGTCACAACCACTATAAAAGCAGATCACGGCTGCTGCATTTCCATATGTCAGCTTTTTTCTGCACCAAAACCTGAAAGTTCTGTTCATACCAGGAGAAATCCTGCATTTTTGGTGTATTGTTGCTGCGTTTTTATTGTGTTTTTCCTATAGAACAAAGCAAAAATGCAGAAAAGTATTGACATGCTCATTCTTGCAAAAACAAAGCTTCAGCAGTGTGTGTGCCTGACTTTTCCAGAATCACATAGGTTTGGCTGGGAATGAAAAACGCAGGTTAAGATTAGCATAGATTTGCATAAAACCAAGGTAAAAAAAAAACGCCCTGTGTGAACATAGCCTAAGTCAGACCCGGCATGCATGGGCAGATGCCGGGGCCCTGAAGCAATGAGAGGGCCCACAGCTGTCTGTGAGGGAAGCAGAGGAGACCCGCTCACAGATAGTGGCCATCTCTCCCTCTCTTCTCTCCTGCTCTGTACTGATCTATGTGCTCGGTACACAGCAGGAGAGAAAGCTTAGCTGAATGGAGGCTGAAGGACCTTCCAGTTCCAGTCATGTGACTGATCATGTGACTGAAATCAAGGTCCTAAAAGAAAGTGCTTAACTTCTGCAGCCTCTGTGCAGCTCCCAGTGCCTCCTCTCCTGCTCTGCGCCGATCAAGATAATCTAAATGTGGTAATATATGTGTGTGTCTGTGTGTCTGATTGTGTCTCTCTGTGTATCTATATCTTTATTTCTGTTTACATGTGTGTGTATTTGTGTATATCTGTATTTGTGTATCTGCATGTAGCAGAGCTGTGTGTGTACCTGTATGTACAAATATTATATATGTAGCAGATCTAGGTGTGTAGTGTGAATGTAGTGTCCATGTGGCAGAGCTGGGTGTGTATCTGTATGTGCATGTATTGTTCATGCAGCAGAGCTGTGTATATGTATGTACATGTATTGTATATGTGAGTAGAGATGTGTGTGTTTGTATGTGCATGCATTGTACATGTAGAAGAGCTGGGTATGTAGTGTCCATGTAGCAGAGCCATACGTGTATCTGTATGTGCAGTGCACATAAGGCAGAGCTGCGTGTATCTGTATGTGCATGAATTAGGCATGTACCAGTGCTGTGTGTGCATCTGTATGTTCATGTAGTAGAGCTGTGTGTGTGTATTATGCGTAGTGTGCATGTAGCAGAGCTGTGTGTTTACATGTGCACGTAGCAGAGCCATCTATGTCTATGGACATGTATGTCTATGTGTAGTGTGCATGTAGCAGAGCTGCGTGTATCTGTATGTGCATAAATTGGGCATGTACCAGTGCTGTGTGTGTATCTGAATGTTCATGTAGTAGAGCTGTGTGTACTATGTATAGTGTGCATGTAGAAGACCTGTGTGTTTAGCAGAGTCATGTATGTCTATGGGCATGTAGCAGAGCTGTGTGTGTCATATACAATTTGGAGGGGCAGGGGCAGAGTGTAAAAGGGGCCCATTAAGACTCTTTCACCCGTGGCCCACAAAAATCTGGAGCTGGCCCTGATAGCCATGTACCATCACTGTGGGTCATGTACCATCAATGAGGGCCATGTACCATCACTGGGGGCTATGTACCATCACTGAGGGCTATGAAACATCACTGGGGGCTATGTACCATCACTGGGGGCTATGTACCATCACTGAGGGTTATGTACCGTCACTGAGGGCTATGTACCGTCACTGAGGGCTATGTACCGTCACTGAGGGCTATGTACCGTCACTGAGGGCTATGTACCATAATTGAGGTCTATGTACCATCACTGGGGGCTATGTACTGTCACCGAGGGCTATGTACCATCATTGAGGGTTATGTACCATCACTGAGAGCTATGTACCTTTACTGTGGGCTATGTACAGTCACTGGGGGCTATGTACCGTCACTGCGGGCTATGTACCATCACTGAGGGCTATGTACCATCACTGCGAGCTATGTACCGTCACTGGGGGCTATGTACCATCACTGGGGGCTATGTGCCATCACTGGGGCTATGTACCATCACTGGGGGCTATGTACCATCACTGGGGGCTATGTACCATCACTGGGGGCTATGTACCATCACTGGGGGCTATGTGCCATCACTGGGGCTATGTACCATCACTGGGGGCTATGTGCCATCACTGGGGGCTATGTACCATCACTGGGGGCTATGTACCATCACTGGGGGCTATGTACCATCACTGGGGGCTATGTACCATCACTGGGGGCTATGTACCATCACTGGGGGCTATGTACCATCACTGGGGGCTATGTGTCATCACTGGGGACTATGTACCGTCACTGGGGACTATGTACCGTCACTGAGGGCTATGTACCGTCACTGGGGTCTATGTACCATCACTGGGGGCTATGTACCATCACTGGGGGCTATGTGTCATCACTGGGGACTATGTACCATCACTGGGGACTATGTACCATCACTGAGGGCTATGTACCGTCACTGAGGGCTATGTACCGTCACTGGGGTCTATGTACTATCACTGGGGGCTATGTACCATCACTGGGGGCTATGTACCATCACTGGGGGCTATGTACCATCACTGGGGGCTATGTACCATCACTGGGGACTATGTACCATCACTGGGGGCTATGTGTCATCACTGGGGACTATGTACCGTCACTGGGGACTATGTACCATCACTGAGGGCTATGTACCGTCACTGAGGGCTATGTACCGTCACTGGAGTCTATGTACTGTCACTGGGACTATGTACCATCACTGAGGGCTATGTACCATCACTGGGGGCTATGTACCATCACTGGGGACTATGTACCATCACTGGGGGCTATGTGTCATCACTGGGGACTATGTACCGTCACTGGGGGACTATGTACCATCACTGAGGGCTATGTACCGTCACTGAGGGCTATGTACCGTCACTGGAGTCTATGTACTGTCACTGGGGACTATGTACCATCACTGGGGGCTATGTACCATCACTGGGGGCTATGTGTCATCACTGGTGACTATGTACCGTCACTGGGGACTATGTACCATCACTGAGGGCTATGTACCGTCACTGGGGTCTATGTACTGTCACTGGGGACTATGTACCATCACTGGGGGCTATGTACCATCACTGGGGGCTATGTACCATCACTGGGGACTATGTACCATCACTGGGGGCTATGTACCATCACTGGGGGCTATGTGTCATCACTGGGGACTATGTACCGTCACTGGGGACTATGTACCGTCACTGGGGACTATGTACCATCACTGAGGGCTATGTACCGTCACTGAGGGCTATGTACCGTCACTGAGGGCTATGTACCATCACTGGGGGCTATGTACCATCACTGGGGGCTATGTACCATCACTGAGGGCTATGTACCATCACTGGGGGCTATGTACCATCACTGGGGGCTATGTACTGTCATAGGGGTCATATCCAGCATAGGGGGGCTTGTACCAGGATTGGGGAATATATACTCTAGGATGGAGGGTGATGTACCAGGATGAGGGACATATATACTGATTGTAAGACGGACACTGGCATTATAAGACGGGCCCCATTTAACATTAAAAAAAAAAAATCTCTTTTCTTTCACCAAATTTGGGGGCGCGTCTTATAATCAGGTGCATCTTATAAAGCGAAAACTACAGTATATAAAGGATGCATGCTGGTGTGTGGATGGCTCCGGCGTGACGAGCTGCTTATATTCAGACGTTACTTGAGGTGGATTTTTAATGTCACGTGTTGTGTAAACAGACAGACTTGGAATAGCCTTATTTGTTCATGATGCCTTCGCCTGCAATGTGTTTGCAAAACGAGGACAAGCAATTATGTAAATCATTTTTGTGTTTTGATAACACTTAAAAAAATATATATATACATAACAATTAAAAGGAAAAAAATAAAAAAACAGGGGCGAGGTGAAAAGTTGAACCGAACGGGCCGGAGGTTACAAAACATGGCAGCACATGGAGTGATAAAATTAGACTCAAAGCTGCAAAATTTACGTAAATAAAATTCCTCCTGCCAGATGTAATCAAGGGCGGAAAATCCCAAGAACAGGACGCACAAACTGATATGAGCACGGGAAGGAGCGGAAGAATTTGGACACCTGGAATTAACATGAGACTACTTTATATACCAGGGACAGACGTCTGATACATATATATACATATATAGTGATGATAGATAGATAGATAGATAGATTATCTATCTATCTTGCATAATTTTTCATAAATGTGCTATTGATATCAATTCCTCACCAGATGTTGGTTACAACCCATCCAATCCACACAAGCAAGGGAATCAAACCATAGACGTCCATAATTTAAGTTACGTGTAGTAATAATAAGAAATTACCCAGGGAATAATTATTGAACACAAAGAAAGAGAGGTGCAAAATTATCATGAATTAGAAAGCCATCCTGCCACATAGTGAAAAATAATATCAGCTGGTTCAACTGATGACCTATAATAAGGTGTCTCATACACAAGAAACATCTCATGATGCGTAAAACCAGTGAGCCGTCTCAAGACCTTCATAACCTTAAGGCCACTTTACACACACCAACTTACCTGTCCAACTTCTGAACAACTTACTGGTTGCAGTGAAATCATGGACACATTGCTCCATTTTGTGACTGTGTACAAATGGAACAATGTGTCCATGATTTCACTGCAACCAGTAAGTTGTTCAGAAGTTGGACAGATAAGTTGGTGTGTGTAAAGTGGCCATTATTGTTGCAAAACATACTGATGGCATTGGTTACAGAGGAATTTCTAAACTACTAAAGGCTCCAGTGAGCTTTGTTAGGGACATAATCTGGAAGTAGAAAGAACATTATTTCACCATAAACCTACCATAACCAGGGGCTCCCTGCAATATTTTAGAAAGAGGAGTGAAAAGAAGGGTTGTCTAACAGCCAGTGACTATGGAGTGCTATAGAAAGACATGGATTCAGAAGGTACAATTGTTTCAAAGCAACCAGTGTAATGCACTCCTCCTCCATGGCCTGTCTGCACGCTACTGTCTGCACGCTCCTGTCTGCACGCTCCTGTCTGCACGCTCCTGTCTGCACGCTCCTGGGTGCACGCTCCTGGGTGCATGCTCCTGTGTGCACGCTCCTGTATGCACGCTCTCCTTGCAAGACTCTATTGTTAAACAAAAGGCATGTCGAAAGGTACCGTCACACAGGGACATATCGCCGGCGAATTGCCGGGGATCGCGGGAGCGCGCATCCTGACAACATCGCCGGTGAGATGTCACACTGAGTAACTTACCGGCGATGTCGCCGGCTAGTTGCGCGGCTATCGCTCGCTGGGTTGCCAGCAACCCAGCAAGCGATCACTCGCAATGTTAGATATAGGCGGAATCGCCCGCAACATTGCAGGTTGCCGCGTTACACAGGGCGATCAGGCAGGATCGCCTGAGCAACATCGCCAGGTTTCCCAACATTGTTGGGAAACTGGCGATGTGACTCAGGCGATTCATCGCCTGATTATCGCCCTGTCACACGAGGCAACTCGCCGGCAACCTGGCCACGCCCTCAGTTGCCGGCAACATCGCCGGCGATATGTCCCTGTGTGACGGTACCTTAAGAGCGTTTAAAGTTTGCTCAACAACATTCAGAGAAGTCTGTGAAATACTGTGAGAATATAGTCTGGTCAGATGAGACCAAAACTGAACTCTTTGGATGCCATAATACACCACACCATGTTTGGAGGCCAAAAGGCAAATCATTTGAAAAACATGGGGTGTGGAGCTGTTTTTCAGCATATGGCACTGGAAAACTACCGTACATATGATTGAGGAAGGAGGAATGGACAAATGTACCGAGACATTTTGATAAAAGATTGCTGCCATCTAACTGGATGATGAAGATGAAACACGGGCGACATTTCACAAGACAATGATCCAAACACACAGCCAAGAGAAGGAAAATAAATCTGCTAGAGAGGCTGAGCCGATCACCGGAGCTGAATCCAATAGAAAATGTCTGGAAGGAACTAAAGATCAGAGATCATAGAAGGATCCACTGGATCTGCAGGAAGTGAAGAGTGTTTGTGTGGAAGAATGGCCCAAAATCCACCTGAACAATGCAGGGACTAGTGTCTCCATACAGGATGTGAAGAGTGTTTGTGTGGAAGAATGGGCCAAAATCTACCAGAGCAATGCAGGCGAGTAGTGTCTCCATACAGGAGGCGTCTGGAGCTTCATCACCAGCAAAGGATTTTGTACGAAGTATTAAATAAATTTCATCAACGTGTTCAATACTTTTTCCCTGTGTTCTTTCTCATTATTACACATCACTAAATTTATAGAGATCTATGGTTTGATGTCTTTGCCTGTGTGGATTGGATGGGTTGTTACCGACATCTGGCTTTCCGACCTAGACAATCTCTTCTACATAAAACTAAATAAAAATATGGTGTACTAGTGACCAATCTTTCTACAATCCTGATTATGGTCCTTCTAAAACTGCACCCAATAGCACCCCATGCAGCGCTCGTTACCATATAGACCTCGTTAATCCATTTTCTAATTACTTCTAGTATTCGCTCTGTTGCGCAGCTTAAATCCCTATTCGAAAGCTGAAAATATACAAGATTGCGGTGCAACCACAAGTGAATGGCTGGGATCGCCGGCGGTGAGGATATACAGCAGTGGGATGGCACGATGTAATGGGGCTTTAATTTGGGGCTGTTTTTTAACCCTTTCCGTTTCACCATAACTTTCACAGTGCTGAGCTAGATCCTATCCTAAGTGCTCTGCCCTGAAGAGGACCATCTATTGCAGTATTATATGGGCGTTGTATGGCAGTATTATAACAAGGACGGATAGTTTATGCTTTGTGCTGTGAAGATTATGGCAATATCTGGGAGGAGGACCAATGAAAATGTTTTGTTTTGGGGCCTCCGCCGACCTTGGCCTGGATTTTACAATAACTATCCATAGAATATGAAATGTCAGATCTCTCCTTCTTCGATATTCTGGATATATCGCACCGGCTCGGGAGTCTCTCGTACAACTGAAATATAATTAAAGCTTTTTTAGAGTTAAAATCCTTTTATCCAATGTGGCCATTGTGTGATGGTGAAAGAGGAAGCTGCGGGCACGGTGGTGACTTGTTACCTCGTCACCTCCGACTCTAGGGTTAAGATCTGAACACGGTGGCAACCTCCGGGCTCTGTATGATGTCTCCATGTTATGTGGTTTTTACATCGGTGATCTGATTGTTATGTCAGTAGCAGCAGCATAGACATAGGGCGAGGGGAGCTTTCATCACTGAGTGCCCACTACAGGACGCTAATAACAGTGCCAACCACTATCTGTAATAACAGTGCCAACTATAGGACCCTAATAACAGTGCCAGCCACTATCTGTAATAACAGTGCCAACTACAGGACGCTAATAACAGTGCCAACCACTATCTGTAATAACAGTGCCAACTATAGGACCCTAATAACAGTGCCAGCCACTATCTCTAATAACAGTGCCAACTACAGGACGCTAATAACAGTGCCAGCCACTATCTGTAGTAACAGTGCCAACTGCAGGACCCTAATAACAGTGCCAGCCACTATCTGTAATAACAGTGCCAACTACAAGACCCTAATAGCAGTCTATCTCTAATACCAGTGCCAACTACAGGACCCAATAACAGTGCCAGCACAAGACCCTAATAACAGTGCCAGCCATGATCTGTAATAACAGTGCCAACTGCAGGACCCTAATAACAGTATATCTCTAATAACAGTGCCAACTATAGGACCATAATAACAGTGCCAACTACAAGACCCTAATTACAGTGCCAACTACAGGACGCTAAAAACAGTGCCAGCCACTATCTGTAATAACAGTGCCAACTACAGGACACTAATAACAGTGCCAGCCACTATCTGTAATAACAGTGCCAGCCACTATCTCTAATAACAGTGCCAGCCACAAGACCCTAATAACAGTGCCAGCCATGATCTGTAATAACAGTGCCAACTGCAGGACCCTAATAACAGTATATCTCTAATAACAGTGCCAACTACAGGACGCTAATAACAGTGCCAGCCACATCTGTAATAACAGTGCCAACTACAGGACACTAATAACAGTGCCAGCCACAAGACCCTAATAACAGTGCCAACTACAAGACCCTAATAACAGTGCCAACTACAGGACGCTAACAACAGTGCCAGCCACTATCTCTAATAACAGTGCCAGCCACAAGACCCTAATAACAGTGCCAGCCATGATCTGTAATAACAGTGCCAACTGCAGGACCCTAATAACAGTATATCTCTAATAACAGTGCCAACTGCAGGACGCTAATAACAGTGCCAGCCACATCTGTAATAACAGTGCCAACTACAGGACACTAATAACAGTGCCAGCCACAAGACCCTAATAACAGTGCCAACTACAAGACCCTAATAACAGTGCCAACTACAGGACGCTAACAACAGTGCCAGCCACTATCTCTAATAACAGTGCCAGCCACAAGACCCTAATAACAGTGCCAGCCATGATCTGTAATAACAGTGCCAACTGCAGGACCCTAATAACAGTGCCAGCCATGATCTGTAATAACAATGCCAACTGCAGGACCCTAATAACAGTATATCTCTAATAACAGTGCCAACTATAGGACCATAATAACAGTGCCAGCCACAAGACCCTAATAACAGTGCCAACTACAAGACCCTAATAACCATGCCAACCACTATCTCTAATAACAGTGTCAGCCACTATCTCTAATAACAGTGCCAGCCATTATCTCTAATAACAATGCCAGCCACTATCTCTAATAATAGTGCCAACTGCAGGACCCTAATAACAGTGCCAGCCACTATCTCTAATACCAGTGCCAACTACAGGACCCAAATAATAGTGCCAGCCACTATCTCTAATTACAGTGCCAACTACAGGACCCTAATAACAGTGCCAGCCACTATCTCTAATTACAGTGCCAACTACAGGACCCAAATAATAGTGCCAGCCACTATCTCTAATTACAGTGCCAACTACAGGACCCAAATAATAGTGCCAGCCACTATCTCTAATTACAGTGCCAACTACAGGACCCAAATAATAGTGCCAGCCACTATCTCTAATTACAGTGCCAACTACAGGACCCTAATAACAGTGCCAGCCACAATACCTTCATAACAATGCCAGCCACAGGACCCTTCATAGCAGTGCCAGGCACAGAGCTCACATAATACTATCAGATACAGCACTTTCATAACAGTGCCAGACATAGGATCCGCCACAGGACTCTCAATACTTTGGCGTCTATAGCGCCCTCATACCAATGCTAGGTAAAGGACACTCATAACAATGCCAACCATAAAACCCTCATAATAGTGCAAGTCGGAAAACCCTCATAAGAGTGCCAGCGATAGAACCGTAACAGTGCCAGTCACCGAATCTTCATAACAGTCACATCCAGCGATACCCTATAACGCCGCCACCCACAAAACCCCAATAACAATGCTAGGCCACCGGACCCCCGTGACAGTAATAGTAAAAAGACCCTGTGGAGTTCTGCGTCTGGGTGGAACAATGTAACCGCTGTGGTTTGATAGATGGCGGCAGGAAGAGAGCAGCCGGTGCAGCCGTGATCTGGATGTGACTCATGACCCCGCCGCCACCCAACAATGCCAGGAATACTCTCACATGTGCCACTTTCTACACGCGTGTCATGGGCTGACGATACATCTTTATGTATACGGACCCTACAGCAGATCATGAATCCGCAGTGATCAGTTATAGGAATCTATACTGTAGGGTATCATTTATAACCTACTATATAATATGGTAATAAACAGTATCATAATATATAGAACTAGTCCGATTGAAGATTATAAAGCAGGATTAGTGAGTTCTAGGAATTTCTATAGTGATCTCCAGTAATCGGCACACTGACGATTAACAGTCGGAGCACATTTGTTCCAGGTGTAGAATAACGTAATCCTCTAATTTCAGATTATCATGCAAGATCTGTGAATGTGTGATCTACCGGCTGTGCGGGATCTTTCTCCAATAAACCTGGACACCCCCTAACTTCTTTACTTTAGGTAATAGTTGTAAATAGGCAACATTTCCGCACCCTAGGTGGATAGAAGGTAGAGCTCAATGGCTTACAAATCTTCAAAATTTGGATTTTTCGGGTTCTGCAAGTGGTTGAAGTAAAGGGGAAAAGTGGCTCCAAGCCAGACGATGAAAGGAAAGCCATTGTCGAAAGTGCGAAACCACCATCAACGTCAATGGAATAATACATGGGCAATTGAGCCCTGCCTTCCACTTGGATTAGTACCTTCACATTCTACCAAAAGCCTTTTTATATTATATCAATATAAAAAAAATTGAAGGGTGTGAAACATCAAACATGTATATAGAATGTGAAATTATGACTATGTATTGTGAGCCACCTTAACCCCCATCCAAACTTTGGTCACAGCGCTTAGGTGCCATATTGAGCAGCGACCATAGCATCTAAACGGTTAGGTATGGCTGTTATCCCACTAAACCAGTGTGATCGTATAGTCACTGTACAATACTTGTATTGATTTAGAGGTTCTCGTGGGTGGCATGTTGTCATGTTGAAGCACATTACCTGGTACTCTTATGGACAGTGTTTTGGAGGCCACATAAGATAATAAGATAAACTTTATTGATCCCGGAGAAATTACAGTATTACAGCAGCAGAACAAAGATCAAGAACATTTCACACTTTACAAAATAAGTCTACATGGTAAAAGTCCTACCTTTATTTGCCCCAGTGGTCCCCCAGCTAACATTAAACAACCCATCAGAGTTCTAGCAATGGTTTAGTTCATGGGGCCACCAACCGATCAGGTTTTCAGGATTTCCTTAGCATTGCAGAGGGTTGGAATCATCACCAGTGCAGGTGATTATATTATCATCTATGCAATACTAAGGAAATCCTGAAAACATGATCTGTTGGCGGCCCTCGAGGCCTGGCGTTCCCATTGCTGGAACTCTGATGGGTTGTTTAATGGCAGCTTAGGGCTCAAGTTCGGACTTTCATCATGGGGTTTCCAGATGTGTATAAAAACACTGCCTATAATAGTACCAGCTAATGTGCTTCAACACGACAACCACAGTGCCACCCACGAGAACGTCTAATCAATGCAAGTATTGTACAGTGACTATAAGATCAGTGCCAGCAACAATTCAATGCCAAAAACAGGGCCATCATCAGTGTCTGGAGACTTTGGAGACACCTGGGGGCACCACGGAGACTGGAGAATGTAGAGACAATTAAAAGTGATGATCTCTCTCATGCCAAGAAGCCAGAGACCTGTACAATCTTGCCCACTAGTGCCATGTATGAGTGGCGACTATTGTACCCTTTAGGTTATGATGTCATCAGTGGTTCAGTGATGTAAGCATGGACTAGTGTTTGTCTCTGATGCCACCATCCATGAACCACTGATGCCACAACTAGTAATCTGGGAGGCGAGCCAACTCTTCCAAGAGTCGAAGAGGTCTTCTTTTATCGGGAAGCCTCTTGGACATTCCGGGGAAATATGGATGTTTGAATAATCTAAATTAATTTATAGTGATTTCCTGGTTGCAGGTTATCAGGACAAGATTACCCAGCACTTTGCTCCTTTATAGAGTAAAATATAATGATCTCCAGATAGCGGATTATCAGGATGGAGCTCCATGTTACCTAATACCTAATGAATACAGGATAAGGCAAGTGCCAGATAGGCATCTAATTCTTGGTGACCTCCTCGGAGAAAATTATAAGCGAAAGTGTCAATGTACAAAGGGAGGAATTTATCGTCTCAGTACAAGAAGTTTGTCTAAAATCTAAACATAAGAAATAATAATCCCCCGGTAATTGAATTATGATTGTGGTAGTCTTGGCTCTCTCATAATCTAGCTGTCAGTTTAGTTCTAAAATCTCATTGCTGTAAATAAAGTAAATATTTCTGAGTAAAGGCCTATGAATGGGACACGTCTTACCTTTCAGTTGATCGGCTGCTACAATCTGCCCGACTCGTTCCACCACCAAACTGTCCTCCATCAGGTATCGATCATCCAGGTATTTTGCGTTTTCTCCGAAATGTGAACTTTGCCGGCCACGCCGAGCTGCTCCATGAGATTGGCGAGGTTGACGTCGTTTGACCATCACGTCAAACTTGAACCTCCGCATGCCAAGGATGCCACATAACACTGTCCCAGTGTGTACGCCAACACGCATGTTGACCATCTCTTTCTTCTCCTGGCAGAACTGTTCAATAGCCTCAATCATGCCAAGGCCCATCTCAATGCAGCAGTAGGCATGATCTGCCCGTGGCTCGGGGCATCCTGCCACACAGTAGTAGCAGTCACCCAAGGTGCTGATCTTCTCGCATTTGTCTCCTCGCAGAGCCGATCAAAACGGCCAAACAGGTCATTGAGAAGTCCCACTAGGGCGTGAGCGGACTTGTTGGCGCTCATCTTCGTAAATCCTACAATATCGGCAAACAATATGCTGACTTGTTCTATCCTTTGCATCTTGAAGGGCCTGAAGACGATTGGGGTTTTCTGGATAGAAGACTTCTTTTTGCGACTTTTGGGGCTTGACGCTGAATGCCGCTTTACGGAATTCTCACTCTCGTCGTCACCCTGCTTCATTAGGTCATCAGCAATAATCCGTGGCATGACAGAATGAATCATCCTTTCTTTGAGGGCCTTCTCAACTTCTAGATCTTTGCCATGCATGATGGACTGGCCAACCTTTAGGAAAGTGCTGCGTGATCGGACCTCAGACATTATGAAGAGATGCACTCCGATGGCATGAATGCACACGTGCATAGCGCCTTGCTCAAAAGTTCCCAGTGAGCCATCCGGTCAGCCAAAGGAGCAAAACACCCTTCGTCACGAAATTGGTATCCAAATGTCTCAAAAAGTATAGAGTAAACTACCCCAAGACAGGCACTGAGGTACAAGGGCAAGTGCATGACTGAGTAGTGAAGGAGCAAAACCTCCACGCAAATGGAGAAACTGCCAACTTGGGACAAGCAAGAAGTGAAGCGGGAATCGGCAAGGAAGTTAGGTTGGATAGAGCATTGCGGGCAGTTTTAGGAGTCAAGACCTGGAACTGAGAGGCCAAAGTCAAGGCAAAGACAAGCAACGTGACGAGTAAGGAGACTGCCGTGCAGTGCCGAGCGTAGGACTTAGTAAAGGTGAAGAAGAAAAAGCCTAGGCACACCACAAGGAAGCACAAGGTTGGCACAAGGTAGGCAATAAGTTGGGTTTTCATATGGATGCCAAAGTAGATGCTCCACAGGAGCCCAGACACAGAGAGGTACAGTAGAGCGTAGCGAAACCTGCGCTGCGTCTGTGGAAAGCATCTCTCAACGCAGGCCTCCTCCAGGTTACTGGAATCAAACTTTGGGTTCCACCAGTTGGATGTTGACCTTTCGAAAAGCTGGGGGAGCTTCTTCTGTCTTCTGACACCCCCGGCTCCTCCACCCTTCTTGACTCCCGACTCCCCCGAGCTGCAGCTGGACGATATGCTGTATTTGCAACGTTTTGAAGGTGCTTGGTGGTGCTGCCTGTTAATTTTCACCGTTACGCTAGTGCTGTCCCCACTGCCATCACACCTCACCTCCGTATGATGGAGCAGCTGCTGGTTCACCGGAGAAGCCATATTGTCGATATATATATACTTTTTCTGGGACTTTTTTTTTTCCACTTCACACCTCCTTTCGACACCACCAATAACACTACCGCCCCCTCCTAACCTTCAGCTACAAGACTAACAGTAGGGTTTTGACAGCTTTCCAGCCTGCCTAAGGCAGCACTCACTTGCTCCTCCATGCAAAGTAGCCTCTTCTGGTAGCTAAATAGAGTCATTCAGGAAAGAAGAGATCTCCAGATGTAGACGGACCATACCAGAGTAATAAGGCGATGTAGGACATACATTAATGCATGGCAAAGACACCCCGGAAGGTACGGTAGACCATGCCACGGATCATCTCCTTCCTCCTGGAAATATTTCGGAGTGGCTCACTCGGTATTGTGTGCCCAGAGGGAAAAAATAATATTATATTCCATCCACGTTACGGGGGAGACTCCATCCTTATAGGAAAATATTCCAGTGTTCCCAGGATGACATGGTGCATAAGTAACACAAGGACAGAAGCAATTTCCTGAGGATCCCTCTTCTTTTTGGGGGTGCTGGATGGTAATTGCAGTGGGTTTTTTTTTCTGGATCCCTCTTTATGCCATGGCTTTGCAGTGGTGCCTGTTTCCCGATCATTCGCGATCTATGCAGCAGGTTGGGGTTCTCCCCTCTTGGCGGTTAGGGGTGCACAGAGGAGGGATCTGGGGCTTCAGTTCTCTTTGGCCAGACATGAGGGGCCTCACACCAGTACACAGACAGGCCCGCTCGCTCTCTCCTCTCTCTTTCCTGGCTGCTTTTCCTCCTATGCTGGGTTGAGCAGGGAGGGGGGGAAGAGGAGGAGAAGGAGGAGAGAGAATGGGGGCAGGCAATGAGGAAAGGGAGGTGGAGAGAGATGGGAAAAGGGGTAAAGGCAAGAGGAAAGGGAACCACAGTTATGTGATTTCAAGGGGAAAAATGCAAAAGGGATGAATGAGGAGCGAATGTTAGTGATGCAGGAGGAGACGGGTGCAGTCATTAGTGTTACACAGATTACGTAGGCTGCACATGGCCGTGACATACAAATGGAATCGAAGGCTATTGTAATGGCAGCATCGACGGGAAACTGCCCTATCATGATATGGGGGGGCTATTGAAAAAAGGGTCAGGATCACTATACCACCCACAACTACAATGCCCACAGACTTATACCGGGCATATAGTATCTGAGTATGTCTGGCTGGCATGATGTTATTAAAATTGATATGGTATCCTTAATTCCATAGTGCTGTACAAAATACAGATAGAGGTTACAGTAAACAAATTAACAATGACAGAATGGTACAGAGGGGAGAGACCCTGCCCCTGCAGGCTTACATTCTACAGGATGATGGTGAAGGAGTCAATAGGCTGTGGGTTGCAGCAGCTCCAGTAGTGGTGGTGAGGTGACCGCTCTGGTGGTGGTGATGTGGCTGCTCCGGTGGTGGTCGTGAGGTGCCCCCTCTGGTGGTGGTGGGAAGGTGACTGCTCTGGTGGTGGTGAGGTGGCCATTCTGGTGGTGGTGAGGTGGATGCTCCAGTTGTGGTGGTGAGGTGGCCGCTCTGATGGTAGTGGTGAGGTGGGCCGCTCTGATGGTGGAAGTGAGTGGATGCTCCAGTTGTGGTGGTGCTGAGGTGGCCACTCTGGTGGTGGTTAGGTGGCCGCTCTCATGGTGGTGGTGAGGTGGCTGGGGGTAGTTTTGATGGGGACATATATGCCAGGAAGGGCCCAGGCTGGGGATATTATGCCAGGAAGGGGCCCAGGATGGGGACATATATGCCAGGAAGGGCCCAGGATGGTGACATATATGCCAGGAAAGGGCCAGGATGGGGACATATATGCCAGGAAGGGGCCCATGATGGGGACATATATACTGGGAAGGGGCCCAGGATGGGAGCATATATGCCAGGAAGGGGCCCAGGATGGGAGCATATATGCCAGGAAGGGGCCCAGGATGGTGACATATATGCCAGGAAGGGGCCCAGGCTGGGGATATATATGCCAGGAAGGGGCCCAGGATGGGGACATATATGCCAGGAAGGGGCCCAGGATGGTGACATATATGCCAGGAAAGGGCCCAGGATGGGGACATATATGCCAGGAAGGGGCCCATGATGGGGACATATATACTGGGAAGGGGCCCAGGATGGGAGCATATATGCCAGGAAGGGGCCCAGGATGGGAGCATATATGCCAGGAAGGGGCCCAGGATGGTGACATATATGCCAGGAAGGGGCCCAGGATGGGGATATATATGCCAGGAAGGGGCCCATGATGGGGACATATATGCCAGGAAGGGGCCCATGATGGGGACATATATGCCAGGAAGGAGCCCATGATGGGGACATATATACCAGGAAGGGGCCAAGGATGGGGACATTTGCGCCACAAAGTGCCCCCAGATGGGGACATATATACCAGAAAGGAGCTAAGGATAAGGACATATACACCAGGAAGGGGCCCAGGATGGTGGACATATATACCAGGTAGGGGCCAAGGATAAGCACATATACACCAGGAAGGGGCCCAGGATTAGGATATAATACCAGGATGTGTATATATACAGGATGAGGGATATAATATACCAGGAGGGGCCCAGGATGGCAACATATATGGCAAGATGGAGGACATACTTACCAGGAAGGGGCCAAGGATGTGGATGTATATACCAGGAAGAGGCCCAGGATAAAGACATATAATACCATACCAGGATGGGTATATACATATAACAGGATGAGGGACATATATACCAGGAGGGCCCCAGGATGGGTACATATATGCCCAGAGGGGCCCGGAATGGAGACATATATACCAGGATGGGGATACTGTATATATACAAGGAAGTTGCCCGGATTGGGAAGATATATACCAAGATGGGGGTTATTTTATCAGGATGTAGCCTAGGATGGGGGACATATATAGTAGAATGTAGGACATATATACCAGGAAGGGGCTCAGGATGGGGGACATATATACCAGGATGGGAGCATTAGTACACTTATGTCTTTATAGGATTTAGAGCACAATGGCAGCCCATACATCTGACTAACATGCACGGGAGGGGGGAGACCAGGTCTGAATTACGGACTCAAGTTACACCACTGTTTACTGGGTACCTAAATTTTTAAAAAGTAGGTATATTGTATAGTAAAATTCCTTTAATCTGGCACTTTATAGTCCTGAAAATCTCACAGTGTGATATTTTAACCAGAAGACTTGCATGGTATATTTTATATTTGCATTTTATTCCGATATTCTGCCAAATAATTTGATAATCCGGCATCTGTCGAGTCTGTGTACTTTGCAGTACCTCTTACTGATAGTTACCAATCGAGCAGGTAATGATTATTGCTATTTACAAATATTGGAAGTAAGTGAAGGGCTTCTGCTATATGGTAGTAGATTTTATAGGTATGATTAAATTTCCAATTACAGGCAGTTCCGCCCTGCACCACTTACCGTATTTATCTAACCCAAACACGCAGAACTCACATTGTCCAGATGCCATTAATCAAATACAATCCTCACATGATCCCTGCTGCTTTCTATAGAGCGGGAGCACATCATTAGAATAAGTGGTGAACTAATCTAGACCAAGACTGAGAAATATTCCATTCATAGAAAATAATTGTTGCTTGGTGTTCAGTAATGTCATTTACTTACATAGTATGGCGCCACCTGTTGGTCAAAGTGTATAAGAATGTGCATGTCCATGTGTGTGTCACAGGGTGGTATAGGGGGGAATGAGGAGGCAAGATGTAAGATGGGCAAGGCAACTGGGGTTCTCCGACTCACCCTGTTCCCAGAGGTATCCAAGATGGCGGAGAGGTCTGGGTTGACACTCTGGCCCTTTGCTCCTGATCAGCCCTAGGCTAAGAGCCCCCACCTCCACCCACAGACCGGGAAAAAACAGCGGCTTCAATGGAAGGCAACGCCAGCAATAACACAGCTAAGCACAGCACGACTTCACAGCACAGGGTCCAAGTAGAAATGAACTCTATCTGCGACACCTAGTGGAGGGAAGTGGAGCTATTTCAAGGCTGAATACTAAGACACACCCCTCAACCTCCGCCCAAATACTATGACTCACCCCCTCCACCTGCAGATCGGCATACAGCAGACTACAGAAAAAAACTCAGTTTAATCACAGCAGCAGCACTCACAGACTGCAAAACAGTCAGCCCTGACAGTGTGGTGGTCACACGTGCTCAGTCATTCCTCCTCTAGCTAGGTCTCTGATCATTGCAACCAGTAGCAATAGGTTTCTTGCCCACTTGTCAGTACAGGAGCAAAGTCTCTGCAGTAGCATGGTAATATAGCTCCTTCTGCAATGAGAAATATGGTGCCTGCTGCCAGAGGGGAAAGGAGACTCATTCTAGTAACACAATTTAACAGTAACACAATTGGAACATGGAAGCAGAACATTGCAGTATTTGTTTACACTAGAAATGCTACAAATTCCTTTAAGGAGTCCTTCTGTAGGGTAATAAGAAATATATTGCCAGCTGCCAGAGGGGGAAGGAGACTTATCCTAGTAACACAATTTAACAACAATACCATTGGGGAAGCAGAACATTGCAGTATTGTTTATACTAGAAATAAGAGGTTCTTCTGCAGACTAATAAGAAATATACTGACAGCTGCTAGATGGTGAAGGGGACTTATTCCAGTAGCACTATTTAACAGCAACACGATTGGGGACATATGGAAGCAGAACATTGCAGTATTTGTTTACATTAGAAATGCTACAAATTACTTTAAAGAGGTCCTTCTGCAGACTAATAAGAAATATATTGCCAGCTGTCAGAAGGGGAAGGGGACTTATTCTAGTAACACAATTTAACAGCAATACCATTGGGGGAAGCAGAACATTGCAGTATTTTGTTATACTATAAATACTACAGTATTTTAAAGACACCATGTGACTTTCCATGAAAGTATAATATATTTTTATCTGGTGTAAATGTCGCTGTTCTCCTGAATCCAGCGATGTTTTTCTTTTGTTCCTGCGCTTCTCTGTTCCTGAGATATTTACTCCTCTGCCGTGTACATGAATCTGGTCTTTTTAGCCAAGTAGGTGTTCTAGGAGATGAACTGGTTAGGGCCATGCCCATTTGTCTAACAAGGCTAGACTTATATACAGGGAAGAGGAGGCCATATCTCAGGAACGGAGAGGCGCAGGAAAACAAGAAAAACATCGCTGGATTCAGGAGAACAGCGGCGTTTACACCATAAACATACAATGAAAAAACATTTATGACAAGTGACAACAGCTATTAACAACCTTCCAAAATTGTGATTTATGGGATCAACTCTTAGGATGACAGCTTGCTCCCCAATTATGGTGAAAGACAAGTATCCAATCTGTCCGACCCACCTAAGAGAGCAATCTCGAGGTCCCCATAGACTTACAACAGCAAATATATAATTCACCGGAATACAAAAATGTGTGCATCCCCCTGGGGATCCTAGATCTCTATTCACAGAGGTGTATGTGATGATAACAGCTGGCAAGAAAGACCGAAAACTGTATTTTTGGCTATTTGTTGTAGCCCAGGCGTATTGTAGTATGGATTTTATTAGTTATCATCTCAGTGTTTTACGTCGCTGATATTTTTAGTACCAGAATAATTGATGTTCCGCCTTCAGAATCTCCGCACAGGTGACAACAAAATCCTTTTAGACCATGTCATGGCGCTCACCCTTTATATTGGATAGATAAAGGCTGCCCCCTGGTGGACAAGCTGCTGAGCTTCATGCTTATAAAATAAAACCCGCCATAAAACTGTTATGTGCAAAGACTTGAACTCCAGCGCCACCTATTGGAAGTAGCAATCCTAAAAGTCAATATGGAACCTTTCACAAGCCCGTGGGTGCTGGTTGGCTAATTTCGGCCTGGGGGGAAAGCCCACAGTCGTGGTGGCCCATGAGCAGTGACCAACATGACAGATGGCCCCAAAACTATTGCTTGACCACTGGCCTGGGGGGCATATGTCCCCCTGCCACCTGGGCCAGCCAGCCCCTGCACAAGCCTTATATGACCATAATCCAATATGAGATAAGAAATACGGCAGAGTCTTGAGACATGGCTCCACAATATTCCTTCTGTGTTGTTCCCTCCGCCATCTGTTGCCCAGACGGAAGCTGCCCCCTGCAAGGAGTCTTATTTTAGATCTTTGAAGCAGAAAAGGTTTATTTACAAAGGAGGGGGGACAGCTGTACAGCATGGCGGCTTATTCTTAGAAGATGAGGAGTCAGAATGTATTTATACAAAGTACATTAGTCCTTTGGGGAAAGTCCATCAGACCTGGCTCACGTCACGTTCAGCCCAAACCTTTGTGGGAGTTCATCTGGACCCATGAAAAGCGGGATTTGGACTTTCCCCAATTTGATTCCGGAGTCACTTGTGCTCCGTCTGGCCTCCATTCTGATGGTAGCCGATCTTTTTAGGCACTACTTCCCTCTTAAAGGGGAACTCTGGGGAGAAAAAACTTTTTAGTACAGTCCCTGCCCTCCACCATGATGAAGCAGAGCCGACACTATAGTTCTAGGATCTATAGATCACTTCTAAATCTGTAAAATCATATCTGCTCCTCAGCTCTGACCCCCCCCTCATGGGACAGAGAATTTCAGCTTGTCAGCTTCATGCAGGAGCAGAGAGCAGGAGGGTGTCAGGGCTTGGATCCTGGGGGTTGCAGGATCATCCTACATTCCAGCCCCCTCACACTTCTGTATAGGGAGGGGTTGTGGCAGGGGGCATGACCGCCGACCCCATGCTCATAATACATTACAGCCCATGATATACCATCCATATGTGACAGGGGGTCCAGGCTTGAAAGAGCAATCATGTCACCAAGCAGAATAAAGATAGTAGAATGCAAAAATAAAAATGCAAGGGCTTACATACTGCAAATCTGAAAATATGCTTTGTAGGTTCATCCTACTTTCCAGCCCCCTCACACTTCTGTATAGGGAGGAGGCGTGGCTGGGGGCAGTGGGCAGCGCCCCATAGTCCTAATACAATCCAGCCCCATATATACGTGTTTTGACAGTGACAGGGGTCCAGGCTTAAAATAGCAATCATGTCACCAAGCAGATACAAATACACGCTGTGATCCTCTGCTGTATGATGATGCATAATGTGTACTGTTATTGTGAGGCTAGGAGCACAGGCAAAGCATTACATTGATCAATTCAGCTCTGCATGGTCTCCCTTCCCCCATAGGAACATGGTTGCTTTCTGTCCCCTGAAACTTTCCATGGATCATCATCATCATCATCTTCACTCCTCAGCGACAGGCACAGCAAGGCATGCTTTTTATTTTAATGTTCCCAATTATAGATTGTCTAATATGATATCAATCTAAATGTAGGAATGTATATACAGCATTATGGTTTATTCTGTTTACAATCCATGTGGCGGCACTTTCTGTTCGTGTTGTGGTCTTGTACCCGGCAGTTTTAGTCTATGTGACACATCAGGTCCATGTGTAGAAGAATGCAACATTCACTACAATTGTGTGTTCACAAGCTTCAGTTTGTGGCAATTTATCCATGCAGTTCTGCAGCCCAAAACATGCAAAAGTGCAGCATTTCACAGCACCAGGAAAGTGATTGAGATTCCTACAATATCATGGTCACGCTGCTGCTTATTTTCCTTGCAGATATGAACCTACAAAGCATGTCTTCAGATCTGCAGTATGTCAGCTCTTCCATTTTTATTTTTGCATTCTTCTTTCTTCATTCTTCATTGCTGCTTCAAGTCTGGACCCCCGTCACATACGGTGGTATATCAGAAGCTGAATTGTATTATGAGCATGGGGCTGGCAGCCACTCCCCCCTGCCCAACAGAAGTGTGTGGGAGCTGGAATGTAGGCTGATCCTGCAGCTCCCAGCATCCACGCCCCCAACACACCTCCTGCTTTCTGCTCCTGCATGAAGCTGACATGCTGAAATTCTCTGTCCCATGAGGGAGCGGGGCAGAGCTGAGGAGCAGGTAGGATTCATTTTTAGATTTATAAGAGATCTATAATCCTAGAACTGTAGTGTACGGCTCTGCTTCATCATGTAGGAGGGCAGAGACTGTACTAAAAAGTTTTCTCTCCCTAGAGTTCCCCTTTAAAAAAGAACAGGGCCAGAATGAAGGCCATGTGGAGTGACTCCATCTGCCTCATTATAGTGAAGGGTTCAATTGAGGCAAGTTCGTATCCCGTTTGTTGTGGGTCCAGAAGAATTATCTGAAGGCATGAGGAACGTGTTGTCACGTATAAACTGCTCTGAAGCCTCTGTGAACTGCTTGCTCTGCAGTAGTTTAAATGTGTTTATTTCTGTTGGTACCTTAAGGGTTAATATCAGTAAGTAGCTGTAGCAGTAGTAGCTGTCCATGGCATTAGCTGGCTGTGGCTCTCCAGGTGAGCTGCTGCTGCTGTGTGTGTCAGGTGAGGTTGTTGTCCACTCCCCAATCCTTTAAGTAGTAATCCAATGACCAATCAGCTGGTGTCACTGATAGACTTTATCCTCTGCAAAGACCGGGAGCTGTGCTGACACAGGGTGCTGTTCTTTTGGAGCTTTCTTGCTGTGTAGCTTTGTGGAGATTGCCATCTTGCTGGGAGTTGCTGTGTTTATTCTGGTCTCTGGGTGGAGGTGAGGGGCTATTGCCTAAGGTTGGTCAGGAGCAGGGCAAGGATGGTCCCCAGACTAAGGGTCAGATTAGCTTCCATCTCACCAGTGAGGGGTAAGTTCAAGCCTAGCGAGGGACTAAGTATCCTACCCAGCAACTGGGTGAAAGAACCCGTATAGGGACTACAGGGAGCTCAGGGTTCAGCCTCAAGTGAGAGCAGACGGTGTGCCATCCCCTGCTCTCTACTATTAGGGCCCACCATTGGCTCAGTGTTGCCTTGTGTATGGTTGCACTTATCGGGGTTCTCTGGTGTCTGGAAGGAACCCTGGTAGTGAATGTAGCCACCGTCTTTCTAGTACATCTGACAGAGACATGAAAGAGAAGCTCTGCTAGGAAGCTGAGAAGTAAGGGAAAGAGAGACAAAAATCCCCAAAAGAACTGGGAGTAGATTACCGACTTCCTGACGGATACCTAATCAAGATCTATGACCATCAGTTGTAGAGACCCTGTTTGTACTGGATAATATTGACATTGTGGCTCCAGGTATCAACGGAATCGTCTACAACTCAATCATGAAGTCTGATAAAGACCTCAGGACATCATTTTTCTCAAATGTTGATTTGTCGCCAGGGTTGACTCTTCCCAGGAATTGAATGTCGTCTGAGCACAGAACTTAGAAAGATGGTTCCTGCTGAATGTCTGGTGAACGTCATGACGCCTCTTGACCGTATGACCTCTGTATGGAAAGATGGATCCGTTATGTCTTCTCTTCCTGCTTTCCAGGAAATATGTACAACCAAGCAAGAGTTCGAGGAATTTGGACCAACTATCGTCAATAGAAAGTCCTTCTAAGTGGCATTGTACAGTACTTATGTGTGGGATATAAAACCCAGGGGCGGAACTACCGTGGTGCAGCCTGTGCAGCTGCACCAGGCCCCAACCGGCTAGGGGGCCCCTTCAAGCCTGCCTTATGTGTAATATATTTTATAAGATTTTTGATGAAGAAAATAATGGAGTTTTTTGATTGTTGCCTAGGACCCATTGGTCATATGTCACGGGTGTATCGGGAGACACAGATGAGACAGTTGGGGCCACTCGCAGAAGGTTGCAGCGTCTGGCCAAACAGCCAAAATACTGAATTGTGGTTCTGTCCTTTTAAGAGGTATTTCTCTGCTTGTTGATAGATGGAGGTCACTAGGACCCAGCTGGTCTCCTACCTGCCTACCTTTCAGCTGTCTCTATTTATACCCCTTGTCTCCCATGATACATTGCTGGTGATAACGTGTTTGGAGTTTGTGTAGCTTCCTGGCTGAGCAGTGCATTGTGGACTTCCGGTGTAGTTTGCTGTCTGGCTCTCCTTTCAGCTAAGTGTTTCTCCATCTCTCCCCTCTCAGCTGTCTCTATTTATTCCCCTTGGCTCCCATGATACATTGCTGGTGATAATGTGTTTGGAGTTTGTGTAGCTTCCTGGCTCAGCAGTGCATTGTGGACTTCCAGTGTAGTTTGCGGTCTGGCTCTCCTTTCAGCTAAGTGTTTCTCCATCTCTCCCCTTTGTTTGTTTCCATGGTGTTTTCCTTTAGTTGTTAGCTGGGTAAACCAGTGTCCACCCTGTCTGATCCCTAAGTAGTCTTAGTTGAGAGACAGACAGGGACGAGGTATCCTGATCGGCGACAGATGCAGAGACTGTATAGGGACGTTAGGGGAACCAGGTAACAGCGCTAGTGTTTCTAGGGGTCACCATCTCCCCTCTGCCCTTAACGTTAGGTACTCTTTTCCCTCCCCTCGTCGTCCTGCACTGGGTGTCTCCCTATGCCCAGCGTGACATATTATTATTTTACATCGCTTTCCCATTAGTGTCAAGAGAAATGAAGAGATGATAGTCCAGAAAACCTTCATAGATCAGATCAAAGCCAAATGAAGGTTTTTGTGTACTTGGGGCCAGGGCCGTATTTGGGGTTTATGCATTGCTGCCCTAGGCACTTTTAGTTGTGCCGCCCCACTATTGGTAAGTCATAGTAAGGCTGCGTTCACACGCAGTGTAATTGTCGTGTAATTTTGCAGTAGCGCTTTTTTGCGTGCGTTTGCCACAAAACAAACGCTACTGCATTCAGACGCCGCGCTATTTTCGGAGCCCATCTTATCATGTGGCCTATGGGATAAGCACGCTGGAAAAAAGCGCAAGTAATTGACATGCCCATTCTTTTTGCGCCGGCGCTTTGCAGTGAAAGCGCGGACGCAAAAATACGTCGGAATATGCGGCATTCAAGAGCCTTTTGGCAAAAGCAATAGCTGTTGCTGGAAGGCGTATCCAGCTTTGTATTCCACTGCATTTATGCGAGAGCTCAAAAGTGCCGAGTAAATGCGAGAATATGCGGCAATTACGCCATGTGTGAACATAGCCTAAGGGTGTGTGCACACTAAATCTTTTCCAGGCGAATCTTCTCTGTTACCCGCCTGAAAAAGTGATAAACGCTAAAAAGACTGGACATACAAGAACATCTCAATTAATTAGATAATCAAAAAGTGACTTTATTTCAGTAATGCAATACATAAAGTGAAACGCATATATTATATAGAGTCATTACACACAGAGGGATCTATTTCAATTGTTTGTTTCTGTTAATGTTGATGATTATGGCTTACAGCCAATGAAATCCCAAAGGTCATTACCTTGAAGAATGAAAGTAGGGAGGATGAAGGGTTAAACAGCACGCTACTGTATTCCACCAGAGATCAAATGGTGAATATAATATTGATTTATTATTCAATTCGTTTTCAGGACTCCCAGAAACATGGGAATATGATATTGATTTGTCCTGTCGACACGTTGACTAATAAATCAATATTATATTCACCCTTTGATGCCTGGTGGAATACGGCAGTGCGGTGTTTAACCCTTCATCCTCCCTACTTTAATTTTCTGAGACAATGACCTTTGGGTTTTCATTGGCTGTAAGCCATAATCATCAACATTAACATAAATAAACACATGAAATAGATCCCTCTGTGTGTAATGACTCTATAGAATATATGTGCTTCACTTTATGTATTGAATTACTGAAATAAAGTCACTTTTCGATGATCTTCTAATTCATTGAGATGCACTAGTATGTCCTGCAATGTAGAAATGTAGAAAGACTTGGTGAATTGTGGGTGTCATAACATGATTAGAAAAGCCCCCCATTTCACAGTGCTGTCCCCCATGCGGTCACCCGTTTTACAGTGCTCTCCCCCAATTTCACAGTGCTCACCCCCCATGTGCCCCCCCATTTCACAGTGCTCACCCCCCATGTGGCCCCCTGTTTCACAGTGCTTTCCCCCATCCAGTTCACAGTGCTCTCTCCCCCATGTGGCACCCTGTTACACAGTGCAATCCCCCCATGCAGCCCCTTATTACACAATGCCCTCCTCCCAATGCAGTCCCCCGTTATACAGTGCCCCCCCCCCCCATTTGTACCTATTTCAGTGCTCTCCCCCCCCATATGGCCCCCTGTTTCACAGTGCCCCCTCACCCCACAACATGGCCCCCTGTTTCCCAGTAACACCCCCCCACAACATGGCCCCCATGTTTCACAGTACCCCCTTTTCCCATAATGTGGCCCCCGTTTCACAGTACCCCCCTCCCCCCACAACATGACCCCATTTCACAGTACCACCTCCTTCCAAAATGTGGTCCCCCATTTCACAGTACCCCCTCCCCCACAATGTGGCCCACTGTTTCACAGTACCCCCTCCCCTGTAAATGTGGCCCCCCTGTTTCACAGTACCCCCCTCCCCCCACAACGTGGCCCCCTGTTTCACAGTACCCCCTCCTTTCACAATGTGGCCCCCCATTTCACAGTACCCCCTCCCCCCACAATGTGGCCCCCCTGTTTCACAGTACCCCCTCCCCTCCCAATGTGGCTCCCTGTTTCACAGTACCCCCTCTGCTGGCGTCAGCACTCGGCATACCCGGGCAAGTGCCGGGGCCTTGAACAGCTGGGGGGGCCCACTGGCCAGCAGGGACAGGCAGCCCTGACAGCCAGGGGCCCATTAGGGACAGACAGCCCTGTTAACAAGGGACACATCAGGCAGATTCAGCATGGAGCTGAGTGCTCCACTGCGCTGCCAGTGCACATAGCTAATTTGCATGTGATGCAGATTAGCCATGTGCAGGCTCCAGAGAGCAGTGGAGCTTCCTGCTTTGCCTACTGTAGCAGAGTGATGAGTCATCACCCTGCACCTCATCACACTGGAGCAGGAAGGAGGAAGCTCCACAGTCCTGAGAGCTGCTGCTATAAGGATGTGGTGGGGAAGAATCTGAGGAGGACACAGCCCCGGGGGAGCAGATGGAAGGTGAGTATGATCAGTAGGATGGGGGATTATATGTACCATGGAGGCTGTGCAGACTGTATATAGAGGCTGTGCAGACTGTATATAGAGGCTATGCTGACTGTATATAGAGGCTGTGCTGACTGTATATAGAGGCTGTGCTGACTGTATATAGAGGCTGTGCTGACTGTATATAGAGGCTGTGCTGACTGTATATAAAGGCTGTGCTGGGGTATATAGAGGCTGTGCTGACTGTATATAGAGGCTGTGCTGGCTGTATATAGAGGCTGTGCTGACTGTATAGTGAGTCTTGCTGACTATATAGAGGCTGTGCTGGGGTATATAGAGGCTGTGCTGACTGTATATGAGGCTGTGCTGACTGTATATAGAGGCTGTGCTGACTGTATATAGAGGCTGTGCTAGGGTATATATAGACTGCTGACTGTATATTGAGGCTGTACTGGGGTATATAGAGGCTGTGCTGATTGCATATAGAAGCTGTGATGATTGTATATAGAGGCTGTGCTGACTATATAGAGGCTGTGCTGGGGTATATAGAGGCTGTGCTGGGGTATACAAAGGCTGTGCTGGGGTATACAAAGGCTGTGATGGGGTATACAGAGGCTGTGATGGGGTATACAGAGGCTTTGCTGGCGGTATACGGAGGCTGTGATGGCTGTATACGGAGGCTGTGCTGGGGTATATAGAGGCTGTGCTGACTGTACATGGAGGCTGTGCTGACTGTACATGGAGGCTGTGCTGACTGTATATAGAGGCTGTGCTGACTGTATATAGAGGCTGTGCTAGGGTATATATAGACTGCCGACTGTACATAGAGGCTGTACTGGGGTATATAGAGGCTGTGCTGATTGCATATAGAAGCTGTGCTGATTGTATATAGAGGCTGTGCTGACTGTATATAGAGGCTGTGCTGGGGAATATAGAGGCTGTGCTGGGGTATATAGAAGCTGTGCTGGGGTATACAAAGGCTGTGCTGGGGTATACAGAGGCTGTGATGGGGTATACAGAGGCTTTGCTGGTGGTATATGGAGGCTGTGGTGGCTGTATATGGAGGCTGCTGTTGAGGTATATAGAGACTGCTGTTGTGCTGTATATATAATATGGAAGCTGTGCTGGGCTATATATACTATTTGGAGGCTGTGCTGGGCTGTATATATAATATGGAAGCTGTGCTGGACTATATATATTATTTGGAGGTTGTGCTGGGCTGGATATATTATTTGGAGGCTGCTGCTGGGCTGCCACAGCTTCCAAATAATATATACAGCCCAGCACAGCCTCCAAATAATATATATAGTCCATCACAGCTTCCATATTATATATACAGCCCAGCACAGCCTCCAAATAATATATACAGCCCGCAGCCTCTATGTTATATATACAGCCCGGCAGTCTCTATATTATATATACAACCCTGAACAGCTTCTATATTATATATACAGCCCACTCAGTAGCCTCTATATTACATATACACAGCTTGCAGCCTCTATATTATATTCATGAATCATAGTATGTGTTAAAGGGGCCCACTTAGACTGTTTCGCCCGGGGCCCACAAAAACCTGGAGCCGGCCCTGCCCCCTCCCCCCACAACGTGGCCCCCCTGTTTCACAAAACCCCCTCCCCACACAATGTGACCCCCCATTTCACAGTACCCCCTCCCCCCACAACGTGGCCCCCTGTTTCACAGTACCCCCTCCCCACGCAATGTGGCCCCCCGTTTCACAGTACCGCCTCCCCCACAACGTGGCCCCCCTGTTTTACAGTACCCCCCTCCCCCCACAACGTAGCCCCCCTGTTTCACAGTACCCCCTCCCCCCACAACGTAGCCCCCCTGTTTCACAGTACCCCCTCCCTACACAATGTGGCCCCCCTATTTCACAGTACCGCTTCCCCCCACAACGTGGCCCCCTGTTTCACAGTACCCTCTCCTTCCACAATGTGGCCCCCCATTTCACAGTACCCCCTCGCCCCACAATGTGGCCCCCCTGTTTCACAGTACCCCCTCCCCCCACAACGTGGCCCCCCTGTTTCACAGTTCCCCCTCCCCACACAACGTGGCCCCCCATTTCACAGTACCCCCTCCCCCCACAACGTGGCTCCCTGTTTCACAGTACCCCCTCCCCACACAATGTGGCCCCCTGTTTCACAGTACCACCTCCCCCTACAACGTGGCCCCCTGTTTCACAGTACCCCCTCCTTCTACAATGTGGCCCCCCATTTCACAGTACCACTCCCCCACAATGTGGCCTCCCATTTCACAGTACCCCCTCCATCAACAACGTGGCCCCCCTATTTCACAGCACCCCCTCCCCTCACAATGTGGCTCCCTGTTTCACAGTACCGGGGGCGGACTGGCCCAGGTGGCAGGGGGGCAAGTGCCCCCTGGGCTGGTGGTATAGCCCTCATCTAGGGCCGCCCCCCCTCACAAATGGGCCAGCCGGCGGCACTTTGCGGCCGGAGCTGTGTAACAGCAGGAGACGCGGCAGAGGTGGCTGACAACCATGTGAGTGAGCTCCAACACCACCCCCACACCACCCCCGCCCCCCGCTCCACCAAATCTCTGACAGCTTTCCCCCCACCGCCCCCCCCCCCCCCCGCTCCACAACAAGAGCTGGCAGGACAAATCTGCCACCTGGCTTTAGAAGCACCAGCCCACCCCTGCAGTACCCTCTCCCCCCACAATGTGGCCCCCTGTTTCACAGTACCCCCTCCGCCCACAATGTGGCCCCCTGTTTCACAGTACTTCTCCCCTCACAATGTGGCCCCCCTGTGTAATAGTTCTTACACTCCCCCAGGCTGCTCCAGCACTTACTTTATCCACTATCCATGCTCCATCGCTCTCCTGTCTGCTCCTGTGTACTAAAGCTGGCAGCTGATGAGTTAAACTCACTGATCCTCGGGTCAGGAGCTGCTCTGCGCGCTCCACTGAACCGAACCTGGAAGTCCTGGGTGCACACAGTGCAGAGGGGCTGAGAAAGCAGTGACCACCGGGACATTGCCGCCCGCGCTGACACCTCCACTTCCCCACAAACACTTTACATAGAGAATCTGGGGGAGGGGAGGGAAGCTTACAAAAAAAAATTTTTTTTTCAAAACTCATCTTGGCGCCACCCCTCGCAACCTGCCACCCTAGGCACCTGCCCTCAAGTGCCTAATAGTAAATACGGCCCTGCCAAGAATGAGTACAAAATTTGCTGCAAGTCAAATGTACTAAGTACACAGGCACAAATAATGTAACGGCTTTCGCTATATATTTGCTGGATTCTCCCCATTAATGTCACTAGAGTAAAATAAGGAGGCTTTAAGGAATCTGTGGGGGGATGCTCCCAGCTCAATCCTCTCCACCTCTGAGGGATCCAGTACAGTCTTAGCTCAGCCAGGAGAGAGTAAGGTTGGTTTTCCTTACAAGCAAGTGCTGATTTAATTCCAGACCATGCTGAAGTAATATCATTTCTTTACGTAGTGGCCACCAAAAATGAGTGAAGGCTGAACGAAGATTTTCTGACATATCTGGTCTCTTTGTGCGTCCAGCGGGAGCCAGTGCTATGTAACTTTACCGCCACAAATCGCTTCCTGCAATAGTGATCGGTACCGCCAAAGTCGCAAGTAACTCAGTACCTCTAGGTTTGCCTCCATGGAGAGCCAGCCCATGAGGATCCCTCCTTCAGCAAAGTGTAACTTGTCTGTCCTGTAATTATTCCATAAATGAAGTGAACGGTACTCTCGTCACCCTGAGAGATGAAACCTCCTTTCAAGAAAATGCATGTGAACAACGTCTACTGTGCTGGAATCTCCTCTTTGCAGCTACAGAACGTTTACTTCAGTAAAGAAAAGTTATGTTCTCGAATTCACGCCCATTTCCATTTTCATTGACTTGCACTAACACCACGGGCAGGGGTGTAACTACAACAGGTGCCGGGGCTGCAATCACATCCAGGCCTGAAGCCTAGGGAGCCCCAAGAGACCCTTTGGTCCATAGAAAAAGACTAATGCTATTAAAGATTTGGAATAATTGGGGGCCCCATTGGAGCTTCCACATCAGGGCCCATGAGCTTCAAGTTACACCACTGATCACAGGAGCTCCAATACATGTATACAGACATCTCCTCTGTAGCAGAGTTTCTAGGGGGCCATGGACTGTCTTCATAATTGCAACTAAGCCCTGCTGTGGGCACAAGGTTTGTCTTTAGGGATCCAACACTCTACTCCAGCTACAGTAACAATACAAACTGCTGCCAGTGGTACTACATGCCCTAGCAGGCTCCTCTATAACACTTAGCACCTTCCCCAAAACAAGAAATGAGTAAAACAAATAATAGTTTGTGACGCCAATTGGAGCTTCCAGACAGTAGGTGGCCGGCTCTGCAGGTTTATCCTGAGGAGATAGATGTTATAGCACTGAGATGTATAACCCCATCCAACTAGGGCTGGCTCCTGAGGGAAGAGGTGGAGATGATGGTGATAGTAGTTGTAGTTGTTGTAGCAGGAATGTGTGTGTAGGAGGAAGTAAGGCACAGTAGACAGTCTTAGTTCTTTACCTTTTACTGTAGCTCTTGCATAAATCCAGTGTACACATACCACAAGGCTCGCGGTCCAGCCAGTCTAGGAAGAACTGAAGTCCGCTCTGCTGAAGTGAGTTATAATAGCCTTCCTGCTGTCTTTGGTGTTAAAGTTTCTAGTTCACTTGAAGCTCTCCTGTAATCCTCTTAGTCCAGTGGATAACCTCCAGCCAGGCAGGTGATGTAGACCCTGCTAGCAGCTGCTTCGGTGAACAGCTCTCTGGTCTTCTTTACTACTGTGCCTCGGAAACTCCAAATAAGGTGGCTACTGGGCATAAAGTTCAGGAACCTCCAGATTCTGTTGCCAGGTCCTGGAAACCTGGCAACCTTAGGCCTGGTGCCTTGCCTGCAGCTTGTCATTCTGTTGGCTCCCTGACCCAACACAGACTGACTTCTCCTGTTGCCTACCTCTCCCCTCCCTATCCTAACTCAACCCTCCAGCTAGAAGTTGGGGTCTGCCCTATGTGATTCTCTTCCGCCCTCAACTTAATAGCTGATGTTCAGAAAGTGTTGGATGTGTTGGGCTTTCCAGAGGGCACCTCAATTCTCCCCAGACATGGTATTATATTCAATGGTTTGTGCAATATCATCTGTGGCAGTCAGACAGCAGGGGCGCTGCATTGACATACCATTGGTGCAACCTGTGCAGCTGCACAGGGGCTCAAGAGGTAAGGGGCCCATCTGGGCTACAAAGGGTCCATATATTATTTTTGCACAGGGGCAATTTTCTGTCTGTGTCCACCAGTGACCCACCACCATTCAGACCAGCATCGGTCAGCAAGAATGGATGGCAAAGCACATATTAGACATTTACAGGTGAGCCAATGCACAAAGTGAACAAGTCTGTAGGACCGTGTTCACACTACTGGAAAACTAGATAACAAAAAAAGTATAACAAACGTGTAGAAACACTCTGCTGTAATAGGTAATAATAAAGAGCTAGTGCTGATGGAAAACAGTATTAATAACAGGGTATTTAGTTAATACATTTTTAGCAAAAAATTGTACAAAGCCGTTCTACCAACGTCAAGGTAACCCATATCAAAGCGGTCCCTATCTAACTTATTTAAAATCTGATCCTATGTACAATACCTATGGATGCAGGATACAGAAGGGCCAGAGTCCAATATGGACACGCTGCAGAAGTAGGCATTTTATGTGCCTGGCTCACTAAGGAAGAGTTGGGGGGCACTCCCTATCCTGCATAAGAAGAAACTAATTAGACACTTACAGGTAAGCCAAATCACAAAGTGAACAAGTCAGTAGGACCGTGTTCATACCACCAGAAAATTAGACTACAGAAAAAGGTTATAAATAAGTTAGATTTAGATAGGGACCATTCTGATATGGGTTACCTTGACGTTGGTAGAACGGCTTCGTACATTGTTTGCAAAAAACGTATTAACTAAATGCCCTGTTATTAACACTGTATTCCATCAGCACTAGCTCTTTATTATTACCTATTACAACAGAGTGTTTCTACACATTTGTTATACTGTTTTTTATTTTTTTTTGTGATCTGACAGAGCACACATGTGGCCTGCACGCTATTCATTTATTACAGGGCTACTGACTGCTGCACTTGGCTCTTTCCAGTCGCCCTACAAAGAGTGGCTGCACTAAGCTACTCATTAAGGTACTGAGTGAGCCAATCACGGCGCTTGCTCACATGCAAAAGAAAAAAACACCAAAAATCAGACAAAAAAACCCACAAATGCAATAATGAATGTGGATAGTGATAGAGTGGTGTTGGTCTCATAAATGATCATGGCAAGTGAATCTGAGACAAGTACACCTCGGGGGCGTTCAGTGTTGTGGCCTTTTTTATTTTCACTTTATTGCCCACATTTACGGCTAAAAATCATTTTTGCAAATGGGTTTCATTAAAAATTGGCATCATTTGCTCTTTATAGTCTGTTACTGGCTGCAGGATGAGTTATCTGAAGAATCCATCAGTGAGCTCAGTCTGACAGTAGAGTTGGTGGTAACTCTTTTATTTGTCTTTTTCTGAGCTCATCTCGGCTTATTTATAACTAGGGGCGGGCTGAGCCAGGGGGCAGATATGCATGTGCCCCCCGGGCTGGTTCCCAAGCGGCTGTTAGAACCACAGACCACATCAAAGTTGAATGTGCAGAAAACAAACAACCCGTAATGGCCACTTTACACGTCCCAACATCGGTGTGATGTTGGATGCAACGACGCGGGAGCACGCGTTTTCTGGGCACAATTCCAAGATCGCATAGGAGATGTTACACAGCACGATATCAGCAGGCAACACAACTGCGATGTCTACGCCCCCTTGTACGGGCGACCCAGGAACGACCATTTAACATGGGAGAGAATAGGGGAAGTTGCTCCCCAAATCGTTGTTGGGCTGTCACACAGCACGTTCCGGCCACATCGTCCATCCAATATCGGGCAGTTGGAGAGCCTGCTCATTTTTTCCCCGATATCGTTTTTGCATCGTTCTTGCATCGCATTGGACATTTACACCATACAACGCACGAACGATATCGGGGCCAACGCACGAACCACGTGACTTTTTATCGGAGTTGGACGCCGATATCGGGACGTGTAAAGTGGCCATAAGAGCCAAATGGTGCACCATTTTGTATTGAAACCCATTGCAAATATTTTTTTTTTAAGTCCGAAATGCAAGAATTTAAGAAAAAATTTCCCCTTAGGTGGACTTCCCTATAACTGCATGCAACAAACACCGCTGGAGCTTGGTTGCCAGCAGTCAGGTGTTGATCCTAGTTATCATTCTATACTGTGTTGCAGCTTTAGTATATTGGCTCACTAGTTGATTATCTTATCGTCCTTCCTCCTTCTTGTTAAATGATTTTATTTTGCATTTGTATATAAATAATATTGGTTTTATTATTCATTCTGGATTTAGTTGTAGACTAGTCCTGCCTCCATTATTACTCGTAGGAGAGTGCACACTACCTGATAACCAAAGCTTCCTTTATGCTGAATTGAAAACCTCGTTGATTGGCCACATGGTGGTAGAAGTGTTCAGTATTTGCACGACTCATGAATACAGCAAAATACGGATACGTCTCTGTATGACGATATTATACAGCCTCTGTATGGTGGTCATGTTTAGTCACTTTATGGGAGTATGATTATGTCAATGAATTCTTTCGGACACCATCTGTGATGAAACATTACCATGAGGAGATGTCACACTGGAAAGCAGTCCAGGCCCATGATGGCAATGAGAAGACTATAATCGAGCTCCGCATGGGAGGGGCTGAACTAGCAAGCTTCTTGTGTCAGCCAATCACAGTGCTCCATCACTGACATATGGTAATGATCTGATGACAAAAAGGACATCAAAAGTTTTTAGGGAAGTTCTCCAACATCTTTACATTATTTGGGCTTTCTATAACAGGAGTATTTTCAGCAGGGGAGACTTCTTATAACAGCAGGAGTCTTTTGATTCTCTTGTGATGAGCAGGATGAATGTCTCTCTCCCGATAGTCATCCATACCCCATAGCTTGGGTATGGATGTCTGCACCATAGATGTGATGTGACACCTCAGTGATCCACCATGTATATCTGAACAATGGACATGAAGGTGTCAGATCTTTTTGCAGTCTTGCGAGACGCGGCCTCCGCTATTCAGAGTTTATTTTTTAGCTTTTCCTATAGATGATGAAATAGATTCAGATCTTGTCTATGGTATTTACTACATATCACATATGTGACATAAGGTTGATAGAGAGCGTTCATAGCGTCCGCAATGGACATTAACTGAGATTTGTTTTCTTGCGTATTTCAAAAGAAACAGTTTCAATGAATTCTTAATTCCTTCATACAATTATTCAAACACAGATACACATTCATAAACTAAGAAAAATGTATTTTAAGGCGGTCTTCAGCTGGATCTCAAGCCATGGCGACTTCATGGATGAACGCTCTGTAGGATGATCGATTTTGTGCAACCTATATAGGTCTACCAAGGTCTTCTCCAAGTCAAGATATGTCCATCAGGGTCTTCTTCAAGCCTAGATAACTCCACCAGGGTCTTCTCCAAGGCTAGACAGGTCCACCAGGGTCTTCTTCAAGCCTAGATAGGTCCACCAGGGTCTTCTCTAAGCCTAGAGAGGTGCACGAGGGTCTTCTTCAAGCCTAGGTAGGTCCACCAGGGTCTTCTCCAAGCCTAGATAGGTGCAATGGGGTCTTCTCCGCCATTATGTTTATAGCATCAAGCCATTGGATTGCTGGTGTTTTTCTTCGCCTTGTTCCTTCTATTCTTCTGACCATGATGTCCTTCTCCAGTGATTGCTCTCTTCATATGATGTGTAGACAAGTTGTAGCTTCGTGATCCTTGCTTCCCCAGTGATATGTTTGGCTTGATTTGTTCCAAAATTGATTTTTTTGTACCATCCATGGTATTGATGACATCCTTCCCCAGCACCACATTTCGAAGACATTGATTCTTCTTCCGTCTTGTTCCTTTATCATCAAGGTTTTGCATCCATAAGGATGTTTATACATAAATATATTCATAGACTAATATCTTCATACATAAACTAATACATAGAGACATGTATTTATATATTCCCATCTATTATTATTTATCGGCCTTCAGCTCAATCTGATGGATAAACATTCTGTAAGAGGATCGATCTTATGCAGCCTAGGTAGATCCACCAGGGCCTTCTTCACCGTTATCTCGACATTATCAAGCCATTGGCTTGCTGGTCTTCTTCTTTGCCTTGTTCCTTCTATTCTTCCTACCGCGATGTCCTTCTCCAGTGATTGCTCTTTTCGTATGATGTGTGCAAAGTAGACAAGTCGTATCTTGGTGACGCTTGCTTCAATGTACTTCTACACACCCTAATACATACATGCAAATGTGGCGCCCCACTGGTTGGGACGGTATGTAGGGGTACTGCACACATAAAAGAGAGTGTGGTACTCCTGTAACTGGGGAATTGGGATGTTGAATAAAGGACCCTCACCATACTCATTCACACACTCCCTAGGTAGAGGAACGTGGGTGGACCCGCTGTAGGGAGGAACCAGTCCCATGGGAGGAGTGCTAGGGTAAAAAGCTGTGTGAGTAGGAGGAAAGTTAGTGAGAAGGGTTGGAGAGCTCCGTTGGGGAGTGAGTAGTGCAAGGGGCAGAGGAGCCGTTGGGCAGAGGGAGATCCTAGGGGCACCAGGCAGTGCGGTGTGCCCGAATCCAGACCCGGTACAACTACCAACTGGAGGGATCTGGTCCTGGGACAGAGGACCGGCTCTGAGCACGGTGATGGAGTCTAACCCTGAGCCGTCAAACTGGAGGCCCGAGCTTCTAGAGGAAGTCGCAGCCAACCCTGGCGCATCCTTAAAAAGGCACCGTTTAGGGTCAGGGGGACCCAAAGAAAAGTCCTCCACAGAGGGCCCGTGGGAGCCGGCTCGAGGCTCTGCACGCGGGAACGCTTGAAGGAACACAGGAGAGGGACCAGCAAGGAACGGCAGGCATACCACCGAGGGTCCTTAAGTGAAGCATTCCGGTTCTCCAGTGACTACCCAGGCCAGGCAGACCCGAAGAGACTGTGTTATCTGCCAATCTGCCTTAAGAACTGCAAGTAAACCCGTTCAGAGTTAAAGACTGTGAGGCGTTACTTTATTATCTCCACCTGACGAGCCGCCGACCGCAGCAGTGACAAGGCCTGGTGTCAGCTGTCTCCCTGCGTAACAAAACTACAAACTATTCATAACTGCCCCGGGGATCCGGCTCCACCCACGGGGAGCGTAACCATCTTGATGCTCCACCACCACCCCGGAGGACTGTCCCGCAGTGCCGGTAACATTACTGGAACCGTAGGTGGCATCACGTCACCCTTTACTTTTGTTTTTACTGACTTTTATCCCCCTTTTTAGTGACCACCAGGCCACGGGCCGAGCAACAGGCCGAAGTGACATCACCTGTGAACCACACGCCCGGGACTGGATACCCCACGGCCCTGGGGTGGGTCACATACCTTCATACACTAAGACACACATTCTTGTATTCATACATAAATTATTACAAAGATAGGGACATTTATACTCATAATACATACACTGATTTACTAATATAAACACACATTCATGGTCATATATACAATGTGATACATATCGGTATACTGATAATACACTGATATTCATATACCCCTACATTTACCTACACTAATTGATTGACATTCATACACTCATACATACACTGCTATACAGATGCATACATTGCTGAATAAATACATACACTAATATACAGTACATCATGCACGACTGGTGGAGACAGAAAGAAAAGGGCCCCTGTGTGAAAGAACAATATATGGGCCCTTTGCAGTCTAATACTCATCATAATGCACAATTTCACCTACTTTGGAAGAAATAAATGAGTTCCAATGCACCAATGAGATGTCCGCCCCTATTTGTACCTACCTAAACTTCTGTCTTCAGTTTCTCCTATTGATGTTAATGGAGAGTGTGCATGCACGGTCTACAGCAGGAATGGGGAACCTTTTTCTGCTGGGGGCCGTTTCAAAATTTCTACCATCCTTCGGGGGGGCGCAAAGTGATCAACTTCAAAATTCCCCTGCTACATTTGGGCAAACAATCAACTCACCCCTACTGTGCTGGCTGTAGAGGCTTCTCCTCCACGTGGCTGTGCTGTTAGGTGATATTGGTCATGTTGATTCTCAACTGCTTTTCCAGGTTTGCTAGGGCCATAAACATCACAGGAGAAGCCAGGGGTATATACATCACTGGGAGGTTGAGGTTGGGCGTAGAGACACTAGGATGCCGATTTATAGGGAAGCATTGGCAAAATGTGACTGCCAGCCTAAGCACAGTGGTCCCTAGGAACCTGCCCGGGGGCCGCATTCGGCCCTGGAGCCTGAGGTTCCCCACCCCTGGTCTACAGCTATTCCTAATAATCCCCCCCATACACATGTAGGCTCAGCTCAGCCAAGAGTGGAGTAAGCCACTGCCAGAGACATTTGTCGGTGGCTTATCTCCCTTAAAAAAAAGGATCAATTATGTCCCAATTTTTTTTTTTTTAAAGTATCAAACTTTTTACAGATCTATACACTCCGAGTCTCACTACAATTTGATTGATAGTTTCCCTTGAAACAAGAAGTGCCCTCAGTGCATTTTACAAGAATACAAACCCCGCATTGTCTGATAAGAGGAGATCACAGTGAGACGGAGACTGACAAGCACAAACATTTTTATTGTACGTCAAGAGGAAGGTCCGTTCAGAGGACGGCAATGACAGACTGAAAAGAGATTGTGGTAGAAAATAAAATAAAATGAGGCAACTCGATGAATTTTAACAAGCGGCACCTGCGGTTTACGCCAACTGCGACTATACATTGACTTTCCATTAATACCCTTGGGAGCGTAAACTGCGAACAGTACATGGTTATTTTGTGGAGGCCTTTACCTCTATATCAATGTGAGATTTCACTAATACAACATATCAAAAAGTAACTAAACTTTTGTTTTTAAACTTTGCAAATCACTTTGATAGGGGATTTGTCTTTGATCCTAAAAAAAACATAAAACCAGTGGTTTGCAAACCTTGGCTTTTCCCCAGTCTTTTTTCCAGATTTCCACTGCGTTGATATCAGAACATACTCATTTGGTTTGGAGTACAGATACTGGCAGTGAAATATGCTGATTGATCCTCTAACTGCCAACATCAGTACTCCAGTGGAATACATTCTGATATCAATGTACCTGAAGGAAAGCAACTATTTACATTCAGTGCCTTGTGAAAGTATTTGGCCCCTTGAACTTTTCAACCTTTTGCCACATTTCAGGCTTCAAACATAAAGATATAAATTCTAATTTTTTGTGAAGAATCAACAACAAGTGGGACACAATCGTGAAGTGGAACCAAATTTATTGGATATTTTAAACTTTTTTAACAAATAAAAAACTGAAGGTGGGGCGTGCAATATTATTCGGCCCCTTTACTTTCAGTGTAGCAAACTCACTCCAGAAGTTCAGTGAGGATCTCTGAATGATCCAATGTTGTCCTAAATGACTGGTAATGATAAATAGAATCCACCTGTGTGTAATCAAGTCTCTGTATAAATGCACCTGCTCTGTGATAGGCTCAGGGTTCTGTTTCAAGTGCAGAGAGCATCATGAAGACCAAGGAACACACCAGGCAGGTCTGAGATACTGTCGTGGTGAAGTTTAAAGACGGATTTTGATACAAAAAGATTTCCTAAGTGTTAAACATCTCCAGGAGCACTGTGCAAGCAATCATACTGAAATGGAAGGAGGATAAGACCACTGCAAATCTACCAAGACCTGGCAGTCCCTCTAAACTTTCATCTCGAACAAGGAGAAGACTGATCAGAGATGAGGCCAAAAGGCCCATAATCACTCTGGAGATCTACAGCTGAGGTGGGAGAGTCTGTCCATAGGACAACAATCAGTCGTACACTGCACAAATCTGGCCTTTATGGAAGAGTGGCAAGAAGAAAGACATTTCTCAAAGATATCCATAAAAAGTCTGGTTTGAGATCTGCCACAAGCCACCTGGGAGACACCGAACATGTGGAATAAGGGGCTCTGGTCAGATGAAACCAAAATCATTGCCACAATGCAAAACGATATGTTTGGTGTAAAAGCAACAAGAGCTCATCACCCTCCAAACACCATCCCCACTGTCACACATGGTGGTGGCAGCATCATGGTTTGGGCCTGTTTTTCTTCAGCAGGGACAGGGAAGATGGTTAAAATTGGTGGGAAGATGGACGGAGCCAAATACAGGACCATTCTGGAGGAAAACCTGCTGGAGTCTGCAGAAAACCTGAGACTGGGAAAGAGATTTATCTTCCAACAAGACAATGATCCCAAACATAAAGCAAAATCTACAATGGAATGGTTCAAAAATAAACGTATCCAGGTGTTAGAATGGCCGAGTCACATCCAGACCTGAATCCAATGGAGAATCTGTGGAAAGAGCTGAAAACTGCTGATCACAAACGCCTCAATCCAACCTCACTGAGCTCCAGCTGTTCTGCAAGGAAGAATGAGACAAACCCCAAGAGACTGCAGCTGTAATCGCAGCACAAGGGGGCGCTACAGAGTATTAACTCAAGGGCCGGATAATATTGCACGCCACACTGTTCAGTTTTTTTTTTGTTAAAGTTTAAAATATGCAATAAATTTTGTTCCACTTCACGATTGTGTCCCACTTGTTGTTGATTCTTCACAAAAAAATTATAATTTATATCTTTATGTTTGAAGCCTGAAATGTGGCAAAAGGTTGAAAAGTTCAAGGGGCCGAATACTTTCACAAGGCTCTGTATATTTTTTTTACTTTTTATAGAAATGAAGACAAAACCTCTAATAAAGTGATTTGCAAAGCAGGGCTGTGGAGTCAGAGTCAAGGAGACGGAGTCGGATGTTTGGATTACTGACTTCACAGCAATGGTTGTAGAGTCGGAGTTTGTGTACATTTTGATGGAGTCAGAGACGGGGAAATTGAGGAATCAGAATCAGAGTAAGAGTCGGATATTTGGATCACTGACTTCATAGCCATGGTTGTGGAGTTGGAGTCGGTGCCTATTTTGGGTGGAGTTATGGTACCTTTACACGCCGCCACTGCAGGATGGATACCAACGGCTACTTCACGTGCACGAGCACGCCCAAACGGTTACCAACGGGAACCGCACCCTCTTTACACGCCGCCACAAGGTGCGCTACGCTACGCTACATTTACAGCTAGCTACATCGCCGGGTGTCTCAAGTAGCCATCTGTGGCTCAGCGTACCTCATTTACACAACGCTACAACAAGCTAATATGGGCGGACCTGGTGCAGCAGGGACAGCACATAGGCGTGCCACAATTGTGGATTACAAGACGTCCGTACGATGATAGGACAAAGCCAGAACATCATGATTGGGCAGGCATCGCAGGAGGCTGATTAATACATGACGCTCGAGCAATTGTGTAGTGTGACTGGTCAGCTCCTTAAATATGCCGCCCTATGCAGCTACTACCAATCGTCATGCAGGAGCTTCCACCAATGATCGCAGATGGGGCGCGGTAACACGGAGCCTGGGTGACGCCTTAGCTACATTGCAGCTACATCGCCGGGTGTCCACAGTTCCCTTCTGTGGGTTCTTTACACGCCGAGACAACTCGCTACAATCGGCGATGTAGCCATCTGTTTATGGGCAGTGCACGGATACAGATGTATCTGTAGCCGGCTGTGTCGTCCCGTCTTCACACGCCGCTACTACGGGCGATATTGGCGCGACAAGCTACAATCGTAGCCTGTAGCGGGTTGTATGCATCCTGTTGTGGCGGCGTGTAAAGGTACCATTAGAGTCGGATTCAGGGAAATTGAGGAGTCGGATGTTAGGCTTACTGACTTCACAGTCTTGGTTGTGGAGTTGGAGTCGGTGTCCATTTTTGGTGGAGTCGGTCTCAGGGAAATTGATGAGTCTGAGTCAGATGTTTGGCTTACTGACTGCACAGTCATGGTTTTGGAGTCGGAGCCGTGGAGTCGGAGTCGGTGTCCATTTTGATGGAGTTTGAGTTGAATGTTTGGCTTACCGACTTCACAGCCCTGTTGCAAAGTCTCACAACTTTTCCTGCTGGACAATATTATAAAAGTTTAGCTACTCTTTTAACTTTTTATTATTATGAGAAAAAAACAGATTACACTTCTCATTCCGGCTCCTTTACCATACTTTCCTGTGTTTCACTACTGCCTTATAAGGAGAAAACAAAACAAGTCTGTGTATCATAGGGAGGCAGTGTAATGTACAGCAGATAAAACCTCTGAATACATGTACTAAGATGATGTTCTTAATGACAGAAAGTCAGCTGGATGTGCCAGACTTAAAATACTGCGAACATTAAAGCTCAAAATCTCCCCCTTCTCTTCACGAGATTTGGCCCCTGAATTTAGGCTCTATAGATACGGTATGAAGGAGAAAATGGCTGTCTGTATGTTAAATGGAAAACCACAGTTTTTGCCCAAAGGGTCTTAGAGAGTTAAAAAGGCAGCGCCCGAAGAGTCGTTCTTAAAGAGGCAGCAACCATATAGTCCCTGAGGTGGGGCAACCTGATAACTCAATGTAAAGTCTGTACCTATGGCAATGACAATCAGCAATCATTGCAAAAGTATCTGGGGCTTCATTTATCAGAATTGCCTCACAGTAAGATCATTCTGGGGGCTATAGCTGGAGCAGAAGTAACTGGGGCCTCATTTATGAGAATCACTGCACAGCAAGATCATTCTGGTGACTATAACCTCTACAGAAGTAACTGGGGCCTTATTTATCAGAATTGTCTCACAGTAAGATCATTCTAGGGGCTATAGCCGGTGCAGAAGTAACTGGGGCCTCATTTATGAGGATTGCCTCACAGTAAGATCATTCCAGGGGCTATAGCCCGTGCAGAAGTAACTGGGGCCTCATTTATGAGGATTGCCTCACAGTAAGATCATTCTGGGGGCTATAGCCGGTGCAGAAGTAACTGGGGCCTCATTTATGAGGATTGCCTCACAGTAAGATCATTCTGGGGGCTATAGCCGGTGCAGAAGTAACTGGGGCCTCATTTATGAGAATCACTACACAGTAAGATCATTCTGGTCACCTATAGCCACTGCAGAAGTAACTGGAGCCTTATTTATGAGGATTGCCTCACAGTAAGATCGTTCTAGTCACCTATAGACCTTGTAGAAGTAAGTGCAGTCTCATTTATGAGAATCGCTGCACAATAAGATCGTTCTGGTTACATATAGCCCCTGCAGGAGTAACTGGAGCCTTGTTTATGAGAATTGACTCACAGTAAGATTGTTGTGGTTGTCTATTGGCGGGTTTACACGTCGCGATATCGTAGTACGATTTCAATCAAAAGTCACGTGGTTCAATCGTTGGACCCGATATCGTGCCTGCGTTGTATGGTGTGAACGTCCAATGCGATGCAGGAACGATGTCAATGCGATATCGGGGATCGAATGAGCGTGCTATTCAATGCCCCGATATTGCATAGCGATTGAAGCCAGATCGTGCTGTGTAAACACCCAATTACGATGCGATTTGATACGTCACCCATTCACTCCCATGTTAACTATGCGATCCTGGATTGGGAGGCGGAGACATCGCACGGACGTTGTATTACGATATCGCAGCGTCTAAACAGTCAATGCGATGCGGGTGAAACGTGCACTAATTGCGCGCTCCCGCGCCATTGAGTTGCGATATCGAAACGATATCGTGGCGTGTAAACCCACCATATAGCCCCTGCAGAAGTAACTAGGCCTCATGTATGAGAATTACCTCACAGTAAGATTGTTCTGGTGTCTATAACTACTGTAGAAGTAACTGGGCCTCAATTATGAGAATTACTTCGCAGTAAGATTGTTCTGGTGTCTATAACTACTGTAGAAGTAACTGGGGCCTCAATTATGAGAATTGCCTCACAGTAAGATCGTTCTGGTATCTATAGCCTCTGCAGAAGTAACTGGGGCTTCATATATGATAATCGCCTCACAGTAAGATTGTTCTGGTGTCTATAACTACTGTAGAAGTAACTGGGGCCTTAGTTATGAAGATTGCTTCACAGTAGGATTGTTGTGGTTGCCTACAGCCTCTGCAGAAGTAACTGGGGCCTCATTAACGAAAATTGCCTCCCAGTAAGATCGTTCAGGTCACCTATAGCAACCAAAGTGCAGCTTTGGAGCTGCTGAGGTAAAGTGAAAGATGAGCTCTGATTGGTTGCTATGGACAACTAGATCCTTAGCGAGCGTAACCAACAATTTAACATATTATTCTTTGTGACTGAAGCCGCGGTTATTTTGCGAGTTTAAGATAATGTTCATTCTGCAAATGGCTACCTCTCCCGAATCATATACGAGCGCTGGGGGTGAGAGCCCTCTGGCAGCAGATTATCTGCTCCTAAAAGCAATACCTGTCGGGAGGGCTCTATACACATCAGATAGTCGTCCAGTTGTGTCGGCCCGCTTTCACCTAATTTGGTTAGAGGATTAGAATAAACACCGGTGTGCTATATGCTTCCATGATGACTACAAACACCATTACTTGCTTGAATTGTTTTTTTCGTTTTACTCTAATAAATCCTATGGCCTACCCATGGCGCATCTCGTAGAAAGGGAAGCTCCTAAAGCACATCCAAAGATGAAAGTACATGTCTTTTCTAAACTATCACTATATGAAAGTGTACAATGCAGAGCGCATTGGTGTTCTGCACCCAAATGCAAATGTGCACATCATACATATATACGGACTAGTCACTGGACTGTCCTTTATGTGGAGCAAAAACAGGGATATATATTCTGACCTATCAAGCAATATTCCTATACAGCCATTTTGTCCAGGTGTCACCATAGTCTCCTCACTCCAAGGAATGAGCCCCCCTCCTTTTGCCCCTAGGATATTAATTTAACCTGAGGATATTTCCTTCCTGGCCAACTGTGGCCACACAAAGAAAGCTCCATAACAAATGGAGCTAGGTAATACTTTGGAACCAGAGACAATTATACAAAAGGAAGACCCCTATGACCTGCAGAGAAAGGTGAGCAGTCACATCCTTCTCCCAGGAGATTTCATAGACTTATAGCAGACACACAGGAACCAGAGGAAGAAGTCTTGATATTTCACTGTAGTACATCACTCCCCTAAATATAAATAGTGTATGGTTGTAACCCTGTACCTTAATACCCTGCCAAAACTGAGTGGCCCTGACTCCCAGTGTGGCGCCCCGCAACGAGTGCGTCACAAGAGTGTATTACAGCCCAGACAGAAGCTGTAATATGCTCTGACTAGGCAATGACACGGTTAATTCAGAGCTCCATACCCTACATGCACATCAGCGTAGAGGGCCAATAAGGTCCTGGTGGCGGAGTGTAGTGGTAGTGTGTAGGAGAAGTCAGACAGCGTCTGGAAGAGGGAGAGAGAGGAGAGTAACGTAGGAGCGGGGGCTCCGCACCGTTCCGTGCAGCCCCCGGGCCATCGCCCCGGTAGAGTGTCATCACCTGAGGCCTAAATCACCGGATCGGGCGTTAATATACGGGTTCCAAAAACTCCCGTGCCCATCTACAGCCGGTTTACTGGTACCAAAGCTAGGAGTAGTTCAGCACTTCTATGCGAACCAGGAGTGGAAGGACCGCTTTACAGGAGCACCCCACCACCGCCAAAAGCAGTCGTCTAACCAGCGTGTACCCACCAAGGGACCCAAGACTCCCCAAAACACTCAGAACATATACCCTGGGTAGGGCATTGAAGCAGCCTCCCTGTGCCCGATCTCGTATTCCTGGGCGAAAACGGCAACACAACTTAGCTAGAATGGAGGAACACCGCAGAGCTCTGAGGAACACTGAACACTGCTGAGTCCACCCGTCCACTACCCGTTAACTGTATGCCATGTACTGCTTACTGGTTACAGTAAAGAACCCGTTACAGAGACTTACAGTGTCCGTGCTTTCTTATGAACTGTCCATCTCCGCACATTAAGGTAACCGCAGCTGTCTCAGAACATCTTGCGCAGCTCCTGGCTCCGGGGATCATCACTCAGCCTGTGGGGAGCGTTCCATCTTGCTGCATTCCATCCCCCAGAGGCCCCGCAGCGCCGGTACAGTTACCGGAATACTCATAGGTGGCGTCACGAAACAATTAACCCCTAAACTGTTCCACTGACGACGTCTTTATTTGATCTGTACCACCGGGCCTCCACAGCCGCAGGCGCGGTCCATCCGTGACAAGGAGGAAGAAGAAAATGCCTGCAACGTGTAGAACCCGGCCACGGTGAGTCACCAGCACTTACATATACCTCCCCAGTTCCTCCTAGCTACACTCCTGCCTTTAAAATAGAAGCTATATTTAAGGAGCTCCTGGTTCCTATCGAATGGGTGTAGCACACAATTATGGCTGCTTCTTGAGTAGAAGACAGGTTCAACATACCTACACTTTCTGTTTTCCTTCTTCTGGTCAGGGCCTCCTGCTATTCCACACTGAATTCATGCATATTAATGTTTTTTCCTTAGAAAACTGACTCCCGGTACATCTGGATTGTCAGCGGCTGGTTCTACAAAATACCTGTATCTGTTCAACACGTAACTAGAAGCAGATGTTTGACTAATGTGTTTGCCTCCTCCATTTTTTTTAGATCTCATAGTGAATCACACAGACCGAACTTTGCAAGAAGATCTGAACAAATCAACATTGTCGTCTTTTATTAAATCCTTGATAAATATCACATGGACTGGTGTCCAACCAGACGGCTACAAGTAAAACATCTATCAAATACTACACAATGGAAAATCCAAAGATTTTTCTAACCCTGGCAAATATTCCAAAGAATATCCAAGACAATATAAAATAAGAACCTGCCGTTATTTCAGATTTTGTCGTGATCGACGTAACATAATACAATATTTCGGAAGATTATTGGCCAACCCATTGTCATGATCCCTTCATCATGTCTGCCTTTCATGACTTAGCTGAGGGCAGGGTTTTGGAATATCTAACCATGGTGGATTCTAAAGTAACAGAATGAATATAAGTTAAGCCTTTCCATTAATGGTCATGTCCACTTTTTGGACCATGGTTCGGGTAGCTCTTACGAGGTTGAACATTTGGCACTACCACCAATATCACATACAATGGATTGATGGTCCACCCGCCATCGTCTTGGCTGTGCAAGTGGACTCTATAAGGTACCTCAATGACCTAGACAAGATATAACATGGCTACTACCTCGCCATATTACAAGACAGATTATCATTACACACAGTACATCAGAGAAGTTTGCAGTGAACTGAAATTCCTTGTAGATCTCATTCATTTTCTTGTTGCCCAAGAGAAGAGAAGAACCATCGTAGCAAGAGCTAGAATAAGGGTGGAAGAGCAGTTCGCTGCAATATTATCTCAAAATCATCTAATCATTTATTTGGGAAGGCTCCGTTAGCTGTCTCACACATTTTTCCTTCCTTCAGCACCAGAGTAACCACCAGCCCCTCCAGGACAGAAGGATGTTTTTGAGCATCATCTCTGTGACACACCTTGACAACATACTGTAAGTAGGATGGCCGGCAAGGGTTTCCCAAACAGGCAACATCCATCACCTAAAGATCGCAAGACCTTTTTTTTATGGTGTCGATACAGTTTTTTTTTCTTTTTCTTTTACTTTTTATTAAATATGAGATGAGTTTAGGTTGGAGATAAGTTAATTTTTTTTATAACGGTTCTTTGGTGCTTCTCCACATCCGGTCACATCGCAATTGAGGCCTGAAGGTTTTTTACTGATGCTACCAAGAAGATCTGGAAGCTCGTGTGTTATGGCTCTTTCAATCTTCTCCTGGAGGCAGCCACCCATGTAGGAACATTGTTGGGACAGAAGTTTAAAGCTTGTTATAGGGTTTACTCCAAAGAAATCTTTGTAGGCCTCGCGGTTGGGAAGGTCAAATTTACTGACGTTGGTTTTGGCCAAAATGGACTTGAAGATAAAGTATTTATCAGGATCTTCTACTATGTCCTTGAACACTAGTTCTCCGTCACTAAAGAATGTCATCTTGTCCTTGTAGGTGTGAAGGTATCGGTCAACCAGCAAGGCATGAATACGGACTCTGATAGCATGCTGGCGAATGAAGGCTATCTTGTTTTCAAGACGATTCTCGATGACTTGAGTAAGATCTTCCAGAAGGGAAATTTCTTCTTTAAGGAATAATTCTTTGTGTGTTTCAGGATGATAGTCTTCTGGCCAAAAAGAGCTGACATAGACTCTAGGTGGCTCAGTGACATTGATAAGAGGTGCTAGACTCCAGAAGAGAGCACCATATACCCTCATAAGTTCTTGGGTGGCCAAGCTATCAGCTTTGTTTAGGATGATACGGATTTGAGACTCGCGTCCTTTCAGCTGCCTGAAGAGCATCTCCAGCTCCAGACCCACGTCTAGTTTGGTTGGGTCAAACACAACGAAAATTAGATCAGCTCGGTCAATGAACCATTGGCATACATCATTGAATGGATAACCTACGAGGGAAAATTGAAAACAAAAATCATTTCCTTCCGATTAATAAAGCTCAAGAAAATTGATGGTTATGTGGCGCCAACTCAAGGTTTATCCTTATCATACATACCTCTTTCTTGTTGTTTCCGGTTCTCAATGATACCAGGGGTATCCACAAATGTTACTCTTTCCAAGAGTTTATGGGGAATCTCAACACCAATAAGCTTCTCCAAAAAGTTCTGCCCAAATTTCTCCAGCGGAGAGAAAGGAACGAGAGCTGTCAGCTGCCATCACAATGCCTTCAATGGTCTTCAACTTTGGCCCATGCATGAGGACAGTAAATTCAGAAGTTGTGGGTTCAGCACCTACAAAGAGTTAGTAAGAGGAGCATAATCTTTATTAAGGAAGGACGTTCATAAAAAACATATGGAAGTCCTAAAAATGACTCCATCACTACCTGTATACAATTGATGAGGGGTTTCATCCAACCCCAAGAGGTAGTTGATCATGGTGGATTTGCCAACGCTCCACGGTCCCAAAAACAACACCATTGGTTTAGACGTGATCTCTCCATCTATAATAAAAGAAAAAATTACATTAGAATTTTTATTATAGATTTTGACATAAAAATAAGAAACACAAGAAAAAGAGGAGATGGATGAGAAAGAGATGAAGTAATTAGCCGATGAAGCCAATATTAAAAGTGACACCATAACAAATACACTCGGGAGTTTAACTGTTGATTATCTAGTCAGATTTATGTTTAATGATTGTATCATTGAGCTCAATTAGTGTTTATAACTAGCCTTAAAGGGGTTTGGCCAATTACTTTATGTTAGGGCTCTATCCTATATAGTTGGACCTTCGGTAACGTTAGCACATGTGAAACGGCTGTCTTCCTATGCGTATCCTGCATCCTTCTGTAGCGTTAGCACATGTGAAACGGCTGTCTTCCTATGTGTATCCTGCATCCTTCTGTAGCGTTAGCACATGTGAAACGGCTGTCTTCCTATGCGCATCCTGCATCCTCCTGTCACTATTCCTCCACTCTGCATTCAGTGTGTGCTGTGCTGGTTGATTGACAGCTTACTCATCCTATCTTGAGCTGTTAAATGCTATCCTGATTGACAGCTCAGTTGCCCAATCTCTTTCTGGGAAGTGCTGGGTTTTTGCAGGTGTTCCCTGTCTACTGTAATTGCATAGCCATTTAGCTGTGCTATTTTTCCCAGAGCACTGCCAGTCTTATTTTCAGCTCTGTTGTTCTAATATAGCTTCTTGTACCTTAGCTCTGGAAATTGATCTTTTGCTGTCTGACCTTGACTGTGTTATACCATCCTTTTGCCTTGTCCCTCTGTTTTGATCCGCTACGCTCCAGATAACAGATCTCGGACCATGATTTTACTACGCATGTGTTTATACCCTCTGTCTTGATGTTCTCTACTAGTACTTGTATCATCTGTCCGAGTTACAAGTAAAAAGGTGAATCCCGGACAGACTAAATGCAAACCGCACTGTCAGGCAGAACCCAAGATACCCCAACACACTTTAGCCCCTGTATAGAGATCTGGCTTTACTGCAAGATTCAGGAGGTTGCTGTCTAAAGATGGACTGCAGTCCAGGTATAGGAAACACACCAAGCAGGGTCAACGCCAAAAAAGAACAAAGTCATCAGGCTGGAGAATAGTGCAAAAAAAGCAGAGGTCAATCTGGAAAATCAATAATGCAAAGCAGGATACAACAAGTGAACCAGGGAATATTTCTTGCAGCTAGCAGCAGAATACTGAAAATACAAATAGGGTGTAGTACTTCCTATTTGACTGAAGTCAGGAGTTAATGATCGCAGCTGAGCAGCCATACAAACACATCCACACAGTCAGACTGCTCTATCACCAACCCTGCATCTGGAGTGAACACAGCGAAGCCACAGGAGCAGACTCCGGGGATGTGACTGTACCTGACCTGAATGTTTGACTATTCTGTTTCTATATGTCCGTGTGGTGACTAGCATCACATTAAGACTGGCAGTACTCTGGGAAAAAGATCAGGCAATTACAGGAGACATGGAACACATGCAAAAACCCAGCACTTCCCAGAAAGAGATTGGACGACTGAGCTACGAGAGACATGGAACACCTGCAAAAACCCAGCATTTCCCAGAAAGAGATTGGACAACTGAGCTACAAGAGACATGGAACACCTGCAAAAACCCAGCACTTCCTAGAAAGAGATTGGGCAAATGAGCTACGAGAGACATGGAACACCTGCAAAAACCCAGCACTTCCCAGAAAGAGATTGGGCAAATGAGGTACAAGAGACATGGAACACCTGCAAAAACCCAGCACTTCCCAGAAAGAGATTGGACGACTGAGCTACAAGAGACATGGAACACCTGCAAAAACCCAGCACTTCCCAGAAAGAGATTGGGCAAATGAGCTACAAGAGACATGGAACACCTGCAAAAACCCAGCACTTCCTAGAAAGAGATTGGGCAAATGAGCTACGAGAGACATGGAACACCTGCAAAAACCCAGCACTTCCCAGAAAGAGATTGGGCAAATGAGCTACAAGAGACATGGAACACCTGCAAAAACCCAGCACTTCCCAGAAAGAGATTGGACGACTGAGCTACAAGAGACATGGAACACCTGCAAAAACCCAGCACTTACCAGAAAGAGATTGGGCAAATGAGCTACAAGAGACATGGAACACCTGCAAAAACCCAGCACTTACCAGAAAGAGATTGGGCGACTGAGCTACAAGAGACATGGAACACCTGCAAAAACCCAGCACTTACCAGAAAGAGATTGGGCGACTGAGCTACAAGAGACATGGAACACCTGCAAAAACCCAGCACTTACCAGAAAGAGATTGGACGACTGTGCTACAAGAGATATGGAACATCTGCAAAAACCCAGCATTTCCCAGAAAGAGATTGGACGACTGAGCTACAAGAGACATGGAACACCTGCAAAAACCCAGCACTTCCCAGAAAGAGATTGGGCAAATGAGCTACAATTGACATGGAACACCTGCAAAAACACAGCATTTCCCAGAAAGAGATTGGACGACTGAGCTACAAGAGACATGGAACACCTGCAAAAACCCAGCACTTCCCAGAAAGAGATTGGGCAAATGAGCTACAAGAGACATGGAACACCTGCAAAAACCCAGCACTTCCCAGAAAGAGATTGGGCGACTGAGCTACAAGAGACATGGAACACCTGCAAAAACCCAGCACTTCTCGGAAAGAGATTGGGCGACTGAGCTATGAGAGACATGGAACACCTGCAAAAACCCAGCATTTCCCAGAAAGAGATTGGACGACTGAGCTGTCAATCAGAACACCAACAACCCAGCTTATCCCATCTCCAGACAGAATGACTAAGCTGTCAGTCACTAAGCCCAGCACACACTGAATGCAGAACAGAGGATTCATGGCACCGCCCTTGATATTTTAATATGGATCAATAAACAAGAATTTTATGGATGGTGAGGAAAACTGGATTTTTTCTATTTCATTAACCTAAACTAAATATTTTTCACGTTTTATGTTCAATACATTATATCAGAACTCCAAACAGTGCAATGCTTATCACAACCATTGGGTGGCCACATGCACACAGGTATAGCATGAACATCCCCCAGCAGAGTATCGCAATGTAATATTTTTCTTAATTTTTTTTAAAACTGATCACCATGCCATTAATATTGGCATATGTCGATATGTCAGTTCATTTTAAAACACTGAGATAGTCTGAGTATTAGACCAATATCCAGTCCCATCTCCCCATCCAATCATGGAGTGCTGCTTCTCCTTATATAAGGCAATTTCAGCAGTACATAATATTTCCAATTTAGATTGCAATCTGCATAAAGCAAGTTATTAGTGGCTTATTAGTGGTATGGCAGACAAACATTGCACAGCTTCTCAGAATGGCAGCAAGCTTGTGTTACGGGGAGCAGACACGCAAGCTGAAAAGGCCAGGCAGGACATAGGCATCTTAGGCAGTTCTACCCACCTGCGGCCGAGTCAGCAAGGCTACGTCCATGATAAGCTGTTAGCACATGGGAGGGAAACGAGATGTCAACATTTAATCACAAGACAAGGGAAAGCTGGGCCCTATGGCAGATGCAAGTAGGGGCATGGAGGGCATGGTGCAGTGCTATCATCCGGGTGCAATACAAACTAATTACCGTAACCTTAATCTCATAGTAAATATATATTTTAATTAATAGGCCTATATGGGAGATATCATGCTATAAACTCTCTGACCAGTATTAAAGTCATTTATATTCCAATGAACGATGCTATTTTCCATGTCTGTTCCACCACTAGGGGGAGCTAAAGGTCTTACTGCATTCAATTTATCTTAGTATGCATAAAGCTCTGAAGCTCCCCCTAGTGGTGGAACAGAAACTTGTTTCTGCGTAAGAGTTTTTAAGAACTTTACAAATAGAAATGTAATTAAAAATGAAAGCAAACCACAGCACCTCTGGAAACCAGTAAAGCGTCTCAACTGAACAACAATATTACATTTTAACATGTCGCTATGGAGTTTAAGAAAGTAGTAAAAAGTCAAATTCCAAATTATTAACCGTCTTTATGCTTTCTTATATAGCAGAAGGGCACCAGGACCCAGGTGTGGCTGCTTCTTTTGCACCCCCTTATACCTCTGGTTACATGCAATCATATGCATTTAAAGGGGTTGTCCAGGCTTAATATATTGATGATGTACCCTTTCAGATTGGGGAGATGGTCCAACACATGATCAGTTGTTTTCAGCTGGATGGAAATGGTGAACGGAGCCTGAAAAGGTCAGCTCCGTACACTGTGTAGAGGCCATTGCCGAGAACTGCAGCTCAACTTCTATTTAATGAATGGGAACTGAACGGTATGTTTTGCTAATGGACCACTATTCAGTGCATAGAGCTGTGCTGTTCTGGCTCCATCCAGCCTGGGCTGAGAACGACTGATCGCTGGTGCTGTCAAATAAGTCTGGACAATCCTTTTCAGTATCCAAGGGGCAGTACGTCAGCATGCAGTCATGCAAACTTGGGGTGCTGGGTGCTTATAGGGGCAGGTTTACTTTTTTACTGAGCTTTCTAGTAGGAGGAATTACTGTATAGCTAATGAAATTTGTCCACATCCCCCCATCATCCAATATGTAGTGCATGTTTATTTAAAAGGACTCTTGCATGTGGTTGCACCCTATCAATTAGTGCAATTTCTTAGGACAATATATTGTTAGTTTGATCAATAAATTAAAAATTAAAGGATATGCCATAAATGTCTGATTCCACATCCTGGATCTGCACCTATCTTGGAAACAGGGGCCCCGCAAATGGAAAGGTGTCTGCCATACCTGACTCTTCTGTTCACTTCTGAAAGGAGGTGAGCCCGCTTGCACAGCTGTTTTTGGAACTCTTAATAGAAGTGTAAGGAGAGAGTCGCGCACGCCCTCCACCTCTCCATTCACAGCACTATAAGACGGATCCTCATTCTCAAGGTGCAGGTCCCAGAGGTAGGAATACCCCGAAATAGAAAATATTTAACACTAGGGTAAATATTTAGTTGTCCCTAACAATATTTTCTTTAAATAACTTACCCATTTGATGAGTTATCAGCTATCAATCTTACTTATCTGTACGGTATTGATTGCATTTATTTGAGGGGTGTTGCTCAGACAAAGCCTAAGTGTCCATTAAAGAGATACGTAGGATAAACCCTTTAAAGAACTGTCATTTCCCATAAATGTGTATATTTTTAACCTGGTGTAAATGCCGCTGTTCTCCTGAATCCAGCGATGTTTTTCTTTTGTTCCTACGCCTCTCCGTTCCTGAGATATCACCTCCTCTTCTCTGTATGTAATAATAGACTTTTATCTAATTGGGCGTGTCCCTCAAGACGACGCCCAGAGAGAAGCACTGAAGACCACGCCCAAATACTATAGCAAATAAGGCAAGATTTACATACATAGAAAAGAAGGCCATATCTAGAGAACGGAGAGGTGTAGAAACAAAAGAAAAACAACACCGGAATCAAGAGAACAACAGCATTTATGTAAATGTTTATGTAAAGAGGTGAAAATATTGTCGCATCCCCCTTGAAGACACCAATATTGTTGTTTGTAAAGTGAACTGTGAGTTGTAATATGTATTTTGACATGCAATAGTAATTTTTAAGTGTATTTGCTGGACATAAGTTAAGATAGAGTTAATGTTTGGAACTAGCCCATAGTGGAAGGGGCTAGGATTCTGGGACATTGAGAGTTTCCTGCCAGGATGCTGATCAGATAGGGCTCATCCTGTGACAGAAGCAGACCAAAGGTCTGGCTAGTAGCAAGCCGCATGATGTGGGTGTCCCTATAGAGAGCGAAAGGACCAAGGCAGAGGATAGCGAGAACCTGGAGAGAGAGAGCTAACTGAGAGACAGAGTGATCTGGTGAAGACAGGTCAGAGGACTGACAGAAGGAGTAATGGCTGAGTGGAGTCACCTAGGAGAACGGCCCGGAGTTTAGAACACTTAAAGGCAAAGGGCCAGGATTGAACAGAACGTGAGATGGAGTGAGTGCCCTAGGCCGGAGTTCCTTAAGCATCAAAAGCTTGGAGCTCAGTCCGGCCATATTGACAACACATTCCCTTTAAGAGAAGAATAAGAGTAAGATGCTGAGCCATGACTTTCACTGACTGTACTGTAGTGCTGAGCTGGGTAGTGGTGGAACAAGTGACAATAAAGGAGGCAGGAGCAAGTGAGGCCAAAGAAGTAAAGAAACTGTGTATAGACATGTTCTGTGTTAGTGAAGAAGTATATAAAATGTTATGTGCCTGCTATCCCTTGTATATAGGTGCCATCAAGTGCTTGTACAGTAAAGTACCGTTTGTTATAAAGTGGTGGTCTCTCTCATTGAACTGGGTAACACCTAGTCCTGGCAGCCGAAGCCATGGGCAACATGTGTCATGCAAAGGCGTGCCACCTCCATAGCACAAGTCCACACATCCAGCCAGGACACCTTCTTTCATATATCATGATGGGATGCAGGAGATGACTACCTCGCCCACTACCACCTCCTCACACCATGATACGGTATGGATGGATCTTTTAATTGTCCCTTTACAACACTGTACAATATGCATGAAAATAAGGTCTTGGGGACACAGGCTGCAGATGTACTAGTGATACCATGGCTGTAAGTTCAATGACTGATTACTTAGTCAGGAATGAAAGCCATTAATCTATTGTCTCGGTTGCCTGCTATGCAGTCTACCTGTAATGCTACTGTAGTTTAATCTGAGTTTATTTTCTTTGGCACATGCAGAGTTAATTATTATTATTATTATTATTATTATTATTTTTATTATTATTATGAATTTATATAGCTCCATTATATTCCATGGCGCTTTACATGCTAAAAGGGGCAGACTAGGACAAGTAACATAGTAGCAATACAAGTAACAATAAATGTTGACAATTCAGTTGTACAGAAACAAGAGGGGAGAAATCCTGTCCACAAAGGCTCACAGTCTACGAGGGGCGGGTGGGGATACAGTAGGAGGGGAAATTCCAGTCATGAGGCGGTGTGGTGGACCGGGTCTCATAGGAGGTTGTAGGCTTGGCGGAACAGGTGGGTCTTCAGGCTTCTTTTGAAGGTTCCCAGGGGGGGAGAATGTCTGATGTGTTGGGGCAGTGAGTTCCAGAGTCTGGGTGAAGCACGGGAGAAATCCTGTATGCGGTTGTGCGAAGAGGAGATGAGGGGGCAGTAGAGGAGAAGCTCTTGGGAGGATCGCAGGTTGCGTGAGGGTAGGTAACGGGAGACCATGTCAGAGATGTATGGAGGGGACAGGTTGTGGATGGCTTTGTATGTCATGGTTAATATTTTAAACCGGGATCTCTGGGAAGCAGGGAGCCAGGGAAGGGCTTGGCAGAGGGGGGAGACAGGGGAGTAGCGGGGAGACAGATGGATTAGGCGGGCAGCGGAGTTCAAGATAGATTGGAGAGGTGCAAGGGAGGTATTAGGGAGGCCGGTGAGCAGGAGGTTGCAGTAATCGAGGCGGGAGATGATGAGAGCGTGAATAAGGGTTTTAGCAGTGTCGTGGTCAAGAAAAGTGCGAATCCTATAGATGTTTTTGAGCTGGAGTCGGCAGGAGGTGGCGAGGGCCTGGATGTGGGGCTAATGCCAGAATGCTTCTGTGTGTGGCTGTGCAGGTGGAGGTGGGGGATGTGTGTCTTAGCATTCGGATCTCCACTCCTTCAGCCTTGAAGTAGTTCCACTTCCCCCACCATGTGTCGCAGAAAGAATTTAGTTTCTACTTTGATCCTGTGCAGTGAGGATGTGCTGTGCTTTGCTTTTTCTGTTCTCTTCCATTGGAATTGTTGGATTTCCCGGTCCGTAGGTGGAGGTAGGTGCTCTTAGCCTAGGGTTGGTCAGGAGCAAAGGGCAAGGGTGGCGGCCTGGATCTCCTCACCTTTAGAGGTAACTCCAGGAACAGGGTGAGCCAGGGACCCCAGTCAGGGTCAGACTAGTTCCCCACTTTGCCTTTGCCCATCTTACCCTCCTGCCTCCTGATTTCCTATCCGCTATACCACCCCGTGATATCTATATAGAATCTAGAGTTCCCCTTTAAATTATGGCTCATAGAGCCCAACAGTATCACCGGGATTTCTTGTTTTGGAGTTCCTCTATTTTCTCTGGTGCTTTCTACCTGTCTAGAGTCAGGCATATTCATTGCACACTCGTATCACTCCGCTCACCTGTGATTTCGTACTGTCTCAGCTCGTTATACTTGTAGGACAGTTCCAGCGGTTTTATAGAAGAGTGGTATATCTTCCGCAGTCTCTGCAGTGCCGCTAGAAGAGAGGAGACACATAGCAGTGAGAACTAAGGTCAAGAAAGTAACACACTGTCTACAAGTAATGGGGCCTCTGTTGATACGTGCCATAGAGACAACATGGATTGCTATGGGGTCTATGAAGAAGGGCCTATCTCTAGTAGGTACCATCCCCAGAGATACTAGGTGGTGAGAACATGGGTAGTACTCCCATCTCCTGAGAAGCTACATTGCTAGAGATTTGGTCTAAGGGTAATGGAGAAAAGGTGTGGAGGAGGAAACAAAAACTAAACCCTTCTTTTCTAAGTGGCAACACCTAGTACTATAATGGGGAACAATTTTGGTGTTTGCAATGGGGTACCCTCTCTTCTATAAATGCCACATATGGGTCCCTATTGTAAAATGTGGAAGGGCATCCCTACTCTGGTACTAATACCCTTGGGTATTTTCATTAACAGCATTACCTATCCCAACTGATTCTGATCACCTAGAATAAAGCAAATATGAGCAAATACCCTAAAATAACTACATAAATAGCTGTGGTGAATGTAAATAAATTAGGGTACTTAGTTCACATTATTTTAATTAAAAAAACCTTTAAAACCCTCCCACCACATCAAGGTGACCCATATCAGGACAGTCCTAACAGCTCATATTTAAGGTTTTAATTATGAGATGATAGGACTGTCCTGATATGGGTCACCTTGATGTGGTGGGAGGGTTTTTAAGTTTTTTTTAAATTAAAATAATGTTAACTAAGTACCGTAATTTATTTACATGCACCACTATTACTTATGTAGTTATTTTAGGGTATTTGCTCATTTTTACTTTATTCTTGGGTTTTGCTGTTTATCTATTGATTCTTTGCTTTTATGAATTGTAGTCCATTAATATCAATATGTGGCTACCTGTATAATCATCTGCCGGTGTCTCTTCTGTGAGCTTTAAGGTGCTGTCTATATGGCTCCTGTCCCTCCTCGGGAATTCTTCCACCTCGTCCACATCTTCCACATCATCTATAAAAAAGTAATTAATGGTTAATAAGTCATCACGTCAATAGGGCTCTCTCTGCTGGGCAGGATAGAAATTATCATTTTGTTACATGAAGCAGTATATATTAGGAAATGCTGATGCATACCTGTACGACATGTAACTAGGGGTAGTCTTGGGGCATGTGCCCTGGGTGCAGCATGCATAGGGGAATTGGGCATCAAATGTTGTAAGGTTAAAATCCAGACCTCAAATTAATGGAAATGCTTCATTGCAACTTTAAAGAGTAACTGCTGTATATATAGTTTTCATAAATTAATCATACACATGAAAATAAGAAACTTTGGAATATCTCTTATTAGAGAAATCTGGTTCTTTCATCTCCTAGACCAGGGGTGGGGAACCCATCTCCATTCTGTGAGGTATATGCCCCAATTTCCTCCTGTGATGATGTTTATTCAGCAGTTCCAGTGTCTCCTATGTGATGTATATCCTTTACAAAACGTATTATCACAAAGAATTCACTGCGCTTCACCCTGATCAGATTCAGTAGGGAAATTTTTAAGTTGATAGATTTGTTTGGCCCTTCGAAGGCCGGTGGAAATATCTATATGGCCCCCGGTAGAAAAATGGTTCCTCACCCCTGTCCTAGACTGTTCATTCATTCTCAAAGTTCTCAATTCATGGGTAAAGTTAATCTTCAGTGAATACAAATGTTCCCATTACTGAGATAGGAGATGACTGCGGGAGCTTATAAAGTTTTATGGAGAACTATATCTGATATTTCAAGAGAACTTGCAGCAGAATGTCTGTGTCTATGTCCGCACCACCATAGTCACTATTTTCTGTACCCCATAAACCGCATGAGGTCAGTGCCCCAGAGTCTGATAAAACAGAGAAGTCTGGTTCCTCAAGAGTCCATGAGGCTACACAGAAAACGTTTGTGCAACATGCAACCCAGCACTATTATACATCATAAGTCTCAAACGTCTTAAGGCCTCTTAGAAGAAGGCATCAAAGCTTCTTTGCCATTAGAAATCTGATTTATTTATTATTTAATTCTGTGTTTTCAAAGGTTGACCCATGAGAATCACTCCTTGAACCATGTCCCTACAAGAATACTGTATTTAGTTAGATATGTCACAGTAAAAGCAATGGATCGTGGGGCTTAACCAGTTTATGTACAAAAAGAGCAATCAAATTCAAAATATAATTTTCTGGTGACGGTCCATTAAGTTTATTTGATTGTCTACCTTTTAGTCTTGACTGTGGAGTTTGCGTCTCGGGTTGTTTAGAAGATGACGATTCAGTTCTTTCATCCAAAAGTCTTTTTTCGTCATCTTCTACCCTCTCTGCAGATAAGTGATCCTCACTAATCGGAGAGTCGTCAACTTCCTCAGAAGACTCCTCTACTTCCCCAGCACTCTTTGTTTCTGCTTTCTCTGATTCATCTGCTCCTTCATTGTCTTCTGAAACGCTTTCGTCTATATTAACTTCTGTAGTTAATACTTTGCTTTCTGTCTCCCCTGATAGAGTCTCTGTGTCCCCATCGACATCTGTATCTTCTTGCTTTTCCTCTGAAGGTTCTTTTTTTATATCACCATCAACATCTAACTCTGATTCTTCAGCCTCTTCTGGCTCTTCTTCAGCCTCTTCTGGCTCTTCTTCTAAAGGTTCTCCATGAGTCTTCTTATCTACCTCTGGGTCTTCAGATTCGTCTTGCTCTTCTTCCAAAGAATCACCCCCATCTATCCCTGGTTCTTCATTCTCTTCGTGCTCTTGTTCTGAAGAACCATCTTCAATAACATCAACCTCATCATCCACTTTAACTTCTTCAATCTCTTCTTCATCTTCAGAAGAACCACCCCCATTTTCATCAGTCTTGGCATCTGTTTTTCTAGCCTCTTCTTCCCCTTCTGAAGACTCCATTCTATTTGCATCAGTCTTTCATCTTCCTCAGACTCCTCTGCCTCTTCATGATCCTCTTCTGAAGACTCACCTCCATTTACATCAGTTACAATAATCTCCTCTGGTTCTTCATTCTCTTCTTGCTCTTCCTCTGAAGACTCACCTTCATCAGTATCAGTTTCTGAATCCAACTTTGGTTCTATTGCTGCTTCTTGCTCTTCTTCTGACTCATGGAAGCCACTTTGATCATCTAATTTTTCTGTATCCTCCTCTTCTGCTGCTTCAGTGACATCATCTTCAGATTCTCCATCCGTCTCTTCCTTGACATCAATAAATAACTCTGCTCCAGCTTCAATAGCTCTGCCTTTTAGGGTTGTTTCTGGAACGTTTGTGGTTGCTACATTCTCAGCCTCTGTAACAACCTCTTGATTGATGTCCTGATCTTCATTATCATCATCAGCAACTGCTTGTTCAGGTTCTTTATCCATGGTCGCATCTTGACCTTGTTCAACGTCATGTTCCTTTCCTCCATCATCTTCAATCTCAACAGGATCGCAGAGGGATGCGCCTGGAGTAATATTTTGCTTTTCTTGCCTTTCCCCAGCTGGTCCACAATCCTGTTGCTTTACTTCATGTGTCTCTGGCTCAAGGCCTTCATTGTAGGCGAATAGGAGATTCTTCTCTGGATGAACGTGGTCCGCATATAGAGACTTGTCGTCCAAGCTGGTGTCCACTGCTCCTGTCTGTCCATCAGCAAGGGGTCCGACGTCCTCGGGAACATCAGGGGAAGAGACTTGAAATTCTAAACAGAAGACGATCAATCAGTGTCATCCGATCACTGGGTTCAGGAGATCACAGTAATACAATTATAATAGCTGGAAAGTAGCAGGTACTTATTTAGCTTGCCAATCCCTCTTCATCTCAATCTTTTGGATCCTCGTAAGGGGTGAGCTATACATTTCATAGTTTGCAATAACTAGTGGATCCCTAGAGACACTTAAAGGGGTCTTTTTACCGGTTCTGACATGTGTGTTTTAGTGAATAACTGAATTCCCCATGTAATAACAATTCCAAAACATCTTTTCTTATAACGCTACATTGAGCTGTTACTCTGTTATTCCCCGTAAAAATGTATGAACAAATTGAAATCTGGTGTTGCTATTATTCTTATCTAGGGGGTGTGTCCCTAAACAGTGTAATATTGTCAACACTGATTGGACAGTAACAGACAGTGAAGACACGCGCCACCAACTGGTAACACCCAATTTACTTATGGTGTTCTAGGAGGAATAACAGAGGAACAGCACATTGAAGAGTTCTACGGCTGGTTTCTCCCTTCTGTTTTTTGGCATTGGTGTAAATATGGCTGAAACTGTATACACCGACATCAGTTTTCAGCCCCATTGACTTTCAATGGGGCCGCAGGCACTGGTGGGTGCATCTAGTTCTTCCCGTTTCCCCCTGATCCGGGTGTCTGTCCACGTTTTTGCACTGAGACCAAAAACACATTTTGTTGCGAATTTAGTGTCCATTCCAAATAACGGGAACACTCGGATCAGAGACACCCCTGGTTGAATTAAAATGTGTCCCTATGTAACCGGTGGACTCCGGATCTCGGCTGGATCTGGATGCCAGATCTGGGTTATTGGTCTGTGCATGCCCAGAATGCACTCCTAAATTACACGCCTGCTAGGGGCATGTCATTTACTACCAGATCCAGTGGAGATAGGTACGCAACCAGATGCTCCCGCACCGGTATTATCATCGATCCATGAGACGGATCAGTGTAATACCAGTGTGGGGGCATCCAGTTTGTCAATTCCGGGAGATTCTGGGGGAGGGGAAGGTTTCACCTGCATACCCCCCCAGATTAAAAAAAAATGGCAGTGTGAAACCAGCCTAAGAAAAGATGTTATTTCATAGAGGACACAATTGTTTACCTGGTATCTGGTCCTCTTTATGAGGGTGCTCTATTCTGAGCTATTCAAAGACAGTCAAATAGATAGATAGATAGATAGATAGATAGATAGATAGATAGATAGATAGATAGATGGTATTGAAATTGCAACACCAAGAAGGAAAAGTCGTGGAGTTATAGAAATCACAGGATGGATAGACATGTTACTGACATGCAAATGAGGACAAAATTGAAACAAAACCTCACGATTCATTCAGTAATGAGTATGAGCGCCAGGCACAGCAATCCAGGCTTTCACTTACACATATTGGCTGCTTTCGTTGAGGTTATTAATGGTTGCCTGAGAAAGATTCTGCCTCATTGAATGCATTTGGACAAATCATCAAAATTCACTGCTGGCAGCTCCCTGTGTAATTGCCAATCAAGGAGGTCCCAGCAGTGCTCGATGGGAGACAAGTCTGGAGATGCTGCAGGACAAGGTAGCACAAATCTGCTCACAGTAGCACCAGCAACATGCGGCCTGGTGTTACCATATTGAAAGATGTCTCCTGGGACACTTAGCAGAAATGACCATAACACCGGTTCCACCTCTTTAAGGTGCCTGGGGATTGTCCATTTCTGGGGACATATTTATAAACATTTCAGGATATATATATTTTACAGTTAGGTTGCATTAAATATTTTTTTCATATTTTTCACCTTAGACTGGGGCTATTGTGGTGTCTCATTGTGATATTACATCTAATGACTTCCTATGGTGTTGAATTGTAACGTGCAACAAAATGTTGCAAATTTTTCTAAATGTTGAAAGATGGATAGATAGATAGATAGATAGATAGATAGATAGATAGATAGATAGATCCAAGTAATTTAGCCTTAAAGTTACTTAGAACCTGACGGCAGTGGTTGATGCCTGATGACCCCTCTGCCCTGACTTCATGTAACATTTCCCATTTATACTCATATACAAATTCAAAAAGCCAAAACACATGGAAACAAAGAACATGTTATGTCCATGACGGTTGTGCATTGATTGCTGATGTTGAGTTACATTCACAATGTCATCCTGTCAGTCTTCTATAAACTGTTCACCATATTGTCATCACCCAGGATGAAGGATGAATGGCCCCAATGTAATCTGGAACATCTGATTGATCCCTACCAATATCCCTGCCTGCTAATGTATAATGGGTCTATGTATGGCTGTGCCCAACTGACATTTTGGAAGGGTTATAAAGGCAAAAAAAGTATTTATTTTCCAGTTGTAGATTATATTTTAGAATATCAGAGTTTTGCAGACATAATAAAAGCCATTGACTGTATATTCTCCCCATAGTTAAGCTACAGAAGTGAGAAACCAGCAAAGAGGTGTGTGCCCTTTACGGAGGTAAAAATACATCTGAAATGTGCTACGTTGTCCGGAGTTTGCCCCGCGTGCAATGTGCGAGGTGCCAGGAATTTCCGTGGGGACAGCAGTGAGATTCATCTCTGCGGCTATTTCAGATCAGGTCCTGACCCATCGTTATTGTCTCCAATCATTTCATCTCACAATCATTCAGTCGCCTTTACCATATAGACTTTCATAGATAAATAGAAAGATAGATAGATACATAGACAGTAACATGTATTCTAATAATATCTATCTAATCCATGTAGATCATTTCCTTGTTATCCTTCTATTATCTATGTTTCTGTTTATCTCTCTCTATTATCTATTTCATTTAGTATACCTTTCTATCCATCCAATATTATGTATTTTTTAAATTCATATTTATTAACATATCCATCAATTATATATCTCATATCCTTGTTATTCTTCTATCTATCTATATCTATCTATATCTATCTATCTATCTATCATAGAGGATTATTTTCTCTGGCATCAGGGTATACACACAAACCTATTCGTTCTACAAGATACTTTATCTGTTTGTCACTCCAGTCGGTCTGCGGCGATTTGTGACCTGCCAGCAGCTCTCCAGTGATTCATGGATCGCGCCAGAAGTCACAACTCAATACATTTCTATGAGAGCCTCGTTTTGGCCTCATTCTGCCCCTATCTGTGCCAGAGCCTGCTTTCCAGACTTCACAACATCAAGGCTAGACACATCAAGGCTATCCACGACTTGGACAGCCGCATCCTTACTCTGTCTGTCTGTCTGTCTGTCTGTATGTCTATCTATCTATCTATCTATCTATCTATCTATCTATCTATCTATCCTGTTTCCCCTAAAAATAAGACAGGAGGGAATATTGCATGGGAACATTGGTGCTTGCAAGGGGATGAAGGAAAAATAAGACATCCCTGAAAATAAGACATAGTGCATTTTTTGGAGCAAAAAGTAATATAAAAGAGTGGCTTATTTTAGAGGAAACAAGGTATCTATCTATCTATTGTGAGGTTGCGGCGTAGACAGGACCCAGGTTCTGGTTCACACAACAACACAGTTCATTTTCAACAGTTCAATTGGTTACAGACCTCCGGGTTCCGGGACGCAGCTGGTACAACCTTGTATGTTTGCAACACCGTCCAGTATGAACCCTATACCTCTGCCAGGTTCTGTCTTGGCCGGGTCCATGGACGAGGGCCAAGACCACACTGCTAGGCTGTGTTTTGTCAGCACACAACCTGCTCTCTCAGCTCCCGCTCATTAGCCTCTTTGGCTTCCACTTAGACCCCACCCTGTGTTGTAGGTAAGTTTTAAATACAAGGCTAGTCATGGGGATTCTCAAAGACCTGGAGTGGAGGGCTATTAAAGGGATAGGGAGCACAGTCTGGAGACACATACCGGGCCATCATAGATCACACTGGTCACAGTCTCACACTATCAGATAGATAGATTATCTATCTATCTATCTATCTATCTATCTATCTATCTATCTATCTATCAAAAAAATTATTGAGCAGCACAGCCAAAAATGGTGCAAATCGGTTCAGCAATACTCCCATATGCCTTCATATAAATATAGAAAAAAACGCAGCACTCCAATTGAGGTTTAGCAAGCCTTTATTGAGCCTTTAGAACATCATGGCGACTTTTCGGTTCTCAGAACCTTCAGCCAGGCTGGAAGAGGGTTCTTAGAACCGAAACATCGGCATGATGTTCTGAAGGCCTAATAAAGGCTTGCTAAACCTCAATTGGAGTGCTGTGTTTTTTTCTATCTATCTATCTATCTATCTATCTATCTATCTATCTATCTATCTATCTATCTATCTATCTATCTATTCTATCGATCTATTTGTATATCTATTCTATCGATCTATCTGTATATCTATTCTATGTATCTAGTATCCATCTATCCTATGAAATTCAAATTCAAAGAAGCTTTATTGGCAGGACTAAATACACATCAAGTGTACAATAGGGGATAGGGATAGGGACTGTAGGGATGATGGGTAAGGACTGTAAGAACGATGGATGGGGGCAGATCCAGGGTGGAGGTCAGTGGTGAAACTTCAAGCCCGTGGACCCCGTTGCGAAAGCTCCAACGGGGCCCTCAGTCATTGCAAATCTTTAATAGCATTAGTTGTTTTCTATAGGCCAAAGGGACTTTTGGTGCCCCCTAGGTTCCAGGGCCCAGGCGCGATTGCAACCCCTGCACCTATTGTAGTGACGCCCCTGGTGGAGGCTATAAGAACAATGGACGGGGGCAGATCCAGGGTGGGGCCTATGGAAGTCCATGGGATATCACACGTAGTGATATAGCACACATATCACATCTATCTATCTAGAACCTATCTTTATCTACTTATCTATCTGACATATTTCTATCCATCTAGATATATTAACAACCAGAATTTACCACGCAACAGTCATTCTACTACTTGCACTATGATCACCATAGAAACCTGCCTGTGCCTTTAAAGGAGACTGTAATTATCATTATATACAGCAATGCTATGGCATTACTGTATATAGCACAAGGAATGATTTGATCGCAGGTTATAGTCCTCTTAGGCGACTATTAAATACAGTAAAAAGTAAGATGAAAAAATTATAAAAAAACATAAAAGTTGAAATTCCTACCACTGTGCCCCACTAAAAATAAAGACAATACAAAATCCACCTGTGATATCGCCGCGTTCAGAAAAGTCTGATCTATCAATATAAAAATAATTAACATAAACAGTAAACCAAAAAAAAATTAAAGAACGCCAAAATTAGTTTTTTTTTTAATTGCTGCAATACCATGAAAGAGTCTAAGTTCCTGTTTGCTCAGAAAATTCACATGTACATTAGCTGCAAGAACTGACTCTGACCCTATCTTCTGTATTGAAGCATCTAATGAGCGTGTGCAAAAGTCATTGAAAGGGGAGATTTGACATCACCTATACTGACTGGCGATTTCTCTGTTATTAACTGTGCATAGAGGTGGTAGCCGTCATTGTGACGCTAACTCTGATGATAAGGAAACTGCCGAAAACGTCTGAAAGGACAATATTAAATTTGAGAGTCCTCAGTGGTCGATAACTTAACTGTAAAGATGGTAACAAATAGCAGCTTTCTAGACAACTCAGATCTCTTCTCAGGCTGGAATAATGTGAAATATGATGTGCCATATATATATACACGACATGATGTCACACTTCCGGAGGGAGGCACCCTGGAGTGGACTCTCTGGGCCGTGGTACCGAACTCCCTGGGTGAGCTGGTCCCACTTGGTTCAACCCCTATACAAGGATTGTCAGGGGCAAGCCCAGGGGGTCTAAATAACACAGCTGCCGGTACCAGGGGGCGGCTCGTAGGGTTAGCCTAACGAAGTTATGGCAGAGGAGGGTCTGAGGCACCAGAAACCGGAGTACGGAAGACTGGAAGAAGTACCCACGAGAAAGAGCACAAGGAGGACCTGACTAGCAGCCAGAAACACAAGGCAACTAAACACAATAATCAGGCACCTCCCAGCAGTGGAGGCGGCCTGATATACCGAAGGATGGACAGCTATTCGCCAAGGGGAGTGTCAAGCTGAGCCGTGCCGCCTCTACATTCACAGGGGAGGAGCGTGGCCGCGCCCAGTGCACCGCTCATTACATCGTCCATTGTGGTGTGCTGGTGTGTGAACCCGGTGACTGGCAGACAGGAAGGGGACATGGTGATGGCTCAGAGAAACAGCACGCCTGGACGCCGGATGTCCGAATGGCAGAGCAGCAGAGGATGTAGAGCCAGGGAAGGTGAGCTGAGGAGCGGTGCCAGCGGACCTAACACATGACATGGACTACTACAGTTCTTAAGACAAGTGAGGTAGAACAGAACAGGAATGATATGGGGTGAAACAGTTATGGCAGTAAATATTAGAAAGATTCATGGATGAGTGTGAAAGTTTATTGTCCTCTAATTGGGATCTGTTCAAAGATATGATGTCCCCAAATGCCCTTTCAATTGATGTAAAAATGACATGAATCCATGTGAAATGTTCATTCCTGCCCTGAATGTGTCTTAAGAACTGCAGTATTCCATGTCATGTTGTATATACAGTATGTACAGTATATACAGTTGTGGCCAAAAGTATTGACACCCCTGCAATTCTGTCAGATAATACTCAGTTTCTTCCTGAAAATGATTGCAATCACAAATTCTTTGGTATTATTATCTTCATTTAATTTGTCTTCAATGAAAAAACACAAAAAGAATTGTCCTAAAGCCAAATTGGATCTAATTCCACACCAAACATAAAAAAGGGGGTGGACAAAAGTATTGGCACTGTTAGAAAAATCATGTGATGCTTCTCTAATTTGTGTAATTAACAGCACCTGTAACGTACAATAACTAAATCACACTTGCAGCCAGTTGACATGGATTAAAGTTGACTCAACTTCTGTCCTGTGTCCTTGTGTGTACCACATTGAGCATGGAAAAAAGAAAGAAGACCAAAGAACTGTCTGAGGACTTGAGAAACCAAATTGTGAGGAAGCATGAGCAATCTCAAGGCTACAAGTCCATCTCCAAAGACCTGAATGTTCCTGTGTCTACCGTGCGCAGTGTCATCAAGAAGTTTAAAGCCCATGGCACTGTGGCTAACCTCCCTAGATGTGGATGGAAAAGAAAAATTGACAAGAGATTTCAGCGCAAGATTGTGCGGATGGTGGATAGAGAACATCGACTAACATCCAAACAAGTTCAAGCTGCCCTGCAGCCCGAGGGTACATCAGTGTCAACCCGTACTATCCGTCGGCGTCTGAATGAAAAGGGACTGTATGGTAGGAGACCCAGGAAGACCCCACTTCTTACCCCGAGACATAAAAAAGCCAGGCTGGAGTTTGCCAAAACTTACCTGAGAAAGCCTAAAACGTTTTGGAAGAATGTTCTCTGGTCAGATGAGACAAAAGTAGAGATTTATGGGCAAAGGCATCAACATAGAGTTTACGGGAGAAAAAAAAAGAGGCATTCAAAGAAAAGAACACGGTCCCTACAGTCAAACATGGCGGAGGTTCCCTGATGTTTTGGGGTTGCTTTGCTGCCTCTGGCACTGGACTGCTTGACCGTGTGCATGGCATTATGAAGTCTGAAGACTAACAACGAATTTTGCAGCATAATGTAGGGCCCAGTGTGAGAAAGCTGGGTCTCCCTCAGAGGTCATGGGTCTTCCAGCAGGACAATGACCCAAAACACAATTCAAAAAGCACTAGAAAATGGTTTGAGAGAAAGCACTGGAGACTTGTAAGGTGGCAGCAATGAGTCCAGACCTGAATCCCATAGAACACCTGTGGAGAGATCTAAAAATGGCAGTTTGGAGAAGGCACCCTTCACATATCAGGGACCTGGAGCAGTTTGCCAAAGAAGAATGGTCTAAAATTCCAGCAGAGCATTGTAAGAAACTCATTGATGGTTACCGGAAGCGGCTGATCGCAGTTATTTTGGCTAAAGGTTGTGCAACCAAGTATTAGGCTGAGGGTGCCAATACTTTTGTCTGGCCCATTTTTGGAGTTTTGTGTGAAATGATCAAAGTTTTGCTTTTTGCTTCATTCTCTTTTGTGTTTTTTCATTGAAAACAAATTAAATGAAGATAATAATACCAAAGAATTTGTGATTGCAATCATTGTCAGGAAGAAACTGAGTATTATCTGACAGAATTGCAGGGTGTCAATACTTTTGGCCACAACTGTATCACATTAGCTTTTGTCTTATGCTAGCCTGAAAAAGAGACCCGAGTTGTCTCGACAGCTTGCTTTGCTTGTTCTTACCATCTTTTCAGTTCGCCATTAAAATGTATCAACCACTGAGGACTCTCACATTGTAATATTTTTCTATCTACTGGCTAACACAGTACAAACATATATTTTACCTTGTGAAAGGACAGGAAGTTGAAGGCTATGTTCACACGTTGCGTTTTTTCTGCAGCCAATACCTGCTCTTTTGGCAGTGAACAAGCTGCTTCCAAAAAAAAGCTAATTTTGCTGTTTTTTTTGCTTTTATTTTTGGCTTATTGGTGTCAATTCTCTACAGTACATCTAATATATAAAGCAAGATGTATGTGTGGATGTGTGTGTGTGTGGATGTGACAAGCCCCGCCCACTCTCATAACCTCACCCACTTCAGATAGCCCCACCTACTCAGCATAACCCGCCCACTACACACAGATACGCCCACTTCACATGGCCACACCCACTTTACACAGCCCTACCCACTCCACATAACCATGCCTACTTCAAGTAGCCATGTCCACTCCACATAGCCATACCCCACTTCACATCCTGCACCTCCACATTCCCCACCTCTTCTACATAGCCCCACCCCGGGACAATGTGGAGGGATGGATGTATGAAGGGGCGGGGGCTATACATGGGGGTGGTGCTATGAAATGGGTGTAGCTACCAGGAGAGGTGGGGCTATGAGTAGGGGAAAGCTATGCAGGGGTTGAGCTACAGAGAGGGTGGGGCTATGATGCATTAACACACATATATACAATACCATATATGGGCAATATTGCCATATATGGGTGATATTACCATATATGAGCATTATGACCATATATGGGCACCACATCCGGGCAACACCAGGCTCTACAGCTAGTGTTTAATAAAGTTAGTTTCATTCACCAAGAAAGCACGAAAAACACTGCGGTTGCGATTTTGCAGTTCTGCACATTCTCATTGCTTTTAATGCTGAAAAGCCACTGAAAATTACAAGATACTAATTTCATTCTTTAATACAGAATGTTTTATAAACAAATATTTCGTAATAGTTCACGTAACAAAAAAATATGATTTATACAAACAGTAACATTCTGATGACAAATTCTTTATAAGGGGTTGACCAGGACTGATACAATGATGACTTATCCGTAAGATCTTAGGGATCGGGAGGTTATCAGTAAGGATCGATGATTATCTAATGCTTATGGGGTCCTAGAAGGTGTCCTTGCCAAGTCTCTGGTGATGGGTTATTGTCACGTCGGAGACTTGTAAGCATCCGGACACGGTGCGTGCCAGTGGCGCACGGACCAATGATGTCCAGTGCACTACCTACAACAACAGACAGGGGAAACACCGGGGGGAACAATTACAAAGGGGGGCCCTGCTTATAGGGAATGGGGAAAAGGAGACCTTCTGCATTTGTGCCCTGATCTCCCTACTGTCCCTATATGGGTTCTTTCACCCCATCGCCAAGCAGGATACCTATGCCCTCGCTTGCCCTGATGTAAACCCTCAATAGGGAGATGGCCAGCGGGAGCACTAGTCCCAACCACTGCAATAAACAAGACAAAAGGGGAAGGGGAAACAAACAGGGAAAGCACAAGGCATCTTCACGCCTGCTGCAACACTCCAAGGCAGTAGATGACTTGGCAACGATCCAAAGTACTACCTACACCTTAGGTATCCAGGTCAGTAATGAGTTCAATCTCCAGCAAAGAATGCTGGATCATGTGGCCATATAAAGGAGATGGGAGTGATCACAAAGTGGCCACACCTGGAAAGAGAACTAGGAAGCTACTAGCAACAGAAACTGACATTAACTCCAACACCAAAGGAAAGAAACACTTTTAATAAGACGTCTCAATACAGAAAAGAGACAGAGGTCCCAAACCTGTTACAAATCACCAAAGTAAGAGAGACCATCGTGATAGTTATGCCCTGGGAGAACAAAAGAATTGGGTGTTTGAGATTGTACTTTCCCCTGACTTAACCCTCCTGTAAAGCATCTTACATACGGTATTAGATGGCCATCTGATCCTACCAAAATTGGTCGGTTTGGATGACTTTTCTCTAATGTTTATTAGGCTGGTGTGTCCTTGTCCTTTAGATCCAAGGGTTAAGTGTACTGCTGATGGAGCCCCGCGAGATAATCCATACGATAGGGTCACTAAAGCTCTGAGCTACCAGTAGGATCCCTCTTGTGTCACTGATACTTGGCCTCCAGGCCCAAGAGAGTTGTGGGAAAAGTATGTGTCTTAGGTCGGAGCTGACGCAGTGTAAGTGACATATCTCAAATACTCAGCCAACTGGAGGGAAAAGGGCACAGGCAAAAGGATATAATTGTCCTCGCTCCTGCGGACAAATTGCCCTTGTGAGATTGACGTCCTGATTGAGCCTACATCGGGACGTTGCACATCCTGCTAATATCCTTAACAGCTTGCACGATTATATACAGTAGCTGCTGGGACTCCGATGACACGAACCTAAAAATGACATGAGGTCATGTACATTTAAATACTTATCCATCCCGGTCAGTGTCAGGTGGTCACTTCTGGAGATGCTGCCTGGACATATATATATATATTCAGGGCGAGTTCCGAAAGAAAACACTAACAGTTATTCAATTAGCTAAAATCACTGTACAATGCACCATTTCTATGTCCATCTCTTCAGACCAGGATATGCACTGTGTCCTTTTCTTTATCTGATGTAAATGCCGCTGTTCTCCTGAATCCAGCGATGTTTTTCTTTTGTTCCTGCGCCTCTCCAATCCTGAGATACGGCCCCTTCTTCCCTGTATATAAATCTAGCCTCTTAGACAACTGGGTGTGCCTGCAACAGGGTGACGCCCACTTGGATAACAAGACTAGATTTATATGCAGGGAAGAGAGGGCCATATCTCAGGAATTGAGAGGCGTAGGAATAAAAGAAAAACATCGCTGGATTCAGGAGAACAGCGGCATTTACATCAGATAGAAAAAAATCCCCACATAATGGCTAGTAAGTGGTTTTTTAAATACTTACCGTGGACTAGGCCCATCAATGTTTGATCGGTGGGCTTCCAAAACCTAAAGAAGCAGCAACATCAACTTTACTACTTTAACAAGCACAGTGACTTGTCTAGTAGGGCAGGTACCTTAACAGCTCAGCGCCATTCTAGTGAATAGGACTATTGCTCTGTTCTGTGAACACAATTTGTATAAAAGGAGCTTGAAAGACAAAAAATAGCGCAATAAGATCTTAACTATGTTTAAATAGGTAAAATAAGGGAGGGATACATGCTCACCCAGGGGCGACCGCCACCCCCGGGGCCCTGGTGAAAGGAGAGGACCGGGGGGGCGGGGCTACTGCCGTCGGCGCGGCCGGGGGGGGAGGGGTGCCGTTGGCCGTCGCACGGCCCGGAAGGGGGGGGGTGGGCGCTGCTAGGAGCCGCTGGGAGCCGCAGGCGCGATGCTCTCCTACCTGGGAGCCGCACCGGATGTATGCTAGGGCCGGAGGAGCAGAGGAGAGGAGGGCGGGATCAGCAGGGAAGCAGGAAGCTCTCTGGTTCCCTTGCCTGACCCTCCTCTCCTTTGACGGCGGCTTGTGGGGGTCGGCTGGGGCCCCCCTCCAGGCTTGAAGGGGCCCCCACCGGTCGGGGCCTTGGTGCAGCTGCACCAGCTGCACCAGTGTAGTTCCGCCCTTGTGCTCACCTGATGGAGTTGTGAGAGGCGTAACTCCTATATAAGCGTCAAATAAGTGGCTGCTGCAGCTCCACAGTATGCAGAGATCAAACGATAGGAGACAATGGATGTGGTCTGTGCTGCCGGCAATTCAATGGAGTTCAGGCCAGGGAGAGTGAAGAACATGCAAGTTTATAATGGTCTATGGTCAACGCGTTTCAAACTCCACTGGTTTCTTTATGCTGTATCCTATGGTCTATGGTCAATGCGCTTCGAAACCTACTGGGTTCTTCATCAGACTAAACCATGCAATATCCTATGGTCTATGGTCAGTGCATTTAGAAACCCACTGGGTTCTTCATCAGAATAAACCATGCAATATCCTATGGTCTATGGTCAATGCGTTTAGAAACCCCCTGGGTTCTTCATCAGAATAAACCATGCAATATCCTATGGTCTATGGTCAATGCATTTCGAAACCCACTGGGTTCTTCATCAGAATAAACCATGCGGTTTCCTATGGTCAACGCGTTTCAAATTCCACTGTTTTCTTCATCAAAACACACCATCAGAATAATGGTTTGTCCTGATGAAGACACCAATGGGTTTTGAAACGTGTTGACCATAGACCATAATAATCTGGTGGCCATTATCACTGGGTGGTCCTGTGTAGGACACCCCCTCTCCAGAAAAACTGTATAATTATTCATAGTCCTAGGGCCATTTTATGAGACCATAAATCACAAGACTCTCCTGGGTGGTCAAATCGGTCACCATATTCATGGACTTGATGACAGTTCCAATTTAAAATATGTCCTCCTAGTTTTAGACAAGACAGATTGGGTCCATGGTATCTCAAGCATAAGACGTCTATCAGAGGGTAAGACCAAAGTGGAGTAAAGTTACTTTGGGTGCTTTGAGTTCACCGCAGATCTTGCTCAGCAATAGGCCAAATACAGATCACAGTGTCATTTCTCAACATAGATTTCTCCTTTTAGATCACTTCAACAAGTAAGAATCATGAAAGATATAGCCAGACGTCCAGGAGACACACAAGTCACCTACAAAATATATACTTAATATTTAACGTTTTTTCCAAGATCCTCACCGGTTGATGGTGCTCTGCCAAATAGCACAGCACAGTATGTGGCGCACAGAGATGCTGCACCCCTGTTAGGGTGTAGTATCCCACTCACAGGTAAGAGTGGTACACACCGGTACCGGGACACCTAGATCACACTAGGAACCATTGTAGTGGGGATGGGTGGTGAAGGAAGTAGTTAGAGGAGCACCTGGGAGATGTGAAGTTAGTAAGCACACACGTAGAGGACATGGGACACCTAACAAAGGGTATAAATAGAGCGGGAAAGATCTAGAAAGGAGGAGAGACAGTTGAACAGCAGAGAGGAGAGTTGCTCTAGAGAGAGAAAAGGAGAGTGAAGCAGCTAGAGTCGAGTTGGAGGGAAGCTAGAGAAAGAAAGCCTGTCACAGAAAGAAAAGAGCTTGAGAGAAGTGACCAGAGGCCAGACTGAGGAGCAGAGGAGGAGAACTAGGTGGCTCCAGGAGTAAGAGAGAGTCCCAGAGGCATGGGAAGTGAGCAATCCACCCGTGGGGCTCGTATCCATTGTCAAGTGCAGGCAGTGGAGGGACTAGGCCGAAGAAAGGGGCACCGGGATCCCAAGACTAGTGGAGAATGCAGACCAGGCTCAACTAGCAACCCTGAGACTGTGTGGTACATCCATGGTGACACGGTCGACAACCGCGCACATCTGCTGAAAAGGTGGCAACCATAGGGCTACGGGAAGATACAGCAGGTCAGCCCCTAAGAAAAGCCCACAGCTACTGGCTCCAAGCTCTCTGTGGCGAGGCGCAAGGCAGGAGGGCGAAGCAAGCGCAGTGTGAAGCGGCAGAGAAGGGGTACCAGTTACGTACCATCCTACTACCTGGGAGAAGCTGGATCCCTGTCACCGAGGAATGCACTGCTCAGCAGGGTGTTGCACAAAGACTGTGAGTAAAAGATCTGAAGACTGCGACCCGCTGTGTCTGTGAACTTTCTTAACGCATCCAAAGTACCAGAAACACAACTACCAACTCACTCAGGTACCTCTGGCTGCCCTGGGGGTCAGCCCTACCCATAGAGGGCTTAAGAACATTGCTGCCACCCAACCATTGGCCCCTAAGAGAACTGTCGAGCAGCGGCGGCCATCTATAGCCACAACCTGCGGGTGGCGTCACGTAAAATTAACAAGTATCCCCAGGTCCAGTCATCCTTTCCCTAAGAGAGAGAGCCACCCACACCTAACTTTTAATGACACAGCCAGGGTCACGGAGCCAGGTCTTGGTCCCTGTGATCCCCGTGATGAAGCCTCAAAAAAGCCCAGTTCCGAGTATCCTAAGGCCCTGGAGGGGCGTGTTAAGTACATTGTGCGTAGATGGAATAAGGGAAGGTCAAGATTGAAAGTTAGAACATGGGACTGCTACTCAACGCAAAGAAGACAAAGATACTTAATACTACCAGGAACTACTGGAACACATTTGAGATGGGCAGCAACAAACTAGAAGTGGTAAAGGACTTCAACCTACTCAGATCAATGATCACTCAAAATGCAGCGACGACACCAGAAGTCAATAGGAGAATGGGCAAATCAACAATGAAGTCACTGGACAAGGTCTTCACATCAAGGAACATTTCACTGGTGATGAAGACACGGCTCGTACATAGTCTGGTCTGTTCTGTAGTAACATATGGATGTGAAACCTGGACGATAAAGGAACAAGACAGAAGAAGGATGAAAGACTTTGAAATATGGAGCTGGAGAAGGATGTTCACCAGCCTACAACTGAGAGCAATCACTGGACAACACTATCATGGCCTGAAGAATAGAAGGTACAATTTGAAGAGGAAGACCATCAACCCGATGGCTTGATAAAATCAAGAAAACGGCAGAGAAGACCCTGCTGGACCTAGTTAGGCTTGGAGAACACTCTGGTGGACCTATCTAGGCTTGGAGAACACTCTGGGGACCTATCTAGCCTTGGAGAAGACCTTGGTGGACCTATCTAGACTTGGAGAAAACCCTGGTGCTCTATCAAGGCTTGGAGAAGACCCTGGTGGACCTATCTAGGCTGCACAAGCTTGATCTTCCCACTAAGTGTTCATCTATCATCTCGCCATGGCTTGAGATAGAGCTGAAGGCCATTAAAATAAAGAATAAGTACAATGTGTAGTGGCCTGAATGGTTCTGCAAGCTGTTGGTCCTACTATTGAAGTGGAGAAAGCCTGCAGTACTATTTACAACTGCTATACATTGTATGGAACTGTGCAAGACCTTCAATCAGCTGATCTAAGCGGGTGAAGAATGTTATAGTCACGGTAAACTCCTGTAATCATCGTCTCTTGCATATTGGATTTTCCAACATTACATATAAACTTTGTAAACTGTTTCAGTAATTCACAATTTTTGATCATTTTGCAGATTAACAGAATTATGTTGCACAATATATAGTGCTATCATATCGTTATCATCACCATTACATTGTGTATAATTACTAGTAAATGTGGGACATTTTTGTCCCATCTGTGAACACATCAGTGTACAATAAAATGTCCTTTATTACATTCTTGACAACTTTTTCAGGCTTCATTTTGGGAAAATTAATTTTTGAATTGCACAAATGTTTTTACTGTAGTCACCAACCTTCTTCGGAGACCACATTACCCTTCTATGATCAATTTCTGTCCCCTCCGTTCCATAACCCCCCTAATGCCGAGGCACAAGAAACGTTTATGAAATCAATCATCTTCAAAGGCTTCGGCTGTACCCAGGGGACAGTGTTGCAAATGTATGTATGGAATAGCGCTATATAAATGAATAAATATTACTATTATTTTACAGGTTCTTTGCTTCCCCTCACATTCAACTTCAAGGGAGCTCAAAAAATACAGATATATGAGCTACATAGTGGCAGACCTTGACCCTGGGGGCCCTGGTGCAGCCATGGTGAGGAGCAGGGGGTGGTGTTGGTGGCCGTCGGTGCGGTCCGGGGGGTGTTGGTGCGGGGTGGTGCTGGCGGCCGTTGGAGAGGTGTTTGCGGCGGCTCTCCTACCTGCTGAGCCGCGCCGAGTGCGCTCCTGGGAGCCGGAGGGGCAGAGGTGAGGAGGGGCAGGATCAGGCTAGGGAAGCAGGAAGCTTTCTGATTCCCTTGCCTGACCCTCCTCTCCTCTGACAGCGGCTTACAGGGGTCGGCTGGGGGCCCCCCTGCAGGCTTGAAGGGGCCCCCTAGCCGGTAGGGGCCCTGGTGCAGCTGGACCAGCTGCACCACGGTAGTTCCACCCCTGGAGCTACATACTCTTTCAATAGATGTTAGAACGAGCTAACTGACAGATTCTCAGTTGACTCATTCTGCAGCCGGCAATAGACAGTGCAACTCAGGCTCCATAGAAGGCAAATGGTGCAAATTATTTAATGAAACCCAAATACAATCCGGGTCGGACTGGCCTACCGGGGCACCAGGTAATCCCCCGGTGGGCCCCAGGTCCCCTAGGGGCCCTCATGCTAAACACTGAGAGGGCCCATGGTAGACCGATCCCCGAGGCCCACCCGGAGCTACCGCTACTACTACTAATTTTTAGCAAAACAAAAAAAGACGTTAATTTAGATAAGATTAAAAAAATGTCATTACAGGCTGACAACCCCTAAGTGATGGACTGTGATTAATTGGGTCAAACAAAAAAATAGTGGCAAGTTATAGTCTCCAATATCACTGATGGAGCTATGAAGCCTTATTGAATTAGGAGCCTTTTTTGTGAGTGCCTGAGCCCCCTATAGTCTTCTCTGGTGGGCCACTTTGACCTTGTGTAATACACAATCCAACCATGTATATCTACGAACAAAAGAGTTAAAGGGAGTCTGTCACCAGGTCTTGTCTCTTAATGTGAGAGCAGCATATTGTAAAAACAGTGACCCCAATTCTAGTGATTATTATTATTATTATTATTATTATTTATATAGCGCCATTAGGTTCCATGGCGCTTTACATGAGGATGAGGGAGACAAGAACAAGTACACTAAATCTAGGCGATCAGGACGTACAGGTACAGGAGGGGCAGGGACCCTGTCTACGAGGGCTCACAGTCTACGAGGGGCGGGTTAGGATACAGTAGGATGGGGGAGTGTCAGGTATGGGGCGGTCGCCTGGGTCTCATGGCAGGTTGTAGGCTTGACGGAATAGGTGAGTCTTCAGGTGACACTTGAAGCTACTCAGGGTAGGAGAGTGTCTGACGTGTTCGGGCAGGGAGTTCCAGAGTAAGGCAGATGCCCGGGAGAAGTCCTGGACTCGGTTGTGCGAAGAGGTGATGAGGGGGGAGCAGAGGAGGAGTTCTTGGGAGGAGCGGAGGTTGCGCGAGGGTAGGTATCGGGAGACCAGGTCGGAGATGTATGGTGGAGCCAGGTTGTGTATGGCTTTGTATGCCATGGTTAGTGTTTTGAATTGGGATCTCTTGGAGACGGGGAGCCAGTGAAGGGCTTGGCAGAGGGGGGAGACAGGGGAGTAGCGTGAGGACAGGTAGAATAGTCGGGCAGCGGAGTTGAGGATAGACTGGAGAGGTGTGAGGGAGTTAGCCGGGGGGCCATTGAGAAGGAGGTTGCAGTAGTCAAGGCGGGAGATGATAAGAGCATGGATGAGTGTTTTAGCGGTGTCGTGGGTGAGGAAGGAGCGGATCCGTGAGATGTTTTTGAGCTGGAGCCGGAGGGATGTGGTGAGGGCCTCGATGTGGGGCTTGAAGGATAGGGAGGAGTCAAGGATTACCCCGAGGCACTTGGCTTGGGGGACTGGGGAGAGGGCGCAGTCGTTGATGCAGATGGATAGGTTGGGAGGTGGGGTGGAATTTCTTGGGGGGGAAGACTATGAATTCAGTTTTGTCCATGTTGAGTTTAAGGAAGCGAGCAGAGAAGAAGGATGAGATGGCGGAAAGGCATTGTGGGATTTTCGAGAGTAGGGAGGTGATGTCAGGGCCGGACAGGTAGATTTGGGTGTCGTCGGCGTAAAGGTGGTACTGGAGGCCCTGGGACTAAATGAGTTGCCCTAGGCCGAGAGTGTAAATGGAGAAAAGTAGGGATCCCAGGACCGAACCTTGGGGACTCCGACAGAAAGGGGGTAGTGCGAGGAGGAGGTGTGGTGGAGGAAGTGATACGTCACTTACTGGGTTGCATAGTGCACTTTTTTTTTTATTTATAAAATCATTGTTTTATTAGCAAAAGATTATCACTACAGGACTACTTGTCTTGTGCCTCCTGGTCCAACCCCACCCCCACCTCTCATTGGCAGCTTCCTGGTGTGGGCAGGGTTATACAGAGCTCAGCATTCAGAGAAAAGGTAGAACCGCGTCAAACAAAATTGTGATTTTATCAAAATCGCAGCAAGCAGCCCAGTAAGTGACACAGCACTGGAATCAGGATCTCTTAGAAAAACAATCTGATGATCGATTCTCTTTAAACCCCCATCATACTAGAAAACAGAGTAAAGAAGTGATGAGCCGGGTTATTTTGGGGATGTAACGAAGACGTGTCCACTGGGTTTCCCCAACTCGCCAGTAGATGACTACAAGGACCATCTTCAGACACAAGGGAATTCCCTTTCTTCAACAAGTCCAAGAAATGCCGGGATGTGATCTCCTGTCTTTTCTCAGGGATATTCATCGGATCAGGTTTCATAATCACTTATTACAACAGATGCTGATATTCAGGACAGAGATTTCCCCTACGCCTGCAGCCTCGGTGTAACCCCATCCTGTATGAAGTCATAGACAATAGTAGACAATAGCGGCCAGACGCCAAGTATATGAATTCTGACATCAAAAAGATGATATAAGCACCCCAAGCTGTTTCTATGGTCAAAGAAGATGCTACGTAGAGCAATGGAACATTGATGTTTGTTGTTCTAGAATAATAAACCATTGATGGTTGGGGTTCTAGAACAATGTAATCAATATTTGGGCTCCTCAATCTTAGAGTAAAATTTAATCTAAGATTCAGGATCTGACCCCAATGGAGCACTGATATTGAGGTCTAGAACAATAGAACAATGGGGTCTAGAGCAATGGAAAATAGAGGACAAGATTAATAGAACATTCATACAGCAATTGAGCACTGTTACTTGGTGTCCTGAACTGAACATTGTTGACTACGGTATAGAACATTGAAGGCATAACCTGGGTTCTGACTTTAATGTTACCTTGAGCTACACCCAAGTCAACAATGTTAAACTGTGAAAGACAACAGGCAGCAATGTTCCATGCAAGATCTTAAAGCAATGCAAGACTGATGCTTCATGTCTAGAAGGCCTAGGAAAATAGAACCTTGATGCTTGAGGTCTCGAAGACAAACATTGATGCTTAAGGTCTGAAAGTCTGAAACAGTGGTGCTTGAGATCTGGAAGATTGAAACACTGATGCTTAAGGTCTGAAAGACTGAAATACTGGTGCTTGAGGTCTAGAAGACTGAAACACTGATGCTTGAGGTCTAGAAGACTGAAACACTGATGCTTGAGATATAGAAGACTGAAACACTGGTGCTTGAGATATAGAAGACTGAAACACTGTGCTTGAGATATAGAAGACTGAAATACTGTGCTTGAGGTCTAGAAGACTGAAACACTGGTGCTTGAGATATAGAAGACTGAAACACTGGTGCTTGAGATATAGAAGACTGAAATACTGGTGCTTGAGATCTAGAAGACTGAAACACTGGTGCTTGAGATCTAGAAGACTGAAACACTGGTGCTTGAGATCTAGAAGACTGAAACACTGATGCTTGAGATCTAGAAGACTGAAACACTGATGCTTGAGAAATAGAAGACTGAAACACTGGTGCTTGAGATATAGAAGACTGAAACACTGGTGCTTGAGATATAGAAGACTGAAACACTGGTGCTTGAGATATAGAAGACTGAAACACTGGTGCTTGAGATATAGAAGACTGAAACACTGGTGCTTGAGATATAGAAGACTGAAACACTGGTGCTTGAGATATAGAAGACTGAAACACTGGTGCTTGAGATATAGAAGACTGAAACACTGGTGCTTGAGATATAGAAGACTGAAACACTGATGCTTGAGATATAGAAGACTGAAACACTGATGCTTGAGATATAGAAGACTGAAACACTGATGCTTGAGATATAGAAGACTGAAACACTGATGCTTGAGGTCTAGAAGACTGAAACACTGATGCTTGAGATATAGAAGACTGAAACACTGATGCTTGAGATCTAGAAGACTGAAACACTGGTGCTTGAGATCTAGAAGACTGAAACACTGGTGCTTGAGGTCTAGAAGACTGAAACACTGATGCTTGAGATATAGAAGACTGAAACACTGGTGCTTGAGGTCTAGAAGACTGAAACACTGGTGCTTGAGGTCTAGAAGACTGAAACACTGGTGCTTGAGGTCTAGAAGACTGAAACACTGGTGCTTGAGGTCTAGAAGACTGAAACACTGGTGCTTGAGGCCTGGAAGAATGAATCATTGATACTTAAGGCTTAGAAGGATCAATCACTGATGCTTAAGGCTTAGAAGTATGAAACTCTGATGCTTGAGGTTGAGAGGAATGGATCACTGATAATTCAGGTTTAGAGAATAAACCACAGATACTTGAGGCCCAGACTAATGAAACACTAATGTTTGAGGCTTTAGAATTATGGAAGGAACACTGATGCTTTATTTCTATGAAAAATGGAAAACTGATTTTTGAGGCCTAGTATAATAGAACATTGATGCTTGAGAGCTAGAAGAATGAAACACTGATCTTGAGGCCTAAAAAAAAGAAAAGCTGATACTTGAAGCCTAGGGTAATGAAACATTGATGCTTCAGGCCTAGAAGAATGGAAAACCGAAGCTTAAGGTCTAGAAGGATTGAACACTGATGCTTGATGTCTAGAAGAGTCGAACACTGGTGCACGAGGTCTAGGATTGAACACTGGTGCATGAGGTCTAGGATTAAACACTAGTGCATGAGGTCTAGGATTGTACACTGGTGCACGAGGTCTAGGATTAAACACTAGTGCATGAGGTCTAGGATTGAACACTGGTGCACGAGGTCTAGGATTGAACACTGGTGCACGAGGTCTAGGATTGAACACTATGGCACGAGGTCTAGGATTGAACACTGGTGCACGAGGTCTAGGATTAAACACTAGTGCATGAGGTCTAGGATTGAACACTGGTGCACGAGGTCTAGGATTGAACACTAGTGCATGAGGTCTAGGATTGAACACTGGTGCACGAGGTCTAGGATTGAACACTGGTGCACGAGGTCTAGGATTGAACACTGGTGCACGAGGTCTAGGATTGAACACTGGTGCACGAGGTCTAGGATTGAACACTGGTGCACGAGGTCTAGGATTGAACACTGGTGCACGATGTCTAGGATTGAACACTGGTGCACGATGTCTAGGATTAAACATTGGAACTTGAGGTCTAGAAGAATGAATCACAGATGCTTAGGGCCTGGAAGTATGGAAAAGTGATGCTTGAAGTCTAGAAGAATGAAACTGATGCATGAGGCCTTGAAGAATAAATTAATGATACTTTAGGCCTAGAAATATGGAAATTCGATGCTTGAGGGAAAAAATAATTAAAGAGTATTGTTCTAGAACTAAAGAACTGAAATTATGGATTAAGGGATAAGAGCTACTAATGGAAGTTGTTATACATCTTGCAAATACTCACCCCATTTTACTCCAAAGGAGCACTCTACCTGACAAGTATCCCAAATGAATGGCTAGATTCACTGTATTAGCACTATACCCCATTAACACTTAGGGTATCAGCACAATGGGTCACTGATCATCATCCGAGGGCTAAATTTTCATGAGTGCATACTCTCATAGACGTTAGGCAAATACATTACCCTAGAGGAGTCAACGCATGCCGATCCCATATGACACAGAGGCTAAATAAAATGTATTAAAATCCTCACAGTGAGATCCCGATAGCCATTACTCCATCTTATCAGAACTTATGCAATGGCTTCATTGACCCAATTCCCAGATCCGTCGTGTCATCAATATGACGAAATCTCACTTCTTGGCTGCCTTGCCAAAACAATGCCATGTGATAGGGGCGTCTTATAACCCCACCGTCCCTGGTCAAATTGCAGTAGTAGTAGTGAGAAGATGTGAGGTCAGGTCGTTCATATCGGCCATTAATCAACCTCATCCGGAAGCTTTACCTAGAAAGCAAGTCAGTTGTAATAGAGTATATGCTACAGTTGCCAGGGCATGCTGGGAGTTGCTGTTTTGCAACATAATAGTGATTGAAAGTAATAGCGCACAGCCATAGAAATCATGCAAAGTTCCTATAAAGAAAATCCCATTCCTAGACCCTTAAAACCCATTTAGACTATCGAAATGTCCTATAATATACCTCGAGCATGCGTTCTTCCAAAATCCGAATCCAATGAGATTACATAGGGACACATATTAATTCAACCTCTAGTGCCCCGGATCCAGGTGGAAATGGGAAGAGCCGGATGCACCCGCAGGTGCCTGCGGCCCAATTGAAAGTCAATGGGGCCAAAAATGGATGTTGGTGCATCCAGTTCAAGCTGGATACACTCAGATAGCGAAAAACACCAGTTTGAAACCAGCCTTAGATGAGTTTTGTACCAATACGTTAATTACAAGGTTTCATGGATTTTGCAATCAGCTACATTGGGTGAAATAAATCCAACCGCAAGTTCTCAATCTCCCTGTAGCGCCTCCAAAGAAAAACTAAGTATTACACTCTATTCATGGAAAATAGTGGGAAGAGCCAGGTTCTCTCTGAGTCAGCTAGGACTATGTAAACATTACATTTGGCTCTCTGATATATAGAATATGTATGTTTTTAGGTCTCCATTCATCTAGTGGAGGCTAAAAGAGTAGTTATCTCGTTATAGGATTAGTTTGGCCATATATCTATGTTTTCGGAGATGTGTATGCAACAGCTGCAGGCTTATGCTAGTTAATGTGTTGAATAGTCAGCACGAAGCTCTATGATAATTGTTAGTGTTTGGTAATTCTGTACAATACGCCCTCTCTGGTTTGTGTGTTGGTTCTCTCCATGATTTGATGAACATAATGGTTATTGTATGTCAGAGTTCATTCCTCCACAATTTCTGATTGATGAATGATTCTGCTGAAAGCTGAAATCTGCAACACTCACAGAATTGGAGATATTTGCTTTAAAATCTGAACCATGACAGCTGATATTTTTCTAACATGCTATTATAGAATACTTATCAATCTGAAAATGGGCAATAATAAGGAAAAAATATATTGGGCTAAGTAGCCTAACAAATATAGACAGCATAGACTAGCCCTGATTGCCCAATATTGCCAGAATTCTACTGTCAATTGCCTTGAAAAGTGTCAAGCATTTTTAGAGTTTTCATGACAGTTTTCATTTGGCGTGGGGCATAGGCGCACCTAAGGGGGGGGACCTACGTGTCTGGACCCCCCCCTTTGGACGGCCCTGAGAAGTGGAGCAGTACACAAGGAGCTGGGCCCCTATGTCAGGAGACAGGAACAATTACACAGCACCCAAGGGCCCACAAAAGAGGCTGCTTTTTGGGGGGCTTCGCTCCCCAAACCCCACACCGGGGCTTTGCCCCTCGGAACCCCGCTGGGGGTGACACCCCCCTTTCAGGGCCGGTGTGTGTTTTCTTGGACCCCTACCTTGGAAATTTCTGGGTGCGCCACTGCGTGGGGTAGGGTCACGTTGGGGGCTTAGTGCTTCAGCTTATCTAAATGATAACAGCCTGTGGCAATCCTTACCCCAATAATGTTACTCCACTCCATGACTGGAGTAAGATTCCTGGCACCTGTAAGATGCTCCTGGTTCATTAAGAACAGAGCACCTATTAAAGGGACAACCAAATGTAGAAGGGGAATGGGCACCAAAACTTACACACCTCCACGTTGAGTAATTATGACCTCAGTCAATCACCAGGTTGGGACCGCCATCGCTTCGATGTTGCTCAGCCCAGGCAGTGTATACACATCACATTGAATCATATAAGGAAAAGGCGGAACTCACTGGTTGGTTGCTTCACTTGCTTTACTGTACAGTGTATATTACAGCAGGTGCAGGGAGGGGGAGTGGGAGTGAAGGACGATGGCTTGCCGTTTCGCGCCTGCCGAGCGCTTCAACTGGTCAAGGAAATCCTGGACCCTTAAAGCACTCAGCAGGCACAATTCTGGACACAATGAATATAGTAATAATAATAATAATATAATATTTATTCATTTATATAGCGCTATTAATTCCATTGAAGCTCTCAACAGGTGTGAAACGGCAATAGTCATCCATCGCTCCCACTCCCCCTTCCTGCACCTGCTGTAATATGCACTGAATATTAAAGCAACTGAAGCATCTAACCAGTGAGTGCCGCCTTTTCCTTCTATGATTCCATGTGGCCACTCTTAACGGGAATCTGTTCTGCTGGTTTTTGCTACCTCATCTGAGGGTAGCATGCTGTAGGCAAAGAAACTCTGAATCCTACGATGTTTAACGTAGATTACTGGCTGCAGCCGTTCTCACACAATCAAAGCATTTAGTTTTAGACATGCAGCAGAGCTGGGAGACCTGCCCCCACCCACACCAGACTCTCTATAGAGATTGTACATTCACAGTGAGGTGTCAATCACAGCAGGGTGCATGTCAGACTGACCTGACAATGTAATGGTAATCACCAGGTGATAAAGCCTTTAGTGACATATATAATAGTACACAACCTGATAAGAGAGGCATAGTTGATTCTTGATTTGTAACCCCTACAGCATGTTGTCCTCAGCTTACATAGCAAACACCTACTGACAGATTCCCTTTCATGAATCAGTAGCGTCTGACTCCAAATTGCCCCCTCATCGAGACTGGCAAGTAAATCACCGGTGATGATGAACTGAGGCCTAAGGTTAGTGAATGAAAAAAAAGGTCAACTCTTTTTTCAGAAATACCACGTCTGTCCATGGCCAAGAACTAAAGTGCAATACCAGGCACAGCCAACATATAAATGTGGCGCTGTAACTGCAAAATGAGCAGGCATTTTATTTCTTTAAAGTCTCAGAAGAATACTGTACAGGAAAACAAGACAAAATGCACATTAGATTTAGTGTCCCTTTAAGTCCAATGGTCCACATATACAGATAAAGCCCCAGTTGGTTTCCAGCTGACGGATTCATGGCTAAGAGTAAAATATAACCTTAAAAGGATAGAGCCACCGTCTGCAACTGTGCTGTGTGACAGTGTAAGGGCCGAGCAGCTGCGGGCAAGTTTGACAGAGCAATGGGAGGGGGGTAAAGACAAGTTTACCATGCAGGGACAGTATAGGGCAGAAGAGACGCTAGAAACAGAGAATAGGGATCTGGCAGTTCTGAGCCAGTTGGTGTCCAGTTACAGCAGTGTTTCCATACTTAGCATGCTGACTAGAATCATTAGCTACGCACTCTGAGCCTGGGGGAACGGATAGCATCCTAAATTTACCCAAGGGCGAGCAAGGGTATAGTCAAGCCTACTCATGAGGGAAGCCATTGAAACATTGCCGGCTTCCCCTGTGCTTTGTTCAGAAGCCACTTCAATTTTTCCCATATGTTCGGAACACTTTTGGCCCTTTCATCGTTGGTGAAGAGGTCAGATATTTACATAGGACATCCTTATACATGCAATCATAGAACCCAAGAATCTGATTTATCTGATCAAAAAACCCAGGAATCCAATTTACCCGATCAAAGAAGCCAAGAATCTAATTTACCCGATCAAAGAACCCAAGAATCTGATTTACCCGATTAAAGAACCCAAAATCTGATTTACCCGACTGAAGAACCCAAGAATCTAATGTACCCGATCAAAGAACCCAAGAATCTAATTTACCCGATCAAAGAACCCAAGAATCTAATTTACCCGATTGAAGAACCCAAGAATCTGATTTACCCGATCAAAGAACCCAAGAATCTGATTTACCCGATCAAAGAACCCAAGAATCTAATTTACCCGATTTAAGAACCCAAGAATCTGATTTACCCGATCAAAGAACCCAAGAATCTGATTTACCCGATCAAAGAACCCAAGAATCTAATTTACCCGATCAAAGAACCCAAGAATCTAATTTACCCGATTTAAGAACCCAAGAATCTGATTTACCCGATCGAAGAAACAAAAAATCTGATTTAACAGATCAAAGAACCCAAGAATCTTATTTACCTGATGAAAGAACTCAAGAATCTGATTTACCAGATCAAAGAACCCAAGAATCTGATTTACCCGATCAAAGAATCCAAGAATCTAATTTACCCGATTGAAGAACCCAAGAATCTAATTTAAAAGATCAAAGAACCCAAGAATCTGATTTACTCGATCGAAGAACCCAAGAATCTGATTTACTCGATCGAAGAACCCAAGAATCTGATTTACCCGATTGAAGAACCCAAGAATCTGATTTACTCGATCGAAGAACCCAAGAATCTGATTTACCCGATTGAAGAACCCAAGAATCTGATTTACCCGATTGAAGAACCCAAGAATCTGATTTACCCGATTGAAGAACCCAAGAATCTGATTTACCCAATGAAAAAACCCAAGAATCTGATTTGTAAATTTTGGGGTCCAAACTGTCCAAAAGATGAAAAATATGCAATGAATTAAACATAGCTCCTCTAGGTGTTTGATGTATTCCCCATAGGGATACCCAGGATGTGAAGGAGATCCACATAGCTATGTTGGCACTAATGACCATTTTATGGGTTGTAAAGATACACCTGTCCAAATAGCTCACAAGAACTCAAGATGGGTGTTTAGCATCGCTTCTATTGTGCCATAGTAGCCTAGGAATGCCATTCAGGACTTAATGTCTGCTATGCAGCTACTATGAAAATGGTTTTATCGAGTACCAGTTATGTCTCCGTCCTGTCTTCTAAGGTGAAATCCACTATAAAAATCTGCCAAAAATCGATCCTGCTGCAGTTTTGAAAATCGCAACGTGTAGATGGGTTTTTCCAACTTGCATCGCACCGTAAATAACAACAGATTCACTACCCTGAACTCGGCCTTATTATATCTGGCCCTGCAGTGAATACATGTACAGCGGCGTTACCTGATGATGGATTATCTTTGTTATTTTTGGACATGTGTAAATGATTCCACAATAATGGAAAACCCCTTTAAGGCGATCCATGAAGCTCAAGAAATATTATAGTCGTAGCCGTTTTATTCGCACAGTCATTGGGGTTCTGTTCTGGGCATGTAACAAAATCTGTGTGGACCCTATTATAAGTCAGTAAGATCTTAATTTGGACTCATAATGAAATAGATCCAGTGAAGGAAGATTTAATAGAGTAGTATGGTGCAGAGTGGGCTTCCAGCACACCCTAACACAGCAATAAAACAAAAAATGCCCCCAAGCACCCCCTTTAAGGTGTTGGTGTCCCCTTAAAAATGAATAGGGCCTCTTTAAGTCACTACTACAAAAGTAGCAGTGCCACCCCCACCAAAAAACTCATAAAAAACAATACTAACTAAACTATACACGCCTTACCTAATTTGAGTGATTGAGTCCTCTTCTCCAGTACCCATAAAAGCCGCGCTGCCGTAATCAAGAAGATGAAAGCAGGATCCTGGAAAGTGATTCATTCTACGTTTCGCAGTGGAAACTCCTTCTTCAGGACAATCACAATGTGATGTCCTGAAGACGGTGTATCCACTCTGAAACGCGTGGAATAAATCCCTATTAACCCTTCTCACTCCATTATCTGCTTCTCCACGCTGTTGGGGCTGCAGCAGCTGACATTTGTGCGATTACGGTAGTTGTCTCCTACATGACTCCTCCAGTGAGCAAGCCTTTGCCTCCTATCATTTGTACCATCTTCACAGATAAGACCCTATTGTACTTGTCTTTTCCATATCTAGCATGCACAGAAAAGGCAGGGAAAGATGGCACAATGCAATGACATAACTGGGCACTTAAGGGGCTGTCACACGCGTCAATATTGCGTGCAATATCACTGCTGTACGTGACGTTGCAGCGATATTGACGCGTGTGACAGGGCGCATCAACCAGCGATAAATCGCTGGTTGATGGCCGCCAGGTTTTCGGACAGGACCGAAAACCTGGCCATGGTCGCCCGGTGGACACACAGCATCGCTGCGTGTGACACCAGGAGACGCGCGATCAGCCAGCTCCCAGCGCCTCTCAGCAAGCGCTGGGAGCTGGTATCCATGGTAAACTGTGGGTATCTAGGCAGCGCGCGCTTCCTAGATACCCGATGTATACCTTGGTTACCAGCCTTCTCCACTCACCGGCTGGTATCCAAGATACACAGCGGGTAAGTCCCTAGTTGCCCGCTGTGTACCTTGGATACCAGCCGGTGAGTGGAGAAGGCTGGTAACCAAGGTATATATCGGGCATCTAGGAAGAGCGCGCTGCCTAGATACCCGCAGTTTACCTTGGAGACCAGTCTGCTCCCGCTTACTGCAGCCTGGCAGCGGGAGCAAGTCATCGTGGAAACGATATTTAAATAATTTCCGCAATGTTGCTGGTCCACTGATCGCTGGTGAGTCTGCCTGTGTGACAGCTCACCAGCGATCAGCCGTCAATGTCGCCAGCGATCAGATTGCTGACGACATTGACATGTGTGACGGGGCCTTAAGAATTTTTCTCCCCTCGCTATGTCACTGTCATATATCACCAATTCATAAGTTGACAAATGGATTATTGTTATTGCTGGAGGTCCAGCTGCTGAGACCTCCCACCTATTACAAGATCAAGTCTCCTTAATTCCCCTTTGTGCGGGCAGTGGCAGTGGAGGGGTGGTCACGCATGCTCACTACTGCTCTATTCACTTTCTACAGGAGTTGTAGTCGTACATACTCAGTACTGCTCCATTCACTTTATACAGTAGTGGTAGTCATACATGCTCACTACTTCTCCATTTACTTTCTACAGAAGTGGTGGTCGCACATGCTCACTACTGCTTCATTCACTTTCTATAGGAGTGGTGGTCGCACATGATCACTACTGCTCCATTCACTTTATACAGTAGTGGTAGTCATACATGCTCACTACTGCTGCATTCACTTTCTATAGGAGGGGTGGTCACACATGCTCACTACTGCTCCATTCACTTTCTATAGGAGTGGTGGTCACACATGCTTACTACTGCTGCATTCACTTTCTATAGGAGGGGTGGTCGCACATGCTCACTACTGCTCCATTCACTTTCTATAGAAGTGGTCGTTGCATATGCTCACTACTGCTGCTTTCACTTTCTATAGGAGTGGTGGTCACACATGCTCACTACTGCTCCATTCCATTTCTATAGGAGTGGTCGTTGCACATGCTCACTACTGCTCCATTCCATTTCTATAGGAGTGGTGGTCACACATGCACACTACTGCTGCATTCACTTTCTATAGGAGGGGTGGTCGCACATGCTCACTACTGCTCCATTCACTTTCTATAGGAGTGGTCGTTGCACACTACTGCTCCATTCACTTTCTATAGGAGTGGTGGTCACACATGCTTACTACTGCTCCATTCACTTTCTATAGGAGTGGTGGTCACACATGCTTACTACTGCTGCATTCACTTTCTATAGGAGGGGTGGTCGCACATGCTCACCACTGCTCCATTCACTTTCTATAGGAGTGGTCGTTACACACTACTGCTGCATTCACTTTCTATAGGAGGGGTGGTCGCACATGCTCACTACTGCTCCATTCAATTTCTATAGAAGTGGTCGTTGCGCATGCTCACTACTGCTCCATTCACTTTCCATAGGAGGGATGGTCGCACATGCTCACTACTGCTCCATTCCATTTCTATAGGAGTGGTCGTTGCACATGCTTACTACTGCTGCATTCACTTTCCATAGGAGGGGTGGTCGCACATGCTCACTACTGCTCCATTCACTTTCTATAGGAGTGGTCGTTGCACACTACTGCTCCATTCACTTTCTATAGGAGTGGTGGTCACGCATGCTTACTACTGCTCCATTCACTTTCTATAGGAGTGGTGGTTGTTGCATATGCTCACTACTGCTCCATTCAATTTCTATAGGAGTGGTGGTCACACATGCTTACTACTGCTGCATTCACTTTCTATAGGAGGGGTGGTCGCACATGCTCACCACTGCTCCATTCACTTTCTATAGGAGTGGTCGTTACACACTACTGCTGCATTCACTTTCTATAGGAGGGGTGGTCGCACATGCTCACTACTGCTCCATTCACTTTCTATAGAAGTGGTCGTTGCGCATGCTCACTACTGCTCCATTCACTTTCCATAGGAGGGATGGTCGCACGTGCTCACTACTGCTCCATTCCATTTCTATAGGAGTGGTGGTCGCACATGCTCACTACTGCTGCTCCATTCACTTTCTATAGGAGGGGTGGTCACACATGCTCACTACTGCTCCATTCACTTTCCATAGGAGGGGTGGTCGCACATGCTCACTACTGCTCCATTCACTTTCTATAGGAGTTGTGGTCACACATGCTCACTACTGCTCCATTCACTTTCTATAGGAGTTGTGGTCACACATGCTCACTACTGCTCCATTCACTTTCTATAGGAGTGGTGGTCGCACATGCTCAGTACTGCTGCTTCATTCACTTTCTATAGGAGTTGTGGTCACACATGCACACTACTGCTCCATTCACTTTCCATAGGAGGGATGGTCGCACATGCTCACTACTACTCCGTTTCAACAGGAGATTCTGAGTCTCGGATTCTTTCAGATACATTTAAGTAAATAGGTGATAAATGTTGTACAGACTGAAATACACTGTGTACATTTCCCTTTAAGGCTTGTATTCCAGGTATCCGCCGCCCCCGCACACTTACATTTTGGCAGACTTCTGGACATTCTAGATGCTTTGAACGGTCACAGCTCCAACAGGGAATCCCAATAATACTGGAGACAGTCGGCACCAAACACTTTATAAAACCTTCTGTAATTCTAGCCCCTCGACCATCTCACACGGCCCGATTGTAAATGAGATCCCACATGGAGGTCTCATCAGCCGACACTTGTTCTGAAGAATGTACCACAGAATGTTTCTGTCATTTTACAGGCCCTGATCTGTAGCATTCACATTGTCTGATGGAGTCCCAGGAAAGCTCCCGAAATGCTATAGTATAGACCAGTGATCATTCCTGGGATGTGCCCCTCCCCTCCGAGGGCTAATTTGGGGAGGCAGAAATGGGATGAGGATGGTGGGGATTGTGGGTCCCAATATTAAACATGACTTTAATACAATTAGTTTATCCTCTATACATAGAAGACTACAGCCTCCAACCTAACCCAACCACTGTTTTATTCTCCTCTCTACACTGAACACTACAACCCTCAACATGACCTGACCACTGTTATATTGTCCTCTCTATATAAAATACTACAACCCCCAACATAACCTGACCACTCTTCTATTATCCTCTATACATAGAACACTACTACCTCCAACATGACTCGACCCCAGCTCTATTATCCTCTATACCGGACACTACAACCACCAAGGTGACCTGACCAACTCTATTATGCTCCATACATCGAACACTACAACCGCCAATGTGGCGCCCCAGTGGTCTGGTCACCACTAAGGGGTACTGCACCCACACCCGGGGGTAGTATTCCCGTCTACGGCAATCAGGTTTGGTAAGTCCAGTCATCCACCAACACACCCAACACACCCAATCCCAGAGATAGCGAGTGAACCCAAATAGTGGGATGGCTCAGGCAGCCCATGGGATGGCGGGGGGGAGAAGTTGGTGGGTGGACAGGGAGCAGGAAGTGGTCAGGGAAAGAAAAGGGACAAAGGGAAAACACCACAGGAAGTAGCGGTCAGTCAGAGGAGGTCAGTCGTTGGAGGAGGTCAGCTGAGGAGAGGAAAGAGAGAAAGGACTCGAAGGACAGGAGTAACGATGTGGCTTGTCCCGGGTTCCAAGTCCAGAGACCACGAGGAGACAGAGGGAGCCCCAGGGGCACGGGCAGTGAGCAATCCACCCGTGTGCCCGAATCTGAACTAAAGCGGAGGGGCAGTGCGAACATCTAGGGACCCAGCCTTGAAGGTGGTGAGGAGACTCCAAGCTCCAACCACAGGACTCGGGTGGCCATGAGATCTTGAGGAGCTGTGGCCAACTCCCGGCACATCCGCCGAGAAGGCAGCCGTACTAGGGCCAGGGGACACTGCAAGTCGCCCAATGAAGGCCCGTGGCTGCTGGATTGGGGCTCTATGCATGGAGGCACGTGCAGGAAGAAGGAGAACAGGCAGCGCTGAGGAAAAGAGGCCTGAGAGGGAAGGAACATGAAACAGGTGAACTGGACAGGCCATCCTGGTTGCTAAGGACTATCTGTACCGCAAATATACTTGAGCTGTAACTTGTGTTGCGTGTGGAAGAGAGCTCAGAAAACTGGGTTTGGAACTCAGCATTGTGTCAGACTGTTTCTTTCCCACCTGAGGAGCGGTAGACTGCAACAACGCGCAGGCAGACAGGGCCTGCCTGAGAGTTGCCCAGCTCTCACCCTGCAGCCAGCTCAGCCCTGCTGGCCCTTCAAGGACCCTAAGAACCCCTTCTTTCTAGATGCCCTGGGGACGCCGCTCCACCCATGGAGAGTGTCACCATTCTAGCTGCCATTCCATCATCCCCAGAGGTCCCGTACAGCAGCCGTGGCCACCAATAGCCGCAAACCACGGGTGGCGCCACAACAACCACCCCCAAATCCCCTTTACTCCAAAACTCTTTTAACCTTTTTTACTCACCACCCATCCTGGGGTGGCCACGGACCAAGTCATACCACCATGACAGCTTCCCCCCAAGACGCTTGAGGACTTAGAGAGAGAGAGACAGAGGCCCGGCTCCAAGTACTCAATGGAGTTACCAACATGACCCAACCACTTCTCTATTATCCTCTCTACACAGAAGACTATAATCCCCAATATGACTCAACCACTGTTCTCTTATCCTCTCTAAGCAGAACACTACAACCCCCAAAATGACCCCATCAGTGTTCTATTATCCTCTTTACGCAGAGCACTACCACCCAACATTATCCAACCACTGGGCATCACCTTTAAAGGTAACCTGACCTCTAAAAATGTGCCCCCAGCCTCTATATACGTGTCCCTGCACCATGGTAATAGCTTTCTAACCATCCCTTTGTGCTTGTAAATCGATATAGTAAAGTTTAGAAAAGTTGTTTTGATACCTTATGATGTGCGGCTTCTCATTATTTGAGAAGCTGCAAAAGGTGTTCCTTTCTGGGCCTCCCCGCCGCCTGCTTAGTAATTATTCACGCCCCGATGGGTGTGCTACAGAGCAGGGAGACAGTGATCGTCATGTAAGGGGCGGTAAAGCCGCTATGACGCTAATTGCGTCATATCTGGCTTTACCACATCAGTACACCCATTAGGGTGTACTGCTGACCTCGCGATGCCGAGTGCGCATGCGCGAGGTCTGTTCACTGTACACCTAATGGGAGTACTGACATGGTAAACCCGGATATGACGCGATTAGCGTCATAGAGGCTTTACCGCCCCTTACATGACGAGCACTGTCTCCCTGCTCTGTAGCACACTCATCGGGGCGTGAATAATTGCAAAGCAGGCGGCGGGGAGGCCCAGAAAGGAACGCCTTTTGCGGCTTCTCAAGTAATGAGAAGCCGCACATCATAAGGTATCAAAACAACTTTTCTAAACTTTACTATATCGATTTACAAGCACAAAGGGATGGCTAGAATGCAACCACCATGGTGCAGGGACACGTATATAGACGCTGGGGGCATATTTTTTGAGGTCAGGTTCCCTTTAAGGTTTATAGTCGATATCTATGAATACAAACAGTTATAGCCAAAACCTATCCCCGTGATCAGTCTAGGACCATGAGGTGGACTGTCACCAGGCCCGGACTGGCCATAGGGAGGGGCGGGACAATTCCCTATGAGCTGCCCCCTTAACTGCAAAATGGGCCGCTCTGTCACCTACTACCAGGACCCCTTTATTTTGGTCCTAGACTGGCACCAATTAAGCCTAAATGATTAGTCATAAAATCATGTCTGCATCCGAGTCTGTCCTTTAATAGTAACGTGCCGCTCCAAATCCGGAGCCTCCAGTCCTCGCAGAACACCCTGCAGTGTGATTTCACAAAAATTGCATCAGAGATATGTACAGTATGCCAGCTGCCGGCGGTGCCAAGAGCGGCGATCACATGATATCACACAGCAGCTCTGTGCTGACAACCCCCACTGCCCCCGCCATCCTACCTACTATAACCTACATGTACAGCATCATAGAAAAAAAGACATATTTCACAGCACAGGATTCAATTCACTGGCATGTGATGACATAACTCTGGGCCTGTACATGCGGCGGCATCCAGACTGTGGTGATCTGTGATATCACGGCATATTGCATCAAGCAGCATCATCATACACAGCATACTTACATTGGTGGTGTTTAGGGGCTGGGATTTTTGGGACCAACAATGATTTACAGAATTCTCTCCAGCCCTTGTATGTTCGGTGATACCGTATCTATCACTCGAAATCTGCACACTATCATTAATCCGAAAGGCCCTATTCCAATCAAATTTCCTGCATGAATCTCTGCACTGTGTCAAAGGGCTTCAATTGCTCTACAGAATTTGTTCTTTAGGATGCGCCAAGATGCCGAAATTCACCAATGTCAATTTCTCACCTTTATATATCACCTCTTAGAATCTGACTTAATTGACAACCCCTACCCCAGGGTGGTAATGGGTCCTGAGGACTGAGCGCTACAGATCCTGGTCTTCAATAGAGCAGAGATGTCATCCGCTCCACCTATTGACTATGGGACTGCTGGAAATCGCAAATCACTGACCTCAGCTATCGCCTGCAGTTTTATAGACAATGGCGTGAGCATGGACAGCTCTATTTTATTCAAGGTGTGGCACTGCAGAGCTTGGTTCTCCAGATACGGAGTCCTGTTCTCAGGATTGCTGGGACTCCCAGTGTTTTGGGGAAAACCCCTTTAAGTCGCCTATACACCTTAGAAAGCAGTTAATCTAACCGTTGTTTTGTCATCGGCCATCTCTCCTGACTCCACACATGCACGGAGAGAGGGTCAGTCGCTGCCAAAAACGTCTGGCAGCAGCTAATATTTCAAACGATCATTGAAATCCAACATTACCTGTAAAGGGAGAATGGGGAAGGACCCGCACTCAATGGATAGCTGGCCAATGCCACCAAAATGGGACTTAATGTGTATGGGGTCCTTTATATTGGGTAACTCCATACCTCGGAGTAATTAGGATCCAAAACATCGAAAGCACAAAAGAAGTTTCGTCATATCAACCAAACCTTGTGATAGTGCTGTAGAGCGCACACCCACCGCCAGAACTAGAGCCCAATTACCTTCATTGTTAACCTTCCTTTTACCAAAAAATAACCCTGTAACATCCCGTATTCTCCCCCTTCCCTGCTGTCATCTCTTTACTCTGTCGCCTCCTGTCACTCCCATAACACCAGCTGCCACTTCGTGCAGCGGGGGACACCTCATGTTTCCTCGGCCGTCAGCTGTTCTCCAGATCGCTGCATGTTATATGCCGCCATTTAGACGGTTTCCAAAATTCCAGGTCATTAATTTCACAATTACCCCTCCAAAAAAATGACATGCAGGAATACAAATTTGGCTGTCGCATACAACCATTTATGGGGTGAAGGTTTTTGATCCAAAGCCAAAAGCAATGGGAAATACCGGATGGACATTGACTCCTTATGAATAATGTGGGAGTTTCCAACATTTAGGGAACATTGATCCGACATTAGACCGCCCCAAGGGTTGCACCTTCTGATATAAGCCACCGACTGTACTCCACAAAAACATATAAAAAAAATTGCACTGTTTTTTGTTGCAACCCCCCCCCGTTATTGCCAATTTGATCACACATGATAAGGTTATTGAGTAATCAAAAGTGGGGGCTGCGATGATATTGGGTAGAAAGCTTAAGCACTTAGGCATTTCACACCGTTGTCATGCTTCAATGCATAAGGCAACATAAATATACCGTAAATAAATTATATATATATATCTAGTGCAAAGGAAATTCTGTAAAATTAAAATGTACGAATACGGTAAATAAATGACAATAAAAAGTAGACAATATACCGTATATATCTTATATGTATAGTGAAAATCAAATGTTATATAATTAAATGATTAAATGTATGAATAAATAAATTAAATATAAAAGTAAGATATATACCGGTATATTATATACGTATGTGTAGCGCAGGGCAAATGATATATAATTACAATTTATAAATGTATAAATAAAAATAAAAAATATTTATATTATATGTAAGTATGTATAGTTCAAAGCAAATGATAATATAATTAAAATTTTAAAATATCTAAATAAAAAAGTAAAAAATATATATATTATATATATGTACACTGCAAACAAATTATATATTCTGGTAATTAAAATGTATAAAAAAATAAAAATATAAAAGTAACAAAATCTATATGTATAGTACAGAGCAAATTATATGTAATTAAAATTAAAAAATAAATTAAAAGAGAAATATATATGTATAATACAAAGCTAGTTATACATAATTAAAATTAAAAATATATACAGTACAAAGCAATTTGTATATAATTTTAAAAATATATATATATATATATATATGGCATATAGTACAAAGCAATTAATATATAATTAATATGAAAAAAAATAGATGTACAATGCAAAGTTTTACATATATATATATATTTATGTTTACTCATTTTAGCATTCTGCATAACAATATTTCCAAAATCATGCATTACAATAATTCAACAACAACAAAAAGTTGAGTTATTGTACTTTTTTAATATAATTTTTCAATTTTTTTCCACTTTATCTTATCATAGTTACTTTGGTATAACTTAAAAAAAAATGCCAAAATGCATTTTAGGAGCTGCCCGTCCCTAGCTGTCCTCCCCAGGGTTTAAAGAGTTAAATTAAGTTCTACTTAGCAGCAAAATATCAATCACAGGAGTCTAAAAATACAGTAATGAGCAATGGGACCTTTATGTAAAGAAGGGAAAAGAAAAGGGGGTGCCTACCTGCTCCCACAAATAGGAGAAGGGCCGCAAGGCAGCAGCAGAATAACCCTGGTCCTCTCATGGTATCAGCCAGGAAATCTGGGATGGTTGGCTCCTCTATATATACTGTAGCTGGCACTGGACGCTCACGTCACTTGCAGGCTGGATCACAGGTGGTCACAACCCATTGACACAGACAGTTTCTGACCATTTGTGACCCTAAAAAGGAATTTAGGGCAAGTGAACGTGTTATTAACTCAGCTGAGAGCGACACATAGAAATATCTAGTTCATTTTCTTATTCATATGATTTTGTTGCATGCCATATTTCAGGAGCATTGCTAGAAAGGAAGATGTAGTTCATCACAGAGATACTACGTGAAGGCTCCAAGAGTTTCTAAAGATCTGTGATATGAATCATAAGGTCCATACATATGGCCAGGCAATCAGTAATTAAAGGGGTGCTGCCATTAGGTCAAACATGTCCATTTTTTGCTCTTATTTTATTCCCACGCTCCCCTGAGTATTCTGGTTTTTGTTCTTTTGAAATCCGCCATATGGTTCTAGAGATATGGATCTTGTTATGTAGAGCCAATTTTTATGGTCATTACAAAGGATAAATAGGAGAACACGCCCCCAGGGTTACTGTGAGCCACACCCCCCAGAGGTTACTGTGAGCCACACCCCAGATACTGTGAGTCCCCCCAGAGGTTACTGTGAGCCATGCCCCCATAGGTTACTGTGAGCCACACCCCCAGAGGTTACTGTGAGCACACCCCCAGAGGTTACTGTGAGCCACACCCCCAGAGGTTACTGTGAGCCATGAACCCAGAGGTTACTGTGAGCCACGCCCCCAGAGGTTACTGTGAGCCATGCCCACAGAGGTTACTGTGAGCCACGCCCCCAGAGGTTACTGTGAGCCATGAACCCAGAGGTTACTGTGAACAGCCCCCAGAAGTTACTGTGAATCATGAACCCAGAGGTTACTGTGAGCCACGCCCCCAGAGGTTACTGTGAGCCATGAACCCAAGGTTACTGTGAATCACGCCACCAGAGGTTACTGTGAGCCAGCCCCCAGAGGTTACTGTGAGCCATGCCCCCAGAGGTCACTGTGAGCCACACCCCCAGAATTTACTGTGAGCCTCGCCCCAGAGTTACAGTGAGCCACGCCCCCAGAAGTTGTGAGCCACGACCCACAGAGATTACTGTGAGCCACACCCCAGAGTTACTGTGATCCACCCCCAGAGTTACTGTGATCCACACCCCCAGAGGTTACTGTGATCCACACCCCCAGAGTTACTGTGATCCACACCCCCTTGAAAAGACCATAAAAATTAGCACCAACTAATAAAGCCCCTATCTTTGGAACCGTATGGCAGATTTAAAAAAATAAATAAATAAAAAGCATTACTCAGGAGAGCATCGGGAGGGAATAAAATAAGAGCTGAGTCTGTCCCCTTTTAACTTTATGACAGGACCTCCTTAAAGGGGTATTCCAGTCTAAAATGATCAAAGATCCATTGGATAAGAAGTGGGATCAGTGAGTGTCAAACATCTGAGATCTTCACGATCACCAGAATAAGGGTCTAAAGTCCTCATTTCCCTAAGTACATGGTCAGGAGTTGAGTGAAACGGGCTACAGCTCGTAATGTCTATCGGCCCTGTTACATGCCACGATGTTGCGTGCAACTTCGCTGACAATTTGCTGAATCAGTGAAGTTGCAGGCAACTGTGTATGACAGCACGATGCAACTGCGATAAGTTCGCTGGTTGCAAGTTGCCAGGTTTTTGAACATGTTCATAAACCTGGCTATCTGGCCCCAGCGATTTGGCCGTATTGTGTCATGTGACACCGTAATAGCTATGTTGCCGGCGATACAGCCTATTCTGCAGCATTGCTGCGGATCACTCGCTGGGTTGTTCCCAGCCCAGCGAGCGATGACTGTGCCCACATTGCAGCGGCGTCACCTGCAACATCCTGCCGTGTGACAGCCAGGCTGCGATGTCGGAAGCGAGCGCGCACCCGCGGCATCGCTTCCGACATCGCAGCCTAAGTTGCTGCGTATGACGGTACCTTCAGAGAGATACAACCCCTTTAAAGTCTGGCCGATATCCATCAGATATGCCATAAATATGAGTTATTTTTTCTGCGCACCGCACTTATTTCCAGAACAAGAGTCCCCTTATCCCCCATTCTGGTTGGCATCCAACCACCAGTGAATGGAGAGGTGGCAAAGCTTATGTTGGTTCTCACCATTCATTGCTATGGACCGATAGAATAAAATAAAAAAGGTCTTCAGTTGCCAGTAGGGAAATTTTACGATACAATCAATATTAAGGAGGATCTGTCATTAGTGATGAGCGAGTTTACTCATTACTATTCGTTATCACAAGGATAGTATAGTATTTGCGACAGTCATTACTCTGCCAGTATCGCAGGTGCTCGTGAGTCAGCACCCTAGTGAGAGCCGCTCGAATGGTAGGCTCTCACAGGGGGGTACTGCAAGGTATTGGTCCAGTCCTGTCCCAGAAATGCTCGTTTTATGGCCGGATGTGTGTGGGCAAGGCCGATCACTAATTGACTAACATTGGACTCGCTATTCGTACAAATACTGTATGCAAGTATTACAAAAGTACTCATTACAAGTTAGTGATCACGAATATTTTGCTACTCGCTCATCTCTATCTGTCATGTCTCTTTGTAAGAATACTTATATTTCCCATGAAAAAAAACACAATTTTTTATTACCGTATTCCTTCAAAAATTGATGAATAGTTTAAGTATTCCTCTTGTCGATTGGTCGTATCCAATGCAGACTCGTACTGTCAGCACCGATTGACCCCAACTAGTAACACCTAGCTGTGAATGTAACATGATCAAAGGATATGGACATTCTTGGGAGCATTTTTTTTTATTATTTTGGCTAAAATAATTATTTGCACAAAGATTTCATTAAAACGTTTAAACGTTTGCCTTCTTTTGCCCTGTGTTTTTTGCTGTCTGTAAATGAGTTTACTAAGAACCTGTTAGTGAACTCCTTTCTGACGGGGAGTGTGTACCTCTTATCTCCTTTCTTCCGAACTTCTCTCAGCTAATCTATTACCATAAAGTTCAACTTAACTTTCATATACACAATGCATTTCATTGCGAAACGCGCGTCGGGTGGTCTCCTGGATGTCCTCACCTGTGTAAGACAGCTGTGGCTCTGTTTCATTATGCATCACTGACATTATGTTTGCATAGGGCTTTCCCTCTGTGTTTTGTACCAGCATTTAATACTATTTGGTCTTCTTTGGGCTATTGACTTTATATTGACTCAGCTTGATATTATTTATTTGTGCATGTATATGCTTTAATATTGCACTAGCTATATGTAACCACTAGTTTACTGTTTATATATACACTAGCGGTAGAGCCCGGCGTTGCCCAGGTGAAATGGTTGTAATGCTCATATATGGCAATATCGCCAGGGGAGCATCAAGCCCTCACGCGCTGCCTGAGTCGCGGGTGAGGAGCGGGAGGGGGTTGCTAGTGGCCGCGGATGAGGAGGTGGGGAATGCTAGTAGCCGCGAGTGAGGAGCGGGGGGGGGGAGGGGTGCGCTATGGCCACAACGGAGGAATGGGGGCGTTGTGCTAGTGGCCCGGAGTAGGCGTGCGGTGCCGGGCAACGCAGGCAGAGTGGTGGTCTGGCGGCTTACCCATGCTGCTGCAAGTGGTGCCACACACAGGAAGCCATGTGCGGTGCAGGACCACCCCCTTCTGCAGAGCCGTCCCCGTGCCTGCTGTTCTGAGACTCAGGGCTCACATGTCCATGGACGTGCGCCTGAATATCGCCCATATAGAATGTATATGTGTGTTGTCATAACCACTCTACACAAGCCACACTTCTGGTAGCCCGCCCATTCTACACCACCCATTATAGCCAAGCCCACCCCTTCACATAGTCCTGGGATGGGCTTATGGGGAGTTGGGATATGTGGATCAGCTGTGAAATGGGTGTGGCCATGGAGTGGTGGGCTTGCCACATATACATACACCACTTATATATTAATTTATATTGCTCGTCCATTATAGTATACTCTTGACAATATTCTGGTAAGTTATATCTGGTACTCCTTCATAGCACCATCCCATGTATAGCCACACCCCTTCACTAGTCCTGGGGTGGGGCTATGGAGGGGGTGGGGATATGTGAGATGCACGCTATGAGTGGGTGTGGCTATGTGGAGTGGGCTAGGCTTGCCACACCATACATACACTCAGCTTTATATATTAGATTTATATTGCTCGTCCTTATACTGTATAGCTCATGACTAATATATGTGTATAGTTATATCTGGTAGTTCCTTTCATAGTACCACCCATGTATAGCCACACCCCTTCATATAGTCCTGGGGGTGGGGCTATGTGGAGGGGGTGGAGATATGTGGAGATGAAGGCTATGGAGTGGGTGTGGTTATGTGGAGTGGGCAGGGCTATACACTCAGCTTAATATATTAGATTTATATTGCTCGTCCATTATACTGTATAGCTCATGACTAATATATGTATATAGTTATGTCTTGCTATTTATTTGATATTTTTCTCCAGGAGCACCCACCTTTTTAGTTTTTTTTGTGTGTTCCCCTATTTTAATACGAGTTTATTCTTATTATGGATTTTATATATTATTACAATAAAGATATATATTTTAAAGCTATTGTTTGTTAGCTTTTCTATAGGTTTTCTTTTTATACCTTTCCTATGGTCATAAATCAGCTGAAATGAGTTGAGAAGAAGGAACATAACTTGAGTCACTAGTGCTCACTAACAGGTTCTCAGTTAACTCATTCTGCAGCCAGCACTAGACAGCACAAAACAGGTGCAATAGAAGGCAAATTTAAAACCCCAAATTTCAAAAATTGTTTTTAGCCAAAAATACATCCATTTAAATAAAAAAAATTATTGCTACAACTGGATCCATATTCTTCCACGCTACCATATAATGCAACAACATAAATGACATTTTATTTTTTGGGCCTTATTTCCAGGCCAGTCTGGTACATAATGATTTTGGATGTTCCGAGTTCCTTACCCCTGTACTTTATGAATTGGGCACATATAAATAACTATGCCCGCCGCCGGCCCGCCACATTATCCTGATACTACATGACGCCTTTTTTTCTGCCTTCCAGCCGTCAGCTGTCCCCGCTCTGGTGATGTGGAATGCTGTTCCTCCTAAGGGCCGGTTTAGGATTAATTCCTATGGTTTCCGAATCAGCCTGACCCATCACAACACTTAACCCCTTCACTGCCAGCAAATTCCCATTGACATGATCCACAAAGGCACTTAAAGGGAACCTGTCACCTGGATCTAAGCCCCTACACTATCACTACCTGTCCCTACACCTTCCTAGCTGCTCCTATCTATCCCTCTCTAAAGGTAAAGGGGCCCTATAAAACAGCAGAAAGATAACTTATAACTTACAGCAGTGCTTGAGGCTGGGGACTGAAAAGGCGACCCCAGGCTCCATTCAGCACTCATCCATGCAGCAGCACATTTTTGTTTCTTCATCGCCACCTCCTTTATTTGGAATCTCCCGCCCTCTTTGCACCTACGGTATCATGCCCCGGCCGCTGCGTCACATCCAGCACGTGCATTATGGGACCGATCACGTGATCGGCCCCAGTGCATTATGGGCTTGATCACATGATCGGCCTAGCTCCGCGCATGCGCAATGCACTTATTGAGGCCTGGCAGCGCCTGACAGCCACACCGGGGCAGCACCTGAAAGCCACACTGGGGCAGCGCCTGACAGCCACACTGGGGCAGCGCCTGACAGCCACACTGGGGCAGCACCTGACAGCCACACTGGGGCAGCACCTGAGAGCCACACCGGCGTCAGTGCTTGATATTATAGTCAGCACATTTGCTATACAGGGTGGGCGATGATATAATATAATGTTTCATAGAGTGATTATGGATACTGTTGCTGGCAACCACAGACTGCCAAAAAACAGCGCTTTAGTCTACAGGGTGGGCCATTTATATGGATGCACCTAAATAAAATGGGAATGCTTGGTGATATCAACTTCCTGTTTGTCGCACATTAGTATATGGGAGGGGGAAAACTTTTCCAGATGGGTGGTGACCACGGCGGCCATTTTGGATCCAACTTTATTTTTCCCAATGGGAAGAGGGTCATGTGACACATCACACCTATTGAGAATTTCATAAGAAAAACAATGGTGTGCTTGGTTTAAACATAACTTTATTCTTTTGTGAGTTGTTTACAAGTTTATGACCACTTATAAAATGTGTTCAAAGTGCTGCCCATTGTGTTGGATTGTCAATGCAACCCTCTTCTCCCACTCTTGACACACTGATCGCAACACCGCAGAAGAAATGCAGCACAGGCTGCCAGGATCCGTTGTTTCACAAAAATTGATGGTATGGTGTAGGGTACAAAGATAGTGCTACATGATTCACATATCCAGTGGCAGTGAGGCTTCCATTGATGAAGAATGGCTCCACTATCTTTGTACCCCATACACCACACCATACCATTAATGTTTGTGTTCCAGCAGTCTTGGAGGGATCTATCCACTGTGGGTTAGTGTCAGACCAATAGCGGGGGTTTTGTTTGTTAACTTCACCATTCACAAAAAAATTTGCCTCCTCCCTCATCTGAAGGTAATTGTCTATGCTATGAAGATATGAGATGTGCAGCATCTGAAACAACTGATACTGGAAGCCTGTGCTGCATTTCTTCTGCTATGAGTGTGTCCAGAGTGGGAGAAGAGGGTTACATTGACAATCCAACACAATGGGCAGCACTGTGATCACATTTTATAAGTGGTCATAAACTTGTAAATAACTCATGAAAGAATAAAGTTACGTTAAAACCAAGCACACCATTGTTTTTCTTATGAAATTCACAATAAGTTTGAAGTGTCACATGACCACTTCCCATTGAAAAAAATAAAGTTGGATCCAAAATGGCTGACTTCAAAATGGCCGCCATGGTAACCACCCATCTGGAAAAGTTTTCCCCCTCCCATATACTAATGTGCCACAAACAGGAAGTTGATATCACCAACCATTCCCATTTTATTTAGGTGCATCCATATAAATGGCCCCCCTGTAGACTAAAGCGCTGTTTTTTGGCAGTCTGTGGTCGCCAGCAACAGCATCCATAATCACTCTGTGAAACATTACATTATATCATCGCCCTGAGTGGAGAGGTCCAACATTTCCTCCGGTCTCCTCCCGGAAGAGCCCTGGCCTCACAGCTGTGTACACAGCCCACCATTTGTGTTATGCTTTTTTTAGCGCGTCAATTAAAGTGGAACCTAACCTTCATTACTGAGGACGCTTTGGGGTCATGTATAAAAACATGAGTGCAGAAGTCTATGAAATATGGAGCAGTCCCAGCCAAACCTGCGTGACATTGCATTTATTACCATATTTTTTTGCTTTATAAGATGCATCGGATTATAAGACGCACCCCAAATTTGCTGAAGGAAAAGAGAAAAAAAAATATTTTTAATGTTAAATTGGGACCCTTCTTACAATATACAATCAATATATCCTGGTATATGGCCCCCCCATACTGAACCCACAATGGCTTACCGAGGGGGTGTTGAGGGGAAAACAGAGGTGCGTCTTAGTATCCAAATCTTTAAAAAAAATGAAGGGGTGGAGTAGGGGTGCAGTAGGCAGTTTCACGGGTTCACGGAGGGTGGGGGCAAAGTCGTGAGACCGGAGCTGCCTCTAGTGTCCAGACTTCCAGAAAGTGGCTGCGGAGGCGCGCATGAGCAGATCGAGATGTGCAGCTATTTTCTGGAAATCTGGAAACTAGAGGCCGAACTGCAACTTGGGAATGAATGCAGGCAAAAGGAAAATGGTGGCTCCCACCACTGCGGCACCCCCGGTCCCACAGCTTACCGGTATCTTCCATGGACATGTGAAACCTGCCTCCTGCACCCCTACTCCACACCCTCGTTTTTTTTGTTTTTTTTTAAAGGTATGGATACTAAGACGCACCCGTTTTCCCCCCCCCCCCCCCAATTAAAGGGGAAAAAATGTGTCTTATAATCCCAAAAATACGGTATATGCCAATGGTGTAAAGGAAAAGTTAAAGGGATGAATTTATCAAGAGTTTTTCGCCATTTTTTTGAAAAAATGTTGCAAAGTATCCCATATTTTTAGGGGAACATCCAACCAACTTTACTAAAGAGTCAAGCACAGGGGCAGACTGGCCCAGGTGACAGGGGGGGCAAGTGCCCCCCAGGCTGGTGGTTTTGCCCTAATTTAGGGCCACCCCCTTAATGACATGGGCCGGCGGCCGTTGTTGCTCTGCGGCCGCAGCTGCCGGAATGACGCAGCGGGACTGTGTGGAGGGCAGCGCGCGGTGAGTGTCAGAAACCCCCCCCCCCGCATCCGATAGCACCACCCCTCCCCCCCGCTCCTCATCCGCCCAAATCCGATAGTACACATTAACACCCCCCCTCCTCACCCGCCCGGATCCGATAGCACCCACCCCCCTCGCTCCTCACCACCGGATCTGACAGCACCCCCCTGTCCCCCCCCCGCTCCTCAGGCTGAGGGATCTGGCTACCACCCGGGACAAGCTCCACCACAAGCCAGCCCCTGGTCAAGCAACCTTAAAAGAAAGAGAAAAAAAAAGAACAAAACATCTTCTTGACGTTAAATAACTGGCTAAGAACTCTTCCACCAATATTTGGACCAGAGGGCTCCAGACTTATCTCTAGTTCCAATGAGGCTTGGGGGTCACCGCTTGACACGAGACTGTGCCAACCTATAAGGTTGTGCCCAATTGTTTTTGTTTTTCTTTACATTTTAAACCTTCACCACTTCAGCAGGTCATAATATGGTGAAATCAGGATGGCGAATTTGACCCTGGAAAAATAAGGAGTTAAATAAAAGACTATACCAGGACAAAATGATGACATTGGTAGCTTAATTTGTCTGCATTTTGCCATCGCTTGACTATTGTAGAGGGACGATTTTATGCAAAAAAACGTGAAATGGCAGATATGTTGCAAGCAAATCATATGTGACTCAAACATATACACAAACGCCCTCTACTGGTTTGCAATGTAACATCACTTTCTATAACAATATACTGCACCCCAGTCTCATTCAAACACAGCGGGTGACATTTATTAATACGGTGTTATAGATAGACATCCTAAAAGTAGAAAGAATCTGCCAAATTTATTCTAGCGGCAGTTGTTGTATCTTTATACGTTAGAGACTTTGCCCTTTTAATGCCGTCTGCTGGTTTACGTTGCACCTAAATAATGGCGGAAACTATAAAAAGGTTAGGCGACATCACATCTAGTAAATCCTGCTGGGGCAAGTCATTGTTAGTAAATATTTGCATTCAATTTTAAAATAACAATTCTGGCCTTCTGTTTTTTCTCCTGGAATTGTCAAATTGACAACTGCATATTAATAGTCACAAAGTCAGACTGTGGGAACAAACCCACTTAACAAGGAAGAAGTGAATTTATGCATATAATTTCAGGAGTCATAACAGAAACACCAGTGTTCTTCGTAAATATGTGTATACTCTATGAAATTGAATAATTGGATATTTCCTAAGACAAGCTATGTCAGCAGAGGGGATCTTCGCTCACATCTTCATATATAAAATATGTGATTCAAGTGTCATGCATTTTTTTCCTCCATCATCCATATGCAATGCATTAATATCATATTTTACATGCTATAATCCTCTATATACATTAAAGATAGTTGTCCTAAATAAGGTATCCCTTCATAGATATCCTACATACAATGTCCCACCCCTATATATTATAAGCTTGCACTGTTTAATTAATTTCATGTGTCACTAAAGGGTGTTCAGCCTAAAAAATTATATAAAAAAAAAAAAAAACACAACTTTGGGTCCACCTTATTTTTGATAACCAGCAAAGGTAAAGCAGACAGCTTTTGGTGACTGATGGACAGTGTCTTGTTTTGATCCCTCTATTATATGTCTTTCAGGTTTCCATTTGTGGACTATGTCGGATTCACTGGACTACGCCAGACCTGCATGTCTTTTTTATATTTTCTTTTAATGGTGAACCAGAGGAGGAGTCTGGATGTGTTTTTTTAAATAAAATATTTTTGTATGCTTTTGTTTTTACTTAAGTTTGTAATGAGGGTGTATGGTAGACACTTCTCCATTACAAACACTAGGGCTTGATGCCAGCTGACATCAACCCCAAAAAGCATCACACCAGTTGCCATTGCACCATGGCAATTGGGAAAAGCAGAGGCAAAACACCAGAACTGCTACATCTAATGTGATAGGGTGGGTGTCGGCTGGTATTTTTACCATGGTTATTGAGCCCTTACCAGCCTGGTAACGTCATCCAGCAGATGTCTGCTTTACCTTTGCTGTGTATCAAAAAATGGGAGGAACCCACATCTTTTTATTACTTTAAGCCAGACTAAATATTCTTTAGTGCCACATGAAAGGCACTAAAGGGTGCAAGTGTAAAATATAGAGGGGTTGTGACAATTTATAGATGCAGATCTCTCGCTTTATAAAAGATTGCTTTATTAATATGACAACTAGCTTAAAATTATAAGTTATTACCGTATATTATGTAAAAGAATGTTATATACACATTCCATACGAAAGGCATTCAGATTTCCGTGTGACATCCATTATTTTATGCTTGAATTTGCGAGGATCGGTCATTTTATGCTACCATACACACCATGCTGCAATATTTTCCTCAGCCTGATTTCAGCTGAGAAACTCGCAGATTAACTCATTTGATTACCATTGGGTGTGAGCACAATGAGGTTTTTTTTCTCAAGTTGGACTTGCCATTTTTATACACAGATGTGAGCGAACCCTTAAAGAATCGCTATTTACTTGGCTTGATTACCCCTTGAGTATAGGTTTTATACTTCTTAAACCAAGTGTCACGGGTGTATCAGGAGCTATGGACAAGACTGTTGTGGCCACTCGTAGAAAGTTGTAGCGTCTGGCCAAACAGACAAAATTCTGAACTGTTGTCATGTCCCTTTAAGTGGTATTTCTCTGCTTGATGGTCTCCTACCTGCCGACCTTTCAGCTGTCTCTATTAATACCCTTTGGCACCTATGATGCATTGCTGTGAGTGTTTGGAGGTGGTGTTGCTTCCTGGCATTGTAGTGCATCGTGGATTTGTCTGTGTAGTTTGCTGTCTTTCTCTTCGTTCAGCTAAGTGTGCCTCTCCCGCTTGTTTGTCTCCTTTGTGTTTTCCTTTAGTGGTTAGCTGGGTAAACCAGTGTCCGCTCTGTCTGATCTCTACGTAAGCTTTTTTGAGGGACAGACACGGAAGAGGTATCCTGCTCGGCGACAGTTTCTGAGACTGTATAGGGTTGTTAGGGGAGCCAGGTATCAGTTCTAGAGTTTGTAGGGGTCACCATCACCCCTTTGCCTTTAGCATCACGGACTCCTTTTACCTCCTCATTGTCCTGTGTTGGGTGTCTCCCTACAACTGGCGTGACACGATGACATCGTATTTTTGGGCATAGACCCTATTGTATACAAGCAGTTTCTCCATGGTTGCAAAGAATAAAAAATAAATAAAAAATGACAGGACAAGAAATTTCTAAAAAACAAAGTACAAACATTTTATTTTGTTTCTTTACAAAGGCTGACGCCTTGCAGGGTTTTTTTTTTATGTCACTTTCTTAACAAAATATAAAATAGCTTCTTTTTTTTCTCAAAACACAAGAGCTGAAATGGTTAAAAAAAAAAAAAAATTATATAGGAAGATCCGATCGTAAGGTGAAGAGGGGGGAGGAATGCTGGGAATGGGCGAGAACAAATCTTAAAGCCGCGGTACCCCTCCCATTACCTAAGCTGGAGAAGTAACATGATGAAACTTACAGTGGTAAAGAGCCAGGTACAATGCATACAATAATTACTAAAGTTAGATCATAGCCCAATATTTTAGTAAGATGTTACGTCCTTAAAATTTAGGAACCTCTTTAATAAAGCCTTGATCAAAAGGCTACAGGGAAAAAGTTGATACATTTAAGGCTCCCATAGACATTAGATTGATTGGAAAGATCTCTCTCCCACTTCCCCGGAGACAGGGATGCTTTTTTTGGCCAAGCGCTCGTGGCACCCATGGAGGCGCCCCAACCGCCGATATTGGCAGGTTCGGACAACTTTATCAACATCTTATTGAATGTAGTCCCACTTCTGATACGATGAGAAAACTAATTTACCCAGGAAGTGTGGCCAACCTGATAGGTGTCCATGTTTCATAATTCTGATGTTCACACCTTTGCTGTTCATGTGTTCACCCCTTTATAATATGTGGATATACATGACAGCCTGGATTACCTATTCCCACTACTGTAAATCACAGCATGTTATTATAGTCACCAACCATGGAGAAGGGAGAAGTCAGCGGCAATTAAGGAGGGAGAAGTCAGCGGTCTACCTAACATTTAGCATCCTTACTGGCAGAATTAACCCTAGCCGACAAAACAAAAAAAGACATTTAAGTGCTTATGATCCAATGAACTATAATTAAACAAAAATAACATCATCATATATAAGAAGTAAACTGCGGAGGTGTCAGTCCATACCTCCATTTCTAACTAAACTGGCATAAAATCTCATGGGTGCAAATACACTGGCACAAGGTGACTGCCAAACTCAATCATCTTGACCAAAAGTGTACCCACTGGCTGGTTATAGGGAGGCATACATAATCAAGTTTAGAACTAAAGGCGTTTCATGTCTAATACCTCAATGAGGTAGTATGACCTGGATGTCTCCCCATGTCCAGATAATGAGAATACTTTAAGGAGATCGTGTCACTTGCACTAAATAATATCATTTTTACCTGGCGTAAATGCTGTTCTCCTGAATCCGGCATTGTTTTTCTTGTGTTCCTGCACCTCTCCGTTCCGGAGATATGACCTCCTCTTCCCTGTATATAAATCTAGTCTTGTTAGACAAGGGGGCGTGTCTAGTACGCCCACAGAAGAGTTGAGCACTACACCGACACGGGAAGGGCCATATCTCTGGAATGGAAAGGCGCAAGAACAAAAGAAAAACAGCACCGGATTCAGGAAAACAGCAGCTTTTACACCAGATATAATAAAATTACACATTTTTGGCAATGACAGATCCTTTAAGTATTGTCATCATCTCAAATATTCCACTGTAACTCAATTTCATTAAGATTGCTGGGTTAAGACATTTTTTGTCAGTCTGTTAATGACTGACCCCTTTTTAAGTAAAAAATTGGAAAATTAATAATATGTGGCTGCAAATGATGGAGCCAGTGTACAAAGCAGCAATCAGTCCCTCCTCACATGTTACTGCATAGCCCTGTGAAGGTATCCTTTATCTACAAGCAATGCAGGTAGCCATATTATGGGCTTAAATGTCTTCTGAGAAGTAAGGTATAGAGAAGGTTTTGGCATTGCTAGGCTTCTCCATATGTTACAACATTAACCAAGACCCGAGTGAAAGGTATAGATGAAAGGTGGAGACTCACTAGCAACCAATGTTTTAGGTTGGGTTCACATGAGTATTTCACAGCCTATAGACAGAGTGCAATGGCCGAACTGACTGCGGGTCTCCCCAACTCCAACTTACAGTCTCATGTGTGTATATGAAGCTGTAAATCAAGTCAGGAGACCTGTGGTCAGTCCAGACATACTGACCGTGAAATTGGCTTATGGTAACCAGGCCTAAGACACTGGTTGCTAAGGACGTACACCATAGCAACCAGGTCTTTCTCGGGCCTAGTAAAAAAAAATGAAGCCTTAAAGGTAATTTCCCATAATGAGTTGGTAACAGGAGAAGCGCCTGCTCTGGTGAACTTACCTCAACCATATATATGACATGGTTGCAAGGCTATTCTATGGGAAAATATGTGGCTTACTGCAGATTCTCAGCATTGTCTGGGGGTCTACCAAGTCCAACTTACAGTCTCATGTAAGTTCAAGTCAGGAGACCTGCGGTCAGTCCAGACATACGGACCGTGAAATTGGCTCATGGTAACCCGGCCTAAGACACTGGTTGCTAAGGATGTACGCCTTAGCAACCAGTCAGCCAGGTCTTTTTTGGGCCTAGTACAAAAAATAAAGCCTTAAAAGTTAATTCCCATAATGAGATGGAAAAAGTAGAAGCGCCTGCTCTGGTGAACTTAGCTTGCCCATATAGATTACTTGGTTGCAAGGCTGCTCTATGGGAAAATATTGCAGCGTTATTAGGCGACTGTGGTAGGCATGATGGCTTCCTTTGGAAATGGGCTGTCCAAAATCACAAAAACGTGCCCACCTTCCTTCAGAAACAGCGCCACACATGTTCACAGGTTGAGAGTAGTATTACACCTTGTACATTCAATTTAATTAACCGAGCAACCCACGTACAGGAGTGGCGGTTTTTTTATTGTATTTTATTCTATTTTTTAAAAAATCTTGGAGAAATCCTAACTTCCCCCTTAAAAAGCCATGTTCAAACAGCCATATTTCACAGTACGTTAACAAAACTTATTTATGAGGCTGAAGAGACCCACAGTCAGTCCCGTATATGGACCATGAAATACGGGCCGTCTGAATATAGCTAAAGGGCATTATAAAAGTGCGGTTTCTCCAGCCCAAAAATCTACCTAGATTGTCTGTAGATAATGGATACTAGTCAACGGCATGATCAATATATTGCATTTTTTTTTCCCTTCCTACAATTTTGGAAAAATGTTTTGATACTCCCAAGGCCGAGTTCACACGTCCAGTAGTCATCCATTAGATCGAATCCAGCAGCAATCCTGTGTGCAAACACAACTTTTTGGTCCGTTTGTAAACAAGTGACTTCTGCAGGATCCTTTTTTTTTAACTTTGGAGCCTATGGAGAATGAATCCGGTAACTGATTGCTATTTATCTGTCATTAGAAACTGATCCAGGAGGTAAAAAAACAGATCATTTACAAACGAAAGAAAAATGGAGGCTAAATAGCAATCAGTTAACAAATCCATTTTCCATAGACTCCAATGTTAAAACAAAAAACGGATCCTGCAGAAATCAATTATTTAAACACGGACAAAAAAAAAGAGAAATTTTTGTATACTCACCGTAAAATTTCTTTCTCGGAGCCTTCATTGAGCTACACAGGACCATAGTTTTTTGCTTAGTGTCGCCTCCTAGTGGCAGCAGAATGCACCCATAGTACATGGTCCTGTGTCCCCCAATGAAGCAATAGAGAAGTTTTGTAGACTCACCGTAAAATTTATTTCTCGGAGCCTTCATTGGGGACATGGGACCATAGTTGTTTGCTTAGTGTCGCCTCCTAGTGACAGCAAAATACACCCATACTCCATGGTCCTGTGTCCCCCAATAAAGCAATAGAGAAAGAGAAATTTTGTATACTCACCGTAAAACTTCTTTCTTGGAACCTTCATTGGGGGACACAGGACCATGGATGTATGCTGCTGCCACTAGGAGGCGACACCAAGCAAAAAACTATGGTCCAGTGTCCCCCAATGAAGCGATAGGAAAATTGTGTTTACACAACTTTTTCTCCAACTGATCACTGTTGGATCCGTTCTAATGGATGATTACTGAAGATGTGAACTTAGCCTTAACAAATACAGTAAAGCAACATTTTAGTAGCTTGAGCGGTATTGTAATTTTGCAATGAGGTTTTGCCAGTAGAAACCAATTTTTCTTTCTATGTTTAGCTTTCTAAACTATCCAGAGTCCATGCCAACTCTGACGTTGGAGCAAATGCATGTTATCTTATAAAAAATAAAATAAAAAATAATGAATGAAGGCCACAGCAGCAATTCGAATAAGCAAGTAGCTCAAAATATGCCAGAATGTAGTGCTAAGACTTTGCATGGTCTGTTCACATATAGCTATAAAAAGTTGGGGCCCCTAAGACTTTATGAAAGTTAGAATACAAGATCCTAATCGCTGTCTTCCACAGCACCAAAAAAAGATAAATAGGCCTGCACATTTTTTTGTTTTTTTTTTTTGTTATTTTAGGCAGCTAGAATTACGATGGGGATATATAGTGAAAATGGTCTTGAAACTTGTTTTTTTTTTTAGGTTTCTTTTAAAAGAAACCAGTATTAAATATAGGTATATTATACACACTGCGCTATAAAATATAAGTATAAAATGTATCTATAATAGTATAAATTGAAAGGCATGGTGTTATGACTACCACACCTACTATTTCCTAGGAGGCAGGACTACGCTTATTTCTCTTATACCTATATGTAGATGAGGAGGGACTTGATTTTTACAAGTGCAGGCCTTTCGCTGGGAAAGACATAATAAAAAAATTGCTGCAAATTCAAGAAAAAAAAAAATTTTGTAAGCACCCTACAACAATGACACTCCTCCGTTTGTCTAACAGACCAGGACAACCCCTTAGTGCTTTTACCCTTTTTCGCCCTCAACAACCTCATTACAGTATCTTTGCGGTCAGCAGTAGACCACCCTATAAACCCTACAGATATGGGAAGGAGGCCGGGAAGGAGTGCCCCCTGACTGTGCTCCCCCTCAAGTACCCTCACAGCCTCCTCCCCTCCAGTTCCCCCAGTCTTTTGCCCAGTCCTGGTAAGGGCAGTAGATGTCAGGGGTCCTCCATTGCATCATCCTTGATTTGATCTGCTTCGCTGTCATCACATTCTGTGTCCGATGCGGTGTCTGAATCGTCGCATGGGCGCGCAGCGTTCACAATGACCGCCCTTCGCTGCTCGTCTTCCAGCAATTGTTTGTCTCGTGTGCCCTCTATGTGCTGGATGGCCTGTGGAAACATAGGGGAGGAAGGAGATTAAATAGGTAGTAATAGTAGGGAATTTCTAAGACCCTTCTATTTATTATGAAAAAGGCTACAACCTCTGAGGATCTTCCACATCCATGCATTACATGAACAGTCCATTGTTACCAATGTGTAATGTGTAATTTCCCCTCGAGGTGCAGCAGGAAAATTGGGGTATGGGGATTCATCGAACACAGGGATTTTCCAAGAAACACAAGACCCTTAATGGCTGGGGGCCAGATGGGACTTTGGTAGTGACACACATTATGCAGCCAAAGATTGCTCTATACCGCAGCACAGTGGCGTAACTATAAGCTCATGAACCCCAATGCAAAAGCTCCATAGGGGCCCCCAATTATTGCAAATCTTTATTAGCATTAGTCTTTTTCCATAGGCCAAAGGGACTTTTGGGGCCCCTAGGCTCCAGGCCAACTCCTGCACCTGTTGTAGCTACGCCCCTGCCACAGCATAATAGGGTCCCTATTGTAAAGCACAAGGTAACGTGACAGTGACAAGCAAGGCGAAAAATAGGAACTAGTGATGAGCAGCACTACAATTCTCAAGTGCTCGGTACTCGAAACAAGCAGGATGAATGCTTGGATGGACACAACTCGTGTACCAAAGTATAATGGAAGTCAATGGGAAAAGTCTACGGAAAAATGCTCAAGTTTCACATTGACTTTAATTATACTCTGTACTCGAGTCAAGCCTGTCCAAGCGTCCGACCTGTTTTGAGAACCGTAGTGGTTGCTCATCGCCAGTTGCGAACGTAAAGCTTATGGGCCCCTGATGCAAAGCTCCTATGGAGCCCCCAATTACTGCAAATCTTTAATATCATTAGTCTTTTTCTATAGGCCAAAGGGACGTTTGGGGCTTCAGGGCCCAGGTGCGATTGCAACCCCTGCACTATTGTACTTACACCCCTGCTCATCGCTAGTAGGAAGCAGTGAGAAAAACAGGCAGTACACAGATGGCATCCAGTGCGTCCGATTTTTTTCTCTTTTGACTCGTTAACTTGCATTAACGAGGTTGATCTGAAACGCTGATCAAATAGATTAGTTGGGTCTGGCCTCATTCACACGCCAATATTTTTGCATCAGTATTTGTATACAAAGCTAGGATACTGATGAAATACTGATCAAAAATACTGATGTGTGAATAAGGTCTCTCTGCGATTTTGTGCAGAACACTTAAGCTGCAGTTACACGTAGCGATGTTCCAGCGAGCCAACCAAAGATCAGGATCGCTGGAACATCGGTATGTGATCGCTGGTGAGATGCCAGACAGGCAGATCTCGCCAGCGATCACCAGGCGATGCACCGACACCCGACGGTTGCTGGGATCGGTCGGACACACACTGCGTGTCGCTGGTCGTTGCCCCTGTCATACATGCCGATGCATGCGTGACAGCAGGAGACCAACGATTGAAAAATGGTCCTGGCCATTCCGTAACGATCAGCAATCAGCTCGCTGGTCATTGCGGCATGTCACGCGCAATGACGTCTCCGCAACGTCACAAAACCTGTCGATGCGTGTAACCCGGTCTTTAGTCTGCAAGAAAAAAGTCATGTGAACGAGCCCTTATATTGAGATGTAGCAATAGCATAGAGCGTTCCTCAGCTATGCGACATTTATTGCATCTACAGTCGCCCTAGGCTAAATGCGTATTCCTATCGTTAATATTTATGACATAGTCAGAGATTATGCCATCAATGTCCGACAAAGCACATTTCATTTTCAAAGCTGTTGAATGCTCATCCCAAGTCAAAGCTCAGAACTAAAGCCTTCTCCCATCTTATTTCACACTCACCTGCACAATCGTGTCCAAGTTTTGCCGGGATGTGGACACCGAACTTATAACTGAAGAATGTCCCACCGTCACAACGTTGACGTGATGAGACGTTGGAGGTGGTGGAGCGGGGACTATTACCGTGGGGTGGTGAGTGGGCGCCACAGGCATATGGGGTGTCAGGAGCTGCAGGAACAACATATATATTGTCACTGTGAATCACAAGGCTAAGACACAGAAAACACGAGTGTATGCAATAGAATAGGCGGCATGGGACCACTTCATGGGTTAAACAGGCAGCAGTTAGCATGGCGGCCAAGGAGCAGTAGGGTGCTCTATTGTAATGGCAAGAAGTATCATCTGTCTCACCTGAGAATGGAGAGGCTGGTCACCCCTTTCCAGTGACTCGTCCGACTGTCCCTGCCCTCCCTCTTCCTGGATTTGTTGAGCTATAGCCTTCAACTTTTCAGGGTACATATGAGCTTCCAGAGCCCGCACCTGCCAGTTATATCAGTCAATTAACAGTCTGACCAGTGATATATTATAGGGGGTATTCCTAAATTCATAACCTAGATTACGTTTTCTGACGTCTGGGACCCCTACTGATCCTGGTGATGAAGTGGCTGCAGCACTAATTTAGGGGTGCAGCACTAACTTAGTGCCACATCTATTTCACTGTTATATCTTGCACATAGTTGCCCCGGCTTACCCAGGGCAGCCCTTTCATTCTTAGGGTGAGAGATCGGACCTCCCCATTCCTAAAGTAGTGACAATATGCCACTTAGATGGGAATACCCCCTTTAAGATGCTGTGTAACAGTCAAACAAAGCTGCTGTGCCGTCCTACACTACCAGCATCATTCTTCTTCTAGGAAACTAATGGGTGGGTATACTCTTACATGCCATTTGCATGCCGCATGCCATACTATAAGAAAGTTCAAGCTGACCATTCAACCATTTACCTGCTCCTCCAGCATCATCCTCACAGAACGCTCCTTGTCCAGTTGCTGCCTCAATTCAATCATTTCCCTTCGCAGGTCTTCTGCTTTTTCCTCTTCCCAAATATCTGGGGAGCCAATGCCCTCATCTTTGTCTTCCGCCCGTCGTCGCTTAGGGGATGAGCCATTGAACTCCTGTAATAGGTAGAGGCCATTAGAGTACGAAAGCCTGGATATCGCCCAATCTGGTTGGACGCCCAACCACTTCTCCATTCATTCTCTATGGGGCTGCAGGAAAAAGCCAAGTGCAACCCTCAGCAGCTCCACAGAGAATGACTGGAGTGGTAGTCTAGTATGTGCACTGCCGCTCCAGTCTCCAGTCCGCATCCGCTCCTTCCTTGACCACAATACAGCCAAGACACTTGTCCATGCCCTCATTATCTCCCGCCTGGACTACTGCAACCTCCTATTCACCGGCCTCCCTGCCTCCTCCCTTGCACCTCTCCACACCATCCTCAACTCTGCTGCCCGGCTCATCAACCTATCTTCCCGCTACTCCCCTGCCTCCCCTCTCCGCCAAGCCCTCCACTGGCTCCCCATCCCCCAGCGATCTCGCTTCAAAACCCTAACCCTGACATACAAGGCCATACACAACCTGTCCCCTCCCTACATCTCCGACCTGGTCTCCCGCTACCTCCCTTCGCACAACTTGCGCTCCTCCCAAGAACTCCTTCTCTCAACCTCCCGCATCTCCACCTCCCATAACCGCACACAAGACTTCTCTCGTGCTTCTGCCAGACTCTGGAACTCCCTCCCTCACCACATCAGACACTCCCCGACCCTGGGAACCTTCAAGAAAAACCTGAAGACCCACCTCTTCCTACAAGCCTACAACACACACTGAGACCCTATGCACTGCACCAACTCACCTGTCCCCCTCCTACTGTCTCCCTCCCCACCCCCTTTAGACTGTGAGCCCTCGCGGACAGGATCCCCGACCCTGCTGTACCCGTATGACTAATTGTGATATGTCATCGCTTGTCGTCGTTTGTGTCTACCCTCCAAATTGTAAAGCGCCATGTATCCTAATGGCGCTATATAAATACCTATTAATAATAAATATAAATAATAATAATAGTCTAATGGGGATAAAAGTGTGACTTGTTTCCACCAGATAATCAGTTTAATAAGTAGAAAACTGCTGCAAAAGTTGCATAAGGTATAGTCTCTTACTTGTATAAACCGCTTGAGTTGGGTATTCTGCTGCAGCAACCTGGTCTTCTCCTGTTCCAGGGAGAAAATATAGTCTGCAGTCTGCTGCAGTATTGCCGCCTGTGTGGAAAAGGCAAGTACTGGTCAATATGAGCATTGGAGACTGTATAAAATTAACATCAGCCTTACAGACTCCACCATATGGACCAACCAACCAATCAAGTAGAGATGAACAGTGCAATAAAATTGGGGGTTTTCAATCAAAGTTGCCTGGAAAAGTTCATACGATTGCAGTCTTTGTTCCCTGCCACCTATTTTTCTCCACTTTGCAGCTGACTACAATTATCCCAATTCTCTAATTCCAGTTGGAACAATAGGAGTGTCATTTAGTCAAAATATCCCCATCTTTGAGACGATTAAACGATCAGCTTTACTGCATGCAGTAAAGCGAGGGTGTTTTATTCCAGAATGAACGCTCATGACATCTTGTGGCCAATGTGAAAACTGCAGCTTTCATATAGTTTAACATTTTAGGTCATCCAAATTTCACGTAGAGAACTGGTGCAATATATTTTTTTATATATAAAAAACTGGGATTTTTGTGCACTGACCGAAAAATCCTTTTCTCTGAACCTTCATTGGGGGACACAGGACCATGGGTGTCCCCCAAAAAGGTAACAGAGAAAACAGCCATTTGGGTCAGGTGCATTTTACAGTCCGTATTCAGACTGCAATGCCCGGGCTTGACCACAAGTCTCCTGTCGCCAATTTACAAGCCTTATGTCTATGCCTATGGGTCCCAGGACAGTCGCATTCTGTCTGGGTATTGGCATCTGTATACAACTGAGAAATACTGCATTATACATAAAGACAATAATCAGCAATGGTATATGGATCCAATCAGGCTCGGACTGGCCTACCGGGGAAGAGGTGAATTCCGTGGTGGGCCCCCATTCCACCTATGTGAGCAACAGCTGGCACAATTCACTTGATTCACTATGTATATTCAAGGGAAACATGTCATCATTCAATGAAGTAACAAGTTACCCTATTTTATTATTACATACCATAGAATCAGAGGTAGATTTGGGAATGCAGGTAATGTAATATTTTCATGTAGTTGAACAGTGGGCCCTCAAAGTAAATATTCCTGCAATTCCAGCCCAATACTGGATCCGATGACTAGTTATGTCCCACAAGTGACATACTGCATTATAGACTGTTTCAATTTATATATTCAGACCCCACCAATGTGACTACAATTCCAGCCCAATGCTGGATCCAATGACTAGGTATGTCCCAGAAGTGACATACTGCATTATAGATTGGCTGAGCCAATATATTCAGACCCCACCAATGTGACTACAATTCCAGTCCAATACTGGATCCGATGACTAGTTTTGTCCCGTTGGTGACATACTGCATTATAGATTGGCTGAGCCAATATATTCAGACCCCACCAATGTGACTACAATTCCAGTCCAATACTGGATCCGGTGACTAGTTTTGTCCCGTTGGTGACATATTGCGTTGTAGACTGGTTCAGCCAATATATTCAGACCCCACCAATGTGACTACAATTCCAGCCTAATACTGGATCCGATGATTAGTTATGTCCCACAAATGACATATTGTGTTGTAGACTGGTTCGGGATATATATTCGGACCCCACCAATGTTACTACAATTCCAGTCCAATACTGGATCCGATGACTAGTTTTGTCCCACAAGTGACATACTGCATTATAGACTGGTTCAGCCAATATATTCAGACCCCACCAATGTGACTACAATTCCAGTCCAATACTGGATCCGATTACTAGTTTTGTCCCATGGGTGACATATTGCGTTGTAGACTGGTTCAGCCAATATATTCAGACCCCGCCAATATACTACAATTCCAGCCTAATACTGGATCCGATGACTAGTTATGTCCCGTGGGTGACATATTGCGTTGTAGACTGGTTCAGGTTATATATTCAGACCCCACCAATGTGACTACAATTCCAGTCCAATACTGGATCCGATGACTAGTTTTGTCCCGTTGGTGACATATTGCGTTGTAGACTGGTTCAGGTTATATATTTGGACCCCACCAATGTTACTACAATTCCAGCCCAATACTGGATCCAATGACTAGTCTTGTCCCACGGGTGACATATTGCGTTGTAGACTGGTTCAGCTTATATATTCGGACCCCGGCAATGTTACGCACCTTGCTTAGTTTCTCCCCATCTGTGTGAGGGATTAGAGTTTTCAGAGACTGGAAGCCAGCGTTGATGCTCTGCATGCGGCGGCGCTCATTGCTATTGGCGATTTCCCGACGTATCCGCCTTTCCTGGTCCCGTTGCGTCTCCGGCGTCAAGGGGATGTTTGCTAGGCTGAAAAACGAACATTGGTAAAGAGAATTTAGGAACATTCCGTAATACGTTACAGATGCACGTGTATACTCTCAAGCCCACAAGTAGCAAACAAGGGGTTAAGGTGGGTGTGGATCATATTCGGCCTCCATAATGTGACCTATTAGGCACCTCTGTGTGTGGCCTCCTGCAGGAAGGGATGGAAGCCGGATCTGAGGACCCCCCTTTCATCCCCTCCTGTCTGCCCTGAGGGCCCTGTAATAACTTCCAGATGACAATATCAGAGGGGGAATGAAGGCAGCTGACCCCCTCGGGGTGGAATGAGGGAACTCCAGCTTCCTGCCCCCCTCAAAAATCTATTCTCGCCTCCGATCGCTGGGATTAGTCACAGGACATGATTAACCAGAGGACAAAGCGCAGCGGCAAGACACCTCACAGCAATGGGATGTCAGCGATGGCGTGCCGAAATACCACATCCAATATCTGACTCCACCGGCAATAAAACTATTTACACGTCCTCCGTTACATCCAGCAGAACAAACCACAACACTCCTAAAGCAGCGCCGCCAGCGACACGGTGGAAGCGGCCATTTTATGAGCCGAATCCGAAACAGTGCACCTTACGACTACTCCGCAGGGCTACAAATATTGGTTCTGTGCTGGAAAATGGCTGTATCCGATCTGAGCTGTGGGGGAAGAGTATTCATAAAGTCCTTAAAGTAGTACTTATTGTCCGTCGGTAACAATGATATTACAGGGGCATCTTAATGTATTAGAATATCATCAAAAAGTTAATTTTTTTCAGTAATTCAATACATAAAGTGAAACCCATATATTATATAGAGTCATTACACACAGAGTGATCTATTTCAAGTGTTTATTTCTGTAAATGTTGATGATTATGTCTTACAGCCAATGAAAAGCCAAAGGTCATTATCTCAGAAAATTAAAGTAGGGAGGATGAAGGGTCTGAGAGATAAAATATGACCTAAATAGGTATCAGAGGCTCCACCTTGTGTGGTTGTGAGAGTCACAACCACTATAAAAGCAGAAAGCAGATCACGACTGCTGCAGTCCCCAGCGTGGTGCATATGGAGTAGGGAGGACAAAGGGTTAAAAACTGTGCTGCCGTATTCCACCAGATATCAAAGGGTGAATATAATATTGATGTATTAGTCAATGTGTTTCAGGGCTCCCTGATATGGCAATATATTACAGGGAGCCTGAAACATATTGACTAATAAATCAATATTATATTCAATATAATATTAAATCAATATTATATTCAATATCAATATATACCGTATATATATTTTATATTCACTCTTTGATGTCTGGTAGAATACGGAACCGCAGTGTTTAACCCTTCATCCTCCCTACTCTATATGCACCACACTGGGGACTGCAGCAGTCGTGATCTGCTTTTATAGTGGTTGTGACTCTCACAACCACACAAGGTGAAGCCTCTGATACTTAGTTAGGTCATATTTTATCTCTCAGACCCTTCATCCTCCCTACTTTAATTTCCTGAGATAATGACCTTTGGGTTTTCATTGACTGTAAGCCATCATCATCAACATTAACAGAAATAAACACATGAAATAGATCCCTCTGTGTGTAATGACTCTATATAAGATATGGGTTTCACTTTAAGTATTGAATTATTGAAATGAATTAACTTTTTGATGATATTCTAATCCATTGAGAGGCTCTTGTATATAACTATTGATATAGGTCAATGACAACTTATCCAGCAAGTTCCAATGATATTTCTTACATTTAAATGCATGTATTTGGGGCTAAAATCAATTTTGCAATTGGGTTTAATTAGAAGAGAAAGCCAGAATCTCATCTACATCCAGGCAAGTTTAAAGCTCACTTACAGGACATCCACCATGGTCCAATGGACTTGTATTGGGGGCACATTTCATCTCATAGGTTGCACAGGGTCACAACATGGTCATGTGGATGTGGTTGTAAGGGGGGTCCGAGAGTTAGGTCAATATCAAATGGGTGATTGACGGACTCCCTACACCGCCATGATCCAATCTATCAAACTTTTTTTTTGCACATCCACGATTCTACCCCATGGCTAATAATCTGAGAATCTAACCCGATATCTATGGCCCAGTTCACACCTTAACACATGAAAGTAATATATCCTCGTCCCGCTCTAAATGAGGACGTCACTATTGACACAGTGCACATAACTGAACAACTCTCACAAACAACGGCTTATCAAAGGCCATAAAAATCCACATTAAAGAGACTCTCCGACTTCAGATAACATTCATTATCGGCCTGTGAACACCTGTTTTCCTTATTGCATAGTGTCATCTGACCAGCAAATGGAAGAAATGCATTTATATCTAAAGGCAAAGGATAGAAAGGAGTCTAAGGATACATATAGATCGAAACAAGGACGCGGAATGGCTGCCCCCCCCCCCTCCCCGAGTACAACAAAGTCACAATTACCCCCAAACTAGACAAATACAGTACATAGCTCGAGGACATAGAAATAGAATTATAACGCTATATACTTAGGGGAAATGTCAAATAGTTATAGGGAAAAGTTAAGTAAACAATATGGAAGCCCTTGCATCGCCAACATGACTGCCCTCACACTACCAATGCGGCGGCCCTCGTACCACCAACACGGCGCCATCCTACCACCACATGGCAGCTGGCCCTCGCACCACCAACGTGGCAGCCGGCCCTCGCACCACCACACAGCAGCCCTCATCTCAACAACATGATGGCTCTCATCCCAACAACATGACGCCCTCATCCCAACATGATGACCCTTATCCCAACAATGACGGCCCTCATCCCAACAACATGACGGCCCTCATCCCAATAATACGACGGCCCTCATCCCAACAACATGACGTCCCTCATGCCAACAACATGAAGGCCCTCATACCAACATGACGGCCCTCATCCCAACATGACGGCCCTCATCCCAACATGACGGCCCTCATCCCAACAACATGACGGCCCTCATCCCAACAACATGACGGCCCTCATCCCAACATGACGGCCCTCATCCCAACAACATGACGGCCCTCATCCCAACATGATGGCCCTCATCCCAACAACATGACGTCCCTCATCCCAACAACATGACGGCCTTCTTCCCAACAACACGACGGCCCTCATCCCAACAACACGACGGCCCTCATCCCAACAACATGACGGCCCTCATCCCGATAACATGGCGGCCCTAATCCCAATAACATGGTGGCCCTAATCCCAATAACATGGCGGCCCTAATCCCAATAACATGGCGGCCCTAATCCCAATAACATGGCGGCCCTAATCCCAATAACATGGTGGCCCTAATCCCAATAACATGGTGGCCCTAATCCCAATAACATGGCGGCCCTAATCCCAATAACATGGTGGCCCTAATCCCAATAACATGGCGGCCCTCATCCCAATAATATGGCGCCTCACACCACCAACATGGCCAAGCACCACCAACATGTCAGCCCTCATCCCACCAACATGGTGGCCCTCCTACCTTCTAAAAGGATTGCCACCACAGTTTCCCCTAGATTATGGGATAAACCAGATTGATTATTCCCAACTCGTGAGATTAAGAATGACTAAAGATCTTATACAGTCACTCTGGAGGACATAGTGCCGCCATATTTTACATGACTTGAATACAGCATTACACATATGTGGGTGCTGCCAGCGTCCCCTGTGATAACAGATTGATGAGGGATTTCAGTAGACTCAACTTTGAAATGATGTGAGGGACATTGAGAATACAAAATGGTTCAATGGCTGTCGCGCATCCACAGTCGTCATACAGGGTGGTGCGACCCAAAACAATGAGCTGGTCAAAGTAGTATTTTTATTTTTGACATGAGGTGAGGGGGAGACATGCTGATTGGCACAAAATTGTCAAATACAATGGTATTACCGTAAAACCTAAGGGGGAAGATTTATCACACTGAAAATCTGGACATGTTGTCCATAGACCCAACCAGTGCATGCTTCATTTCCTAATATAGGAACATTTTAAGGGGTTTTCCAAGGGTGTAAGTTATCCCCCATACAATTCTTAGGATTGCTGGGGGTCGGACGGCTCAGGGATCCCGAGAATGGGACTTAATAGATCCCCATCTTGAAAGGAATAGAGGTGTGCAATGTATGCTCATTCATTCTCAAAGGGTCTGCTGGAAATAGCCGAGTTCTGCCTTGTGTGTCCCGTTCTCTTGGATTACCGGGTGTCACAGCAGTCAGTTCCCCTACGATTATCAAATGATCCCCTATAGACAGTGGGTTAACTTGTTATTTTGGGCGAAAACCCCTTTAACCCTCCTAATTGATTGCTATGAAAAACAGTGCCAGTTTTTGATAAATGGGGCAATTATAGGATTCATTTCTTCCATTGAACCAACAGTTTACACTTACAGAAGAGTCCGCATCAGATGCTCACAGGCAACCTTTTTAGAGGTTTTCGGCAAATACATAAAGTAATGATTGTAGAAGCAATCCAAGTCAAGTATATTATGGCTGACAGCTGTGAATAATTTGTAAGAAGGCTAAGTATAAGGGATGGGCAACAGAAATGCTAAAATTTTGAGGGTGCATCCCTTCGAAATATGGTGCTGAAGAAGGATGTTATCAATACAATGGATGCCAAGAAGAACCAACAAATCCATTGTACATAAAGGAAGCCAGACATGTCACTCAAAGCAAAGATCACCAAGCTATGACTTGCCTACTTTGGACACATCGTACGAAGAGAGGAATCACTGGACAAGGACAACATGGGCAGAAGAATAGAAGGAACAAGGGGAAGAGGAAGACCAGCAACCCAATGGCATGATACAATCAACATAATCCTGGAGCAGCAGAGCGGACAGAGAGGCACTGCATCCAAGGAAATCTACAATCAAGATAATGGCAGAGAAGACCCTGGTGGACCTATCTGGGTTCAGAGAAGACCCTGGTGGACTATCTAAGCTTGGAGAAGGCCCTGGTTGACCTATCTAGGCTTGGAAAAGGCCCTGGTTGACCTATCTAGGCTTGGAGAAGGCCCTGGCAGACCTCTCTAGGCTTGGAGAAGGCCCTGGAGGACCTCTCTAGGTTTGGAGAAGGCTCTGGCGGACCTCTCTAGGCTTGGAGAAGGCCCTGGTGGACCTCTCTAGGCTTGGAGAAGGCCTTTGGCGGACCTCTCTAGGTTTGGAGAAGGCTCTGGCGGTTTTCTCTAGGTTTGGAGAAGGCTCTGGCGGTCCTTTCTAGGCTTGGAGAAGGCCCTGGCGGACCTATCTGGGTTTGGAGATGGCCTTGGTAGACCTCTCTAGGCTTGGAGAAGGCCCTGGCGGACCTCTCTAGGTTTGGAGAAGGCCCTGGCGGACCTCTCTAGGTTTGGAGAAGGCCCTGGCGGACCTCTCTAGGCTTGGAGAAGGCCCTGGCGGACCTCTCTAGGCTTGGAGAAGGCCCTGGCGGACCTCTCTAGGCTTGGAGATGATGCTGATGGACATATCTAGGCTTGATAAGGCCCTGGGGGACCCATCTAGGCTTGGAGAAGGCCCTGGCAGACCTATCTAGGCTTGGAGAAGGCCCTGGTGGACCTCTCTAGGCTTGGAGAAGGCCCTGGCGGACCTCTCTAGGCTTGCAGAAGGCCCTGGCGGACCTCTCTAGGCTTGCAGAAGGCCCTGGCGGACCTCTCTAGGCTTGGAGAAGGCCCTGGTGGACCTATCTAGGCTTGGAGAAGGCCCTGGTGGACCTATCTAGGCTTGGAGAAGGCCCTGGTGGACCTCTCTAGGCTTGCACAAGATCAATCTTCCTACAGAGCGTTTATCCATCAAGGCTCAAGATAAAGCTAAAGGCCGTTAAATAATAATACATGTATGACACCCATGATGAAGCAAATACCTCCGATACATTAAGCACAATTTGAACAGTAGTTGTCCATATTCAATGGCGCCATAAACAATTAGTGATATATGAGATTTTCATTACGATGCATGGCTCATAAAAACACATTCAAGTTTGTACAAAAACAGTGACCAAAAAATCATAATGTGGTCAATTTTTGCAAAAAAAAAAAAAATATAAATCTGACATTCTCTAATCGCTTCATTGGGGTTTCTCTTGCGAGTTTTGAAAAAAAAATGAATTATCCAGATGGCGGCTGGAGTAAACAGGACGTTTATTATGCGAGGATTTCATTCTTCACATGCATTTCCAGACAGGCTTCTTTATGGAAGTAAATGGAAAACTGCTTAAAAAATTAAAAATACAAACAATTTTTCTATGCAGATTTTGATGATGTTGGACTCTTTCCATTTAGTGTAAACCATGAGCTTTCCCTTCTGTTGTAACACTTCAAGTAACCAGATACAATTTCATTAAAATTCCTACTCTATTTCCAGTTGCTGCAGAGCTGTGCACATACAGGAGCATCTCAATTAATTACAGTATAATCAAAAAGTTCATTTTTTGCCGTAATTCAATACATCGAATATAATATTGATTTATTAGTCAATACGTTTCACCATCACCGGTTTGAACCATGGCACTATATTGATTTGTCCTGAGGAAGGGGCCAGGGAGCCCTGAAACGTGTTGACTAATAAATCAATCCCTTTGATGTCTCGTGGAATACGGCAGCGTGGTGTTTAACCCTTCATCCTCCCTACTCTATATGCACCACACTGGGACTGCAGCAGCCGTGATCTGCTTTTATAGTGGTGGTGACTCTCACAACCACACAAGGTGAAGCCTCTGATACCTATTTAGGTCATATTTTATCTCTCAGACCCTTCATCCTCCCTACTTTAATTTTCTAAGTCCTTTGGGATTTCATTGGCTGTAAGCCATAATCATCAACATTAACATCAGCCTAAGGTCAGAGACACACTATGCAAGATGCATGCGAGTCAACCGGCCGCTGGCTCTCTGGACAGAAGCGTGGGGCTGATTGTATTTCTATGGACATCCACGCTCCCATTCAGAGACAGAGATAGGGGCCTGGTGACTCATGCGAGATGCATGTGAGACAATTGCATGCAGCTCACGTAAGTGTGTCTTAGCCCTATGGGTGCACGATCAGGATTAGCAGCGTATTTTCACGGTGTTCTACCGTGCAAGCACAGTGGATGGGATTTATAGGAATCTCCTGCCTACTGCGACGTTTTCTGCAGCATAAACTGGCATGTGGCACGGCTCCTGAGCTGCAGCATGTCAGTTCATGCTTGTGGAGACACGAGTGTTCTTAGTGGGAGAATACAGAGAAAATACAATGCACCCAGTGTCCTTCCTGACCGTGGCCATGAACGGTGTGTTCTTATGTCTCTGCAGAAGACATGCTGAGTCTAGAACGAAGCGTGCCCTAAATGTGATCCCTTAGTCTAAGGCAGGGGTGGGGAACCCCAGGCCTCGAGGGCCGCCAACAGGTCATGTGTTCAGGATTCCCTTAGCATTGCACAGGAGTTGGAAATATCACTAGTGCAGGTGATTGAACCCCTGTGCAATGCTAAGGAAATCCTGAAAACATGACCTGTTGGCGGCCATTGAGGCCTGGAGTTCCCAACCCCTGGCCTAAGGGATCATTTAGATGTCCATGCACATCGGCCCAATCACAAGCTGCAATGCACGGGACAGGCCGCCACTCTCACGACTTGAGCGTTGACAGCTTCAATATATGGATGGGTCACGCAATGTGCATGCGCTTGTGATCAAACCAATGTGCATGGACATCTGAATGAACCCTAAGGCCATGGTCACACAGGGTGTTTTTGCTGCAGCAAGACCTGATGTCTTGGCCACAAAAATGAAGCAAATAAGCAGCTGTGCGTTTTTCCACTCTTCATTGCTTTCAATGGTGAAAAAAAGCAGCAACACCACTGAAAGGCCCTGTGCGCATGATGCGATGGTTGATGCTTTTCTGACTCAGATTTTGAGATTTGCATGTCTATCCTGAATCCAGCAAAGTTATGAGGGTTCAGAAGTGCTGTGCCAACGCTGATTGTTTTCCCTTGCCGATTCACACTTCACACTTTTCGGCATCATGTGAATCCAGCTGAACCTGGGTGCACCAACAAACATTTTTCGGCCCCATTGACTTTCAGTGGGGCGCAGGCACTCGCGGGGGCATCCAGGACAGTTCCCCCTGATCCGGGTGTCCATGTTTTATTTTCACTGAAACCAAAAACGCATTTTGGAGCCATTTTGATGTCCGTTTCAAAACAGAGAAATGCAGGTTAAATTGCAAGGTGCTCTATGAACAGGAATCGCGCCAGATCCGGGCTTTTTAACTGAGCGTGCCCAGAACCCAGTTTTAAGTAACAAACCCACTAGGGGACTGTCAATTGTCCACCAGATCCATCTAAGGCTGTGTGCTCACAGTCCGGAGTAGTTGTGTCTTGGGACACAGCGCCCTGGACCTGCGGGTGGCCGCAGCCGCCCTTTACTCCCCATCTGCGGCGGGTGCAGGGCGGCTTCTCCCTCCAATCAGCCACTTCCGACTCCGCAGCATGAAATAAACATGCAAAGGAGGAGCAGAATGGCGGCAAGCTGAAAAAAAAACGCTGCGGTCGGATGAAGCATAGTGAGGGTGAGATTTCTATAAATCCCATCCACTGTGCTGCTACTGTACAATGCGTTTTGGTCCAAAATGCTGCGTTCAGTGATCATGAGCACGCACCCTAAAGGTACACAACCTGATGCAACGGTATTATCACTGATCCGTCAGACTGATCAGTGATAATAAGTTGCATCAGGATAAACAACTACGTGGGAATCCAGAGGGATGCAGGTTTTACCCACATTCTAAAAGCCTTAAAGGCTTAAAGGGAACCTGTCACTAAAAAATGCAGTGCAATCTGTAGACCCCATGTTATAGAGCAGGGGGAACTGAGTAGACTGATATATAGTTGTGTGAGAAAAGATTCAGTATAACCTGTGATTTCATCATTTAAACTTCTGCTCTTTCTGGGATTTTGGGTCCAGTGGGCGGGGCTATCAATGATTGACAGCACTTATACAAGGATAGCTACCATAGCTGGTGGAAGCCATAGAGTTGAGGCATAAAAAAAAAAAACTTTAATTTTTTTCCTGTTTTCCAAGTTAAAAATCATAAAAAGGAGGGAAGATAAATAATAAAAGCAGAACAGCACCATTGTCCCCATTGGTTCCTATAGGAAGCTCATTCAGGGGATCTGCTCCAAAATCTATGTGCACCAATAAAACCCTGCAGGGAGAACAGGGGGCGATCAGCCTGATGGTGACATAATGTGATTGCAGCACTCAGAGCTGCACTGCACACACCGGTCACATGACCAGCCCCTGTGCCATGCTTTGTGCTTAGGCGAAAGCATGGTCAGCCGAGGACTACATCTCCCGGCATTCCCCGCGCCGCCGCACTACATTTCCCGACAGGCTGTGCGCTCCGACACTCCTACTCCAGGCGGGCTGCAGAGTCACGGCCAGGCCTGTCTGCGCTATAACATGTCCCACTCCCCCCTCAGCGTGCAAACAGACGGCAAGGTCACCAATGGGAACCAAAACGGCTCCCGTAAGCCTAGGAAGGCATTATCATACCCAATGTCAACCCCTTCACCTCAGCCACAGTGACAATAAACACCACGAGTGGTGAAGCAACATGGAGGGGGCGTGTGACACTGCTGTCCTCTCACATTCACACCTATGTCGGTCATATATCTCTATACATTCATAAATGAGCCAATAAGTCATTATAAATCGACCAAAACTAATATTTTATTAATCTTCGCAGTCACTGTGACAATCATGAATTTTGTCGTCGATATAACGACGTGTGGGGAATTAATAATAATAATAATAAATGTCACCGGGACGGGCAGTTTATCATCGTCCTGGTGAAATATTTATTATTTCGCACCCAATGGAGACCAACATTGCCACTTTTGGCAAAAGCCCCAATGGAGACCAGTTTTGGGCCAAACTCCCCCCCAATAAAACGTCAAGAACGTGCCCAAATTTTGGGTTATTTTGGTTCGCAACTGGAAATGAGAATTTTGCAACCGCCATTGAGGTCCAAACCGGACACCGGGCGTCAACAATGCTCATCCCTAGTCCAGCTGTATAGTCAGTGTTTCATCCAAATACAAAATGGGACGCCAACTGGGGCGTAAAAGCGCCAAATCCTGCACCAAGGATCACATTGGTGCCAATCATGACCTTAATCTTTGGCCCTACAGTGTGCCAGTCTACCTCTTCCTGCCTATGACCTTGTGCAGACAGCCTGGCATCACAGGCGGCATCCTGTAACTAGGGAAGCCATGAAGCACAATCATGGTGGCATGCTGGCACTTGTGGTGTCCTGGATGCAGACTAACTACTACTACAACACATCAGGTGTTGCTTGTCTGCCTGTCTGGATCCCCATTGCTGGGATCAGCTGATTGCCCAGGAGGGGTGTGTGTTGTGTGGCTGCATAGGAGATCAGGCTTTATTATTATTTTTAAATAAATACCTCCCCCCCCACACACACACCCTCAGATGCATTGTAAGGGTGCAGTTAGGGGGGTGGGGGCAGGAGCAGCAGGTTTCCTTGGCAGTGTTTGCATGCTCCCTGATTACAGCTCTGCAGCATGGCCGAGGCACCACGTGGGTCTGTTTGCAAGTGACAAACCTTCCTCTGCGCCCTTTAAAATAGCCCTTTACCCCACTTCTACCGATGCATCCCAGCACCCTGGACCCCCCACCTATGCAGCCAGGATGGATTTAAGGGTGCAGTTTGGGGACCCCTTTATAATCCGCCCCCCTTCTAAACACAGCTGACCCCCCTCCCTCCTTTCCTGCAAGGTGATCTGCAGCAGCAGCATGCATGGGGGGTATGGGTACCTACCTGCACAGACCACCAATGACTTCTTTCTCCGTCTTCCTGAAGTGTTGCAGGGAGGGCACTTTCTGCGCGGGCATCATGAAATACTCCATAGCAATCAGCAGGAGGACCAACCTCCAGCCCCCCCAAGGAAAAACGTGTCTCCCTCCCACCACCCCCCCTAGTTGCCGCTGCAGCAGTTCCCCCCTATTGCTTCTGCTTTGTGGGTTCCCCGATCAGCCTTATTGATTAGGTGATGGTGCATGCAGGGGATCAATGGTGTAGTGTGTAGGATGTCCCAGATGATCAGGGGAGGTGTCTGTCTCTCTCCTTGTGTTCTGCCTCTCAATGTGAGTGTGTGTTTGCAGCTGATGTCTGTTTCAAGGCGGGAAACAGCTGGTGAGAGATCAGAAACAGCACCCCTCCCCCTCCCTCCAGCCTGCCCCCTCCTTCTACCCAGAGCCAAATCCCAGCCCTTCTTCCGCAGAGTAAGGCATTGCATGTAAACAAAGGACTATTTGCAAAGCATTGCATGACCTGCTGCAGAGAGAAAACAGCAGGCTGCTGCAGATCTGGCAAATGCATTGTGCTGCAGGGCTGCAAGGGATAAATTAGCCTTGGATTTAGGGTGCAGAAGGGGCTCCTAGGGCAAGGGGTGGGGTAACAGAAGCTTGAATGGGGAGGATGAGAGCTGATCTGGCTGCATGCGCCACGCTTGGGTGATCAGTCCCATCAGCTGACAGCTTGGCAGAGAGGAGAGCAGGGAAGGAAGGAGAAGAAAAGGAGAAAAGACCTGAGCACATGGTCTGTGCCTGCATCATCCTCTAACCCCTGCACTGCCAGGGAGGCCTGCAGAGCACATTGTAACCTTCATGCATGGAGAAAGCCTTCACTTATGGGGTTTTCTGCCCTACAGCTTACCTAGAAAGCCTTCACTTATGGGGTTTTCTGCCCTACAGCTGACCTAGAAAGCCTTCAATTATGGGTTTTCTGTCCTATAGCTGCTCTAGAGCCTTCACTTATGGGTTTTTCTGTCCTATAGCTGCTCTAGAGCCTTCACTTATGGGTTTTTCTGTCCTATAGCTGCTCTAGAGCCTTCACTTATGGGTTTTCTGCCCTACAGCTGATCTAGAGCCTTCACTTATGGGTTTTCTGCCCTACAGCTGACCTAGAAAGCCTTCACTTATGGGGTTTTTCTGCCCTCCAGCTGATCTAGAGCCTTCACTTATGGGTTTTCTGCCCTACAGCTGACCTAGAAAGCCTTCACTTATGGGTTTTCTGCCCTCCAGCTGATCTAGAGCCCTTCACTTATGGGTTTTCTGCCCTACAGCTGATCTAGAGCCTTCACGTATGGGGTTTTCTGCCCTACAGCTGATCCAGAGCCTTCCACTTATGGGTTTTCTGCCCTACAGCTGATCCAGAGCCTTCACTAGAAGGGCCACTTTACACACACCAACTTATCTGTCCAACTTCTGACCAACTTGCTGGTTGCAGTGAAATCATGGACACATTGCTCCATTTTGTGGCTGTGTACAATGGAACAATGTGTCCATGATTTCACTGCAACCAGCAAGTTGGTCAGAAGTTGGACAGATAAGTTGGTGTGTGTAAAGTGGCCTTTATGGGTTTTCTGTCCTACATCTGATCTAGACAAGTGAAAAAGCAGGTGTTGATTATTTTTGAAGTTGTTAAATCATGTATGAAAAAATAGTAATATTTAGATATCAATAACATTATCAATGTGCTTTCTCTAATTGTCAAAAAAAATCTACGATGGAAAAATTCTAAACTAAAAATTTGTGCCATTTTAGCTCAATAAGCTGACATAGCTGTCATCGATACATCCCTGGTCCCATGATTAGGAGTGGTTGTCCCTACGCTACGATGTAAGATTGTGTATCGACCATACAGTGGCGTAACTTGAAGTTCATGGGCCCCGATGCGAAAGCTCCAATGGGGCCCCCAATTATTGCAAATCTTTAATAGCATTAGTCTTTTTCTATAGGCCAAAGGGACTTTTGTGGCCCCGGGTGTGATTACAACCCCTGCACCTGTTGTAGTTACGCCCCTGCGCCCATCGGTCTACATGCCCCACCATTTAGTACACAAAATATCCTTTATTATACCTAGCGCCCAGCTTGCTCCAGGAGGTCTAGTTTTGCAAATCTTGGGCTATTTGCACACACAGTTAATTATTTTTTAAGACCGACAACTTTTACAGTGGAAACTGCTTTAACAAATGCACTTTAGTGGGTTTTTTTGTGGGGGTTGTTCCTTTCCTGAATCAGTTTGGAGTGGGTTTTTTGCAGTCTTGAATTGATATAGTCTAATTTGGAGCAGTTACCATCAGGATCTGGCTCAAAGAAGTGACGTGTGCTTTTTTTTGCTCGTCAGGTCGTTTTCGAAACTTGAAGCTTAAAATATGGTCGAACCCCTAAAGATATAAGTAAAGTGTTTTTGTAATATAAATGAATAGGATAAGCCTTTTAAGCGTTTACTAAGAATTTGGAATGGGAGGAGACACAGTTTAGATATTAGGAAAAACTTTTTGACAGTGAGGGTGATCAACGAGTGGAACAGGCGGCCACGAGAGGTGGTGACTTCCACTTCAATGGAAGTCTTCACACAGAGGCAGGACAGACATCTGTCTGGGATGATAGTGAATCCCCTGCTTTGAGCAGGGGGTTGGACACGACCAGGAGGTCTCTTCTAATGCCACCATTCTATGATTTTTCAGGCATTTTTTTGGAGTGGCCCGCTCTTAAAATCACTGTGTGTACATGTATCCGTGTGCTCCACTTTTAGGAAACTTTAAATATCTTCTCCAGGCACACTATCTTTTCAGCTTTTTTATGCCAAACCAGGGCCGGACCTACCGTGGTGCGGCTGGTTCAGCTGCACCTGGGCCCCGACCGGCTAGGGGGCCCCTGAAACCTGCAGGGGGGCCCACAGCCGACCCCCGTAACCCGATGTCAGAGGAGAGGAGGGCAACTGCTTCCCTTCGCTGATCCCGCCCCTCCTCTCCTCTTCCGCCCCGTCTCCCAGGACTGCATTTGGCGGCTCAGCGCAGGTAGGAGAGCTGCATCTAGCCCCCCCCCCCGCTCCTCGCCGACAACCACTAGCACCCCCTACCCCCCCTTTCTTGCCGACGACCAATAGCACGCCCCCCCCCCGCTCCTTGCCAACGACCACTAGCACCGCCTAACTCCCCGCTCCTCGCCGACGACCAATAGCACCCCCCCTGCTCCTCACTATGGCTGCACCAGAGTCCTCCGGGATCAAGGTCCGCCACTGTGCCATACAACCAGAGGTCCCCAACCTTTCTGATCTTCAGAGTCACATTCATCTCAGAAAGAAGGTCACGAGCCACATTAAGCAATACAAGAGTGTCGCGAGCCAAATCCAGTTACCACCCCCTCAAAGAAGGGGCACTCAGAGCCCCCAGTACTGGTATATTGACAGCCAAAGCTTTTCCATTGAGATCACTCTGAGGTAGTATACCTTAATCCAGGGGTTCCCACCTTTCCCCCATTTAGATCTGCTCTTCATTGTTGGGCTACTCAAGAAAGTCACCAAGTGGAGACCTGCTCTTCATAGCTGTTTGCTAGATGTAGTTCTTCTGTACCAAGCTGGAAGACAGCCATGAGCCATACATCATGGGCCCACGAGCCACATGTGACTCCCGAACTACAGGTTTGGGACCCCTGCCATGCACAAAGCATCCTGCATTTTAAGAGAAGACTGGCGAAAGTAAAAACACTTTTGGGGGAATGTATTAAGATTATCGCTTTATGTGCCAGTCTTAATATTAAATTAGCTACAGAATTTGGCACATCTCTAGTCATTTGTGATTTAAGAACAGACCAAGGTGCTCAAAAGGTAAGAGGTGTGCGCCTCTTAATAAATTTGGCGCCTCTTATATCTTAGGCCAGTTTGACACATCCGACATTCACAGGTCTCATGACCCGAAATTGGAGTCATCTGTTGACTTCGTGTCAGGAGCCCTCCTTTCGGTCCAGATGCTGTGGTCCATACATGAACGGTAAATATCAGAATATGTAACGCTTACTGCGTTTTTTTTTCGCGGCCGCACCTGCCGCAAGTGCAAAACCGCACTTGCCGCATCTGCCGCAAGTCCCCCTATACATTGCATAGAAAAAACCGCAACCGCGCCGCAAGTGGAACGGTTATGCGGTAAACGCGGCAGATGCGGTTTTTTCACCGCATCTGCCGCGAATTACGAAAAACGCAGATGTGAAAGCACATGTAGAAGCTTTAGGAAAAAATTCTAGATTTTAGATGATTCCTAAGAGAAGCACCCTCAGATCGTGATGGGAATTGGCCATATTGGTGGAACCACCACCTTAGCTGTAAACATCATTTCTTCATTATTAGAGGTTGATGCTTTCCTTGTCAATATCTTTGATCCCAAGGAGAAAGTGGTGACCTCCCAAGCCTTCTCAGCACCAGGCACAATTATTCTGGTCTCCATGATCCTTCGGACACCTGCTGTGCTATTGACTGATGATAGAAGAAGTGATGTTTGTCACCTCTGCTGTCACAGCTCTCAAGTCCAGGATCATTTAGTCCTCTCAGTGCGCTAAGTACCCAGCAATGAATCTTCCCAGCACCTTGAGGCTGTCATGTGTCTGCCTCATTGGGAATCTCTTCACTTGCGAGTCCACGCAGCTTGATGGCAGCACTGGAGATATTTGGTGGGATCCATGTCTTATACACAGGTTGGAATTTTTGCATATCTATAAATAAAATAATGCCATGGAATTAATAGCGCTACATAAATGAATAAAAATTATATTATTATTATGCCATAATTGTATATTGGTTGTACAATCCAAATTCCAAAAAGTTTGGACGCTGTGCAGTGGCGTAACTTGAAGCTCACGGGCCCTGATGCGAAAATATTGCAAATCTTTAATAGCATTAGTCGTTTTCTATAGACCAAAGGGACTTTTGGGGCCCCCTAGGCTACAGAGCCCGGGTGCAATTGCAACCCCTGCACCTGTTGTAGTTACGCCCCTGACGCTGTGTAAAAGTAATAAAAGAAAAAAATCATGCAATAATTTGGAAATCTCTATAGCTATATTTTATACACAGCAGATTATAGGACTCAGATCAGAAGTTAAACATTGGAGTTTTCCATTCCACGGGTCGTGTCCACCATTGTGCAGCGTCCTCTTTTTTTTTATAACAGTTGTGATGTACCAACCAGCTATTTTGTAAGTAGACGGTGTGTGTTACAGAGGCGGTGGTGGTCTGCTGCAGTGTAAGTAAAACCATATTGTTTTCCTGGGGCTTGCAGTACCATAAATCTTATTTATTCTATTAAGGGTTGGTTTTACAGGATGGTCAGAAGTTATGGGTGGGACTGACCATCCACATATCTCCCATGGGTGTATCTCAGTAGATATCAGGTGGCTGTTTTTGGTCCTATTGTGGACAATGTTACGGAATAGCCGATAAAAGTTCATAAGGTTTATTATGCTTCATACACCAACATTAGATGTATGAGCCTTTCATTGACTATTCCGCAACATCATCACATAGTCCATATAAAGTCAATTACCATTCACAGGTCCATAGACAGATGGTTTTCAGATCTATTGCTCTCATAGGAGCTGTGGCATGCTCCAAACACGCATGGGCTTCACAGCCTGTCCAGCACACTTACATCACAGACCATGTAACTAAGATCTCTGGTACTACAAGTCCCAGGAAAACTATCTGGGGGGCAGACTGCCACCTCTGCAACACATAGCTGCCACTTACAACATAGCATCATACATCTGGGAAGGGAGGAAGCAATTACTGGAGTTTTGGGAGAGGAACGGTGTCCTATTTTTGTCTGTTGTCAGATTCTCGATACTTCTCAGTCTGGGATGTTTGCCGGATTTTTCATTTCATAATGCACCAAATTTTTTCTGTTCACAGAAGCAGAAATCCTCCAGCAACTCCAGGAGAACGGGTAAGTATAAATCCAGACTCATTATTCTTTCATATTAAAATTATATACAGGGCAAGCAGTGGATACTCCAGAGCAGGGAGGCAATCCCACGCGTTTCAACTCCTACAGAGTCTTTTCTAATGGTGAAAGGTCTGGACTGCGGGCAGTCGTGCTGGTGTGATGGATGCAGTATGTTGTTTAGCATTATCATGCTGAAAAAGGCAAGGTCTTCACTGAAATAGACATTGTCTGGATGGATCATATGTTCTAACACCTCTATAATGCTCAGCATTGATGGTGCCTTCCATGTGTAAACTGCCCATGCCTCATGCCATAGGCACTAATGCAACCCCATACAATCGGGCATGCAGAAATGAGCACTGATAATAAGCTTGATGGCCCCTCTCCTCTTGGGTCCACCGAATCTCACATTTTGATTAATCCGAACACACAACAGTTTCTCATTGTGCCTCAGGGCCTTGTAAATGAACTTTGGCCTGTAGAAGACATTGATACACGGCTTCTTTGCATGTTGGAGCTTTCACTTGCATTTCTGAATTGCATGATGTGTTCACAATGTTTCCAGAAATATTTCCGGCAGTTATTTGCACGCCTGTTTTTTATTGCAATGCCACCTGAGGCCCTCTAGATCATGAGCATCCAATATTGGTCAGCTGTAAAATAATGGTTTTCTCCAGAATCTCTGACGTTTTTGATATTATGTCCCATAGATGATGTTCTTCCAATTCTACATTGAGGAACAGTTTTCTTAAATTATTCCCCAACATCATCCATCGCTATTATCTGGGAGGCCCCTGCCCCCCACCTAAAAAACACATCAGATGGTCGGCTGGACCTCACCTCCCAAGTTGTCGATTTGGATGACTTTCATCGAAGGCTGGCTTCGCACCACGGTGTGATCCGGTCCGGGGCTGTCCGATGTGATTTGGACAGCCCCGGACCCGATTTGCAAACAGAACCGGATGCCGGATGCCTCTGACTGCTGCTATTTCAAGATCGCGGTCAGCGGGGAGCTAGCCTCAGTCCTGAAAGCTCAGCAGGGGACAGCTGGTGGTGCTGAAGTTTAGCAGCGCTCGCTGCTAATCTTCAGCCACCGGCGTCCGGTTACCAGATCTGATGTTTTTGTCGGACTGGGGCGATCCGGTGCCGTAGACTCCCATGTTAGGGAGCGCCGCATCGCCCTGGATCCGGGAGGATCTAATTTGGGCAGATTTTCACCCCAGACACAAAAACGTTGTGTCCGGGAGAAAAATCTGAATTCACCCGGATCCTCCCGGACAGATGGAAACCGGATGGCACATAGCTGCTATCCGGTTCCTTCCGGCCCCATTGGGCTGTAGTATGTCAAATTCGGGTCCGGGGCTGTCAGGTTTACACTGGACAGCCCTGGACCTGATCAGGTCGTGGTGTGAACCCGGCCTTACTTCGGAGGTAGGAAGGAACTTTTCTTTAAGGCCACATGCACACTCTGAGTATTTGATGAGTTTTTTACCTCAGGATTTGTAGACAAAACCAGGAGTGGGTGATAAATACAGAAGTGGTGACGTGTTTTTATTAGGCCACGTGCACACACTGAGTATTTGATGAGTTTTTTACCTCAGGATTTGTAGACAAAACCAGGAGTGGGTGATAAATACAGAAGTGGTGACGTGTTTCTATTAGGCCACGTGCACACACTGAGTATTTGATGAGTTTTTTACCTCAGGATTTGTAGACAAAACCAGGAGAGGAGCAATCAGAGGAAAAGTATAATAGAAACACGTCACCACTTCTGTATTTATCACCCACTCCTGGTTTTGGCTACAAAAACTGAGGTAAAAAACTCAAATACTGAACGTGTGCACGTGGCCTAACTGTTTGCTCTGTTTTTGGGAATATTCCTGCTCAGGGTGCTTTCACACCACGATTTTTGTATTTCCGATGCTGTCCGAAAAAAATCGGACAGCATCGGACCGATTTTCGGATCCTATGGATCCCTATGGGGATCGGACCGAATCGGATGTGCACTAAATGCCATCCGATTTGGTCCGATCCGATTCTGCCCGATTTTGGCCGATTTTTTTCAGGAGAAAAAAATCGTTGCCTGCAACGATTTTTTCATCCGATTACAAAATCTGACAGAGTCGGATCGGACCAAATCGGATGGCATTTAGTGCACATCCGATCTGACCCAATCCCTAACATGGGGCCCTATGGAGAAAGGTCCGAGGAAATATGTGATGTTTCCTCGGACCCCATTTTACTGTACTGAGCAAGCTCAGTACAGTAAAAATGCTCCTGGGAGCACAAGGGTTAAAAAGAAAAAAAAAAAAAGTTTATTCTCACCTCTCCCCGAGCCCCCGCCGTCTCCCGCCATCTTCCTCTAGGCTCCCGGTGGCTCCCGCAGGCTGCCGCAGGCTCCGGTGTCAGCAGAGTGCTCCCTCTGCTGTTCAGGACCTGCGGTGATGTCACAGTCATGTGACCGCGGGTTCACCATGGTGAATGGTGAACCCGCGGTCACGTGACTGTGACATCACCGCAGGTCCTGTGTACAGCAGAGGTACACCTCTGCTGACACCGGCAGCCTGCGAGAGCCACCGGGAACCTAGAGGAAGATGGCGGAAGACGGCGGGGGCTCGGGGAGAGGTGAGAATAAACTTTTTTTTTTTTTCTTTTTTTGCAGCCTCCGGCGCCGATTTTATGCCGGAATCGGGCGCCTATTTGGCACCCGATTCCAGGCATCAGGAGGGAGCCGATGCTGTCCGATTTATATCGGACAGCATCGGCTCCCTAAAAATCGTGGTGTGAACGCACCCTCAGCAGAAAGGTTAAAGAAGAGCAGGTGTCCCATAAGAGACACTGTCACCGCAGTCAGTCATTGTCCAGGCAGTTTACTGTTGAGGGGGGGAACAATCTACAGATGTTGAACAGGTTTACCTGGGTTACCTGTTTCGGTACAAGGGCCACAAGTGGGAAATTGCTTCACAGGAGCAAGTCTGCCACCTCTTTGGGATTTTCTCCCTACTGACTTCGTTAGCAAAAACCATTTACGAAAGCCATCATAGCGGTAGGCTCAAAAACTAATGTTTTTAAAGCAATAACTGTCCTTTTACATGAAACCTATGAAAAGGTCTTTTGTCCTCGTTCCACACAATAAGGTAACACTGCTTTGCGTGCACATAACAGAAACTATCCCAATTGGCATGCTTTGTAATTTTCCATCTAGCGTTTTTTAATTGTAGATCTTGAACAGCATTCTGCAAGCACTATAGGTGCAAGAACTTTCAGTCTTTCCCAGCATGCACTGCATCTGCTATTGCCCAATTGGCTTGACACTCCCACTTTCTATCTGTCTCAGCCTCTCTGCTGATAAAGACAGATTGCACTTGACAATAGGCAGTGATCAGCAGATTAGACAGAAGGAGGCGCCTAGTGGTCACTTTGAGTGATTTTCTGGAGGTGATTTAATATATTTTTTATTTTTTTCTGCATTCTCTACTTTAAAACTGTGAAAGATAGAAGTGCAAATATAGGAAAGCAAATGCATAATAATACATACACAACTGGAGATATAGTTCTGGCAGCATTCATAGACTTAAGGCTACTCTTCTTAAGAACACAATGAAGCGATGTCTTTTTGAGCATTAAACCATGGATTGTAAAGTTGTAGAAATGTATCCGAGGTCCTTAGACATGAATTACCAGGCACTCCTAGATCATATATACTAGGGGACCACGCTTCCTATTTAGTACAAATATCACTGTAATCACGGTCATATTAAAGAATTCTCTTTAATAAGGTAAAAACTGCTTTCAGTGTACATAAAAAGCTTATATGACTAGGAACTGTCCCTACTAGCATTCTGCCAGAACCATAGGTGCAGGAGCTTCTTTTTACTTATTTCCCAGCATGCATTACACCTTCTTGCCTGCCTGTCCTGAACATAAAACAAGACCATATTTCGTGACTCTCTTGATATCTCCACACTAAGTTAAGTTTCTCCAAGTGGTCGTCCTCCAACTCTGGTAAGACAACATTCTATATTTAAATGAAGTGATAATATATTAAGCATATTATCAAATGAGACCAAATTGTCTGAACCTACAGTGACCAATTAATTTTGCTGTATTAATTGTATTTTTGCTCCCTTCTTTATGGTCCTGCATCTGTAGCTGAACCTTAATCGTGAAACAGGTTTTATATTCTCCTGGGGCTAGACGGTGACTTTGGGTCATGGCCAAAGATTGCTCTGTGCTGCTACGTGAAAGTGTAATGCAGGTCAATGGGGGTGCATCGCAACGCTTAGGATAACAGGGCTGCAACAAGCAAGTCACAAAAAAATCAAACTGGTTTTGACTTTTTGTGTATTGTCGCAGTAGGAGTCGCAATATGATACCATTGACCTGCATTACTGTCATGTCATTGATTTGTTGCAGAGGCAGTGTGCACCTGAGCTGTCCCTCAAGTTAGGGGTCCCTAGGCTATCTCTGTCCTGAAGAATACCCCTGAAGGTGGGGATATCTGGGCTTCCTTCCTTGCTATGCTCTTAGATACAAATTACCTATATGTTCCCCCCAAGGGATTAAAGGGAAAGGAGTGCAAGGGAACTACACACACAAAAACAGGCAAGCAAATAGGTAGCAAAGATTCCAAAACTTCTCCAGTAGGGATACCTTTTCACCTGCAAAAAAAGCAAATACCTCAGCACTACATAGACCGGCTCCTTCAACGTGGTCAGTACAGAGATTCTATATTCTGCATGTAGTGAGGCCAGGGATGGGTAGATATAGCAGAAGGGAGAGATAATCACAAGCTACAGCTGGACTGAAAGCTAAGAGAATCCTGCAAATCGATTCGCACCAATGCTACTCTCAACCTAAACAACCTCTTAGGAAAGTTGGGGTCAGGATAAAAGCGTAATTACAACATGTGCAGGACTTGCAATCACTCTTGGGCACTGGATCCTAAGGGGACCCAAAAGTACATTTGGCCTATAGAAAATGACCAATGCTATTAAAGATTTGCAATAAATGAGGACCCCATTGGAGCTTTTGTATCGAGTCCCATGAGCTTCTAGTTAGTTACACTGCTGGGTCAGGAGACCCGCGGGCCAGTCTGTGCATCAAGGTCCGTACTCCGCACAGATGTGTGAATACGGCCTTATGTAACTTGCTCTATAATCACTTTTTTTTTTTTTTTTTATAAATTATCATTAGTTTATGCTCTTTGCACTTTTTTATGTCCTTGTTTTTTTATTTCTTTGCTTCCTGCTTACTCTACATAATGTGCAATGTTACGAGATCGCATGAGATTTCTCAAAAAAGGCCGCATTCTTCCAGACACCCGATCACACCGGCACAGGTGCAGGCAGCGCTCATGTATTATTATTAAAACTGGAAAAAGGTGCAGAGTCCAAAATGCAAAATCACAAATACTTTTTTTTTCTGCTTTTACCTTCACATAATGGAGAATATATGAAGCCGAGATATCTACAGAACACAAGGGACCTGCAAGTGGCTAAATATTTTTTTTATTTCCTCCATTCACCGCAGAGTCCCTCCACGCACCTCGTGTGCACTCCGACAATAACCCACTCCTAATTCCAGGCCGTCTCCCAGCCACACCCTGCTCCTGAACTCGCCACACAGCACTGGCGGCCTCTTGTTTAATCTCACACATGCAAAGTGAAAAGCCTGCACATGGGTGTAATCTCAGCTTCCCATGTATCTGCTGATCTTCTGCGGGCCCAGGAGTGGGAGGAATGAGCAGCTCAATAATATCCTGAATACTTGTGTGTGAAAGGAGAATGTATATACATATACTGCGCTGGATACTGTCAGAAAAAGGTATCAACAATAGGGCGGCCAAACAGCAGTGTATGGTGCAATTCCTGTGTTAGGAGCTGATCGTTGCAAATACGTTGATCTTTTCGATAGTTGCAACCCAACACTTCTCCAAACCCCATGTAATGGCAAAAAGTTGCAATTGTCTATATGCACGCAGAGCCTTTTTGCTAAGGCTGGCTTCACACCAGGGGATCCAGGTCTGAAATGGATAGGCCAGGATCCGTTTTTGCCCCCCATATATCCCTATGGTGCCGGATTGGTCATATATGGCCATCCATTTGTGTCCTGTTTTCTCCCGTACCCAGAATCAGAGATGGCTCCGATTTTGGGGGCAACGGACAGAAACGAATGTGGCGCGGTCCGGAGCACATAACATGGGAGTCTATGGTGGGAATTGATCCTTTTTGTTCCCGTATCCGGTTTTAGGTACTGAGCATGCTCAAAACAAATGCACTGGTCCTCCCAGCCCAATTGCTGTTCAGGATCTCTCTGGCCCCTTTCACATCTATGCGCCCAGCGTTTGCCTGCTCTGCGCTGGCGCAAGTGCCAGCGCAGGTACATTCACATGCAAGCGCAGGCAAGCACATTGGCACATAGATGCAGAGCCCTTGCGCTTGCTCCCGCGTTCGCCGCCATTACCTTTTATGGCAAGTGCACGGGAGTGAAACCGGAAGCATGTAACGTGATGTTTCCGGCGCGTCCGGAGTGACGTATGCGCTCTGACTCAGCCCCTCTGCAGTCCGGCGCTTCCGGGTTTCGCTCCCGTGCGCTTGCCATAGAAGGTAATGGCAGCGAACGCGAGAGCCAGCGCACTGCATCTATGCACCAATGCGCTTGCCTGCGCTTGCATGTGAATGCACCTGCACTGGCACTTGCGCCAGTGCAGGGCAGGCAAACGCTGGCTGCATAGATGTGAAAGGGGCCTCTCTCTAGAACTGACATTACCATTATGTCCTGTGGCTGCACTGATTGCCATGCACAAAACAGATCAAACAGGATCCGGCAGCATAATTGCCGTCCGTTTACCCAAATCTGTACCTGTCCGTGTGGTCCTTCAAAAAACAGGATCCACACGGACAAGCAAAAAACGTGATGTGAAGGGGGCCTAAGATTTCGGAGTATAACCTGAACGGAAACATTTTTGAGATTTGGAGAGTTCTGCTCAATCCTGCTCCAAATGCTCTTATGGTACCGTCACACGGGGAGATATCGCTGGCGATGTCGCCGAGATCTGCCTGTTCAGGCGATGTTGAAGCGACATCGCCTGTGCGTCGCCGCGTGTAACAGGGCGATTGAACGGCGATTAATCTCTGTTTCTGAGTTCAGAGATTTCCCAACAGTGTCGGGAAATCAGGCGATGTAGCTTGAGCGATCCGTATACCTACTGCGGTGTGACGCGGCGATAGCAATGGCACAGGCGATGTCTGTGTTCAGGCGATCCATTCTGTATGCCACATTGACGGTGAGGTGGTGCTGTGTGACACGGCGATCTGAAAAGCCAACATTTCTTCAAGGTTGATTCAGGCGATTCCTGAATCGCCGGTTCGACCTGGGTTGACGGTAAGATTGCTACGTGTGACGTCTCACGAGCGACGCTGCAGCGATGTGCGCGTTCATGAGATCGCCGGCGATATCTCCCCGTGTGACGGTACCAGGATACTTCCCAAGAATGTCCTTTCTGTTCCCTACAATTACTTTTTTACAGGTTTTAAAAGAAACTAAATGCAGAGCTAATGTAATCACATACACTATCATTCAAAAGTTTGGGGTCATTTATAAATTTCCTTATTTTTGATAGAGAAGCATATTTTTATTTCAATGAAGCTAAGATTAAATGAATCAGAAATACACTCTATACATTGTTAACGTGGTAAATGACTATTCTAGCTGCAAATGTCTGATTTTTAATGCAATATCTACATAGGGTTATAGAGACCCATTTCCAACAATCACCACTCCAGCGTTTTAATGGTACATTGTGTTTGCCAAATGTGTAAGAAGGCTAATGAATATTTAGAAAACCCTTGTACAAGTATGTTAGCACAGCTGAAAATGGTGTGGCTGATTAGAGAAGCTATAAAATTGACCTTCCTTTGAGCTAGTTGAGAATCTGGAGCATTACATTGGTTTGTTCTATGAAACGCTCAAAATGTCCAGAAAAAGAGAACTTTCATGTGAAACTCGACAGTCTATTCTTGTTCTTAGAAATTAAGGCTATTCCATGCGAGAGATTGCCAAGAAACTAAAGATTTCCTACAACGGTGTGTACTACTCCCTTCAGAGGAGGTTGTGGAGCCCCAAGGGACGTGGGGTACTCGGTGCCGGACCGATCTGCTGCTGGGGATGTCACTGGTGGCCTGGTCCGGACCGTGTCCCTGGCTCAGCACAATAAAAGGGGAATATTTACAAGGGATATGTCACGGGTGACGCCACCCACTTGATGCGGCCAGTAATGGGGCCGCGGCTGCTGCAGAACCTCCGGGGGTGATGGAATGGCAGCGGGGATGGTATAGTTCTAGTGGGGAGAACTGTATCCCCCGGGGCAGTAAGGAGTTAAAGTCTATGGTGACTGTGTGTGCACACTTACTTTGCAGCTGCAGGGATCTCTCTTCCTGGCTGGTGCTGACAGGCTGTAGCTCTGCAGGTTGAGGTCTTCTTAGTGCAGCCTGTGTGGGAGAAAGGGTCTGCAGATGGAAGCAGGCAGGAGACAATGCAGGGTTTCCAAAGCTTTACTTAAGTTGTTCTTCTTCAAGCAAGTTACAGGTTATTCACAGTTCAAGTACACAGTTGCTTTCTACTCCCTTTCCGGGTTCCCTTCTCTCCTGCAGCCAGGCTCCTCTCTCCTTGTGACCCCTCACACAGTCTTTAAGTGTGCCTTTCCGGGCTATTACTCTCTCTCTCCGTCTTACACGGGTGTATGCGGACGCTGAACAGTATGGCGGTGACTCGGGCTTCTGTGAGTCCTAGTGTGTCACTGAGCTGCCTGTTCTTTGGGTTAGGAACTCCAGCATGAAACTAAAGCTCCCCGTCAGTGAATCTGGGGATACCGGGTGAATCGTCGGTCCCCTTCAGAGCTGACACTCTGCTGTAGCCCAGCCTGCAGTAGTCCACAGCATTAAACTACCAGGCTCCTTCCTCTGTTTCCTTCAGATATCTAGGAGGGCTTCTCCACCTGCTGTTAGTAGCTTCTGCTGCTGTCCAGGGCACGGGTACACCGTCCCTCTCTGTCTATCACACTCCTGGTGGTTTCAGCATCTTGGATGGGCTTTTCCCTCCCATCTGGCTCGCATTGGCTCAGTACGGGTCAGCGCTCCTCAGCTTAGGCACTTCCAGGCAGCATGTGTCTTTCTGTCTCAGCTCAGCTCAGCTTCTCCTTGTCTTTGCTGCTCAGCACCATGGCTTACTCTTGGTCTTTGCTTCTCAGCTACTTCAGCCTACTAACTTCCTTCACTCCTCCCCCTCTCTATATACTGTCAGTCACCTGACCTTCTGGTGTGCCCAACCCACTCCTCATCCACCACTCCTCTGGTCTCATATAGTCTCCGACCTCAGAGCTGGATGTGAACCCTCTCTATGCGTGGGGATGTGGGCTGTGAGGGTGTAGTGTTTACTATGTCCTAACTGCCTGGCTGCAGTACCCTTCTGTGGCCACCTGGTCGCAGGGGCGCCACAAGAGCAAACACAGGCTCTAACCAGAGTAGAAAGGGAAGTGGGAGGTCCAGCTGCACAACTGAGCAACAAGACAAGTACATTAGTCTCTAGTTTGAGAAATCGATGCCTCACAGCTCCTCATCTAGCAGCTTCATTAAATATAACCCGCAAAACGCCAGTGTCAACGTCTACAGTGAAGAGGCGACTCCCGGATGCTGGCCTTCAGGGCAGAGTGGCAATAAAAAAGCCATATCTTAGACTGGCTAATAAAAGGAAAAGATTAATATGGGCAAAAGAACACAGACATTGGACAGAGGAAGACTGGAACAAAGTATCATGGACGGACGAATCAAAGTCTGAGGTGTTTGGATCACACAGAAGAACATTTGTGAGACACAGAACAACTGAAAAGATGCTGGAAGATGCCTGACGCCATCTGTCAAGCATAGTGGAGGGAATGTGATGGTCTGTGGTGCTGGTAAAGTGGGAGATTTGTACAAGGCAAAAGGGATTATGTATAAGGAAGGCTATAACTCCATTTTGCAACGCCATACCCTGTGGACAGCGCTTGATTGGAGCTAATTAAATCCTACAACAGGACAATGACCCAAAGCAAAGCAAAGCACACCTCCAAATTATGCAGGAACTATTTAGGGAAGAAGCAGGTCTGGGCCTGGTATTTATATGTTCAGATGGTCAACCTTTGCTGTTATCATTACATAGGACACCTCATCAATAAGGTCTCATAGGTTATTTGTGGATTACTTATAAGAAATACATGCTAGTAGTTGGCTGCAAAGTCACCTCCAAATTGGTTTATCTCCTGCTGGATCATAGGACCTTGGTGTATATAAAAGCTATTTACATTTACAGTACCAGAGCCTGTTCCCATCATATATATGTGTCTGTCCTATATATATAGGTGTAAATGGAGATGTGCATGGCAGGATAGCAATTCTACGTCAAACTGCGCAGCCAAAAAGCATTTGTGCAATCTTGCTGTAACGCAATTAGCCTCAATGATGGGGCTTAACGGTCATTTTTGGCTTTGACACCAGTCACACGGCCAAAATTGCCACATAAACAATTACCAAAAAGTCAGAACCAGGTGTTTTTTTCTTTTTACGTCTTGCTCAACATTTGGGGTTGCAATGCACCGTATCCACTTCCAGCAGCCTAGAGCACAACGTGTGCCACAGCCAAAGTCGACATGTAGCTCCGAACACAGGGCTGTAGAGTCGGAGTCAGAGTCGGGGCCCATTTTGGGTGGAGTTGGGGTTGGATTCAGGGAAACTGATGAGTCAAAGCCGGATGTGTGGCCTGCTGACTTCATAGCCAAGGTTATGGAGTCGGAGTCAGATGTGTGGCTTACTGACTTCATAGCCAAGGTTATGGAGTCGGGGTCAAATGTGTGGCTTACTGGCTTCATAGCCAAGGTTGTGGAGTCGGAGTCGGATGTGTGGCTTACTGACTTCACAGACTTATTTGTGGAGTCGGAGTCGGTGTCCATTTTGGTGGAGTTGGAGTCAGAGTTGGATTCAGGGAAATTGAGGAGTCAGAGTCTGATGTGTGGCTTACTGATTTCACAGCCAAGGTTGTGGAGTCGGAGTCGGATGTGTGGCTTACTGACTTCACAGACTTAGTTGTGGAGTCGGTGTCCATTTTGGTGGAGTTGGAGTCAGAGTTGGATTCAGGGAAATTGAGGAGTCAGAGTCGGATGTGTGGCTTACTGACTTCATAGCCAAGGTTGTGGAGTCGGATGTGTGGCTTACTGACTTCATAGCCAAGGTTGTGGAGTCGGAGTCAGATGTGTGGCTTACTGACTTCACAGCCAAGGTTGTGGAGTCGGATGTGTGGCTTACTGACTTCACAGACTTAGTTGTGGAGTCGGAGTCGGTGTCCATTTTGGTGGAGTTGGAGTTAGAGTTGGATTTGGGGAAACTGAGGAGTCGGAGTCGGATGTGTGGCTTACTGTCTCCGCAGCCCTGCACAAACCTAAAAAAAAAGAATCTAGCCAAATCTCTCATACATGACATTGTCGGGCTGAAGATTATAACAGATATGTCACGTGTGACTTGTGACCATAGAAAGAAAAACACATCTGGAGACATGTGCAGCCTCACAATGCGGCACTGCATACAAATGATTAGCAGGGACCCCATGATCTCAATGTCGCCTTGTAGCCTATTATCTGCTATCTCTACTTATAAGCTCCTTGCTCTCCTACAGCAAGGCTGGCATTCTTCACAGCTAGCCGAAATTTAACTCAAGCACAAGAATGTCGGCACCTCTGAGCCAAAAAAGGTTACAGTCACATGTGGGCATGAGAAACAGAACGGATCACTTGTGACCCAAAACCTGGACTTTACCCTTGTTACGTTCCTGGACACACATGCCCCAGCATGAAAAAAGATCTCCTTACAGACTATATTTCTCTGTGCAGTTGAGATTGGAGCAGAACTATTACATTGTGTGCTATGAGGCTGAGATGAAGAACATGTCACCAAGCAGCACCTGTACCGAATGTTGTCCTATACATATAGAAATCCTCCTATTTGTTAGATGCTGCCAGTAGAGGGAGTGTTTCCTATAATGAACAGTGCAGACCTCTAGAATATGATGGTTTCATACCTGATCAGGTTCACAATGAGGGACCGTCACATCCGCTGAGGGTCTATGGCTGTACATTTCTCCGTTGAGTCTGGATGAGAATTGGTAAAGTGTGATCCACTTTGTGGCTACTAAAAAGAGGTTGTCCACTACCTAAACATTGATGACCTATTCTTCTGTCTGACACCCAGCACCAATGCCGATTTGCTGTTCTTGGTGCCGGTGGCAGCAGCGGGTGGGTGGAAATGCTCAGCTCCAGGGGCTGATCCATCTTCTGATAGTGGCCGCCAGTGGCGTAACTTAAAGCTCACGGGCCCTGATGCAAAAGCTCCAATGGGAACCCTCAATCATTGCAAATTTTTATATAGGCCAGAGGGACTTTTGGGACCCCCTAGATTCCATGGCCTGGGTGCGATTGCATCCCCTGCATCAGTTGTAGTTATGACCTTTATGGCCGCGGCTGGGTACTGCACATCCGCCTCTTAGTGATTTCAATAGGACAGTGCAGTACCCAGCCGCAGCCACTATCAGAAGATGGAGCAGCTCCGGAGCTGAGCATTTACAACCAACTGCTGCCGTTGCCGGCACCAAGAACAAGAAGTCGTCGTTGGCAGTGGCGTAATTTCAGGCCCAAGGGCCCGATGCGAAAGCTCTAATGGGGCCCCCAATTATTGTAAATCTTTAATAGTATTAGTCTTTTCCTTTAGGCCAGAGAGACTTGTGGGGCCCCCTAGGCTGCAGGGCCCGGTGCGATTGCAACCCCTACACCTGTTGTAGTTACGCCCCTGTTCATTGGTGTTGGGTGTCAGACTCCTGTCGATCAGACAATGATGTCCTATCCTGCAGATAAGTAAGTCATCGATGTGAAAGTAGTGGACAACCTATGAGGACCCTTGATATGGGTGGTGAGTTTGCGTATATTGGCCAACATTTCGACTAATACCTCATGTATTTTATACTTAATTTTTCAGCTTTTTATTGCACATTTTGTAGATTATGCAGGATGCAGCCAGGTACTTTAGTATTGGTTGGGTGTATTGGGGTGTCTGTCTTTGTGGGGTTCACTTATATTGTGCTGGGCAGCTCGCCTGATTGAATAGTATGGGTGTCATCAATAGGCAATAAGCCAGGCATTGTGCATCACACGTATCTGTGTGACTGGAGCCCTATACAAGCCTCATCTATGTGTATTTGTGATTCTGGGAGCCGTCCCCTCCATGAATTGGTAGTTCTGTGTTTTTTACCTCAGTATTTTGCTCATGTGCTTCCCCTGCCTTTATCTTGGGGTCTGTGTGCTGCCCCTGCCTTTATCTTGGGGTCCGTGTGCTGCCCCTGCCTTTATCTTGGGGTCCGTGTGCTGCTCCTGCCTTTATCTTGGGGTCTGTGTGCTGCCCCTGCCTTTATCTTGGGGTCCGTGTGCTGCCCCTGCCTTTATCTTGGGGTCCGTGTGCTGCCCCTGCCTTTATCTTGGGGTCTGTGTGCTGCCCCTGCCTTTATCTTGGGGTCTGTGTGCTGCCCCTGCCTTTATCTTGGGGTCCGTGTGCTGCCCCTGCCTTTATCTTGGGGTCTGTGTGCTGCCCCTGCCTTTATCTTGGGGTCCATGTGCAGCCCCTGCCTTTATCTTGGGGTCTGTGTGCTGCCCCTGTCTTTATCTTGGGGTCTGTGTGCTGCTCCTGCCTTTATCTTGGGGTCCGTGTGCTGCCCCTGCCTTTATCTTGGGGTCCGTGTGCTTCCCCTGCCTTTATCTTGGGGTCTGTGTGCAGCCCCTGCCTTTATCTTGGGGTCCGTGTGCTTCCCCTGCCTTTATCTTGGGGTCCGTGTGCTGCCCCTGCCTTTATCTTGGGGTCCGTGTGCAGCCCCTGCCTTTATGTTGGGGTCTGTGTGCTGCCCCTGCCTTTATCTTGGGGTCCGTGTGCTGCCCCTGCCTTTATCTTGGGGTCCGTGTGCTGCCCCTGCCTTTATCTTGGGGTCCGTGTGCTGCCCCTGCCTTTATCTTGGGGTCTGTGTGCTGCCCCTGCCTTTATCTTGGGGTCTGTGTCCTGCTCCTGCCTTTATCTTGGGGTCTGTGTCCTGCTCCTGCCTTTATCTTGGGGTCCGTGTGCTGCCCCTGCCTTTACCTTGGGGTCCGTGTGCTGCTCCTGCCTTTATCTTGGGGTCCGTGTGTCTGCCCCTTGGCCTTTATCTTGGGGTCTGTGTGCTGCCCCTGGCCCTTTATCTTGGGGTCTGTGTCTGCTCCTGCCTTTATCTTGGGGTTCGTGTGCTGCCCCTGCCTTTACCTTGGGGGGTCCGTGTGTGCTCCCTGCCTTTATCTTGGGGTCCGTGTGCTGCCCCTGCCTTTACCTTGGGGTCCGTGTGCTGCCCCTGCCTTTATCTTGGGGTCCGTGTGCTGCTCCTGCCTTTATCTTGGGGTCCGTGTGCTGCCCCTGCCTTTATCTTGGGGTCCGTGTGCTGCCCCTGCCTTTATCTTGGGGTCCATGTGCTGCTCCTTCCTTTATCTTGGGGTCCGTGTGCTGCTCCTGCCTTTATCTTGGGGTCCGTGTGCTGCCCCTGCCTTTATCTTGGGGTCCGTGTGCTGCTCCTGCCTTTATCTTGGGGTCCGTGTGCTGCTCCTGCCTTTATCTTGGGGTCCGTGTGCTGCCCCTGCCTTTATCCTTGGGGTCCGTGTGCTGCTCCTGCCTTTATCTTGGGGTCCGTGTGCTGCCCCTGCCTTTATCTTGGGGTCCGTGTGCTGCCCCTGCCTTTACCTTGGGGTCCGTGTGCTGCTCCTGCCTTTATCTTGGGGTCCGTGTGCTGCCCCTGCCTTTATCTTGGGGTCCGTGTGCTGCCCCTGCCTTTATCTTGGGGTCGTGTGCTGCCCCTGCCTTTATCTTGGGGTCCGTGTGCTGCCCCTGCCTTTATCTTGGGGTCCGTGTGCTGCCCCTGCCTTTATCTTGGGGTCCGTGTGCTGCTCCTGCCTTTATCTTGGGGTCCGTGTGCTGCTCCTGCCTTTATCTTGGGGTCCGTGTGCTGCCCCTGCCTTTACCTTGGGGTCCGTGTGCTGCTCCTCCTTTATCTTGGGGTCCGTGTGCTGCCCCTGCCTTTATCTTGGGTCCGTGTGCTGCCCTGCCTTTATCTTGGGGTCCGTGTGCTGCTCCTGCCTTTATCTTGGGGTCGTTGTGCGCCCCTGCCTTTATCTTGGGGTCGTGTGCGCCCTGCCTTTATCTTGGGTCCGTGTGCTGCCCTGCCTTTATCTTGGGGTCCTGTGTGCGCCCCTGCCTTTATCTTGGGGTCTGTGTGCTGCCCCTGCCTTTATCTTGGGGTCCGTGTGCTGCCCCTGCCTTTATCTTGGGGTCCGTGTGTGTCTCCTGGCCTTATACTTGGGTCCGTGTGTGCCGCTTTACTGTCCTGTGGCCCTGCCTTTATCTTGGGGTCCCGTGTGCTAGCCCTGGCCTATTATCTTGGGTCCGTGTGCCTGCCCGCCATTTATCTTGGGGTCCGTGTGCTGCCCTGCCTTTATCTGGGGTCCGTGTGCATGCTCCTGCCTTTATCTTGGTCCGTGTGTGCCCCTGCCTTTATCTTGGGGTCCGTGTGCTGCCCCGCCTTTATCTTGGGGTCCGTGTGCAGCACCTGCCTTTATTTTGGGGTCCGTGTGCTGCTCCTGCCTTTATCTTGGGGTCTGTGTGCAGCCCCTGCCTTTATCTTGGGGTCTGTGTGCAGCCCCTGCCTTTATCTTGGGGTCCGTGTGCTGCTCCTGCCTTTATCTTGGGGTCTGTGTGCAGCCCCTGCCTTTATCTTGGGGTCTGTGTGCAGCCCCTGCCTTTATCTTGGGGTCCGTGTGCTGCCCCTGCCTTTTTCTTGGGGTCCGTGTGCAGAGGATCCCCGGGGGTCTCCGGGGACGGACTAACAGCGATCAGCATGTTATCCCTTATCCTATGAATAGGGACACATTGATTTTTTCGGAATAACCCTTTAATAAACAGCAGGCAAAAGCAGACTCCGCAAGACGATAGAGGACACTCCTGGGACATTTGCACTAAGCCACAAGGGTGATAATAATTTTTATGGTTTGTCACTATATAATGGCCAAGAAATGGCTAACATGCAAATGCTGCAATACTGTGCTGCAAAAATAAGCAGATAATGAAAAGCCCACTGGTTACCTAAGGGTCCTATAATTGGTCTGGCTGACTTAATTGTCTGCCTATATATGTATATACAGCACGTGTGTGTTATTTGCACATATTTACATAGTGTGTCTATGATAAGTGGGCATATTTGCATATATTGTTTAGTTATGTGTGGTCAGTATACACAAGACCTTTTTTTTCTGCTTTTTGCTGACATTTTTGTTGGGTTACGTGGACCTTTGTATTAGATCATCCAGAGATAGATTAAGGTCTAGTCGTACTGCATATGTAGATCAGAGATACACTGTGTGCCCCCTCCACATTACACCCACAGGACCTCCCTTTCTATAGCCATAGATATTAAAATGGAGTTGGTGCTTTTAGGGACCCATCACACCAGGTGACGTCGCCGGAGATGTCGGTGGCGACGGGCGGGAGCGCGCACGTTTTTGGCGCCCCTGGGGTGCCCCTGACAGGCGGCGCTGCTGCGGTGTCTAAAAACCCAAGCGGCGATGCTGTAACATGGGAGCCTATGGCTCCCATTGCCTGTCAGATCGTCGTCCCCCTGTTACATGGGGCGATGTCTACACGTCACCCCTGAGTGCTCGCCTGGTTTCAGAGCACTGCTATGAAACCAGGCGACCACTCAGAGGCGATATTTAGCACCAACATCGCCCCTTTACATTAGGCGACGCAGGGGCAATGTTGGCGCTAAATAAAGCCTCTGAGTGCTGGAGCCTCTGGAGTCCCTCGAACCTCAAGGTGTAGGATCCTTTAAAGGCTTGATGTGGTGCATAAACTTACTATTCGGCCACCCCTAAACAGTTCTCACAAGGAGAAACAGTTGCAGTGGGTCCAGATATACATTAATATCTTCAATAAAATTCAAATGTATACTCTAAGGCCCAGTTACACACATAGATAATTGTGCAGAGATTGTTCGCAGATCTCTGGTTGCAGTGAAATCATGGACACATTATTCTATCTTGTTACCGTGTATAAATGTAACAATGTGTCCATAATTTCACTGCAACCAGCAAATTGCTAGCAAAATTGCCGCATGTGACGGTACCTTAACGGGTGATGACTTTTATTACACTGACTGTCATTTGCACCGACCATTTAGGAAAATCAGAGAAAAAGAACATTTGCATAATAATTTGGAACACGGTGTATAGCACTATTCCATTCAAATGATCGTGTCTTTAACCACCTTTCTATTCATTCCAGAAGATGAAAACTAATAAATCGATCGGACACATGATCGTTCCCTATAGATCCATTCGTTGAAGAGGGTATGGAGTGGACGGAGACATGCTTCATACACGGCACAGAGGTGATCCAGGAAAAGCATACCAGTAATGGTCACTTTACACATCCCAACATCGTTCCGATATTGTATACAATGGCGCGGGCAGAATTCCAAGATCGCATAGGAGATGTTACACAGAGCGATATCGGCAGGCAACGCAACAGCGATGTGTACGCCCCCTTGTGCGGGCAACGACCATTTAACATGGGAGTGAATAGGGGAAGTTGGTCTCCAAGTCGGGGTTGGGGTGTCACACAGCACGTTCCGGCCACATCGTCCATCCAATATCGGCCAGTTGGAGAGCCTGCTCATTTTCCCCCCGATATCGGTTTGGCATCGTTCTTGCGTTGCATGACACATTTACACCACACAACGCACGAACGATATCGGCGCCAACGCACGACCCACGTGACTTTTTATCATTGTTGGACGCCGATATCGGGACGTGTAAAGTGGCCATAAGAGTTTGGCTATTATTATTGGATATTTGGATACAGACCACACATATTGCATTGAAAAGTGGGCTTCAATGGAGGGGGGGGGGGTCTGTTTAAACGTGGTGCAATATACATTAAGCAATCATTCAGATCTGCACCACTTTTCATCAGTGCACTGGATCCAATTATGCAGTTTTTGTCCACTTTTAACATCCATTTTAATCAAATCCAAAAATAAAGCTTCCATTAAACAGTATAGTATAGACAACACACTGATTTATATATTTTTTTTCGCAGACTCATAGACGTCCATTGACGAGTTTGTCCCACAACACGAATAGAACATGTAGGAGAGTCACAGCTGGCGGAAAGAGGCCGAAAGGTGGTTTTCAGAACAGGTGAGAACAGGGGCCCAAGAGGTAAGGGGGCCCATTACCACCTCCAGTATCTGTCAAGGAATGCATTATGATGGACTGCATATGGCCCTTACTCAGGGGCCGTCTTCTACCTATGTCTGACCCTAGTTCTTAAGTACGTGGAGAGACCATGTGATCCAGACCACATTTTTCCTGACAGATTTTTTAAATTTTTTTAAGTACCCCAATAAAAGACCATTTTTAAGTGCAGTGTTTTGAGGCTGGGGTTACACCTCATTGAGTCAATCATTCAGATTAAGCTGTCTTCTAAGACAGAAGAATTGACACCTTGGAAATGTGGTGCTGGAGAAGGATGTTATCAATACCACGGATGGCAAGAAGAGCAAGCAAATCAATTCTGGAACAAATCAAGCCAGACATGTCACTGGAAGCAATGATCACCAAGCTACGACTTGTCTACACATCATACAAAGAGAGCAATCACTGGAGAAGGACATCATGGCTGGATGAATAGAAGGAACAAGGCGAAGAGGAAGACCAGCAACCCAGGGACTTGATACTATCAAGATAATGAAGATGAAGACCCTGGTGGACTTATCTAGGCTTGGAGAAGACCCTGGTGACCTGTCTAGGCTTGAGAAGACTATGGTTGACTATCTAGGCTTGGAGAAAACCCTGGTGACCTGTCTAGGCTTGAGAAGACCATGATTGACTATCTAGGCTTGGAGAAAACCCCGGTGGACCTATCTAGGCTTGGAGAAGACCCTGTTGGAATATCTAGGCTTGAGAAGCCCCATGAGGACTTATCTAGGCTTGGAGAAGACACTGGTGGACCTATCTAAGCTTGGAGAAGACCCTGGTAGAATATCTAGGCATGGGAAAGACCCTGTTGGACCTATCTAGGCTTGGAGAGCCTTGTGGACGTATCTCGGGTTGGGGAAGACCCTGTTGGACTATCTAGGCTTGGGGAAGACCCTAGTCAACCTATCTAGGCCTGGAGAAGACCTTGATGGACCTATCTAGACTTGAGAAGACCCTGATGGATTATCTAGACTTGGAGAAGACCCTGGTTGACCTATCTAGTCTTGGAGAAGACCCTGGTAGACTATCTAGGTATGGAGAAGCCCCTGGTGGACCCATCTAGGCTTGGAGAAGACCCTTTTGGACTATCTAGGCTTGGGGAAGACCCTAGTCAACCTATCTAGGCCTAGAGAAGACCCTGGTGGACCTATCTAGGCTTGAAAAGACCCTGGTGGACTAGCTAGGCTAAAGAAGACCTTGGCGGACTATATAAGCTTGGACAAGACTCTGTGAAACTATCTAGGCTGGAGAAGACCCTAGTGGACCTATCTACTCTTGGATAAGATCATGGTGAACCTATCTAGGCTTGGAGAAGACTCTGTTGGACTACCTAGGCTTGGGGAAGACCCTGGTTGACATATCTAGGCTTGGGGAAGACCCCGGGGGACCATTTTAGGCTTGCACCAGAACGATGTTTCTACAGAGCGTTCATCCATCAAGTCGTGATGGCTCAAGACCGAGCTGAAGGTTGTTGAAACAAAAATATGGTGTTCTCAAATAAGAGGGTTCGTACGATGGTAATCTGTCGCAGTGAATTTTATCTGGATAGGGGAATTAACAGCCTTTAGGAGAGATTTTGTCGTACATCGATGCACAAGGGGTATAGACTTTGTGTCATCCCTGCATTATCGACTACTCATGTCTGTTCTCTACGGACAGGATACATACAATACTTCCACCGAGAAGCAGTCTGACCAATCGATGATGCATGGAACAGATATAGTCCCCCCCAGATCGACCTACTGGGGGCGAATTTTAACCCCTAATTCCCAGATCGACCAACCGGGGCCACGTTTTAACCCAACCCATAATAGGAAGAGGGGTCTCCAAAATTTTACAAGACCCCCCTTTAAAGTTGCTGAATATGAAATCCAGAGATTGGTGTATATCTAGGGTGCGTGTGTGCATGGTGTTCTATGTGCAGTATGTGTAGGGGTGGAGTTGTGTATGTGTGGTATTTGTGTAGGGGTGAGAACCTGGCTCTGAGATCCCTTATATTATTGAAGGCCACTCCTTTCCCCTGTGTACTGGGAGAGAAGGGGAGAGAGGGCTCTGCAGCAGGCGCCTGTCCCCCTCCTATGGGCAGAGACTAGGAGGGAGCTGTGCTGGGAGGGAGGGGGTGTTATATGGCGGTGCCCCCTCCTCTCTCCTGCAGCCCCTGTCTGGCTGGCCTGCACATGCGTAATAAGCCGCAGCCCTGGAGTAGAACTCATGTTGGAGGGTCATTCTCAGACAGTTCTGCAGGGCTGCAATAAATCACCCTGCACATTCCCACCCCTCCCTCCCTCTGTCTGTCTCCCTCCCTCTCTCCCTCTCACTCTCTCTCTCTCTCCTTCCTTCCTTCCTCCCATCAGCTTGCCACCTCTCACTTTGCAGCCTCTTCTCCCTTGCTTTCCTTAACCCAGGACCCCCCCTTTCCCCTTTGCCCCCCATTCTCACCCTTTAAGAAAAAAAATATTGGGGGGATTTAATATGCTCCCCCATATCCCAGTCATTCCTTTATCCGAGAGATTCGGTTCCAGATAATAGGAACAAAAAAAAATAGATCCTTTCTCTTTATTTCCAACCAACCCCAACTGACAACCCCCAACTCCGCCAATATGACTCCTGGATCCATGTAGAGACTATCGATGCCCCTCTATTGGATCTAGAACGAGAAGACTCAGGAAGCCTCCTCCAGACAGGAGATCCAGACTGTGGGGGTTTTTTGTCCTGATTTGGAAGGAAATTATATAGAAAAATTAAAAAATATATATCGGGATTTTTCTTAATTTTAATATTTTTTTATATATATTTTTATTATATTTTATTTTATTCATTATTCTCGGCACCAAAGAAGACGGGGACCCTCTCATCCTACAGACATTGCAACCTGCAAAAGGTGAGAATGGGGGAGCACTAAGGGGGGGAGGGGGAGATCCGATCATATGATTTACAATGCAGATTGATTGATTATTGGATACATTGTATATATTTGTATAAGGCAGCCGCTGATGGGTCTATCCTAAAAAGTGTCATTATATTATCGTTGGGTTGAATACAGCGTGTAATATTTCGGGGGTACCTGTCACAAGGGGGTGGGCAGTCTGACACATCGGTAGATTTGGAGGAGGGGGAGTCCAGGGGATTTTCTATACATACCCCCCCACCCTCGCCCTCTAGTTGGAAGTGTGACGGTGTTGTCATATGTCACTGAACGGAAGCGGTCCGTCACAACACATTACCAAAAAGCCCAATGGATGATGACCCCCAGCAATATACCCCGTGGCTTAACGCATCACATATTGGACGACGCGGTTATCGCACAAACCTACAATCACATATTCTATACGTTTCTTTCCAGTTTTTGGCCATATTCATATTTTCCAACATATGAATTGTTCTTTCGGAACTCCATCGCCTACGTACATTAATGAGATTAATGAGCGGCTGGAGCCATAACTGACATATCACCTCCTCCTTGTCTGTAGGTTGGATGAGGTGAGATATTGATAAAGGAGGCGACAGTAGAGAATTATCAGGGGAAGGGGTGGCAGACATTCTCTGTGATGTGTGGGTATAAATTAATGCACATGTGTCAGCCGGAATTATGGAAATGAGAGGTCTTTGTATTGGGAGCGTGGATTCTGGCAGGGAATCCGCACTGTTGGGTTTCCAGAAGCAAAACAAAAAAAAACATGGAAATCCTGACACTGATGACACTAAACTACTTATAATATGGGGCTCAGCATCTCCAGACTCTAATTAACCTTCGACACATGCATGCGTGAAGATCATTACATTAGCTAATGGGGGATAGAAAGTGTTATGTCAGGAGGGGGATCTACCCTGATATGTGACTGTATTACCAAGAGAGAAGTCTGCTGCTGTCTGTGTATTAGGAGGATAGGGCTGTGTCCTGTTATCTGTGTATTAGGAGGATAGGGCTGTGTCCTGTTATCTGTGTATTAGGAGGATAGGCTGTGTCCGTTCTCTGTGTATAGGAGACGGGGCCGTGTCCTGTTATCTGTGTATTAGGAGGAGGACGGGGCCGTGTCCTGTTATCTGTGTATTAGGAGGTTAGGGCTGTGTCCTGTTATCTGTGTATTAGGAGGATAGGGCTGTGTCCTGTTCTCTGTGTATTAGTAGGATAAGGCTGTGTCCTGTTATCTATATATTAGGAGGAGGATGGGGCTGTGTCCTCATATCTGTGTATTAGGAGGAGGACGGGACATGTATTAGGAGGAGGACGGGACCATGTCCTGATATGTGTATTAGGAGGATAGGGCTGTGTCCTGTTATATGTGTATTAGGAGGAGGGGGCCGTGTCCTGATATCTGTGTATTAGGAGGACGGGGCCGTGTCCTGATATCTGTGTATTAGGAGGACGGGGCCATGTCCTGATATCTGTGTATTAGGAGGAGGACAGGGCCATGTCCTGATATCTGTGTATTAGGAGGACGGGGCCATGTCCTGATATTTGTGTATTAGGAGGAGACGGGGCCGTGTCCTGATATCTGTGTATTAGGAGGAGGACGGGGCCATGTCCTGATATCTGTGTATTAGGGGAGGACGGGGCCATGTCCTGATGTCTGTGTATTATGAGGAGGACGGGGCCATGTCCTGATATCTGTGTATTAGGAGGAGGACGGGGCCATGTCCTGATATCTGTGTATTAGGAGGAGGACGGGGCCATGTCCTGATATCTGTGTATTAGGGGGAGGACGGGGCCATGTCCTGATGTCTGTGTATTAGGAGGAGGACGGGGCCATGTCCTGATATCTGTGTATTAGGAGGAGGACAGGGCCGTGTCCTGATATCTGTGTATTAGGAGGAGGACGAGGCCGTGTCCTGATATCTGTGTATTAGGAGGAGAATGGGGAGGTGTCCTGATTTCTTTGTATTAGGAACTAAGGTCTTCCTGGCTGTCTCCTGTACTAAAGACCCATCTACGCATCAGATAAATGTTGACCACCGCATAGATTTTAGCAAGATCATCTGACAGTCATCATACAGATGATGTTTGGTGATAGGAGGATCTGGTTGATCCCTTCATATTAGGGGAGATGTTAGTGACTTTCACTCATGATTATGGGAAGGTAGAGATAGCGGTCGACATCTTTCTTATGTCTATGGCATTGGCCAATCACTGTAACATTATATCATATTCTTATTTCCCTATGAAGAATACAGTTGTGAGCCGTCTTGTGACCACTGGAGGTAGCCATATTTAGTAATTGTCACAAAATCACTCGCAACTCAAACTTCCACCAAGAAACGGCGAGTTTCATTTTACCACCAGTCGCAGGCCTCGTCCTCCCGAGGTATCAACATCTGCAAGATCTAAAAAGGACCTTAGCAGGAATGGGGATGTCTGCGCCATGATCCCTGTCCATCAGGAGGTCGGTCCACACCGTACTGGATATAACACGCAAATCCAAAGTCTAATTCACACACCTGTGTTTTTATAGAAAGGCCATGTCTTTGTATGATGATGTCCATTTTTGGTTGGATTCATGGATTATTATTATATATTTATATAGCACCATTAATTCCATGGTGCTGTACATGAGAAGGGGTTACATACAAAATTATAGATATGGTTTACAGTAAAGAAACTAACAATGACAGACTGGTACAAAGGAACGATGACCCTACCCTTGCGGGTTTATATTCTACTGGAGAATGGGGAGGAGACAGTAGGTTGGGATTACGGCATCTCCGGTGGTGGTGAGGCAGCAGCTCCGGTAGTGGTGGAGGAGCACCAGCTCCGGTAGTGGTGGAGGAGCACAGCCGTAGTGGAGGCACAGCTCCGGTAGTGGTGAGGAGCACCAGCTCCGTAGTGGTGGAGGAGCACCAGCTCCGGTAGTGGTGGAGGAGCATCAGCTCCTGTAGTAGTAAGGCCATTGCAGGCTGTAAGCTTTCCTGAAGAGATGGTTTTTCAGGTTCCATCTGAAGCTTCTGAGGGTGGTGGATAATCGGACGTGTTGGGGCGCAGAATTCCGGAACATGGGGGGTATTCGGGAGAAGTCTTGGAGGTGATTGGGTGAGGAACGAATAAATGTGGAGGAGAGGAGGAGGTCTTGGAGGATGGAAGAATTACGTGAGGGAACATCGTGTGAGATTAGTTCAGAGATATAGGGAGGAGACAGGTTGTGGACGGCTTTGGAGGTCAATGTTAGTTTGAACTGGATTCGTTGGGGAATTGGGAGCCAGTGGAGAGATTTGGAGAGGGGAGATACAGGGGTGTGGCGTAGAGAGAGGTGGATTAATCGGGCAGCAGAGTTGAGGACAGATTGGAGAGGTGCAAGAGTGTTAGCAGGGAACCCACAGAGGAGGAAGTTGCAGTAGTCAAGGCAGGAGATGATGAGGGCACGTACAAGCATTTTAATAGATTGAGGGCTGAGGAAAGGACAGATTCTGAAAAGTTTTTGAGCTGGAGGTGACAGGAGGTGGTGAGAGTTTGGATGTGTGTTTGAAGACAGGGCAGAGTCGAGAGTTACTCTGAGACAGCGGATTTCAGTTGCAGGTGAAAGCGGTGATGCCATTAACTGAGATGTAAAGGTCAGGTAGGGAAAATGAGTGAGATAGAGGAAAGATAATAAGTTCTGATTTGTCCACATCGAGCTTCAGGAACTGAGGGAGAAGGAGGATATGGCTGACAAAGACTCTGGGATTCTGGACAGCAGGGTGGTAATGTCTGGGCCAGAGAGGTAGATCTGAGTGTCCTCAGCTTATAGGTGGTACTGGAAGCCATGGACTTTGAGTTGTCCCAGACCAAGGGTATAGATAGAGAAGAGTAGTGGATCAAAATTTCACATAGCAGTCTACAGATCTGGGAAAATCAATGAGGAAATTATAAAAACTGATAGAAACTGATAGAAATCAGATCTAAAACACTGATGAAATGGGACCATTTTTTTGCTTCTTAGAGTCAATATCACCTTCTTCAAACCAGCTTTTCCCAATCCACAGGGATGAACCTCCAAACACAGAGTTAATCAGCTCACATCACATATATCAGGAAAGCGGCTCCCGGGCTCCAATCGCTGCTACTCCCATTCCCCACCACATCTCCTCCGGCTCACTCTCCACATTTGACCCAGTCACAGAAGAAGAAGTCTCAGGCTCCTCTCTTCCTCTCGTCCCACTACATGCACCACTGACCCCATTCTCTCACCCTACTTCAGTCTCTCCAGTGGTCACCACTCACCTAACCAAAATCTTCAATCTCTCCTCACTCTTATGGCATCTTCCCCTCCTCCATTAAACACTCTATCATTACTCCATTATTGAAGAAAACTTCACTTGACCCATCCTGCACTAATAACTACAGACCAATCTCCAACCTCCTTTTCATCTCTAAACTCTTGGAGAGAAAAGGATGGCACATGATAATATCCAGCAAATTAAACTACATTCATATACATCCAATCTCCCTGAAATCAATGCCACCCATTCACATTCATCTCATCTACAACCACCTCACCCGTTACCTCTCCATTCACTCTCTTCTAGACCATTACAGTCTGTTTTCCGCCCCTTCACTCTACAGAAACTGCCCTCATCAAAGTGACCAATGACCTTCTGACAGCAAAATGTAATGGTGACCACTCTCTGCTTGTTCTTCTTGATCTCTCTGCAGCCTTTGACACTGTTGACCACCATCTCCTACTCTCTATGCTGCACTCCATCGGCATCAAGGACACAGCTCTCTCCTGGTTCTCTTCCTATCTTTCTGACCGCTCTTTCAGTGCATCATTTGCTGGCTCCACTTCCCCTCCTCTTCCTCTCACTCAGTGCCGGGACAAGGCATTTTGGTGCCCTAGGCAGGTAAGGCAAACGGCGCCCTCCCCCCCCCCCCGAAATATGTCTAGGAATAAAAATGTCAACATACATGAAGTTGCAACATCGTGGATCAACGGTGTTTATTCCCTCTTCGTGTGGTCTTACATGGTGCGGGTGGGAGGACGGGGGGTTCTCAAAGGCGATGGCCGTTTCACACCGCAAGTGGCGCTTCAACAGGCATATAGTCCACCATATGCCTGTTGACTATATGCCTGTTGAAGCGCCACCCCACGAAGAGTGAATAAACACCGCTGATTGTGTGTTGCAACTTCTTTTCTATAACGCTAAACACAATAGCTGTATATACAATAGAGAATACAGAATAGAGACAGCTGCTACCTGTATACACAATAGAGATGGCTGCGGACCGTATACACAATGGAGACTGCTGCTGGCTATACATACAATAGAGAATACACAAGTAGAAACTGCTGCTGGCCATACACAGTAGAGAATACACAATAGAGACTACTGCTGGCCGTACGCAATAGAGATGGCTGTCAGCCATATAGAAACATCCCAACAGCTTCCTCCATTCCGACAGCCTCCCTCCATCCTGATAGTCTCCCTCCACCTGACAGCCTCTTTCTTCCTTCCTCCATCCGACAGCCTCACTTCATCCTTCCTCCATCCCGACAGCCTCACTTCATCCTTCTCCATCCGACAGCCTCACTTCATCCTTCCTCCATCCTGACAGCCTCCTTCCATCCTTCCTCCATCGCAATAGCCTCCCTCCTTCCATCAACGTACCTCCATCCTAACAGCCTCCCTCCATACTTCCTCCATCCCAACAGCGGTCCTCCATCCTGACAGCCTCCTCTATCCCAATAGCTATTCCATCCTGACAGCCTCTCTCCATCCTTCCTCCATACCAAAGCCTCCCTCCATCTGACTGCATCCTCCATCCTGACAGCCTCCTGTCTCTATCCCCACAGCCTCCCGTCTCTATCCCCACAGCCTCCTTGTCTCTATCCCACAGCCTCCTGTCTCTATCCCCATGCCTCCTTCCCTATATATGGCCCCTTATTCTGTACATTGGCCCCATCCCTACCCTGGACCCCAGCATAACTTACCATTGGGGGGAGCTGTGGATGCGGAGCAGGTGCCGGACCGGAGGGCACATCTGCAGGACTGGAGCTGCCTGCGGGGAGTAGCTGCGGGCCTGCGGCAGCTAGCAGTGGGCGCCGCCATGTTCTTTGTGGCCGGCACCCACTAACAGTACAGCCGGTCGGTGGAAGTTGAGACTTCAACAAAATGGCCGCGGCTAATTGGAGACCGCGGCCATTGTGTAGAAGTCTCAACCTCTATTGACCGGCTGTACAGTTAGTGGGCGCCAGCCACAAAGAACATGGCGGCGCCCACCGCTCCCTGCTGCAGCTTCTCCCCGCAACTCCAGGGCCCGGCGGCGGTGATTAATGGGGGGGGTCCCATCAGGTCACCTGATGACTGCTCTCGGGGTCAAGAGTCCGGACTCCGGTCAGGCGGGAATGCGCCCTGCACAAGATGGCGCCCTAGGCGATTTCCTAGTTTTCGCCTAGCTGTCGTCCCGCCCTGCTCTCACTACTGAGGTCCCTCAGGGTTCAGTCCTTGGAGCTCTTCTCTTCTCTCTCTTCACAGCCCCAATCGGACAGACCATCAGCAGATTTGGCTTTCAGTACCATCTTTATGCTTATGACACACAACTATATACTTCTTCCCCAGACCTTACCCCCACTGTAATACAGTACACCAATGACTGTCTAGCCGCAGTTTCCAACATCATGTCGGCTCCCTATCTACAACTCAACCTTTCCAAAACTGAACTTCTTCTGCTCCCACCCTCCACTAACCTCCCTAAATCTGACATCTCTCTCAGTGTGCAGCACCACGATAACGCCTAGGCAGCAGGCTCGCTGTCTGGGTGTTATGTTTGACTCTGATCTTTCCTTCATCCCATATATACAATCTCTCGCCCGCTCTTGCCGCTTACACCTGAAGAACATCTCTAGAATTCGCCCTTTTCTCACCATGGAAACAACAAAAACCCTCACTCTCGCCCTGATCCACTCCCGCCTTGACTATTGTAATTCGTTATTAACTGGCCTCCCCCTCATTAGACTCTCCCCTCTCCAGTCCATCTTTAATGCAGCAGCCAGGATCACCTACCTTGTTAACTGTTACTCAGATGCTTCCGCTCTGTGCCAGTCATCTGCACTGGCTGCCTATACACTCCAGGATCCAATTCAAGCTGCTAGTTCTTCACCCACAAAGCTCTTCACAGTGCAGCACCTCCCTACATCTCCACCAGTTTCTTCACTCGGAAGTGACTTTAGACTAACTTCTGTATTAATTCGAACCTCCCACTCCCGGCTCCAAGACTTCTCCCGAGCTGCACCAATTCTCTGGAATGCTCTACCCCAAGAAATTAGGTCTATCCACAACTTACATAGTTTCAGGCGCTCCCTAAAAACACATCTTTTCAGAGGGGCCTATCTTGCTCCCTAATCGCACTTAGACGTAGCCTATCTGCTCCACCAGACCCAAAAACATGGCAAAGAATGGCTGGTGACCACTCATGCAGCTCTTATCATTCCCATCTCCTCACGTTGGCTAGACCATCATTGTAAATAAGCCCCTGTCATTTGTGTCATCCCCACCTCATTGTAGATTGTAAGCTCTTATGAGCAGGGCCGTCATTATTTCGCTTTATTTAATATATACTTTGATAACTGTTACTTATGACCGTTTATATATATGAACCTCTGAATTGTAAAGCAATAATGTGGACTATGTTGTGGCTATATAAATAAAGATTGTTGTTGTTGTTGATGTTGGATGATTAAGCTTTTCTTCATCCTCTGAGATCTGTCTTCCCATGCACTGCATTCTGTGTGCCGCCATATGCACAGCACTATATGACGGTCATATTCCCCCATTGCAGCAATGATGCCCTGTTGAGCTAGTTATAAGATAGAGTTTTAGTGGTAAGAATGGTTTCGGGCAGGGGCCAGTATGGAGACCAGTATGGAGAATAGGATTTTTGGATAGCGTGTGAATGAGGCCATGAATATGGATGTGGGTGGGTGCACAGTCCTGTGCGTGGGGTTGGTCTGCCCCGGGTCCTGTGTGCTCTGATTGTTGCAGTGTCAGGCCCTGCTGCTTTGTGACCTTGGTACCAGCTTTGCAGATGAGAGTGACCCTTTGTACTATAGAGTGAGGTTCTGCGTGACCCGGAGCCGAGTGTATGGGGCTCTGTGTATTCTGGAGCTCACTGTGAGGTTCTCTTGTTTTCTAGAGTTAAGTGAGGCTCTCTGTTTGGAAATTGGTTATGGGAGGACCTGCGTATTTTGCAGGGTTATAGCTATGCTTCCCCTAGGCCGGTTTGGAGCATACACAGGCCCTGTGCACCCTAGAAGACCCTTACATTGTGCACCGCGGTGTGTGGGGCCCCTTGTCCCATGGATGTGGGTTTGTGAGGCCTTGTTTATATCAAGCTGCAGCTACCTCTCATATGGATGCACTGGAAATGGGCCTCATGTGCGGAGTACATCCCCCCCGCCGCGGCATCTGATCCATATACCAGTCTTTTGCAGGCACAGTCCATTCTACAGATCTTTGTGATCCAATCACACCATTTCTTTTACCCCTATCTAGTTAATGTCTATGGTGGTTGTAGCAGTTGTGGTCACAGGCTTTATGTAGTGGTTGTGTCTGGCACAACCACACAAGGTGAGCTCCTTCATTATACCATCACCTCGTGTCTAATCTGATAAGACCTTATTTTGCATCATATGTTTTTCCAGCACATCTCTAAAGATTTTCAGGTGTTATTGGGCCTGTTTTGGAGAGGATCTGCTAAAAAATTCCTTCTTACATGGTCAATTAAATTATTATTATATTATTATTATTATTATTATTATTATTTATTTATTTATTTATTTTTTATTATTATTTATATTTATTATTTATTTTATTTATTATATTATTTATTCATTTATTTCTAATTATTTCTGCTCATGGTCTAAATGTCCGATAGATGAAGGTCCGACTGCTGAGACCCTCTTTTTTTCTTCCACTTGCAATTTTTGGAGCTTTGGCTATTTTTCTAGCTCCTAAAAGCCAAAGACATGCATGATCGGCTTGGCTGGGTGTGCATGTTTTTTTTTATTAGGAAGAGCGGGAGTAAACCCACACCAAACAGCAAAAGGAGCCACCTGTTGAGGTCCAGCAGCCAGATCCCTATGTTCTTTCTAAATCTGTTGTCTGAAGATTGTCGGGAGGCTTCCCGTACTGAGTGCAATCCACAGAATATGCTATAAATGTCTAATAGATGCAGACCCTCAACAGGGACACACAACCTCTTTTTGGTCCTGTTTCAATTGGTGCCCCACTGTACTCCTGTGCAGGCACAACCGGCAGATAGGTGGTAGTACCTGCCGTTATGCTTGGCACATTTTTTTAATAAAAATCCTGGATAACATCTTTAACATTAATAACCACTTCAGCCACAGTCAATAACACATGTATATCGGTAACCACAAGCTGGACAGTTCAGTGGTCTGGAAGGGCCAAAAATACCAACACATTTCGGAAAAGTGTTCTCAAGATATGGCTCTTTAGTAATATCGGTCACCTTTTATAGTGTGTTCAGTCCTTCCACAGGTAAGAACCAGGGCTGTGAAGTCAGTAAGCCAAATCCTCAACTCAGACTCCGAGCCTCAATTTCCAACTCCACCAAAATGGACAGAGACTCCAACTCCACAGGCATTGTGTGCAGTAGATAAACTAAACCTCCGACTCCAACTCTGACTCCTCAATATCCCTGAATATGACTCCAACTCCACCAAAATGGACAGAAACTCCAACTTGACAACTCCAACTTGACAACTCCAACTTGACAACTCCATCTTGACCACTCCATCTTGACAACTCCAACTTGACAACTCCAACTTGACAACTCCAACTTGACAACTCAACTTGACAACTCCAACTTGACCACTCCACTTGACCACTCCAATCTTGACCACTCCATCTTGACACACTCCATCTTGACAACTCCATCTTGACACTCCATCTTGACAACTCCATCTTGACATTCCAACTTGACAACTCCACTTGACCACTCCATCTTGACACTCCATCTTGACAACTCCATCTTGACCAACTCCATCTTGACCACTCCATCTTGACCACTCCATCTTGACCACTCCATCTTGACCACTCCATCTTGACAACTCCATCTTGACAACTCCATCTGACATTCCAACTTCACAACTCCAACTTCACAACTCCAACTTCGCAGCCCTGGTGTGCAGTCGGTAAGCCAAACCTCTGACTCCAAATCTGACACATCAATTTCCCTCAATATGACTCCAATGCCAACTCCACCAAAATGGACACCATGACTCCGACTCCACAACCCTGGAAGAAACACAAAGAAACTCCAGATAATGATTGCGTAGGTTGACATAATTTAAAAATATATATAATTTTATTAATAAATACTAAAAATATATTTGAAAAAATCCTTAAAAATATGGTTTCCATCAATGATAGTCAATTATAACCTTAGCAATATAATAGTATAAAGCCATGTACTCTAAGAATGTATGAAAACCTGGAGACATCTATATGACCACGTATAGTATTTTTTATGTCTCTAAAGCAAACTATTAATACGCATGTAAAAATAGGATCAAGGTCTTGTTCTAGTTATTAGTGTAAATGCTGGAAAGACAAAAGAGCCCAGATAGGGTCTTATCCAAGTGGGACCAGAAAAGTAGACCAACAAGAAATTCCTCACCTAAGGTATGTGTGATGAGTCTCAACTACTATAGAGGACATATGGTATTAATGGATACTGGAGTCCCCCATTGGTGAATATCAGATAGGAGGAGGAAGAAAGGGTAGAAATACCCAGCCTAAAAATGCCCATTGGGTATTATATGTATGAAGAACACTATTTCTTTACAAGACTGGTTATGAGATTCTATATAGTGCCGAGAAAGTGGATGGCCTTTAAAGCCTTTATGTTGTAAAAGCATTCCCTAATTCTTTTTATAGAGACATTTTTTGGTTTGGCCAACATGGGCACTGTGTGATCAGGATGGTTCCTTTGCTGTGACTACTTAAGATTATCCCTGATCCCGTAGGATTCAGATTAGTCGGAATTGGAATATTCTCGTATAGGTCTTATGAACCATGTTTCCATTACAGTGGCACAGCCTAATCATAGGTAGGGTAACCTCAGCAGATGACTGCGCTGAAAATCACTATACCGGTACATAGATTAGCACTGATATTACCATCATATGGTGACCGTATAGTGTAGGGGCATGCATAGAAATCATGGGGCCCCATAGCAGAAGTTCACTTGTCCCCACACACACAACCACCTTCCGCCCTCCCCCCCCCCAAAAAAATACAGCCTTACAAAGTAGTTTTTCTACTGAATCCCCTAGATTTCCCTTTTACTGCACCCATAAAGTACAATGCCAACAAAAGTGCCCCACAAACATTGTGTGATACCCAAACAGTGTATTCCTTCACAGTATGATGGCCCTACTGTGCCACCCTAAACTACCCTTGCAAAGTATGGTGACCCCCACACAGCCCTCCATGCAGTGTAATGGCCCCCAACACAGCTCTGATATTGCCCTCCATAAAGTATAAAGGCTCCTTCATTGCCCTCCACATATTATAATGGCCCCCACATACCCCTCCATATAGTATAATGCAAGTTATAGTAGTCTATATATTATAATGCACCACCATAATCAACGATAGATTATAATGCAGCCCCATAGTCCTCCCTATATTATAATGCACCTCCATATTCCTTCATATAGTATAATGCAGCCTCCATATTCCTCATATAGTATACTACAGCCTCCATATTCCTTCGTATAGTATAATGCAGCCTCATATTCCTCCATAATTATAATGCACTCCATATTAATCTATAAGTGTAATGAAGCCTCCATATTCCTCATATAGTATAATGCAGTCCTCCATATTCCTCCTTATATTCTAATGCATCTCCAATTCCTCCATATAGCATATGAAGCCTCCATATTCTTCATATAGCCATATAGTATACTTCAGCCTTGATATTCCTTCATATAGTAATAATGCAGCCTCCATATTCCTCCTTATATTCTATGCACCTCCATATTCCTCCATGTAGCATATGCAGCTCCATTTCCTCCATTAGTATACTTCAGCCTTGATATCCTTCATATAGTATAATGCAGCCTCCATATTCCCATAATATAATGCACTCCATATTCCTCTATATAATATCATGCAGCTCCATATTCTCCATATAGTATAATGCACCTCCATATTACTATACTACTACTACTACTACTAATAATAATAATAATAATAATAATAATAAAAAATCTTTATTTATATAGTGCCAACATACTCCGTAGTCGCTTTACAATACAGTGGTTAATTAAAAAAATACACAGTACAGTAATATAGTATAATGCAGCCTCCATATTCCTCATATATTATAACGTACCTCCATATTCCTCTATATGGTATAATGATTCCTCCATATTCCTCCTTGTATCCTAATGCACCTCCTTATTTCTCCATATATTATAATGCAGCCTCCATAGATTATAATTCAGCCTTTATATATCATAATGCAGTCTCTATATTTTATAATGCAGATGCTATATAATATAATTCACCCCCATAGATTATAATGCAACCTTCATATCCTGAATATACCATAATGCAGCCCCTCTAGTCCCACAGTATTGCCCCCTGGAGCAAAGGAAATAAAAAACAAATCACATATATACTCACCTAGCTGTGGATCATGAGGAGACCACCAGTAGATAGGACCAACGGGGCGCTAGGGCATGCACGGTCCCATCATGATGACATCATCACGCTGCTCTACATCCCGCCATGACATGAGTCTCCCCGAGATCCTGTAGACTGCAGGCCAGGACTGACCTCCATCCTACAGAAGGGGAGTGGTATAGCAGGCGCGATCCAAGTATACCTTTCTGCACCGCGTAGTTTAACTATCACGAACTACTCACGCAGATACCGTTGAAAGTAGCATAGCACCAGGTTGTCTCCTGAGATCATCCCCACTACTGTATGTGACTATTTACTCCTCAATAGTGGGTTGTGTATATGGCACATTGGTTTTTGAATGAAATGTTTTCATGGTAGGGATCTAACTTCTTGTAATTCTCATTCAACAGTAGGTGAATCATGGCCTTTATTGATGAACGGTTCTTAAAAAAAGAAATCCACTTCTCAGCGGTGGTCCTCAATATGGGTCCAATTATCACAGATAGGGGGAATTGCCCTTCGGAATCTTAGATAACCAAATCGGCAAATGAACAATCCAATTCTTTATATTGGCTTTATCCATAAAGATAGAAAGGTTTAAAACAATCACACCAGGTTTATTCAATTTGAGAGTGACTTTAAGTAATATTACTTATTATTATTATTATGTATTTATATAGCGCCATTAGTTCCATGGCGCTTTACATGTATAAGGGCAGAGACAAGGACAAGAACATTAAATGACGACAGTCAAATCATACAGGTACAGTAGGGCAGAGGACCCTGTCCATGAGGGCTCACAGTCTATAAGGGTTGGGTGGGGAGACAGTAGGAGGGGGAGAGGTGAGGGTGAGATGGTGCAGCGGATTAGGTCTCAATGTGGATTGTAGGCTTGAAGGAAGAGGTGGGTCTTCAGGTTTTTCTTGAAGGTATCCAGGATAGGGGAGTGCCTGATGTGGTGGAGGGGAGAGTTCCAGGGTAAGGTGGATGCATGATAAAAATCTTGTATGTGGTTGTGGTAGGAAGAAATGCGAGGGCAGAAGAGGAGGAGCTCTTGAGAGGAGCACAGATTGCGTGAGGGGAGGTATCTGGAGACAGGTCGGAGATGTATGGAGAGGACAGGTTGTGTATGGCCTTGTATGTCATGGTTAGGGTTTTGAACTGGGATCTCTGGGAGGTAGGGAGCCAGTGAAGGGCTTGGCAGAGGGGGAGACAGTGGAGTAGCAGGGAGACAGGTGATGAGTCGGGCAGTGGAATTGAGGATAGCATGGAGAGGTGCGAGGGACTTAGCGGGGAGAACGGTGAGCAGGAGGTTGCAGTAGTCGAGGCAGGAGATGATGAGGGCATGGACAAGTGTTTTGGCGGTATCATTGTCAAGGAAAGAGCGGATTCGGGTAATGTTTTTGAGCTGGAGTCGGGAGGCGGTGGCGAGCGCTTGGATGTGGGGCTTGAAGGAGAGGGAAGAGTCGAGGATTACCCCGAGGCATTTGGCATGGGGGACGGGTGAGAGTGAGCAGTCGTTAACAGTTATGTATAGGTCAGGTGGGGGAAAGAGCGACTTGGGGGGAAGACGATGAACTCCGTTTTGTCCATGTTTAGTTTTAGGAAGCGAGCAGAGAAGAAGAATGAGATGGCGGACAGGCATTGCAGATTTTTGGATAGTAGGGAGGTGATGTCAGGGCCGGACAGGTAAAGATGGGTGTCATCAGCGTAGAGGTGGTATTGGAGGCCGTGGGACTCAATGAGTTGGCTTAGGCCAAGGGTGTAAATGGAAAAAATGGGGAAGAGTAGTGGTACCAGGACTGAGCCTTGGGGAACTCCACCAGATACTTCTGGGTGCTCTCAAAGAAAAATTCCAATACGAAGGCTTAAGTGCCTTCCCATATATATATAATATTATCTTTAAAAGGCCGCCCTAACACCAAGCCCTCTCACAGCCCTCCCCCTGTGAGATTGGTGGTCTCTTCACATCTTTCACATATAGGTTGGCATTGATGGGGCGAACCTGGTCCCCATTGCGGTCCCGATTGGTTAGAGATAAAACTTATTATAAATAGAGCAGTTGTGAGTCAAAATAAATTTGATGTATTTAAATATTTAATTGATTTCAGTCCATTTTATTTACCTTCCTTTTCTTTGAAAAATCAGGCTTTGTATCCCTTATGGGACAGTCTATGATAATATACAAGGATGTTATATCCAACGTGCAGTGGGGTCCTAATTAATATTGGCCAATATTTGTAGAACATGACATACGACGGTAACTGAGTTACTCAAATTTGAGCATACGTAAGTTTCAATGGTTTTGGATAAATTAGCAGTAAGACTATTTATTTTTGATATGATAGTTATAGAAAAGGGTGGCGTAATATTTTTGTGTATTTTGGGGATGAGATAGAAAACTAAAAGCTTCATATAGTTAAGCAAGAATTCACAAATATTCATAGAAGACATATTGTATTAAGGTCCATCAGCGTATCTCTGATGCCAATTTCCACTTTTAGAATTAAGTAAAAGGAATTAAGTAATTCAGAAATCTGATTTCAAGTTATCCTAGAGTGAATGTCCGCTGAGGTACATCATAAATATAAGCCATGAATCGGCCAAGTTGCATGTTTATGTCATAGAAGGAGGAGAAGCGTTACTGGATTATCCACGGAGCTGATTGCCTTCACTACGTACATATATATTATGCAGCCTATTTGATTACATTGCAAGCATTTTCTCAATGGGGAACATTTCTAACCAAAAAGGGATAGTCCAAAGTGTTGAGTATAATCAGGATCCATACGCACAACCTAAGTCCGTCATACCATCGACTTATAGATGAATCCAGATTTATTGATGCTGCGATTTCTTTTCTTTCACATTTTCTACATATCTAATAAAATCGTCCATGACGGTTGTTAGCGTAAGTGGATCCTCCAATCCAGATATGAACAGTCTTATAACGATGGTCATTAATGACACCTGCATATTTACTTATTGGGTACGTTGCTGTCAGATACCACTATCAGAAGATCCAAGCATGCTGGCTAATGCACAGGATCTCAACAGATATGACACTTTCGGGTCCAATTTTTTTCAAATGTATTATTATTTTGCAATTGGTTTTAAAGGGAACCTGTCACCAGATATGGGTGTGTGAAGGTAAAAAGGCCACCTTCAGCAGCACCTATGCTGCATTTTAAGCAGGTTTTATTATGTCCTGACATCCCCTGTACACCTATATTAAGTTTTAAAAGCATCCCACCCTGTATTATCATTACCTGTTTCCACTCTGATGGGCTTGATTGTAGCTTGGTCCATCCCGCGTCTCCTTACTGTACCTCCCACCTCTCCTTACCATAGGTCCTGCCTCTCCTCGCCATTCGCAGCCTCTTTTTCTGAGTGACATCCAAATCATGCACCTCTGCAGAGGCGTCTCGGATCGCGCCTGCGCACAATGCTCTGCCCTACTGCATGCAGAGCCTAATACTGTTCTGTGCATGCATGATCTGCTAAGGGCACCTGTGTGATCCCGAGAAGCCTATGCACAGATGCGAGATTCGGATGTCACTCAGAAGAATAGACAGTCAGATGGCAAGGAGAGGCGAGATGGATGGCGAGGAGAGGCAGGATAGATGGTGAGGAGTGGCAGGATGGATAGCGAGGAGAGGTGGGATGGACGGTGAGTAGAGGCTGGATAGATGGTGAGGAGAGGCAGGATAGATGGCAAGGGGAGGCACGATGGATGGCGAGGAGAGGCAGTATAGATGGCAAGGAGAGGCAGGATGGATGGCAAGGAGAGGCAGGATAGATGGCAAGGGGAGGCAGGATGGATGGTAAGGAGAGGCAGGATAGATGGCGAGGAGAGGCAGCATGGATGGCAAGGGAGGAAGGATAGATGGCAAGGGAGGCAGGATGGATGGTAAGGAGAGGCAGGATAGATGGCGAGGAGAGGCAGGATGGTTGGCGAGGAGAGGCAGGATGGATGCAAGGAGAGGCAGGATAGATGTCCAGGAGAGGCGGATGGATGGCGAGGAGAGGCAGTATGTGTGAGGAGAGCAGATAGATGGCGAGGAGAGGAGGATGAGATGGCGAGGAGAGGAGGATGGATGGCAAGGGAGGCAGGATGATGTAGGAAGCAGATGATGGCAAGGGAGGCAGATGGATGGCAGAGAGGCAGATAGATGGCAGGAGAGCAGGATGGATGGCAAGGAGAGGCAGGATGATGGCAAGGAGAGGCAGGATAGATGGCAAGGAGAGGCAGGATAGATGGCAAGGAGAGGCAGGATGGATGGCGAGGAGAGGCAGATGGATGGCAAGGAGAGGACGGATAGATGGCAGGAGAGGCAGGATGGATGGCAAGGAGAGCAGGATGGATGGCAGGAGAGGCGAGGAAAGTGATGGCAGGAGAGGCAGGATGATGGCAAGGAGAGGCAGGATAGATGGGAGGAGAGACAGGATGGATGGCAAGGAGAGGCAGGATGGATGGCGAGGAGAGGCAGGATAGATGGCAAGGAGAGGCAGGATGATGGCGAAGGAGAGGCAGGATGGATGGCAGGAGAGGCGGATGGATGGCAGGAGAGGCAGGATGGATGGCGAGGAGAGGCAGGATGGATGGCGAGGAGAGGCAGGATGGATGGCAGGAGAGGCAGGATAGATGGCAGGAGAGGCGATGGATAGATGGAGCAGAGAGATGGCAGGATGGATGGCGAGGAAGATGGCAGAAGCGGATAGATGGCGAGGAGAGGCAGGATAGATGGCAAGGAGAGGCGGATAGATGGCAGGAGAGGCAGGATGGATGGCGAAGGAGAGGCGGGATGGATGGCGAGGAGAGGCGGGATGGATGGCGAGGAGAGGCAGGATGGATGGCGAGGAGAGGTGGGATAGATGGCGAGGAGAGGCGGATAGATGGCGAGGAGAGGCAGGATAGATGGCGAGGAGAGCATGGAATGGATGGCGAGGAGAGGCAGAGATGGCAGGAGACGATGAGTAGGAGACAGGATGGATGCAGGAGAGGCAGGATAGATGGCAAGGAGAGGCAGGATGGATGTGAGGAGAGGCAGGATGGATGGCAAGGAAAAGGGCAGGATGGATGGCGAGGAGAGGCGGATTGGATGGATATGGCGAGGAGAAGGCAGGATGGATGGCGAGGAGAAGGCAGATGGATGGCGAGGAGAGGCGGGATAGATGGCAGGAGAGCGGGATGATGGCGAGGAGAGGCGGGATGGATGGCGAGGAGAGGCGGGATGGATGGAGGAAGCGAGGATGAGGGGGGGATGGATGGCGAGGAGAGGCGGGATGGATGGCGAGGAGAGCGGGATGGATGGCGAGGAGAGGGGGATGGATGGCGAGGAGAAGCGGATGGATGGCGAGGAGAGGCAGGATGGATGGCGAGGAGAAGCGGATGGATGGCTAGGAGAGGCAGGATAGATGGCGAGGAGAGGTGGATAGATGGCGAGGAGAGGCGGGATAGATGGCGAGGAGAGGCAGGATAGATAGCAGAGGAGAGTGGGGAGGATGGATGTAGGAGAGGCGGATGGATGGCGAGGAGAGGCGGGATAGATGGCGAAGGAGAAGGCAGGATAGATGCGAGGAGAGGCGGGATGATGGCGAGGAGAGGCGGGATGGATGGCGAGGAGAGGCGGGATAGATGGCGAGGAGAGGTGGGATAGATGGCGAGGAGAAGCGGGATGGATGGCGAGGAGAGGCGGGATGGATGGCGAGGAGAGGCGGGATAGATGGCGAGGAGAAGCGGAATGGATGGCGGAGGGAGATGGCGAGGAGGATGGATGGCGAGGAGAGGCGGGATAGATGGCGAGGAGAAGCGGGATGGATGGCGAGGAGAGGCGGATGGATGCAAAGGGGATGGCGAGGAGAGGCAGGATAGATGGCGAGGAGAGGCGGGATGGATGGCGAGGAGAGGCGGATGGAGGGCGAGGAGAGGCAGGATGGATGGCGAGGAGAAGGGCGGGATGGATGGCGAGGAGAGGCGGGATGGATGGCGAGGAGAGGCGGGATGGATGGTGAGGAGAGGCGGGATGATGGCGAGGAGAGCTGGGATAGATGGAGGTGGGGATAGATGGCGAGAGAGCAGGATGGATGGTGAGGAGAGGCGGGATGGATGGGAGGAGAGGCGGATGGATGGCGAGGAGAGGCGGGATGGATGGTGAGGAGAGGCGGGATGGATGGGAGGAAGGCGGGATGGATGGCGAGGAGAGGCGGGATGGATGGTGAGGAGAGGCGGGATGATGGCGAGGAGAGGCGGGTCAGAACAAGCTACAATCAAGCTAATCAAACCAGAAACAGGTAATTATAATACAGGGCGGGAATTTCTTAAAGCTTATTTATTCGGTGTACAGGAGCAGTCAGGGCGTAATAGCCGCCTTCTTAAAATGAAAGCATAGGCACTGCTGAAGGTGACCTTTCTCATTTCACACACCCAAATCTGGGGCAGGTTCACTTTAATTAAACAAATTTCGCACAGTTTGCCTTGTACAGTCTGTGTGTTGACTGTGTATTGCCAGCTGCAGAAAGATAAACTGAGAGTCCATCAGTGAGCTGATTCTGAGTTTGTAACTCTTTTTCCCTTATGCACAGAACTGCTTTCAACTAATTTATGGCCACATGAAAGTTCCCACCTTCCTTCGTCTGTGATCATAATAATAAAACAAACTCTCTGGTCAGGATGAGCTAATTGACAGATTCTTACCCATCATATTCACTGATGAGCAGGATAACAATCAGCCTGATGGAACACTAATAACATAGCACTGAAGGTTGTCATATCCTTCAATGTCTGTTCAGTCCGCTTGTTTCGAATAAGTGTGCATGTGTTTGTCAATGGAGGGTGGATATCTGTCGGTCAATAGTTCTCCTGATCTCCCACCCCAGGTACGCCTCGGCCATTGTGCAAGTGTCCAGAATGAGGAAAATTGAGGAGGCCGCTGTCATTTACGTCATAGGTTACAGATACATAGAAGGATATGGTCCATGCAGAATATTAGGGGGTAACGAGGATGGGGACAGAGCGTGCTGCAACGTTATAAGGTTGGAAAAAGAAAACAGAATTAGGCAATGCCAAAGCTGGAAGCTGCTAGTCTTCATGTGTCTGCTCTCATAGGGTTATACTGTAGACATTGGGGTCGGTGAGAAATGCAAATGGTTATGAAGTTGGTGAGGCGGACTGTGGTGTTTCCGAGTTCACCGGCTCCAGGTCTTTTACAGCCGATGTTATCCGGAGGAAATTCTTGAATGGATGGAGCGGACATGCTTAAACTTGTGAGGATTTAGCCTCTAAGTCAGTAACAATAGTGATTTATAGTAGGGGGTATATTAACCCTCATAACACTATTTTAATCTCCCCATACAGTTTACTAATGCTTGGAAAAAAACTGGTTCCATCCATTTAAAACCTGCAATACCAAACACAACTATTAACTAGGGAGGCGCGTTTGTTATTTTTTAAACAACCATATTTTTCTAGTCCTGGACAACCTCATGAAATAGAAGGAGGAAAGTAATGAGAAAACTGTAGGGGTTTCCAAGCAAATATAATATTAAGTATTTAACTATTTAAAAGGAACCTGTCCTCATATTTTGACATATAGAAGTAGTAGTCGGGCTGTATAGAGGCTGGTCCAGGGTAAACTTATTACATTTATCGTAGAGGTCGGATTGGCTGGTCATGAAAATCTACTGTAGAAGCCAATATGCAAAGCAGCTGGAGTGTATCAGGGGCGGGGGTGTCGGTGCATTCGGGGGAAACAGACCAAGTGCACTGACACGTCCCTGGTGCACTTAAAGTCTGATATGGCTTCTAGACTGATTTCATGGTTCCCCCCACTCCTCTGATGTTGTATCGAGGCAGAGTTTGGATCAGAAACGCAACCATGCCGCTGGTCCAAACTGTCAATCATTAGATGCTCACCAACCCCCAGCAAGCAGAAGAGCCATTCACTCCTCTTACGTTGAGAAAATCCCGCTTAGGCCTCCATATACAGTGGATGAAAGTCAGCCAAACATATAGATTTCAGCAGGATTGGACGACCATGTGAGGCAGTAGGGAACTAGAGCCTGGCGGGCCCCGGTGCAGCAGTTGAGGAGCGGGAGGGGGGGGGGTTAGCAGTCGAGTTAGTAGTTGAGGCGCTAGCAGTTATAGGTGAAGCGGCTCCTACCTGCACCGAGCCGCGCATTGCAGGTCTGGGAGCCGGGGCGGCAGAGGAGAGGAGGGGCGGGATCAGCCAAGGGAAGCAGGAAGCTTCCCTCAGTTAACCTCCTCTCCTCTGACACAAGGTCACTGGGGGTGGCTGCAGGGCCCCCTACATGTGAGTGAGGGGCCCCCTAGCCGGTCGGGCCCTGGTGCAGCTGAACCAGCTGCACCACAATAGGTCCGCCCCTGATGTGAGGTGTATGTGGGGAGAGGAGAATTGGGTAGTAATACAGTCATTTTTTTCACGGGACATAAGCCACTGCCAGAGGAATCTGGCAGCGGCTTTCTCCCCTTTCTGTATTGGAGACATATGAATGCTCAGCAAAGACGAGCTCACATGTGTATGGAGGAGATGGTAAATGTCAGGACAGAATGGATATGAAGCTTGCAACTATCTTGCAGCCTTTGATGTGGAGGAAGATTCCCAGGAAAGAAGAGTCATAATGTGAGAAGACAAGTGTGCAGATCAAAGGGACATGAAATCCTGTGCACCAGGTCTATAACCATAAGGGAAGCCTGATAAGGATTGATACAAGATTGGGAATACAACGTTGTTGCGTTGCTGTAGAATCACGTATCATGGATGGATAGAATTACATCCCAATGTAAAGAACGTTCTAAAGAGAGAGAGTTCCGGGTCTCCCTATGAAGATCTAGACAGGGTATTGTTTCTTGGTGTTCAAGACACAATATACCCAACGCAAGAGCGCAGGGCTTCAGGAAATGTCCAGGTGTTTACCAGAACTATAGACAAATATATACCTTTTTATTTAGAAGTTTTGCAAAATTGGAAGTCAACCTCTGTATCCATTCCAGAAAAAATGAAAGGATGGATATGAAAAATTAGATGTATGTTACCCAACCGGCAATTATGAGTCCGGTATGGGACCAGCCAATCCATGTAGCGAGTTTGGGGCCTCCAAATTGCCCCCTGACAGCAGATGTCCAGAGATAAGGTTAGACAGTGATTTCTGACATTGTCCTTATGGAGATGTCATCACGTCTACCCTCTTCCCCTATAGATATAAACATTCGGACAAGCTCTCATGTGTTCTCAAGAGGGAGACAGTAGAAGGCCTCTAAAAGATATCGCTGGATCATGTATTCACGTTCCAAGTTCCTGATCCTTTTCTGCCCATCTGTTGAGGTTCAGGGACCTCCAATGGTGGGACGGTTTTTAGTGTTGAAACAAACCTTCCTTATTAGGTTTGAAGGGGTTATTCCATGTTCTGCCTTCAGGAGCGCACCGCCGACTTGCCTACCTGGCTTTTTTGCCCTTATTATGCACTCTGCTATGCTGCTTGCGGTATCGGTGCAATCAATAGCGCTGAATATGGCTGGATCCAGAGATCCAACTACAATAGGTGTAGGGGTTGCAATCGGGCTAAGGGGGTCCTTTAACCCTATAGAAAAAGACTAATGCTATTAAAGATTTGCAATAATTGTGGACCCGCTTGGAGATTTTGCATTGGGGCCCATGAACTGCAAGTTACGCCACTGGTCAAAGAGCCTGTAAATGCCGCCCTCCTTGCCTAGAAGTCCAGCCACCACTCATAGATCCCAGGGGTGGCCAGATCTAAGCAGCGGGCAGTACACAAAATTAAAATCCCTTTGTCCTAAAGAACAGATAGTATTTTTAGAAAGAGCTAAATTGCAACGTTCCTTGTTTTTACATTCACTTTGCAGTTTTACCATTTAGAAAGATGCAAACATAAAAAATGATTTATCCAAAATGTGAATCCGACTCATTGCAGCCTTCAAAGCTCGAGGTCCTGCTCACTTTGTATTTATGAGGATACGCATTTGGTCTCATCATTGATGTCATGGCTTTTGTGTGTCACATGAGCCAGTTCCCTTCACCTGTCTGTTCTCATTCCTGCACTCTCCCCGGTGTATGTTCATCAGTCACACCATGGCTGTGCTCTCTGACACTTATCTCCTCCCTGGTGGTTACATGCTGTCAGCGCCCCCCTAGTCCCATGGCTGCCATCAGTCCTCCCTGTGTCCTCAGTCACAGCTGGCTGCTCGCTGTCACCTTGTGTGTCTCCTGGTGGAGCCCTGATCTCATCCTGAGTGTATGGGAATGTACATAGGACATGTCAGAGTCTACCATCACAAGTGCATACATTATAGGGTATACCATATATATTGATCGGCCGACTAATCAGTATGCAGGGTCTGAGATTATGTAACATGTTCTTTTGTTCATATATAGCGATAACATGTATCTGGTAATAAAAGGGGCTGTCTAACTTAGAAAAGCACCCCATGAGGGAGTTGTGAGTTAACAGAGAAGGGTTCTTTGTTTAGGATCCCCATTTCATGGCCTGAGTGGTTACATAGAGCGTCTCTCACTCTGGAGGACCTGTCCTGTCCTGTGTTAAACATACACATTGATATGAATGGACACTGTGTAATACCTCCTTTCACCTGTGGGGGCACTGTAGGGAAATGTAACACTTACTGCCAGGTTTCCCCACAGATTACATCTTATCGCTGGAGAGCCCAGCAGGTGAACACTTAAGGATCAGCTTCAGAGAGACACAAAGTGACCATGCCATGTCCTTGGTCATGAGAGCTGTCATCTGAGCATCCAACTGACCCACAGCGATCGCTCTGAAGTCCCCATACACACAGACAGGCAGTGGAGGGCGAACAAGAGCGTCCAGCTATGAAACCCTGATAGATGACCCTATATTTGTGATCTATAACTTACAACATTCTGTTAGTTACTGTGTGTGATGGAGATGTACAGTGTATATATCTGATCATTCACAATGCCAGTGTATAGATACTGTACATAGGGTGGGGTGGGATCGCCCAGGCACAGCTTTCCATTATAACAGGTAACTAATAACTAATACGCAATCCCCTACACCTCCTGGAGGCACCTGAATGCTTTTTCAGCACCCTTAAGAGGAAGACAGATTTTCACTAGGTGAACTGACATGTGTATGGATCTGGCTTATTCTATATGGACCTTATGGGAAGGTACTAAGGATGCTTATAGGTGTATACATTACTTTATGAGGCATAATCTTTTCCATGGGCTCTGTGCAATATAGTTTGTTACGTTGTACCGATGATGGATCTTCACTGCACTGTGGCTGTCCTTGTGATTTAGCTCTGATATTTGTTTTTATATGTACTGATAATAAAGATTTCAATTTGTTTAACTACATTCTGATTGGATTTGAGAAATCATTCCTTGATTGAGACCCTGGTCTCTTTCAGTTAGTATATGATTATGTGTATGTACGCATTATGTGTATGTACATGTGCATTGTTATGAGTGTGTATATGTGCATGGTTATGTGTGTATAATAATAATTATATTTATTTATTTATATAGCACTATTAATTCCATAGCGCTTTACGTTCATCAGCAATACATTCCCCATTGGGGCTCACAATCTAAACATCCTATTATTGTTTTTTATTTATTTAGATAGCACCATTAATTAATTCCATGGTGCTACCAGTATATGCATTATGCATTGTTATGTGTATGTACATGGGCATTGTTATGTATCCTTGTGCATTATTGTGTGTATGTACATGTGCATTGTTTTGCGTCTCCTCTCATGTATCAGGTGCTGTTTTCTAGCTCCGAGCTCTCTGTATTTATCACTACCTGTCACCTAATGACTTCCTCTTCTGTCTCTCTAGCTCCTGTCTGTCTCTCTAGCTCCTGTCTGTCTCTCTAGCTCCTGTCTCTGTCTCTCTAGCTCCTGTCTGTCTCTCTACCGCCTGTCTCTGTCTGTCTCTCTAGCTCCTGTCTCTGTCTGTCTCTCTAGCTCCTGTCTGTCTCTCTAGCACCTGTCTCTGTCTCTCTAGCACCTGTCTGTCTGTCTCTCTAGCACCTGTCTGTCTCTCTAGCTCCTGCCTGTCTCTTCTGCTCCTAGTCTCCGTCTGTCTCTCTAGCTCCTGTCTGTCTCTCTAGCTCCTGTTCTCTGTCTGTCTCTCTAGCTCCTGTCCTCTATCTGTCTCTCTAGCTCCTGTCTCTATCTGTCTCTCTAGCTCCTGTCTGTCTCTCTAGCTCCTGTCTCCGTCTGTCTCTCTAGCTCCTGTTCTCTGTCTGTCTCTCTAGCTCCTGTCTGTCTCTCTAGCTCCTGTCTCGTCTGTCTCTCTAGCTCCTGTCTGTCTCTCTAGCTCCTGTTCTGTCTCTCTAGCTCCTGTCTGTCTCTCTAGCTCCTGTCTCTGTCTGTCTCTCTAACTCCTGTCTCGTCTGTCTCTCTAGCTCCTGTCTCTGTCTCTCTAGCTCCTGTCCTGTCTCTCTACTCTGTCTCCGTCTGTCTCTCTAGCTCCTGGCTGTCTCTCTAACTCCTGTCTCTGTCTGTCTCTCTAGCTCCTGTCTGTCTCTCTAGCTCCTGTCTCCGTCTGTCTCTCTAGCTCCTGTCTGTCTCTCTACCCGCCTGTCTCTGTCTGTCTCTCTAGCTCCTGTCTGTTCTACTCTCGCTCCTGTCTCTGTCTGTCTCTCTAGCTCCTGTCTGTCTCTCTAGCACCTGTCTCTGTCTCTCTAGCACCTGTCTGTCTGTCTCTCTAGCACCTGTCTGTCTCTCTAGCTCCTGTCTGTCTCCTCTAGCTCCTGTCTCCGTCTGTCTCTCTAGCTCCTGTCTGTCTCTCTAGCTCCTGTCTCTGTCTGTCTCTCTAGCTCCTGTCTCTTCTGTCTCTCTAGCTCCTGTCTCTATCTGTCTCTCTAGCTCCTGTCTGTCTCTCTTAGCTCCTGTCTGTCTCTCTAGCTCCTGTCTGTCTCTCTAGCTCCTGTCTCGTCTGTCTCTCTAGCTCCTGTCTCTGTCTGTCTCTCTAGCTCCTGTCTCTGTCTGTCTCTCTAGCTCCTGTCTGTCTCTCTAGCTCCTGTCTCCGTCTGTCTCTCTAGCTCCTGTCTGTCTCTCTAGCTCCTGTCTGTCTCTCTAGCTCCTGTCTGTCTCTCTAGCTCCTGTCTCTGTCTGTCTTCTCTAGCTCCTGTCTCTGTCTGTCTCTCTAGCTCCCTGTCTCCGTCTGTCTCTCTAGCTCCTGTCTCTGTCTGTCTCTCTAGCTCCTGTCTGTCTCTCTAGCTCCTGTCTCCGTCTGTCTCTCTAGCTCCTGTCTGTCTCTCTAGCTCCTGTCTCTGTCTGTCTCTCTAGTTCCTGTCTCTGTCTGTCTCTCTAGCTCCTGTCTGTCTCTCTAGCTCCTGTCTCTCTAGCTCCTGTCTGTCTCTCTAGCTCCTGTCTCTGTCTGTCTCTCTAGCTCCTGTCTCCGTCTGTCTCTCTAGCTCCTGTCTCTCTAGCTCCTGTCTGTCTCTCTAGCTCCTGTCTGTCTCTCTAGCTCCTGTCTGTCTCTCTAGCTCCTGTCTCTGTCTGTCTCTCTAGCTCCTGTCTGTCTCTCTAGCTCCTGTCTGTCTCTCTAGCTCCTGTCTGTCTCTCTAGCTCCTGTCTCTGTCTGTCTCTCTAGCTCTGTCTGTCTCTCTAGCTCCTGTCTGTCTCTCTAGCTCCTGTCTCTCTAGCTCCTGTCTGTCTCTCTAGCTCCTGTCTCTGTGTGTCTCTCTAGCTCCTGTCTCTCCTCCCTGTCCACTGTGTTTTCCTCTCCTGTCATTCTGCCCCTCTTCTCCATGTCCTTCCCCTTCACATTGGCTGTGTCCTCTCTCGCCCTCCCCTTCACCATGTCTCTCCACCCTCCCATTCTCTCTCCACTCCACCGTGCTCCCAGGCCTCCTACATTCCTCAGTGTCTGGCCATGGCTGGCCCTCTGCCCAGGTTGGGGGTGGCGCAGAGGGTGGGGGGGGGGACACGCCTTTATCCCCACATGGCACTAGATGGGTGACCCACCCTCTCCCAGATTCCCTTAGGAGAGGGGGTATGTTACATCTCATAGGGGGATCCTACACCCCCTCCATCAGGAAACCACACGTGGCAATTGGTATTGACACTGCACTCAGGCACATCGATGTGTTTAACCCTTTGCATGCATGTAACAGGCGATGGGTTAATGGTGCGATGTGCTGCAGATTAGTGTCAGGCCTCAGTGTATGAATGTATGCATATTGTTCTAATCGACTTTCCCTCTTTGCGCAGGACGGCTGGGGGGGTGCTCTGGGTGTAGCCATTGATCATGCACTCACTAGATGAGCCCCTGGACCTGAAGCTCAGTATCTCTAAGCTGCGGGCAGCACGAGAGAAGAGAGATCGCAATGGGGGGAGCACCAAGAAGATGTCAGTGCACCATGAGCTGATGATCCGGGATGATGGAACGACCGTCATCACCCCTATCTGCCCCTCACCCCCTCCAGGTATTGGTTTGCATTTGCCATTGCACTCCCTTTCAAACTCTTTCTGCGCACCCTCCGTTGCCCAGGTTGTGTAATGACATGCTCTCCTACTTTACAGGGTACCTGCCTCGTTTTCGGGAAGAAGATAGCCCCCCCTTCTCCACTCCACCAATCGTGGACCTCAGCCTGTCTCCCCCTTCTGGTATGGACTCCCCCAGCCGGGCGTCTCTGTCCCCAGAAAGGATGACTGGCAGGGACACTCCATTGGTAAGTCGTCTTTGCCAACACTATTGGGATGTCTATTGTATGCTCTACCTGCCCCAGCCAGTAGGTGGCAGATCAGACCCCTGCTTTGTCCCTATGTATTTGATATAAGAAGGAAGGACGTATCTAGCCCAGATCTGTTCTGATTTTTTATATCTTGGGGAAATGAAGATTTTGCTCCCCCGCGGGGTGATGTTGGGGTCCCAGGTTATCACCTTTGTCCTGGCTCCATCCATTTCCTTCTTATCTACACTATCTTCTGTCCTCTAGGACACTCCATCACTGCGCTGCAGAGGTGACATGGCTCCCAGTCCGTTCCAGTTCTTTCTGCCTCTCGGATCTGGTCTCCAACTACCCCCATCCATGTTCCTGACTCCGCCTAAGGAGAAGCGTCTGTCCCTGGAGTACACAGAACAGAAGCAGCTGGTGTGCCAGTGGGCAAAGGTAAGCGGCGCCCAATGCCGCAATGGAACAATTAACGAATCGCAAGGAATTATCAAAAAGCTTAACCTCAAAATGCCGCCATATGGTCAGGCAAATCAGATCCACATAAGATAAGAGTTTTCTCCAGAGCCGTAAGATGTCAAGTGTGCAATCGGTCCCTATTCACACAGATCTGCAGTTGCTGCTCTTCTCCACTGACTCCTGTAACAGTAATAATGAAGCTCCTTTGTTTCATTGAACAGGCCTATTTAAAACAGAATATTGGAAATCTCAAAACAGTAATGGACTTGTGTCTAGTTTCATCTTATCGGCTTCTTCTGGGGTCTGAAATGAGCCCCTGAAGAAGCTACAAAAGGTGAAACTCAAGTTGGCAGAGGACACAGAAGGCTATTCCTGTTTCATTGATGATGAGTCGGATATTTCTGATATTCTGGTCCGTTCTGTGAGCAGAATGATACAAAGGAGACCTGCAGTCCTTTACTGCTGTTCTTTTCTTTCCTTGTCCCTGATACAGGAATCATTGGAGAAGAAAAGAGACTGCCGGCCGGTGTGGTTGCATATTATATCACCATGATAGTACAGTAGATACAAACATATATTATATAGAATCATTACACACAGAGGGATCTATTTCAAGTGTTTATTTCTGTTAATGTTGATGATTATGGTCTTACAGCCAATGAAAACCCAAAGGTTGTTATCTCAAAAATTAAAGAAGGGTCTGAGAGATAAAATTGACCTAAATAGGTATCAGAGGCTTCACCTTGTGTGGTTGTGAGAGTCACAACCACTATAAAAGTAGATCACGGCTGCTGCAGTACCCAGCGTAGTGCATATAGAGTAGGAGGATGAAGGGTTAAAAACACGCTGCCGTATTCCACAAGTCATCAAATGGTGAATATAATATTGATTTATTAGTCAACGCGTTTCAGGGCTCCGTGGCCCTTCCTCAGGACAAATCAATATCATCTTGCCATGTTTCAGGTAGCCCTGAAACGCGTTGACTAATAAATCAATATTATATTCATCTTTGATGTCTCGTGGAATACGGCAGCAGCGGTTTTTAACCCATCATCCTCCCTAGTTTGGATTTTTATTGGCTATAAGCCATAATCATCAACATTGACATAAATAAACACTTGTAATAGATCCTCTGTGTGTAATGACTCTATATAATATATGGGTTTCACTTTATGTATTGAATTACTGAAATTAATTAACTTTTTGATGATATTCTAATATATTGAGATGCTCTGTATCTGTGCTGACTCCTCCACACACATGGACGCTTGGCTTGGTCGAACATGCATGTGTTTTCAATGGATGGAGGGAAGAAAGCCGCGCCAGACATCTCTGGCAGCAGCTTATGATTCCTAAAGACAAAAGGATCTAGCATTAGAGGGTCCTGGAGTGCACACAGTAGGAGGAGGATCATAGAGCTCCACTGACCTGATAGAAATGGTCATTAAATTTTCCTAGTCCTGGAAATCCTCTTTAATAACAGTATATTGTGCTGCAGAAATGATGGAATTTTGCATGAATAAGTTGTTTTCTGGGAAGCGGCCTCCCCCTCCCATCCTGCTCACCAGAGATCATTTCTCAGCTCTTAGCTTCACCTCTGACCTCTGACTTTTCAGTGCAACCGCCTCTTCGAGTTATTGCAAGAGTTGGTGGATCACGTTAATGATTTCCACGTGAAACCAGAAAAAGATGCCGGATACTGCTGCCACTGGGAGGGATGTGCCCGCCGGGGAAGAGGATTCAATGCCAGGTGAGAGCAAACTGCTGGTGGAGCCGACAATGACCCACAGTCAAGATACAGGCCCACAGTCAGGGTACATCGTTCATAGTCAGGGTCATCGTTCACAGTCAGGGTACATCGTTCACGAGTCAGGGTACATCGTTCACAGTCAGGGTACACGTCCACAGCAGGGTACATCCGTTCACGTCGGGTGATCAGCTCACAGTCAGGTACATCGTCCACCATCAGGGTACATCGTTCACAGTCATGGTACAGGTCCACAGTCAGGGTGCATCGTTCACAGTCAGGGTCATCGTTCACAGTCAGGGTACATCGTTCACAGTCAGGGTACATCGTTCACAGTCAGGGTACATCGTTCACTGTCAGGGTACAGGCCCACAGTCAGGGTACATCGTTCACAGTCAGGGTGCATCGTTCACAGTCAGGGTACATCGTTCACAGTCAGGGTACATCGTTCACTGTCAGGGTACATCGTTCACAGTCAGGGTACATCGTCCACAGTCAGGGTACATCGTTCACAGTCAGGGTACAAAGTTCACAGTCAGGGTGCATCGTTCACAGTCAGGGTACATCGTTCACAGTCAGGGTACATTGTTCACAGTCAGGGTACATCGTTCACAGTCAGGGTACATCGTTCACAGTCAGGGTACATCGTTCACAGTCAGGGTACAAAGTTCACAGTCAGGGTACATTGTTCACAGTCAGGTACATTGTTCACAGTCAGGGTACATCGTTCACAGTCAGGGTACATCGTTCACAGTCAGGGTACATTGTTCACAGTCAGGGTACATTGTTCACAGTCAGGGTACAAAGTTCACAGTCAGGGTACATTGTTCACAGTCAGGGTACATTGTTCACAGTCAGGGTACATTGTTCACAGTCAGGGTACATTGTTCACAGTCAGGGTACATTGTTCACAGTCAGGGTACATCGTTCACAGTCAGGGTACATCGTTCACAGTCAGGGTACATTGTTCACAGTCAGGGTACATCGTTCACTGTCAGGGTACAGGCCCACAGTCAGGGTACATCGTTCACAGTCAGGGTGCATCGTTCACAGTCAGGTACATCGTTCACAGTCAGGGTACAGGTCTACAGTCAGAGTTCATCGTTCACAGTCGGGTACATCGTTCACAGTCGGGTACATTGTTCACAGTCAGGGTGCATCGTTCACAGTCAGGTACATTGCTCACAGTCAGGGTACATCGTTCACAGTCAGGTCATCGTTCACAGTCAGGGTACATTGTTCACAGTCAGGGTACATCGTTCACAGTCAGGGTACATTGTTCACAGTCAGGGTACATCGTTCACTGTCAGGTACAGGCCCACAGTCAGGGTACATCGTTCACAGTCAGGGTGCATCGTTTCACAGTCAGGGTACATTGTTCACAGTCAGGGTGCATCGTTCACAGTCAGGGTACATCGTTCACAGTCAGGGTACATCGTTCACAGTCAGGGTACATCGCTCACAGTCAGGGTACAAAGTTCACAGTCAGGGTACATCGTTCACTGTCAGGGTACAGGCCCACAGTCAGGGTACATCGTCACAGTCAGGGTGCATCGTTCACAGTCAGGTACATCGTTCACAGTCAGGGTACAGGTCTACAGTCAGAGTCATCGTTCACAGTCGGGTACATCGTTCACATCGGGGTACATTGTTCACAGTCAGGGTGCATCGTTCACAGTCAGGGTACATTGCTCACAGTCAGGGTACATCGTTCACAGTCAGGGTGCATCGTTCACAGTCAGGGTACATTGTTCACAGTCAGGGTACATCGTTCACAGTCAGGGTACATTGTTCACAGTCAGGGTACATCGTTCACTGTCAGGGTACAGGCCCACAGTCAGGGTACATCGTTCACAGTCAGGGTGCATCGTTCACAGTCAGGGTACATTGTTCACAGTCAGGGTGCATCGTTCACAGTCAGGGTACATCGTTCACAGTCAGGTACATCGTTCACAGTCAGGGTACAGGTCTACAGTCAGAGTTCATTGTTCACAGTCAGGGTACATTGTTCACAGTCAGGGTACATTGTTCACAGTCAGGGTACATTGTTCACAGTCAGGGTACATTGTTCAACGTCAGGGTACATTGTTCAATGTCAGGGTAGATTGTTCAACGTCAGGGTAGATTGTTCAACATCAGGATACATTGTTCACAGTCAGGGTACAGGCCCACAGTAAGGGTACATCATTAACAGTCAGGGTACATCGTTCAGAGTCAGTGTAGAGGCCCACAGTCAGGGTACATGGCTCACAGTCAGGGTACATCTTTCACAGTCAGGGTAACCCTTCACAGTCAGGATACAGGCCCACAGTCAGGGTGCATCGTTCACAGTCAGGGTATAGGCCCATAGTCAGGGTACAGGCCAGAGTCAGGGTACATCGTTCACAGTCAGGGTACAGGCCCACAGTCAGGGTACAGGCCCACAGTCAGGGTGCATCATTCACAGTCAGGGTACATCGTTCACAGTCAGGGTACATCGTTCACAGTCAGGGTACAAGCCCACAGTCAGGGTACAGTCTCACAGTCAGGGCACATCGTTCACAGTCAGGGTACAAGCCCACAGTCAGGGTGCATCGTCCACATGGCACCAAACATTAAAAATCTGCAGATTCTGCAAAGTCTGAACAGCAAAGTGAGAATGCACAGGTGAAATAGACGAGCGTCGGCCGTCCAATCTGCAGCTCTGCTCAAATACACGTGACCAGTAATGGTGGATCTCACTATAGCCCTTCCTCTCCGGGCCTGAAAGCGGATCTGTCGCCAAATTTCACAATACAAACTGCATACATTATTAAAGGTATTGTCCAGTGAGATCATGTTATCACCTGTCCACAGGTCAGTGGGTGCCTGAGTGCTGGGACAGGCTGCACCAATTGGCAGAACGGGAAATTGCTATTCCTCATGGGGTCACTTCTCTCCCAGTTATTAAGAGGCGCAGCAGGTCGGACGCCGGACCGCCGCTGTATTCATTCTCTATGGGGCTGCCGGAAAACAATGAGCACAGCTCTACACCAACAAAGATAGAGGTTCCCCTGATGTTGAACATAGTCCTGCAAATTGACATAAACTCCAGTTCTTTGATTCCATCTCTACCATCGTATACTGCAGTGGGGCGGATGTGTGATCCCTATGGGAATAATGGGCATCTGCTCTCTAGTCCCATAGAGGTGAAAAGAGGTCACACGTGCACTTAGCTGCTCCATTCAGACAGGTTAGGACCCCCATGTTCAGGATCGGTGAGGGTCCCGGCAGTCAGACCCCCATAATCACCTGTCCTGTAGATGCGGAAGGTAAATGTATTGAGTATAGGTAATATGGAGAGCATACCGCCACCTGCAGGAACCATTGTAAATTACAACCTTTGGCTCTCCAGCTGCGGTGGTGGTGTCAGGGCATGCTGGGAGTTGTAGTGACCACTGACTACTAGTAATACAGATCTGATGTCTCCTGTAGGTATAAGATGCTGATCCACATCCGCACCCACACTAACGAGAGGCCGCATTGCTGCCCGACTTGTCACAAAAGCTTCTCACGGCTGGAAAACCTGAAGATCCACAACCGGTCACACACAGGTACGTCTTATAGGGGCCGAAAGACTCTCACTCCCCCCCCCCCCCACCTTGTGTAAGAGAATGCAGCCAAAAAGTGGATAACTCAGACTGAGCAAAGCAGATAATGCACAGACCGAAAACAGTGACCCATGGGTTTCACCGTGCCCTCCGCCGCTGCTGTCCGCATTCTGTATATAGAGAGCTATGTGGGGCTTAGGCTGTCTATAGAGAGCTATGTGGGGCTCGTGCTGTATGTAGGACGCAATGCGGGGCTCATGCTGTATATAGGAGGCTATGCAGGGTTCATGCTGTATATAAGAGGCTATGGTGGACTCATGCAGTATATAGAAAGCTATGTGGGGCTCATGATGTATATAGAGGGTTATGTGGGGTTCATGCTGTGTATAAGAGTTTATGTTGGGCTTATGCTGTATATAGAGGCTATTTGAAGGACTATGAGGGGCTCATGCTGTATATAGAGGGCTATGTGGGGCTCATCTTGTATATAGGAGGCTATGTGGGGCTCATGCTGTATATAAAGGTAATGTGGGGCTCATGCTGTATATGGAGGGCTATGTGGGGCTCATACCGTATTTAGGAGGCTATATGGAGCTCATGCTGGATATAGGAGCCTTTACAGGACTCATGCTGAATATAGGAGGCTATGTGGGGCTCATGCTGTATATAAGGGCCTATGTTGGGCTCATGTTGTATATAGAGGTATATGTGGAGCTCATGCTGTATATGAGGCTATGTGAGGCTCATGCTGTATATAGGAGGCAATGTGGGGCTCATGCTGTATATAGGAGGCTATGCAGGACTCATGCTATATATAGGAGGCTATGTGAGGTTCATGCTGTATATAGGAGGCTATGCAGGGTTCATGCTGTATATAAGAGGCTATGGTGGGCTCATGCTGTATATAGAATGCTATGTGGGGCTCATGATGTATATAGAGGGCTATGTGGGGTTCATGCTGTGTATAAGAGTTTATGTTGGGCTTATGCTGCATATAGAGGCTTTTTGAAGCTTATGCTGTATATAGAGGGCTATGTGGGGCTCATGTTGTATATAGGAGGCTATGTGGGGCTCATGTTGTATATAGGAGGCTATGTGGGACTCATGCTGTATATAGAGGGCTATGTGGAGCTCATGCTGTATATAGAGGGCTATGTGGGGCTCTTGCTGTATATAGAGGGCTATGTGGGGCTCATGATGTATATAGGAGACTATGTGGAGCTCATGCTGTATACAGAAAGCTATGTGGGCTCATGCTGTAAATAAAAGGCTATGTGGGGTTCATGGTGTACATAGGAGCCTATATGGGGCTCATGCTGTATATAGAGGGCTATGTGGGGCTCATGCTGTATTTAGAGGGCTATGTGGGGCTCATGCTGTATATAGAGGGCTATGTGGGGCTCATGATGTATATAGGAGACTATGTGGAGCTCATGCTGTATACAGAAAGCTATGTGGGCTCATGCTGTAAATAAAAGGCTATGTGGGGTTCATGGTGTACATAGGAGCCTATATGGGGCTCATGCTGTATATAGAGGGCTATGTGGGGCTCATGCTGTATTTAGAGGGCTATGTGGGGCTCATGCTGTATATAGAGGACTATGTGGAGCTCATGCTGTATATAGAGGGCTATGTGGTATGTAAAGAGCTATGGAATAAATAGCGCTATATAAATGAATAAATATTATTATTATATGGGACTTATGCTGTATATAGAGGGCTATGAGGGGCTCATGCTGTATATAGAGGGCTATGTGGTATGTAAAGTGCTATGGAATAAATAGCGCTATATAAATGAATAAATATTATTATTATATGGGACTCATGCTGTATATAGAGGGCTATGAGGGGCTCATGCTGTATATAGAGGACTATGTGGAGCTCATGCTGTATATAGAGGGCTATGTGGGGCTCATGCTGTATATAGAGGGCTATGTGGTATGTAAAGAGCTATGGAATAAATAGCGCTATATAAATGAATAAATATTATTATTATATGGCACTTATGCTGTATATAGAGGGCTATGAGGGGCTCATGCTGTATATAGAGGGCTATGTGGGACTCATGCTTTATATAGAGGGCTATGTGGGACTTATGCTGTTTATACAGGACTATGTAGGACTCATGCTGTATATAGAGGGCCATGTGGTATGTAAAGTGCTATGGAATTAATAGCGCTATATAAATGAAAAGGGCTACGTTCACACTTTGCGTTTTTTTTGCGCGCGCTTTTCAAAAAAGCGCAATGTGTGTCTGCGTCTGCCAGCAAAGTGAATGTAAATTCACTTTTGCCGTGCAGACAGTGCGTAAATATACGCAGCGCTTTTATGGGAGAAAGCACGGGCGTAAAGAGAATGACCATGTCAATTCTTTACGCAGCTGCGTCTGCGCTTTCTCCATAGGAGCCCATTATTCCCGCTGGAATCACGCATCACCGTGCAGAGAATGCGCAATACCAGCGGGAATATGCCAGCGCTGATGTCGCATATGGGAGAAAGAATCCCCCCGTGTGTGACGTGTGACAGCCCATTCTGGGTTTCGTAGTGCATATTAATATACACTGCAAAACCAATATTAAAGTAACCCAAATGTGTTAAAAATAATACAAATTGAATACTTACCCTCCGCAAGGTCCTGGAAGGTCGGTACCTGTGGATGTCTCGGCTCCCGGTAACTGGACACCCAGCGGAGGGTAAGTATTTAATTTGTATTATTTTTAACACATTTGGAATACCGTACTTTAATTTTGGCTTCGCAGTGTATATTAATACACTACAAAACCAAAAAGAGGCTGTCACACATGACACACAGGGGAGGATTCTTTCCTTGTGTGACATCACTTCTCCCCTGCACTTTTGGGGAAGAAGTGCGCCCGTAAAAAAACGGTGTGTGTGAATGCACCGCATTTGTTCATGGTGCTTTTTTGCGCGGGTGCAAAATGCTGCAGAAAAGCACAAAAAATATGCAAAGTGTGAACGTAGCCAAAATAATATTATTATATGGGACTCATGCTCTATGTAGAGGGCTATGTGGGGCTCTTGCTGTATATAGAGGGCTATGTGGGGCTCATGATGTATATAGAGGGTTATGTGGGGCTCATGCTGTATATAGAGGGCTATGTGGGGCTCACGCTGTATATAGAGGGCTATGTGGGGCTCATGCTGTATATAGAGGGCTATGTGGGGCACATGCTGTATATAGAGGGCTATGTGGGGCTCATGATGTATATAGAGGGCTATGTGGGGCTCATGATGTATATAGAGGGCTATGTGGGGCTCATGCTGTATATAGGAGCCTATGTGGGGCTCATTCTGTATATAAGAGGCAATGTAGGGCTCATGCTGTATATAGAGGGCTATGTGGGGTTCATGCTGTATGTAGAGGGCTATGTGGAGCTCATCCTATATAAAGAGGGCTATGTGGAGCTCCTTCTGTATATTGGAGGCTATGTGGGGCTCATGCTGTATAGAGGGTTATATGGAACTCTTTCTGTATATAGAGGGCCTTGTGGGGCTCATGCTGTATATACAGGGCTATTTGGGGCTTGTGCTGTATATACATGGCTATGTGGGGTTCATGCAGTATATAGGAGCCTATGTGGGGCTCATGCTGTATATAGAGGGCTATGTAGGACTCATGCTGTATATAGAAGGCTATGTGGGGCTCTTACTGTATATAGGAGCCTAAGTGGAGCTCATGCTATATATATATATATATATATATATATATATATATGGCTATGTGTATATAGAGGGTTATGTGGGGCTTATGCTGTATATAGGAGGCTATGCAGGGCTCATGCTGTGTATAGAGTGCTATGTGGGACTCATGATGTATATAGAGAGCTACAGTATGTGGGGTTTGTGATGTACATAGGAGGCTATGTGGAGCTCATGCTGTATATAGAGGGAGATGTGGGGCTCATGCTGTATATAGAGGGCTATGTGGGGCTTATGCTGTATATAAGAGCCTATGTTGGGATCATGCTGTATATAGAGGGCTTTGTGGGGCTCATGCTGTATATTGAGAGCTATGTGGAGTTGATGCTGTATATAGAGGGCTATGTGGGACTCATGCTGTATATAGAGAGCTGTATGGGGCTTGTGATGTATATAGGCGGCTATATGGAGCTCATGCTGTATGTAGGAGTTTACGTGGGGCTCATGCTGTATATAGGAGTTCATGTGGAGCTCATGCTGTATATAGAGGGCTATGTGGGGCTCATGCTGTATATAAAGGGCTATGTGGGGCTCCTGCTGTATATAGAGGGATATGTGGGGCTCATGCTGTATGTAGAGAGCTATGTAGGGCTCGTCTGTATATAGATGGCTATGTGGGATTCATGCAGTATATAGGAACCTATGTGAGACTCATGCTATATATAGAGGGCTATGTACGGCTCATGCTGTATATAGGAGGCTATGTGGGGCTCATGCAGTATATAGCGGGCTATTTGGGGCTCATGCTGTATATAGAGAGCTATGTGTGGCTCATGCTGTATATAGAAGGCTAGGTGGGGCTCATGCTATATATATAGAGGGCTATTTGGGGCTCATGCTGTATATAGAGGGCTATGTGGCGCTCATGCTGTATATAGAGACCTATGCAGGACTCATAAAGAATATAGGAGTCTATGCAGAGCTCGGAAACTATATAGGAGACTATGTGGGGCTTATAATGTATAAATGTGGCTATGTGGGGCTTATGGATATAGGGTGTATGTGGGGGCCCATGCTGTAATTAGGAGGCAATGTGGGGTTAATAATGTATATAGAAAACTATGTGTGTACTGATACTGTAAGGGGCTGTGTGAGGGCTCATACTGTATATAGGGGGTTATGTGGAGGGCTCACACTGTATGTAGAGGGGGGCTGTGTGTGGGCTCATTGTATATAGGGGGATGTCAGCATACTTAATTCTGCTCAATATTAAGTGATACAATTAATAATATTATAGAATAATAATTATAATTAATATGTTAATATTGAGCAGTTAATTTCAGCTTATTGGTTTGGCCTCCACACCAGTCACTGTCTCTTATGTGGCCCCTCAGAAAAATGAATTGCCCACCCCTGCTTTGCATTGATCTGCATGATTTTATAAGTAAAGTTGTTTTAATGGGGAGAAAGGGATTTTTTGCTTTAATATTTTTAAAGATGTTTTTTGCAGAGGGGGCAGCTAGTTGTTGGGCCCCTTGTCATCTCATTGGCCCCAGATATGTTGCTGTGGTAGACAAGGGAGCTCCCTTCATCTGTCTAATCTCTCTGATTGCATGGTCGCCATTGACTGCATCTGGGATTGCAGGTATCCGCAGTCCTAGCCGCTGCTGCGAGGCGCAGGTATCAACAGTCCTGACCACGGTAGCCAGGGGCAGGTATCGGCAGTCCAGGTTGCTGTAGCGAGGGGCATGTATCCACAGTTCCGGCCACTGTAGTGAGGTGCAGGTATGCGCAATGCTGGCTGCTGTAGCGAGGATCAGGTGTCCGCAGTCCCGGTTCCTGTAAAGAGACGCAGGTATCTGCAGTCCTGGTTCCTGTAACAAGGCGCAGGTATCCGCAGTCCCGGATGTTGCAGCGAGGTGCAGGTATCCGCAGTCTTGGGTCCTGTAAAAAGGCACAGGTATCCGCAGTCCCGGCTTGTATAGTTAGGCGCAGGTATCCGCAGTCCTGGATGTTGCAGCGAGGTGCAGGTATCCGCAGTCCTGGGTCCTGTAAAAAGGCACAGGTATCCACAGTCCCGGCTCCTGTAACGAGGTGCAGCTATCCACAGTCCCGGTTCCTGTGACGAGATGCAGGTATCCGCAGTCCCAGCTCCTATAGCGAGGCGCAGGTATCCGCAGTCCCAGCTCCTATAGCGAGGCGCAGGTATCCGCAGTCCCGGCTGCTGTAGCGAGGCGCAGGTATCTGCAGTCTTGGCTAGTGTAGTTAGGTGCAGGAATCAGCAGTCCTGGCCGCTGTAGCGAGGTGCAGGTATGTGCAGTCCTGGCTTGTGTAGTTAGGCGCAGGTATCCGCAGTCCTGGCTCCTGTAGCGAGGCGCAGGTATCCGCAGTCCCGGCTCCTGTAGCGAGGCGCAGGTATCTGCAGTCCTGGCTTGTGTAGTTAGGTGCAGGAATCAGCAGTCCTGGCTCCTGTAGCGAGGCGCAGGTATCCGCAGTCCCGGCTCCTGTAGCGAGGCGCAGGTGTCTGCAGTCCCGGCTCCTGTAGCGAGGCGCAGGTATCTGCAGTCCTGGCTTGTGTAGTTGGGTGCAGGAATGAGCAGTCCTGGCTCCTGTAGCGAGGCGCAGGTATCCGCAGTCCCGGCTCCTGTAGCGAGGCGCAGGTATCTGCAGTCCTGGCTTGTGTAGTTAGGTGCAGGAATCAGCAGTCCTGGCTCCTGTAGCGAGGCGCAGGTATCCGCAGTCCCGGCTCCTGTAGCGAGGCGCAGGTGTCTGCAGTCCCGGCTCCTGTAGCGAGGCGCAGGTATCCGCAGTCCCGGCTCCTGTAGCGAGGCGCAGGTATCCGCAGTCCCGGCTCCTGTAGCGAGGCGCAGGTATCCGCAGTCCCGGCTCCTGTAGCGAGGCGCAGGTATCTGCAGTCCTGGCTTGTGTAGTTGGGTGCAGGAATGAGCAGTCCTGGCCGCTGTAGCGAGGCGCCTCCTGTATGTTACAGCTGCAGTTATGTTATGAATGAACATCCTCTTTAAATGTGAAGGTCTAGTGAATATTGACGACTCCTTTGGGTTGAGTTCACCTTTAATATCGTAGTTATTGTTCTCATGATTTACAGAGCACCATGACACCTTCGGGTGGGTTTTCCTGCCATAATTTTTTTATGTGACACCATTGTGTTTTTCCTTTTGACAGGTGAAAAGCCTTACATGTGTCCCTACGAGGGCTGCAACAAGCGTTACTCCAACTCCAGCGACCGCTTCAAGCACACACGCACCCACTATGTGGACAAGCCCTACTACTGCAAGATGCCTGGGTGCCAGAAACGCTACACAGACCCCAGCTCTCTCCGGAAACACATCAAGGCGCATGGCCACTTCATCTCCATCAGCAACGCCAGTTATTGAAGATACACCAGCCACCTAAACTGCCAGCGGCGGTGGATGGCGGCTATGGAAGTGGTGCCCAACTCATTATTCCCAACCCAGCAGCCATCTTTGGCAGTCAGACCCTGCCCATCCCATTGACCCCGGGACCTTTAGACCTGAGCTCGTTGGCTTGCAGTGGGGTAGCCTCTGCTCTGGCGGGTTACCAAATCCTATGTTGACACTTGCAGGGTCCCCTCTCAACTTGGCCAAGGGCTCCCTGCTGTCCCAGGCGTACTCTGCGGCAGGGCTCGGATTGCCTTTAGTCTCTCTGATTTCAGCAGGGAAATCGGAAAATGACAAGCGACCTAGGGGTCAAAGGTCAGAGAGCGTTGAAAGGACTGAAGGGTCAAAGATGAGGCCTAGTTCAGCAGATGCACTGTCTCTGCTACCAAACGGGGTCTTAGATCTCTCACCCGGCATGGGCTCGGATTCTCTACTGCCAGGATGGGTGGTCATCCCTCCGGGGTCCTTGTTACTGAAACCAGCGGTGGTCAACTGAGGCGGCCCACACCCCCGTAACTCTCCACCTGTGCCCACTGAACCTACACACACAGGGGCTCCGAAGATTCGTGACCCCGGTACATTCCCGGCCCTGTGATTCTCGCGGACCTCATGCAACGTGGACAACGTGCATTATTCAGCCTCGTTAATCTCTGCTGAAGGCCGACCGGATCTGTATCGGGTTTCTTTTTTTTGCAGAATTTTGCTTTTTCCCCCCTTTGTGTACGAGGGACCAAACTGGGCAGAAGGGATGGACAGTAAAGATAACTTCCCCAGGAACTGAGAGATCTTCCCGGACTGAGTAGAATGAAGCACTTTGTCGGAGGCCAGGTGAAGGTACTTTCGTGATCCGTGGTCTTTCTTTCTCTTTTTTTCTCAGAATTCACGAGAGAAGGTTCTTTTTCTATTTACGCCTTCCGAGAAAAGCAATAATAATGGAGATGCTCGGAAAGGAGCTGACTCTACGACAAGAGAGGAGCGTGGGGGAGTCCGGGACACGTGCGCTCCCGTACCCACCCTCCCATCCTCTGCGTCCTCATCACCGACCTTTCTCCACCCTCATTCCAGAACTCTCCCCCTCTCGGACTTGTACGGTCCCGGTCTCTTTATATCACATTCCGCTCGTCACTTTTCGCATTGACGCGTACCTATGCACTAACTTGCTCTCTGCACTTTCTCCACGCCGCACCATTTCTTTATCACGACCAGTCGGGCTTCCCCCCCCCCCATAGATATCCTGTGACAACGCATTCAGGCGCAATGAATGCCGCTTCTCTTTTGCTTTGTCCAATCAAATCCCCATATATCCGGCATTTACCAATGAGCGAGGAGGAGGCTCTCCGCAGGCGCCGCCATTGACGGAGCCAACCAAGCTATTTTATAGACTGCGAGTGGTGTGTGAGTTTGATGCTCTGCTGGGGGTCTCTTTATGGGTCCCCTAAATCATGGGGTACGGGAGTTAAAGGGGTCGTGCTGGAAAATTCTGCATTAATAGAATGGGGGGGGGGAGAGTCGTTTGTAGACCTACTACGTCCATTGATTTTCATGGGCACTGTGTAATGCTTCATTTTACCTGTGGTGGCGCTGCCAGGTTTTTCCCTGATTGCTGATTCCCACAATCAGATCATTATTGGGATTGTCAAAAGTGCACAAATCCTTTAAAGAATAATTCAAGGGGTTGTCAATATATTACAAAACCTTAGCGGATTTCATGCGCAGTGCACAGGTAGTGTCAGGTACTGCAGCTCAGCTGTAAAGAAAATGTATAGAAATAAGTCGCAATACCACAAATGACCTGCAGGCAGGGAGGGCGCTGTTTTTGGAATAAGGTAGGCATAATATTTATTCATTTATATAGCACTATTAATTCCACAGAGATTTACATACATTAGTAATGCTGTCCCCAGTAGAGCTCACAATCTAAATCATCCTATCAGTATATCTTTGAAATGGATTTTTGATCCCTTTAAATATTATAATGGCTTGTTATTGATTTAATATCTGATAGGTCTCCTCTTTGGATTAATTAGGTAATAGTAAAATATGAAAATAATTGTCATGGTCACCCACCAATGGATTCCCAATTAAACAGTTTAGTTTAATAGGAAATATGAGATTAGAAAAGCATGGCTGCTTTCTCCCAGAAATGACGCCCCCTCTTGCCTGCTGGCCTGGTCTGGTATTGCAGCTCAGTGAATCCTGCATGACCCAGAGTGGTGCTGATCCCTTTTCAGTGCTGTTTTACTCCCAGGACACTTGTGATCAGTGGCGCCTCTACCTTCACTTGAGATCAGCAGTGCTTCTACTGTCACATGTGATCAGCGGCGCCTATGCGTCACTTGTGATCAGCGGCACCTTCGACTCACTGTGATGATCAGCGGCGCCTCTCACACGGATCAGCTTTGACTCGTGATCAGCGGCGCCTCTGACTATCACGTGTGATCAGGGCGCCTCTGCCGTCACGTGTGATCAGCGGCGCCTCTGCCGTCACGTGTAGTCAGTGCCCTCTGCAGTCACGTGTGATCAGGGCCCTCTGCCGTCACGTGTGATCAGTGGCCCTCTGCTGTCACGTGAATCAGTGGCGCCTCTGCTCGTGTGTGATCAGCGGCGCCTCTGCTGTAGTCTCATGGAAGCTTTGCGGTCTGAAATCCAATTTGTCACAGTGGGGAATGAAAACCTTTCTGGCTCCAAGAGCAGCAATCACGCTTCTGTGTGCGTCAGCAGCGCGGCCCTGAGAGTTCCCTCCGCACGGCGGTGGCTCCGACACATGAACCCGCAGCACATTCCACATCGTCCCTGCCCCCATTAGTTTCCATGTTGTACATGGACGACCCTGGACTCCTTGCAGCAGCCGGGCATTTACTGAAATCCCTATGGAGGCCGAGGGCTGAAATAGTAACCCCCCCCCCCCCCGCGCACTTTTTTTCCCTAAAGCAACTAATTTCTCATGCCTTGGAGAGAAGATGCCAAAGTTCATTCCCCCCCTCCTCTATTAAAGGGGTTATCCAGGTCACAGTTATTGATGCCTTTATAGGATAGGTCACCCATGCCGGATTGGTGGGTAGGGTCACTCCATGACAGCTGGACATACAGTATTCAGAGCACTGCTGTAGTGGACGACCCCTTTAAGGATCATTATGTCAGTCTCAGACATCCCCTTTACAATACATAGTTTTATTTTTCTATAGTTTTTCTTCAAGGCCTTTAAAAGGAATCTGTCAGCAGGTTTTTGCTATGTAATCAAAGACAGTATGCTGTAAGGGTTAGTACAAAGAACTCAGTATAGCCTCTCTTTTCAGTGTGTTGGTTACCTGCAATGTTTGTTTTATCACCAGTAGCTCATCATTATTCAGACACAACAGCACTACAGCTGGAGTCACACTGGGGGGGGAGACACAAGAGAGATTTGCATCGGCATCACCCGGCATGGCCACCGGCTCTCCAGACTGGAGCGTAAAATTCCTTAGAAATACATGCAGAGCTGCAAGCTCCTATCGGGAGAGGAGGCGGCCGTGTCGGGTGATGCGATCTGAGACTCACATGAGAGTTTTGCCCAGTGTGACTCCAGCCTAAGTCTGGCACACCCCCTGCTGTGATTAGCAGCTCACTGTGTATAGACTTTGTATACAGCGCCTAGTGTGGGTGGGGACAGATCTCAGCTCTTCTACATGTTAAATCTACAAACTCAGATTACTGGGTGCAGCGGTTCTGACACAATCGCTGGATTCAGGGCCTCCATCATGCAAAAACCTGTTGACAGATTCCCCTTAAGAGTCCATTCCCCCCACCTCTTGCCTATTACAAACAGGCCATAGACAAGAGCAGCACAGTTTTAGGATAAATGACCCCGTTTTAAACCAATCTCACCCGTCTGCAGCATTTATACATTGAACAACCACCTATTAATTAGGGGTCCCCTGCCATCGCCAGCAGAGGGCGCTGCACTCACTGTAGTCAGATCTTCTATGACAATATGGTAAATTTCTGATTTACTTTGCATATAACCCAGCTGACCAAAGGTTTCTCATAAACTTTCCATGTCAGGAGAGCATTGATGGGTATTACTCTATTCTTCATTAATGGCGCCAATGACCAGGGCTGGCCCCCGGCCCACGAAGCCATACACAGTGTATGGATATTTCCCATTGTATTTAGACTCCAATAGTGATGTGAACACAGCCTGAACCAGTGTGCACCGACGCGTTTCAGGACATTCACTCATTTTCTTACCCGAGGATCATCTACTATAATGTATTGTATCCTCTATAAAGCATATCTGTCACCAGACTTCATAATACAAGCTGAATCTATTAACAGGTAGACCTGACATGGCTGGTGTACTTACATCAGAATGGCTGTCTCACCCTGATATACATTATTACATAAGAATGAGCATTTTATGACTCAATGTTAATGTCGGGTAAGAACACTTATTCTGATGTGGGTTTTAATAGTAAGTACACCGGCCTCATAAGGTCTATTTAATAATGCATGGTTTGTACTGTGCGATATGGCGACAGATCTGCTTTAAAGTCAACTTCCACCATTAGTCCAAGGTGCAGATTCATTCTGATGTTTATAGCGGGCAGAGCGCACTCACACGTAGCAGACATTTTTTGCAGTTGTCCTATTTATCTGAAATATTAATTGCCACCAAAACGATGTCTATGAATCAATCCATCCAACTCCCTACTTAGACTTGATAAGTTTCTGCAGCCACCACTAGAGGGAGCCCATTGCAGTTTTATTATTGAATTTAGTGTAGGCAGTGAGCTCCCCCTAGTGGTGGCTGCTGCAGGCAGAGTTTTAGAATTTGACTCTATACAGGTTTGGAGGCCTGTGGCATAAAAAAAAAATGCATTCCCACAGCTAGGAATAAAAATTAGAGCTGGCATTTGCTTTAAGGCCACAATCACACATAATACAATACTGGTGGGGGGGGGGGGGGGGGGGCTCTTTCAAAAAAGGATCCTTAAATTTCTTCTGGTGGGGCCACAGTTAAACGTTGCATGCTGGATATGATACATTCTCTTTCACACATGTGATATGACAGGTTGGGGTTCCCACTGTCAGGTCAGCGTTTCTATATGACCCTGCTCCATTAAGGAGTATAGCAAATAACAAGCATAAAGGGAGTGATGCTCTGTGTGGCCCTTGGGATCTGCAGGCAGCCACATAATGTGCCTTCTGAATCGCAATGATCCCCCCCCCCCATCTTTAACTCCTCATTGTCCAAGTGAAGACAGCTCTTGCATCGGTGTGCGTGGGAGATCCTGAGTGACTGCGACATGACGAGACCGCCCCCTCGAGTGCGGAGATTGTCCAGTGAGCTCCATATGGGAGCAAAGCTGCCAACGAGATGCCTTCCCAAGTTGGGGGCATTTATTCAAACCATTAAAAGAAACAATAAAATCAAAAGGTCTCCGTGTTTGTTTCTTAGATCCATTTAGAATTATATTATGCAATAAAATTTAAAGGGATTTTATGAGCATTTACTACTATTAACCAATCCTAAGCATGGGCTACAATATCAGATCGGTATGGCGCCATCAGTTGATTGAAGGGCATTCAAGCTGTTTTTCTGATAGGGAATCTAAACTTCCTGTAGTCACCACTAGGGGGAGCAAAAGCGATTACTCCATACAGTGAACATAATACAGTGTGCCCCCCCTAGTGGTGACATCAAGCATTCAGAATCTGATCCTTTATCTCTATACCCATGTGAAGATGTAACCTGTACAGGATATATTGGGCTCGGTTAACATGTGTGGAAACTACCGTATGACTGCTCTTTTTCTTTTCTTTGTTTTAAGCAATAGGTCACAATCCTTTTCAATGTGGCATGCTGGTCCTTAAGACAGATTTTGCACTCCAGTAGGGTTCGCAGTACGAAGTCACAAATAATGAATTAAACATTAAGGATTGACTGGCACATATAAAGGTGCAAGCAAGAAAATACATTGTAATTAAGGAAAGAAATCCACTGCAACACTGAATGAATGAGGATAAACAGAATGGCTATCAAATGAATAGCAGGGCTATGTGTACAGCTAAAACAATGTGTATATGGCAAAGGACATAGCAGTAACTGCTTCAGACTATAAAGAAAATTGAGTAATTTAGCTTACGCACTGGTCACTGCAAAGAGCCTGATAGGAGAATGTCTTTTCCTGCTTGCACCCTTACATGGAGGGTGTGCCAGTCAATCCTTAATGTTTAGTTTTACTGTTTTTTAACTGTGCACCCTTCTCCCACCCTGTAGCCATGCCTATTCCTCTATCTTACTGTAGCTAAGGTCCAAAGACAAACCATTCCAGCAGGTTTTAATTGCATTCAGAGGCATATAACCCACACAAGCAATTGTATACTGCAAGTAGTGACAGAGTTAGGACCGGGTAAGGCTGGCTTCATACCACGTTTCTTGCCATCCTGTTCTGCTCATTTTTAAAGCACAGAACAGGATAGTTTTTTGCCTCCCATGTATCCATAAGGTGCTGGATTGGTCATAAATGGCCATCACGGTTTTGTGAATACAGTCCCAGATTCGTTTCTGTCCTTTTTTTTTTTTCCCCGACCCCAAATCTGAGACTGCTCCGATTTTGGGCTCCAAATAAATAAAAAAATAAATAAATCGGACCAAACCAGACAAACAAGTCCGGGGCGATCCAGCGCCTATAACATGGGAGGCTATGGGCGTCGGATCCGTGAAAAAATTGGATCGTTTCCTGGATCCGATTTTTTGCACGGAGCATGCTCAGAAATCCTGCTGTTTTAACTTCAGCACCATGGAGAGCACTATTTCATGCACAGGCTGTGAATTCAGCACCAAGGACAGCAGCAGAACACGAATCCTGCAAAAAACAGGATCCTAGACCATATTTGGCCACATTTTTCTATGCATCCTGTCTTGTCCGTGGGGGTCCTGCAAAAAAAAGACAAAAAACAAAACAGGATCCTGTGGACAGGAACAAATCCGTGGTGTGAAGCCAGCCTTAGATGACCTTGGCGCGGTTATCGGGCTCTTTGCAGTGACCAGTGCGTAAGCTAAGTTTCTGAATTTTCTGTATAATCTGAAGCAGTTACTGCTATGTCCTTTGCCATATACACATTGTTTTAGCTGTACACATAGCCCTGCTATTCATTGGATGGTCATTATGCTTATTCAGGGTTTAGTGGTGCAGCGGATTTCTTTCCTTAAAGGGATCCTGTCACCTCCAAAAGCCTCCTAAGCTAGCAAAACATGTCCCTGCAGCATCCCATCACTAAGCTCACACTTCTTTTGTCTCCTAAAAGCATCCTGTAAAAGTGCATAAAAACGTTTTAATACTTACTCATTAGTGATTATAATTAGCAGGGGCCATATTCTTTAGTCATCAGGGCTGGCTGTTTTGCAGCTCCAGGATCCACCCTCTCTCTGTCTGTGTGCTCTGCTTGTGCAGACTTTACCCTCCCCCCTTCTCTATCACTCACAGAATGCAAATCATTAGTCCTGCCTTCAGCTCCACATCACAGCAGCACAGACAGAGAGAGGGTGGATCATTCAGGCTGCAAAACAACATGCCCTGGTGACTAAAGAATATGGCCTCTGCTAATTATAATCACTAATGAGGGAGTATTAAAACGTTTTTCTCCACTTTCACAGGATGCTTTTAGGAGACAAAAGGAGTGAGAGATTAGTGATGGGATGCTGCAGGGACATGTTTTGCTAGCTTAGGTGGCATTTTGGAGGTGACAGGATCCCTTTAATTACAAACAATGAGTTAGGCTACATCTGGAAAGGGAAATATGTATACATTGGAACAGACAGAACGAAGTATATATTTAAATAAAAAAAAAAAAACTGTGGAGACACAAATATTTTTTCACATAAATTAATAAAAGGGTTAAGAAATGATGAACTGTGTCCACTGGCTCTTTCCTCATCTCTGAGGAAGGGTCCAAGATTGACCTAATCTGCAAGACCAAAATTCTCCATTCTAATGAATGCCATTACCAATGTGAAAACAGATTGATATCATCCACCTCATATCCACGTACTGAAACAGCTGTGTGACCAAGGCTGAAACGTAATTGTCACAACAATTATAACTAACGTTTACCTACAGGCTCCGAAAACGGTCAAATCAGATTGGGAAGCTTAAAAAGTAAATGCATATATTTTTAACACATGATTAAAGGGATCTGTCAAGTAATGAAAAGAAGACAAAAAATTAACATACACATATGAGGTTAGACTGCAGGTTCTAGGATTCTGAAGCTCCCAAGGTGTCTGCATTCCCAGTTTCCTCGGGCTTTCAGTCATAGAGGTGGCGCCAACATTGCTTCAGTCACCACTCAGTGAGGTGCAGTACTGAGTTCCACTGCCTGGAGGATTACAGTCACTTTCCTCCCGGCAGTGGGGCTCACTGTGCTGGTGCTGCATACAGCATGATACCAATCTGCAAGTTAATAGCAGGTCTTCTTTAAAAACAATGAATGGACATAGAAAGTCAGATACATGGTTGGTAAATGCAAGACAAAAACACAGCATAGTATGAGCAATTGAGATTTACGCTGAACAAAAGGATCAAAGAGCCCAGGGTAATCAATACATAGAAGCAAACAGTAAAAAATAAAAAGCAGGGGTCTCATAATATAAAGTAAACACACATTAATGCCTAACCTCTATAAACAAGAAACAAATCGGGCATTGCATCCAGCACCCTGATGAAGGGTGGTGTGAAACGTGCGTTGGGTGTTTAAAAGAAAACAAATGGGCTCTTTGGAGATAGACACTCATAGAAAAGAATCAATGCTCAGGTAGCAATTGCTCATAGTATCCTATGCTTTGCCTCATTGCTCACCTGACTATTCTTTTGTGTATCTGACTTTGTATGTCCTTTGTCTTTAATCATGTATTTATATATAGGACTGACATGGCCGGACGAGTACAAGGACTCCTTCTTACCCACCTGTTACAGTATCTGACTATGAACAGTCTCATTATGTCCAAAATCTATTTAAAAGGGAATGTGTCAGCAGGTCTTTGCTATGTAATCTGAAGACGGCATGCTGTAAGGGTTAACACTCAGATTTAGGCCATGGGTCTCATCACACTGTGTGAAGTCGTTTACCTGCAATGTTTGTATTAGCTTCAGGAGATTATCATTGCCACACTAGGTCAGATAGTCTGACACGCCCTCTGCTGTCATTAGCAGATCTATAGACATTGTATATACAGAGCCTGGTGTGGGCAAGTTAACAATTCTCAGCTCTGCTGCACGGCTAAACTAAAAACTCTGTGTTAGAATATCGGCCCCCAGTAAACTAAGTGATACATCATTGGATTCAGGGTCTCCTTCCCTACATTATAAATGTAGTAGCAAAAACCTGCTGACAGATTCATTTTAACCCCATTCCCAATTGGGTGAGTTTTCATTTTTGCTATTTTTTTTTTTTTCTTCATTTCTTCCAAGATCTAAAAATTGTTTGGGAGGTAAAATTGCCCTGAAAATCTAATATATAAAGCTGAATGTATGTATGTGTGTATGTATGTATGGGATTGGCATCTACACCGTAGCAACTATAGCCACAAAATTTTGCACAGTCCTACGTCTGGACCTCGAGAGCGTCATAGGCTATGTTGTGAGGCGAAATTTGAACCCTGCGCGTTCCAGTTCACCAAACAATTTTGCCCCTATCTACATAATGGGGAAAAAGTGACAGTTACCAGTTGACAGTTGTGAATGAGAGGGGCTTAGGCCCCTTTCACATCAGCGTTTTTTGAAATCGCGGCAGATGCGGTGAAAAAACCGCACCTGCCGCGATTACCGCATACCGGCTGCACTTGCGGCAAGCCCCATACAATGTATAGGCGGGCTTGCGGCAGGTGCGGCAAGTGCGGTTTTGGCACTTGCGGCCGCGAAAAAAAAACGCGGTCAGCCGCGTTTTTTTCGCGGCCGCACCTGCCGCAAGTGCCAAAACCGCACTTGCCGCAAGCCCGCCTATACATTGTATGGGGCTTGCCGCAAGTGCCGCTGGTATGCGGTAATCGCGGCAGGTGCGGTTCTTTCACCGCATCTGCCGCGATTTCAAAAAACGCTGATGTGAAAGTACCCTTAATGATAGTCTTTGGCATATAGTCACTAAGGTGGGGCCCTGACATGAGATATTCACCACACGGGGACATGTATACACACCACACGCACACAAAGAGTAACAGCAAGTGTATAGTCGCTAAGGTGCAGCCCCAACATTGGATACTCACCACGCACCCGAACACACACACCACAAAGAGACACACAACACAGACACACACGCACACGCCATAGCGACACATGCACTCACCCCACAGGGACACACACACCACAACGACACACACGCACCACACAGACCCCCCCACATGGACACACACACATACACACCCTATAGGGACACAGACACCACAAAGAGACACACACAACAGAGACACACACCACACAGACCCCCCCCCCCCCACAGGGACACACACCCCCTATAGGGACACATGCACTCACCCCACAGGGACACACACACCACACAGACAGACACAGATGTGCACAAATCACCTCACACAACTCGCCTCATACGTGTGCCATCTTTATTTTCCAAACATAAACATCTGATTAAAAACAGCCAATGTGCAACACATGTGCCATATAGGGAATTAAGGCAGATGTCAGTCACATGAGCTGTCTATTATGTGTATGTGTGAGGTAACATATACTGCCCGGCCAGGGGGAGGGTTTACTGTTGGCTGGAGATTTATTAGGCTGCCTATAGCAACCAATCACAGCTCAGCTTCTATTTTCCTACAGGTCATTAATGACATATTAAAATTCTATTTTGTTATAGCTAACAGCAGTTATTTATTAACCCGGGCGTAGCCGGGTACTACAGCTACTTTCTTATAAAATTCAGGGATGACCTTGTTTCTTCGAGCAGATTCCCCATATATTACAACGATCCAGATCTCAGCAGTTGATTGGTCGGATGCTGTACAGCTCTGCTCAATATTTCTGATTGTACGGATTTGCTATTGGGGGTCATAGACCATCAATCTCAGAACATAAGACACCTAAAGCAGGTCAGCTCCCCCAAACTCAGCCTCCCAGGCCAGAAAGTTCAGCTTTCTAGGATAAACAGCTCCTCATAGCTCAGCCTCACGGGCCACCCGGCTCCCGCAAGCTCAGTCTCCCGGGCCACCCGGCTCCCCCAAGCTCTGCCTCCCGGGCCACCCGGCTCCCCCAAGCTCTGCCTCCCGGGCCACCCGGCTCCCCCAAGCTCTGCCTCCCGGGCCACCCGGCACCCCCAAGCTCTGCCTCCCGGGCCACCCGGCTCCCCCAAGCTCTGCCTCCCGGGCCACTCGGCTCCCCCAAGCTCTGCCTCCCGGGCCACTCGGCTCCCCCAAGCTCTGCCTCCCGGGCCACTCGGCTCCCCCAAGCTCTGCCTCCCGGGCCACCCAGCACCTGTAAGGTCAGGATCCATGTGCACTGTTGTGTGGCAGCAATACTAAATATGACCTACAAAGGAGGAGTGGTGCTATTTTCTAAGTCTAAATTCTGCTAATGACAAGCCAAAGAGCTATAAGAACCTGCTGTGGGTAAGAGATTCCTTTATTTGGATGAACAAATGATGGTCAGAGTCATTAATACACCCCCCACAGCTTGGAGACACCAAAACATGGTGCCTCCTGGGGTCAATCATAGTAACCTTACATGAGTATCAGCAGTAAAACTGCTCGAGTGTATCCGGAAAGCAGCCATTATAATTGCTGGGATGCTGAAACCGCCCGAACCCCGGGCAGCATACAGCCACATAGGACTCTCATGGCTGCCTCCACTGTGCACAGAACGTGCGATCCCATACACCGCTCCTCACAGCAACCTACAAAAATATAAAGCTTTATTATCTCCGTCATAAATTACAACATGAAGGCTCTCCCAGTCTTGTGTCATCAGAGCGGATGCCCTTATGTGCAGTCACAGAGGTTGTCACTGTCACCCCTGGAGCCGTGCTATTGGCAGGAGGCATCCGGTGGGTCTCCATCACGTGGTCTTGGTCTCATCTCCAGAATTCCTTGTGTTGCTTTGGATCTGTAATTCCTGTTCCAGTCTCTCCTTGGCTCGAACTACCTGGAAAAGTGGAATTACGAGTAAAAATCAGGATCGGGTGACTGCGCAGGAATCTGCCCCGTGGTGGGGAGATAGGGGACGTTGACCAGCCACATGGTGGGGGGGTGACCGGCCGCGTGGTGGTGGGGGGAGGTTACCGGCCACGTGGTGGGGGGGGGGGGGGTGAAGGTTACCGGCCACGTGGTGGGGGGGTGAAGGTTACCGGCCATGTGGTGGGGGGGGGGGGTGAAGGTTACCGGCCATGTGGTGGGGGGGGGTGAAGGTTACTGGCCATGTGGTGGTGGGGGGTGACTGGCAGCGTGCACATAATTCATACTCGCAAATTTCATACGTGAACTATCAGACTGACATGATATCTGAGCGTGATCACTGGCATAACTGATCAAGCGCTCTCCTGTCTGCAAAACATAGGAGACCCCACAGATTGGGGTGCGATCCCAAAATGATACTGGTATGAACTGCCCCTAACTGCACCCGACAGTCAGACACTGTGTCCTAAAAATGGAAAAGAGCAGGTGAAGGACAAGCACTGAAGGTCTCTGCGCAGCCCCTCAAAGTAAAAGCTATCACTGCACATCCGGCATTGCTGATCACTCAACTGTATATAAACCACTTGAAGATACAGATTTTTGCTTTTTCATTTATTTCCTTTACATACAAGAGCTGGAACTTTTTTTTTTTTGCAGCATCACCATTATCGGGGCTCATCTTTGCAGCATCACCATTATCGGGGCTCATCTTTGCAGCATCACCATTATCGGGGCTCATCTTTGCAGCATCACCATTATTGGGGCTCATCTTAGCAATTTCTAGTTTTCAGTTGCAACTAAAATTTTTCAAAATAATGTAGGAAAACAACCAAAGAAACCAAGAAACCTACAGCAGAATTGTGGTTTTGTTTTCCCTTAAGCCACCACTCCGGCTGCATTCTTTCTTTTCAGTGCTATACTGGTGTTTTAAATACAAGTCCCCCAGTCTTATATTCTCAGTCCGGAGGCTTCACCTTTTACTGTGCCACTCTGGTCCTGCGGCGCCATCTTGTGACTATAGCCCCTTACTGTCTGGAAGTCAGATGTTACATTACAAGAGCTCAATGTAACTATGAGAGCGAAAAATAGGCTCTCATAGACTTGAGTTGTGACCTCCAGCGCCAGCCATGAAACACTGGAGCTGCCGGGCAGGTCACAAATCCCCGCAGACTGACTAGAGCGCTGCTAGAAAAAGGTGAAGCCGCTGGAAGGAGAGAATCAGACAGGGGTCGGGGGACTTCTAACCTCTTTTAAATGAATGACAGCGGCATCTAAGAGGATACAAAGCTGTGACTGCAGGGAGCTTTGACAGCAGCTGGTCCTGATGGGTGCTGACTCCTCACATGTACAGCAAATGTAGTCAGGGGGTTAAATGAAAGATGGGAATCATCTCCCACCTCTGCCCCAGATTAAACAGATCATTTAATAGTCATGATATATATATATATATATATATATATATATATATATATATATATATATATATATATATTATATATATATATATATATATATATATATATGAAATATATAGCAATAGTCTTTTTGCATAGAACAAAGCCACTTTCGTGGCTCCCTAGGCTCCAGGGTCTGGGTGTGATTGCAGCCCCGCACCTATAGTCGTTACGCCCCTGTATATTTTTATACACCCCCCCCCATAAATACATATATGTGATCTCATTAATACATCCCTGTACACAGTGAGTCATGGCTACTTCTATCCGATACATTGCTGTATTAATCAATATCTCTTAACATGGTGGCCAATTCCTTATTAAACAATGGGGGTCCGACTGCGGGGGCTCCCAGAGTTACTGAGAATGTGGGTCTGGATTTAGGGAAATAGGCTCCGTAGAGGTCACATGCTTGCCCTCCGCTCCATTCATTGTCTATGAGACTGCAGGAAATAGCAGTGTGCTATACTCCGCTCTCTTTGGCAGGTTTCATAGACAATGAATGGACGCGCCCCCCTCAGTAACACTGGGAGACACCGCAGTCAGACCCCCAGTGATCAGCAAGTTATTCACTATCCTGTTGATATAGAATAAATTACGATTTGAGGAAATCACCCTTTAATAAGAGTTTTCCCGCAACCAAGACTGGTAATAAATATATGATTAATAGGGATCTCCACTGCTGGGTCTCCCCCTGATCCTGAGATTGGAGGTCACATGTGAATGCAGCTGTAGTGCACGCAGGTGTGACCTCAACTTCATTCACTGCCCTGGGAAAGGATGGTCATAAACCACTCTCAATACCATAAACGTAAATGGAGTGATGGCCACACGTGTGTATACAGGGGGCCGCCACTCCTGTGTACAGGTGACAGTCATAGCTGTTCTGCACTCACTTTTGACTGTAAGTAGAAGGATCCTCCCGCCGCCTTGTCATTCACTTTAAAAAGATGGTCGTATTTCTAAAAGAAAGAGACAAGATCAGATCCTCGTGTTTCAAGATCATTTTGTTATTCGGGAATTGCTATTTGTGCAGTTTTCCCTAATACATTTATCTGTTTAATCAGCCCTGTGGTCAGTGGACTCCGGCCTTTCTTACCGCCTGGATCTCTTCAGGTTCCAGTTTGGAGACGTTCAGGATCTGTTGCGCCTCCTGCAGGCTGATCCCCGACAGACTGCTGGCTGCGGCGGACTCCTGCCCTGCGCGCCCCCCTCTGGCTTCAGCAGCTGCTCTGCTTGCTGGAAGAAGACATTTGTGGGGGTGAGGAGGAACTATGCTGGGACCTGTATACAGAACACAGCTCAGTCCCCTCCTGTACGTCGAGCACTTACCTGCAAACTCCTGCCGCAGCGCCCGTGTGAACGCCCGGCCCACCACCTGCGCCCCCATCACCAGGATCTGTGCCAGGTACTTCGCCTGTAGAGACATCGGATAAGGATGAGGGCAGGGTCATCATTTTACAGCTTTTATACTGTATGAATTCCATCAGGATCTGACATTTTTTTCTGTTGAGCTTTTTATCATTCACATTTTATAGTTAAACCTTTTGATCTTTTTATTTAATTTCTGTGTGAGATTTTGGCAAAAACAAACAACAAACAGCGATTGTCATATTGATTTCTTTTTGTCCTGTATGATATAAAGATTTGATCAATTACACAAGAGACAATTCCATATAGGTTCCATTTTTATACAATTTAGGATTCCAGGAAAAAGAGGGATAGAAAACATAATATAAATTTAAAAAAAATTATTTTATCTATCCCTGGGGAGGAGACTGATCAGAAAGGTAAATATAAATATTATATACTAGATGGCGGCCCGATTCTAAAGAATTGGGTAGTCTAGAATCTATATATAGTTTATTTACTAATAGTTAGGGGAGTGCGGTGAAATTAATTGTGTGTATACAGGTGGCTCAGTGGGTAGCAGCAAGTGCGGTGGCGCAGTGGTTAGCAGCGAGTGCGGTGGCGCAGTGGTTAGCAGCGAGTGCGGTGGCGCAGTGGTTAGCAGCGAGTGCGGTGAGATTGGTCAGCGCAGCGCCGTGGGCAGAGTGGTCAGCACACACACACACACACACACTCCGCTATACTTACCACCGACCCTGCGTCTTCCCCGCCGCCTGGATCCGGGGCAGAGGACGGAGGGGGCAGAGGACGGAGGGGGCAGAGGACGGAGGGGGCAGAGGACGGAGGGGGCAGAGGACGGAGGGGGCAGAGGACGGAGGGGGCAGAGGACGGAGGGGGCAGAGGACGGAGGGGGCAGAGGACGGAGGGGGCAGAGGACGGAGGGGGCAGAGGCCTGAGGAGAGTGCTGCTCTCCCCTTTGCAGGCCCCGATGCTCCCCTCTCACCCTCCTCTCGTGCAGACGGCAGGGGTTACAAATTCTCACCTCTCCGGGCTCCAGCGGCGTGATGCAGCTGTATTCTCCTCCGCCGCCATGTCGCCGCCCCTGGAGCTCTGGATCCAATATGGCGTCCGGGAAATCTCACGAGACTTCCCGGACGCCATATTGGATCCAGAGCTCCAGGGGCGGCGACATGTCGGCGGCGGAGAAGACGGAGGCGAGGTGGTAAGTATAGCCGACTGTGAGTGTGTGTGTGTGGTATGTGTGTGTGTGTTAGGGGCGGCCGTAAGCGTAGTGGGCTCTATGAGTCCCGGCCGCCATCTTGGGTCACCCTGAGCGGGTGTACCTCTGGGCACAATGACTGGATGCTGGGACAAAGTGACGGATGTGACGTCACAAATCCCTCCAGTATTTATATATAAGATATTAGGGTACTTTCACACCAGCGTTTTTTTTTTAAATCGCGGCAGATGCGGTGAAAAAAAACGCATCTGCCGCGATTACCACATACCGGCTGCACTTGCGGCAAGCCCCATACAATGTATATGCGGGCTTGCAGCAGATGCGGCAAGTGCGACCGCGAAAAAAAAAACCCGCTAGTGTGAAAGTACCCTAATATATATTATAAAATATTTATATTTACCTTTCTGATCAGTCTCCTCCCTGGGGATTCCTTATACAATGTAATGTATAGGTACCGTTACATGGCACGATATCGCCCGCAACATTGCTGAGAAATCCCAGGTTCAGCGATGTTGCGGCGACATCACAAGTGCACTGATGTGAAAGGGGCCCAAGACTACTGCAGGAGTTTATCACAGACCCCCCTCCACAGTTACCATGGCAATGTCCTCAGCATCCCATAATCACGTTGCAGGAAGGATAATAAGTGTTGACAGGACGATTTCCCCATGTCCAACCTCCTAAATGCAGCGATCACATTTGACTCCATGATCTATTGCTGAAAGGGAAGCGGTTATATCCCTTTATGCTATTAAAGGGGTTCTCCGGCTCCTGATGCCCCCCCACCACGTTTGCTGCGCATACATCCCCGTCACACGACGCTGAGCACACATGTCCTCCCATTACACAACACAGCGCACACATCCCTCCCATGACGTGGCACATACATCCCAGTCACATGACACGGCGCATGTCTACCCCCTCCACACAACGCGGCACACACTTCTTCCCATTACATGACGTGGAGCACACGTCTCCCCTCACATGTCCTCCCATTACATGACGCAGCACACACATCCCCCCCACACACACGTCCTCCCATTTCATGACGTGGCGCACACGTCCTCCCATTACATGATGCGGCGCATGTCTACCCCCTCACACAATGCGGCACACACTTCTTCCCATTACATGACGTGGAGCACACGTCTCCCCTCACATGTCCTCCCATTACATGACGCAGCACACACATCCCCCCCTCACACACGTCCTCCCATTTCATGACGTGGCACACCCGTCCTCCCATTACATGATGCGGCACATGTGTTCCCCCTCACGTGGGTATGGCGCACACGTCCACCCCACCCTTCACACGATGCGGCGCACACGTCCACCCCACCCTTCACACGATGCGGCGCACACGTCCACCCCACCCTTCACACGATGCGGCGCACACGTCCACCCCACCCTTCACACGATGCGCGCACACGTCACCCCACCTTCACACGATGCGGCGAACGTCCCCCACCCTTCACACGATGCGGCGCACACGTCCACCCCACCCTTCACACGATGCGGCGCACACGTCCACCCCACCCTTCACACGATGCGGCGCACACGCCACCCACCTTCACACGATGCGGCGCACACGTCCACCCCACCCTTCACACGATGCGGCGCACACGTCCACCCCACCCTTCACACGATGCGGCGCACACGTCCACCCCACCCTTCACACGATGCGGCGCACACGTCCACCCCACCCTTCACACGATGCGGCGCACACGTCCACCCCACCCTTCACACGATGCGGCGCACACGTCCACCCCACCCTTCACACGATGCGGCGCACACGTCCACCCCACCCTTCACACGATGCGGCGCACACGTCCACCCCACCCTTCACACGATGCGGCGCACACGTCCACCCCACCCTTCACACGATGCGGCGCACACGTCCACCCCACCCTTCACACGATGCGGCGCACACGTCCACCCCACCCTTCACACGATGCGGCGCACACGTCCACCCCACCCTTCACACGATGCGGCGCACACGTCCACCCCACCCTTCACACGATGCGGCGCACACGTCCACCCCACCCTTCACACGATGCGGCGCACACGTCCACCCCACCCTTCACACGATGCGGCGCACACGTCCACCCCACCCTTCACACGATGCGGCGCACACGTCCACCCCACCCTTCACACGATGCGGCGCACACGTCCACCCCCCCCCTTCACACGATGCGGCGCACACGTCCCCCCCCCCTTCACACGATGCGGCGCACACGTCCTCCCATTACATGACACAGTGCACAAGTCCCCCCTCACATGATGCGGCGCACATGTACCCCCCCTCCCTTAAACGACGCGGCACAGACATCCTCCCATTACGTGACACAGTGCACGAGTCCCCCCTCACACGTTGCAGCGCCCCCTCTGGTACAGTCGCGTCCCAGCACTCATCCAATAAGACCAGACTAGAACATTGGGGGTTTCCTCTGGTCACCTGACCGCTGCAGCCAATCACAAGTCACCGCCTCCTCGGACGTGGACACACGTTATCGTTTATGTCAGGGGTGGGGAACTCCAGTCCTCGAGGGTCGCAAACAGTTCAGGTTTTCAGGATTTCCTTAGTATTGCACAGGGATTGGAATCATCACCAGTGCAAGTGATTGTTATCACCTGTGTAATACTAAGGAAATCCTGAAAACCTGCACTGTTTGCGGCCCTCGAGGACTGGAGTTCCCCACCCCTGGTTTATGTGATTGATAAATCCTCAGATTGGGATTATTGGTGACTGTGGCATCAGGCGGTGAAGCCTGGACCTGGTCATGTGACCAGGGGAGATGTCGTCACCATAGTAACCCCATGGCGACTGTGTTCGGTTACATGGACGCGAAGGTTCTAATATTTAGGGTAAAAGATACAATTATATCAAGAGAAAACCCAGAAGAAGCCGGACAGCACAGGACAGCGCGACCCGGTCACCTTCACGACACTGCCGTCAACCGAGAATGAGCGCGGCAGGGCATGCTGGGACATGTAGTGCAGCCCTGGTGGTGACGCTGTCCTCGGCCGCCCGCTCTCTCACCATTGTCTCTCCGCTGCCCTCAAGGTTACACGTGCGGCCGCCGTGTTCACTCTCCACACGGTGCAAAGGCTGATGACGTCATGGTCAGGTGACCGGGCTGAGACACCACGTGACGGCGCCATTTTGGACCGTTCGCAGAGTTCCAGCAGCGGGCGAATTGAATTATGGGGAATCTATAAAATACGTCACCAAAACGAGGCGGGGCGAGGGCTGCTGATATAGACAGCGCGGCATGACGTGTTACACGGGGCAACCAATCAGGGATCAACTTTTAATTCACTTAATTGAAAGCAGAGATTTAATTGGGTGCTTTTTATACCGTGCTAATTGTAGCCAATCAAAACTCAGCTTTCATACTATAACCCCTTCACCCCCTGGCGATTTTCTGTATTTCCCTCCCCTTCTTCCAGGAGCCATAACTTCTTTATTCTTCCATCAGTATAGACATATGACGCTTGTTTTTTGCAGGATGAGTTGTACTTTCAGATGAAATCATTTATTTTACCATATAGTGTACAGGAAAATGGGAGAGACTCCAAGTGCGGTGAAATTACCAAAAATGTGCATGTTTTGTTTTTTTTTTATTCCCCATGTTCACTATATGGTAACACTGATGTGACGGTGTGATGCCTCAGGTCGGTACGAGTTCATAAATACCAAACATGTATACCTTTACTGGTATCTAAGGCTGCCTTCACACTACAGATTTTTAAAATCGGACAGCATCTGATCCGAATTTGGCCCCATGCATTTCTATGGGCATCGGACCGAATCGGATGTGCACTAAATGCCATCCGATTTGGTCCGATCCGATTCTGTCAGATTTTTTTATCGGTGCAAAAATCGGAGCCTGCTCCGATTTTTGCACCGAAAATAAAATCTGACAGAATCGGATCGGATCAAATCGGATGGCATTTAGTGCACATCCGATCTGACCCGATCCCTATAACATGGGGCCCTATGGAGAAGGGTCCGAGGAAACATCTGATGTCTCCTCGGACCCGATTTTACTGTACTGAGCATGCTCAGTACAGTAAAAATGCTCCAAACTGGGAGCGCAAGGGTTAAAAAAAAAAAAAGTTTATGCTGACCTTCCCCCGAGCCCCCGCCGTCTTCCTGCAGGCTCCCGATGTCTGCAGAGGTCTTCTTCATGTGTACAGGACTGGCGGTGATGTCACAGTCATGTGACCGCGGGTTACCATGGTGGAACCCGCGGTCACGTGACTGTGACATCACCGCAGGTCCTGTACACATGAAGAAGACCTCTGCAGACATCGGGAGCCTGCGGGAGCCTGCGGGAGCCTGCAGGAAGACGGTGGGAGACAGCGGGGGCTCGGGGGGAGGTGAGCATAAACTTTTTTTTTTTTCTTTTTTTCAGCCCGGAGGCAACGATTTTATGCCGGAATCGGATGCTTATTTGGCACCCGATTCCAGGCATCAGAAGGGAGCCGATGCTGTCTGATTTATATCGGACAGCATCGGCTCCCTAAAAATCGTTATGTGAAAGTAGCCTAAGTGGTGAAAAAAATCAGAAGTTTTTAAAGAAAAAGACTCACACTTTTTGCGCCATGTTCTGCGCCCCGTAACGTCCTCATTTTTCGGGATCTGGGGTTGTGTGATGCCTTATTTTCTGCGTCTTGAGCTGACCTTTCTAATGATACCATTTTTGGGTGGATGCGCGGTTTTGATCGCCCAGTATTCCATTTAATTGCAAAAAAAACCCCATAATTTTGAAGTTTGGACTTTTTTTCCCGTTACGCAGTTTACAGATCTGATTAAGTTATTTTTATATTTTCATACATCGGGCGTTTCTGAATGCAGCGATACCAAATATGTGGGGTTTTAATTTGTTTGTTAATAATCTTATTGTCAATGGGGCAAAAGGGGGGTGATTTGAACTTTTATGTTTTTTTTCCCTTTATCTTAGGCCAGTTTCACACATCCCTGCCTCTGGCACTTACGCGGTCCATGCCGACACATGCCGGAGGCACGAACATATGGGGACACATGATCCTCTATGGCCCCTTCAGATGTCTGTTATTCAGCATGGACTGTGTCGCCGTGTGGAGCAGGTACTTGTCCAAGTCAATGGTCAATTCAGGTGAATGGGTCCGTGCAAAAACGTCCCGCACACAGATGTCATTCATCCATGTGCACGAACCACAACCAAGATTTGTAAGTAAAAAACAAAGAATTTCCTCCTCACCTGCCTCCAGCGCTGTCTGCTCCGCTCACTTCCGGGCCCTCTCATTACACTCATCTAATAATCACTGCGCTGAGAGATGCAGCGGCCCCGGAAGAGAGAGGAACAACAGCGCTCGAGGGAAGTATGAAATGACAGGCTGTCCCTGTGCTATCCATAGATCGCACACGCATGTCACATGATGCATTACACCAAGGAAGCACCGCCACCAAAAACACACATCCATGTTTTGCACGGATGTGTGAAACAGACCTTACACTGCCCCCTTAGGGCATCTCAGCACTGCACACTGCGATCACCTGTGTGCAATGCAAGAAAATCTCGCATTGCACTCTAACAAATGTTAATAAATGAGTGAGAGCAGATGACCATTTCTGTTCAGCTTTTTTCTCATCCAGATTCCGGATGAGAAAAAAGTAGCAACCTGCTGCGAGTCTCCTGCGAGACTTGCCAGTGATAGTCAATGGGTGTGAAAAAATATTGCAAAGCATACTGACAGCATTTTTAGCATGATCTTTCCCATGCTGGAGAAAGTTAGAATAGACTATACAGATAGATGCTTTGATAGCTAGATCATCATACCAGTCTCCCACTGCTGCTTCTAGGGCCGCCCATTAAAGAGGACCTGTCACCCCCCTGCTGCATGGCAATCTAAATGCAGCATGGTTGCTGCATTCAGGGAAGGGGTCCCCCATGGGTCTGTGTGCTGTGTACCCCGAGATATAGCCTTACTAAAACTCACTGTTAGAAGCCATGAGGGCAGTCCCTGGTGCAGGAGCCAGCTTGATTGACAGGGGCCATTCCCTCCCCTCTGCCTCTCTGTGCCACCTCCTGCTGTGCTGTTTATGCTTTGTTCAGACAGCAGGGCAGGAATCTGGCGCTGACGTCCGGACAAATGATGTGCATGCTGTGTGCAGCAGGATGAGTGACAGAGAGGAGGAGAGCAGAGCTAGCACAGCAGAAGCAGCACAGAGAGGCAGAGGGGGAGGGAATGGCCCCCATCAATCAAGCTAATTCCAGCCCTCATGGCTTCTAACAGTGAGTTTTACTAAGGCTATATCTCGGGGCACACAGCACACAGACACATGGCGGACCCCTTCCCTGATGCTGCATTTAGATTGCATGTAGCAGGGTGGGTGACAGGTCCTCTTTAAGCTTCATGCACCTGCACTGACCGGCAATAGCCAATCACAGATGCTCACTCTCTGTGAGAACGTCTGTGATTGGCTGTTGCAATCAGACTGCATTTCCACAATCTGGACAGTCATTGTCTTTGGTTACCATAGACATTAGTGTATGGCAACCAACCTTCCACCATAGGGTGCAAAATAAATAAATAATAGGAAAAAACTCCTAGGGCTTTGCTGTATATTTCAGTCTCAGCTCAGATAAAGTGGACAGCTACGAGCTGCCACCCTCAGCTACCTCATTTTACCTTGGCTAGCAAAAAAAAATGCGTAGGGCTTTGCACTATTTTTAATTGCCAGCCAAGGTAAAACTAGGGGACTGATATTCGCAGCATGGTGGAATCCCATCGTTACTGGGCCCCCCAACGCTATAGAATAGCAGTCCTCAGCCGATCCAGAAATTGGCACATGCATAAGAAGTGCCAATTCCTGGCGCTTTACCCCGCTCTTCCAGTTGCCTTGGTGCCGGTGGCAAACTGGGCAATGGGTTATTGCCAGCTGGCACTATGCCCGAGATTCATAATGTCGGGCCAATGTTAGACCAGGTCATTAGGAATCTCTATTGAATAGTAAATGAGACACAACACACAAAGAAAAAACATTTTATTACAACAAAAAACACAAACACATATTTGACGCCATCTTTATTACTCCCACATGGGAGTAATATGTACACCCTTGGCTGCGTGAAGGAGGGAGGTGGCCAAGGGCGCATATACACCCTTGCTTGTGAAGGGGTTAAAAAAAAATAATAATCAGGCCAGCAATTTAACCTGTAGATTTCAGAAATGAAAGGAATGGGTAAAATCTGCAGGAAAAGGTGTACCGTATATACTCGCGTATAAGCCGACTTTTTCAGCCCAAAATTTGGGCTGAAAAGTCCCCCCTCGGCTTATACGCGAGTATATGCATATATACAGCTGCAGCCCCGGAGGTATACAGGCCCCCCCATCAAGCTCCAGGGCCCCCCCTTGAGCGGCGTCCTGTAAAGGAATATCATACTTGCCAGTCTCCTGTCGCGCCGTCCGCAGCTGCCGACACACGCGATCCCGGGCTTCATTCAGCGTCTTCCGGATTCCTTTAGTCGCGGGCAATGACGTCATTGCCCGCGACTACAGGAAGTCGGAATCCGGAAGACGCTGAATGAAGCCCGGGATCGCGTGTGTCGGCAGCTGCGGACGGCGCGACAGGAGACTGGCAAGTATGATATTCCTTTACAGGACGCCGCTCAAGGGGGGGGGCCCTGGAGCTTGATGGGGGGGCCTGTATACCTCCGGGGCTGCGGCTGTATACAGCCCTGGGGCCTACCTGCAGTGTTTTACAAAAACATATTTTTGCCTTACTTACCTAGGTGCACCTCTGATTTTTTTGGACTTTTGTTCTTATTTGCAGCACTGACATCACGTTAACACTGCTCCAACCAGTGAGCTTAGAACCTACTGAGCTCAGTTATTGGCTGCACCGATGACATCACGTTAACACCGCTCCAACCAGTAAGCAGAGCTGCTGAGCTCAGTTATTGGCTGCACCGATGACATCATATTAACACTGCTCCAACCAGTGAGCAGAGCTGCTGAGCTCAGTTATTGGCTGCACCGATGACATCATATTAACACTGCTCCAACCAGTGAGCAGAGCTGCTGAGCTCAGTTATTGGCTGCACCGATGACATCATATTAACACTGCTCCAACCAGTGAGCAGAGCTGTTGAGCTCAGTTATTGGCTGCACCAATGACATCATATTAACACGGCTCCAACCAGTGAGCAGAGCTGCTGAGCTCAGTTATTGGCTGCACCGATGACATCACATTAACACCGCTCCAACCAGTGAGCAGAGCTGCTGAGCTCAGTTATTGGCTGCACCGATGACATCACGTTAACACCGCACCAACTAGTGAGCAGAGCTGCTGAGCTCAGTTATTGGCTGCACCGATGACATCACATTAACACCGCTCCAACCAGTGAGCAGAGCTGCTGAGCTCAGGTATTGGCTGCACCGATGACATCATATTAACACTGCTCCAACCAGTGAGCAGAGCTGCTGAGCTCAGGTATTGGCTGCACCGATGACATCATATTAACACTGCTCCAACCAGTGAGCTTAGAACCTACTGAGCTCAGTTATTGGCTGCACCGATGACATCACGTTAACACCGCTCCAACCAGTAAGCAGAGCTGCTGAGCTCAGTTATTGGCTGCACCGATGACATCATATTAACACTGCTCCAACCAGTGAGCAGAGCTGCTGAGCTCAGTTATTGGCTGCACCGATGACATCATATTAACACTGCTCCAACCAGTGAGCAGAGCTGCTGAGCTCAGTTATTGGCTGCACCGATGACATCATATTAACACTGCTCCAACCAGTGAGCAGAGCTGTTGAGCTCAGTTATTGGCTGCACCGATGACATCACGTTAACACCGCACCAACTAGTGAGCAGAGCTGCTGAGCTCAGTTATTGGCTGCACCGATGACATCACATTAACACCGCTCCAACCAGTGAGCAGAGCTGCTGAGCTCAGGTATTGGCTGCACCGATGACATCATATTAACACTGCTCCAACCAGTGAGCAGAGCTGTTGAGCTCCGGTATTAGCTGCATAAGTGATGTTAGCGCTGCACAAAATAACAGACATTGGGAGCAGCAGTGACAAATAGCGGTGAACCTGGGGAGGGTGAGTAAGGCTCAGGTTACTGCAGACAGAGGTTTTCAAACGCAGAAAAACCCATTATTGAGCCTTATACATGACTCAAGATATCAGTCAAGCCAGACACTACATCTGCGGATATATTCCCTATCACCTCATCTATTTGAAGCAGAGACAACAGTCTTTTGATGTTTTCACAGTTTTATTAGAAGTATAAGGCAGACCCCGCTCTGCAGGGAACATTTGGCAGTGCCACAAGTGGTCCCTGTGTTAGTAAAATATATGGCTTTTACATGGCAGGTAAACATTAGACAAGATATAACCTGGGCATGGCATTACCTGGTCCCCTGATTGACACTGGCTAAGCAAAGAAGTCACTAGAATAAACTCATGCAGTCAGGAAAAACATACCGCCATATTGTAAACATCACAATATACCGTAGATCATACACACAATATGCAGGTAGTCTAAAAATGGCACCAGAAGTCAGGATATGATAGTTCGCCCAGTGCCGGAGGGCAGGAGATACCAGTTTGCCCAGTGCCAGGTACAAGAGATGCCAGTGTGCCCAGTGCACATGCTGTAGCGCCTGCTCCAGTTTTCTGGCGGGCCAGGAATGCTGGGAGTGTGTAAACAATTGGCCTGAGTTTATTTTTCCCTGGGATCGGAATGTATCAGAAGCAGAGATTTCTCCAAGACATTTCCAGTTACATGGGCGAGAGGTGAGGGGTGAGCAGGCCACAGGGGTTACCGAAGGTCACCGCTAATCCTGAAAAAGACAAAATGCAGACGTGTAAGGAGAACAAAGAGCCCAGTGTGCACCCGCTCTCCTATGTATATGGGGAGGAACACGCCAACATGTAGACGTATTCCGCCCAGGTGTGCAGCACGTGTGCGCGGTATGGCTGGGATATATTACCCCTTGATTAATCATTCTGCATAATTATTATTTTAACATCTGCAGCAAGAGACACCGAGGGCTCGTCCGTGGGGACAGTCTGGAAGCATTTTACCCAAAAATGTGTTTAGAAAGCATTTTTCCTTCTGCAGTTGCTCCTTAGTAACAGACTGGTTTCTCTTGGTATGGAGTAACTGGTTTTAAAGCCCTCCTATTAACGCAAGAGAATTTTTGGAATGAGCTGTCCTATCTGTGTACGTGATATCCTACATGTTGTCCTATAGGTGCACAATATTTCTGGCAGTTATACAACTAAAAGAGAGGACATTATACAGCCGTACTGAGCAGTGTAGCTGTGAATCCAACACTGGGGTGAGATAAAACACTTACTAAAACTCCAAAATGACATTATACAGCAGTACTGAGCAGTGCAGCTGTGAATCCAACACTGGGGTGAAATAAAACACTTACTAGAAAGCAAAGGATATTATACAGCAGTACTGAGCAGTGCAGCTGTGAATCCAACACTGGGGTGAAATAAAACACTAACTAGAAAGCAAAGGATATTATACAGCAGTACTGAGCAGTGCAGCTGTGAATCCAACACTAGGATGAAATAAAACACTTACTAGAAAGCAAAGGATATTACCGGTACACAGCAGTACTGAGCAGTGTAACCGACAACCCCTTCTAGGCGCTTTCTCATGTGCATGTAACTTTTGAAGCCAAAACAAGAAAAGGATTAAAAAAAAAAAAAAAAATAAGCAGAATGGATCCTACATGCTCCCACTTCCATTATCATTTGCTTGTGACATTGGCTTAGAAATAGTGTTAAATACAGCGGGTGCAGAAAGTATTCAGATCCCTTTACATTTTTCATTCTTTATTTCATTGCAGCCATTTGGTAAATTCAGTAAAGTTAATTTTTTTCTCATTATTGTACACTCTGCACCCTGTCTTGACTAATATAAAACAGAAATGTAGAAACTTTTGCAAATTTATTAAAAAAGAGAAACTGAAATCTCCCATGGTCATAACGTATTCAGCCCCTTTGCTCAGTATTGAGTATTTGCACCTGTTGATCTAGTACAGCCAGGAGTCTTCTTGGGAATGATGCAGTTTTTCCCCCCTGGATTTGGGGGTCCTCGGCCATTCTTCCTTGCTGATCCTCTTCAGGTCCATCAGGTTGGATGGTGAACGTTGGTGGAGCCATTTTCAGGTCTCTCCAGAGATGCTCAGTTGGGTTTAGGTCAGGGCTCTGTCTGGGCCGGTCAGGAATGGTCACAGAGTTGTGGTGAAGCCGCTCCTTTGTTATTGTAGCTGTGGCTTAGGGTCATTGTCTTGTTGGAAGGTGAACCTTCAGCCAAGTCTGAGGTCCAGAGCTCTGGAAGAGGTTTTCATCCAGGATCTCTGTACTTGGCCGCATTCATGTTTCCTTCAATTGCAACCAGTCGTCCTGTCCCTGCAGCTGATAACACCCCCCATAGCAGGATGCTGTCTCCACCATGTCTCACTGTTGGGATTGTATTGGGCAGGTGATGAGCAGTGCCTGGTTTTCTCCACCGCTTAGAACGTTTTGGTGATAATTCTATCTTCATCTCATCAGACCAGAGAATCTTATTTCTCATAGTCTGGGAGTCAGTCATGTGTTTTTTTGCAAACTCTAAGCAGCTTTCATATGTCTTGCACTGAGGAGAGGCTTCCATCAGGCCACTTTGCCATAAAGGCCCGACTGGGGGAGGGCTGCAGTGATAGTTAACTTTGTGGAACTTTCTCCATCTCCCTACTGCACCTCTGGAGCTCAGCCACAGTGATCTTGGGGTTCTTCTTTACCTCTCTCACCAAGGCTCTTCTCCCACAATTGCTCAGTGTGGCTGGATGAGGTCTAGGAAGACTTCTGGTGGTCCCAAACTTCTTTAATTTAAGGATTATGGAGGCCACTGTGCTCTTAGGAACCTTGAGTACTGCAGAAATTCTTTTGTAACCTTGGCCAGATTCTGTGCCTTGGCACAATTCTGTTTCTGAGCTCCTTGGGCAGTTCCGTTGACATCATGATTCTCTTTGGTCTGACATGCACTGTGAGCTGTGAGGTCTTATATAGATAGGTGTTTGCCTTTCCAAATCAAGTCCTATCAGTTTAATTAAACACAGCTGGACTCCAATGAAGGAGTAGAACCATCTCAAGGAGGATCACAAGAAAATGGACAGCATGTGACTTAAATAGGAGTGTCTGAGCAAAGGGTCTGAATACTTATGACCATGTGATATTTCTGTTTTGCTTTTTTAATACATTTTCAAAAATTTCTACATTTTTTTCAGTCAAGTACAGTGTGCATTAATGAGGAAAAAATGAACTTTTTTGAATTTACCAAATGGCTGCAATGGAACAAAGAGTGCAAAATGTAAAGGGGTCTGAATACTTTCCGTACCCACTGAACTGTATTAAAGCAGAATTTCTGAAAGCATCTAAATAAGAATTGCTGTCTTGATCAGGATCTGCATAGAAAATATAATATCCTAAAGTCGTCCTTTAGATCAGTCACCTGGACACCGGTCACCGTATACATCAGCCAGAGGCAACAACCCGTGTCACATGCAAATTGCATCGTCAGAGGGAAAGAGGTCTTGAACTCTATCGCCACCTATTGAAAGCAGCAATCCTAATGGTCAAAATTGACCCTTTAATGAGTTTTGACTATATGTGACTAAGGATATAAACCAAACCAGAATCTCAATTTCCAGACACGTATTTCGGAGTGTCTCCGCTGCTCAGTGCAAGGTATGAGATTTGATTTGGCTAGGTGTGAGGCTTCTGACTGTTGTTTATGGGGTGGGGGCTCCCACTTAAAACAATACAAGCTGAGAACGATGAACGCAATCCCAGTAATAAAAGTATCTCTTACTAAGGACCGCTACACACTGTGGCGCTCACGGTCCTGACTTATCAGCAGCGGGAACTGCGTGCACTGCACACCGGACCGGAGGGCATAATAGCTCCCCAGTCCTGTGTGCTGATCCGGTCTGCGGCTGTCAGGGTCCTCCCGGACAGACCCGGACCGAAACACGCCGCAGTGTGAAGCGGCCCTTAGCAATATATATCCACGTGTAGGATCACCCCGGGCGATGGAAAGGAGAACCTACAATTTAGAAGTCTCGGGTCGGTCAAACCCACAGCATAGATTTCCTTATGAATCTTGTCCTCAGCTGAACCCAAGACAAGGAAGCGATTCCAGCAAATCAACCAAAACGTTTCTTACTCAGTAAGGTTTATCTATGTCTGGAATATAAGCAGCATAAAAGAAGAGCACAGACATGTAGATGATATTCACAGGGGTCATTACTCACCCACTCATCTTCGTCTACACCTTCAAATGCATCCTGGGGCAGAGGGTCGTCCCGATTCCCTAATTTTGCCACCATTGCATTCAGAAGCTGAGGAATGGAAAGGACAGGTAAATTAATTCATTATCACAGAGGGGTTTTATGCCACACTAACAGGTTGTATGCCTTATATGATGACAACTTAGTGACTGGTCACGGCTGAATAATACATAGCCGCAGTTGTGATCGGTTTTAGGACCCGGCACCCATCGTTCTGGCAGCAGGTTAGTGTCAGGATAAAGAAGCAGGTGCAGGGCGAGCAGCACCGTATCTGTCTTGTAATTCTACTACTCTATACTGTCTACCCTTATACACTGTGCACCCAATCTGCAGGTATTAACAGGTCAGCTGACAGTCTAATATGTATGGGGCTTCCCAACTCTCCCCCCAATAGATATCAATGGAGAGTAGGATCCAGCATGCTAAATTTCCTGTAGACATGGCGCTACCAGAGGGGTCACTAATTACACCCCCAACCTCAGCGGCATCACTGGTCCCTTATGAAATGATCCGGATAGAACATAACTAACCTCCTCCTTCTTTTGCTCATCCGACTTCTCTTGAAGGTACACGGAAGCTGGCACAAACTTCTTGTTTGGCGCCTCTTTAGGAGCTTGGCTCACTGTGGGCAGAAAAAAATAAATTTTAACATCTTAAAAATGCAACCATTTTTACAAAAGGACAATGAACGCCATTTAATTACTGCTTGTAGAGATTGCTGCTGGGCAGATGCTGTCTGTCTAATACAGCCGGCACCTGCCCTGTGTGAAGCCGGCTTAGCTCTTTAATTTGCTCCATGATGTAATACTATGTCATAGAGCGGGAAGGGGTTAAAATTGCATCATATATTTGACCCGCCCCAGGGCTGTGGGGTACCCGGTTTTGGCGCGTTGAATTACTGGGGATGTCATGGGTGGCCTGTGCCCGGTCCTGTGGCCCTGGCGGTCTCTTAAAAAGGGGTTAAAATAAAATAAAAAGAGTTTGTGACGCCACCTACGGTTGCTGGTAATAGTACCGGCGCTGCTTGCAGACCTCCGGGGTGATGGTGATGCAGCAAGATGGCTACGCTCCCCATTAGGTGGAGCGGGATCCTCGGGGCAGTTGTGGAGAATAGGGATTTTTACACAGGGAGGCAGCTCGTCAGGCGAGGTGCTGGCACACATTCTGTATTGAAGGAACAAGCGTGCAGCTCCTCCGGCGCTGGCAAATGAGACACGTCACACAGTCTTAAACGCTGCGCGGGTTTTACTGGCAACTTCAGGCAGCATACAGTTCTTACAGTTCACGGGTACTGCTGGCCTGGGTAGTCACAAGGGAGCCGGGACATCTCACTTGGGACCCTCGGTGGTGTGCCTGCCATTCCTTTCCTTGTCCCTAACTGCGCTCTCCCTGTCTTCCTCTCTTTAGCACTCAGCCTGCTCCCATGGATCCTTTCTGGTAAGTTCCTCTCCTGGACCTCCAGACCCTCTACGGGACCTTTTAGGGATTACACCGGGTGTCGGACACGACTCCCCTGAGAAGCTCGTGGCCCTCCGGTTTGGCGGCTCGGGGAAGAACGCCTACAACACTCTCGGAGCCGGTTCTCCGTTCCTGGACTGGGTCCCTCTAGCCGGTGGTTATATTGGCCCGGATTCGGGTGCACCACAACACCCTAGGATCCCCTTTCTTTTGCAACGGCTTCTCCGTCGTCCAACTCCTCACTCCTCACAGGAGCTCACCTCAGCTTCGTTCTCTCTAACGTTCTTCTCGCTCTTCCACTACCCACCTAATTTCCCCCCACCGGGATCGGTTCTGCAGCAACGGGTTAACCCATTCGTCCCCTGGTTTACGATGAGTGGATGTGTGTAATGAGGGTCCCTTATGTGACATCCCATGTTCCCTGGCCACAGGGATACCACACACTCTCTTGTGGGTGCAGTACCCTTGTGTGGGGTCCTGACCAGTGGGGCGCCACATTTTGATCCCATATAATGAAAAGTCATCAGAGGCTCCAGGTGCAGGTTTTTCATTTTGGCGTCCAGCTGTACCTCTGCCGACAGGTACATTTGGAGAACAAAGGTTAGGAAAGACGGATGTAATCTGCACTGCTGACAGTCCAATGATGCTGAAGATTTCATAAGTAAAGGACATGCAGTTTATTGAACTCAACGCGTTTCCAAACCCACCAATTTCTTCATTGTGACAAACAGGTAGACGGTTTATTAAGTCAACATGTTTCGAAACCCATTGGTGTCTTCTTCAGGACAAACCATCAGATGATGAAGAAAACGGTGGGTTTGGAAACGTGTTGACTTCAACAAACCGCATATCCTTTACTTATGACATCTGCAGCTTCATTGAAGTGTCAGCCACGCGGATTACATCCATTTCTCTCCTAACCTTTATTCTCCATAAATCATGGAACTGCAGCAGCCATTTTTTATTGATGTACCTACTGGAGTTGTACCTCTTACAACCAAAGCAGGTGAGTCATCACACATCTGATCCCTCATTTTCACACAGATAAGACCTTATTTACTGGTGCACTTGGGAGTATTACTAGCCCTTACCGGGAATCATGCCCTGAGGACAGAGGCTGATGCTCCGCTGCTGCTTGTCTTTACCGCTCAGCCATTCCTCCGCCGTCAGTGCCGGCTCCCAGGTGACGCGGGATGGTGGGAACACATCATCTTGGAAGAACTCTTTCTATGTAGATAAAACCACGCTACAATTGACTCTTCATCCACATTGGTTATAACCAGTGTAAATACCAGGCAGTGCCCACCTTAACACGTGGCACCCGGAAAGCCACAGGCTCAACTGAGTTATAGCAGAGGCGAAGGGCGCGCATGATCTCCACGTCAGGCACCGAGCAATCCACCTTCCTCAAATACTGGAAACCCTGCCATTAAAAACATAAACCGTTGTGTTATCCAAAGCAGGCTCCCGGGCACTAATCTTGGCCCACTATCAGACCCTTTCTCATCACTGAGCTAAGCGGTGTTGCACTAGTCTCAGAAAACAAGTCCATGCACTCATAAGAAAGTATGAGATGGCACACACCGCTTGTGGCGTTATAATTTCGGCTTCTTTATTTCATCCGTGCAGGATACAGGCAATGGTGGAGGGAGAGGGTGCAGAGGTGGACGACGGGCGCTCCGTTTCGCACTGAATGTGCTTCAACGGGTCCAACCTGCTGGACCCGTTGAAGCACATTCAGTGCAAAACAGAGCGCCCTTCGTCCACCTCTGCACCCTCTCCCTCCACCATTGCCTGTAACCTGACGGATGAAATAAAGAAGCCAAAATTATAACCCCACAAGAGGTGAGTGCCGTCTCATACGTTCTTATGAGTGCATAAACCATTGTCTGACCATCATTATACACACATGCCTCCTTCATGAAGCAGGAATGTTATGGGATGTGGGGTCTCACCTTATGGGAGTCGTTGGGGATGAAGGTGTTACATTCAAGGAAATAGGGGGATTCTGGGATCACCTCATAGAGGAAGACTCTGGTGTCACCCTGGAGAGAGACGCACAAACAGGAAAGTAAAATAACAGCAAAAGGAGATGACATAAGAGCCTGCCTGCAGCCAGCACAAGGGTTGTGTTCCCCATGATTGTCCTCTGTTCTTCCTCCTGGAATATCTGCATATTCCAACACCTGGGATCCACCAGGCCCCATGTCCTTACACAATCTGCAGAGAAGGGCCAAATAGACTGTGTCAGATCATGTAGGCCCAGACCACCGACGAAGGGGAAAGTTAACACCTGTCATTGAATATATACATTCCTCAGAAAAGGAAGAGCACTGAACAATATATAATTATATGGTTTTTAATGCAAGAGATAAAGAAAACATTAAAATAACCAATACTTACTTCAAAAGGAGCCTGTACCCCTATTCACAGAGTAGTCAGGAGCCTGTACCCCTATTCACAGAGCAGTCAGGAGCCTGTACCCCTATTCACACAGTAGTCAGAAGCCTGTACCCCTATTCACACAGTAGTCAGAAGCCTGTACCCCTATTCACACAGTAGTCAGGAGCCTGTACCCCTATTCACAGAGTAGTCAGGAGCCTGTACCCCTATTCACAGAGCAGTCAGGAGCCTGTACCCCTATTCACACAGTAGTCAGGAGCTTGTACCCCTATTCACAGAGTAGTCAGGAGCATGTACCTCTATTCACAGAGTAGTCAGGAGCCTGTACCCCTATTCACACAGTAGTCAGGAGCCTGTACCCCTATTTACACAGTAGTCAGGAGCCTATAGCCCTATTCGCACAGTAGTCAGGAGCCTGTACCCCTATTCACACAGTAGTCAGGAGCCTGTACCACTATTCACACAGTAGTCAGGAGCCTGTACCCCTATTTGCACAGTAGTCAGGAGCCTATAGCCCTATTCACACAGTAGTCAGGAGCCTGTACCCCTATTCACACAGTAGTCAGGAGCCTGTACCTCTAGTCACTCAGTAGTCAGGAGCCTGTACCCCTATTCACAGAGTAGTCAGGAGCCTGTACCCCTATTCACACAGTAGTCAGGAGCCTGTACCCTTATTCACACAGTAGTCAGGAGCATGTACCCCTATTCACACAGTAGTCAGGAGCCTGTACCCCTATTCACACAGTAGTCAGGAGCCTGTACCCCTATTCACGCAGTAGTCAGGAGCCTGTACCCCTATTCACACAGTAGTCAGGAGCCTGTACCTCTAGTCACACAGTAGTCAGGAGCCTGTACCCCTATTCACACAGTAGTCAGGAGCCTGTACCTCTAGTCACACAGTAGTCAGGAGTTAACTCTTGGTAGGTCGGCTGGTCGTCTTACCTTCCCAGTAAGCAGCAGGAGCCCGGTGTCGGGGTCGTAGTATGGGATAAGTGTGGCAGGTGACACATCGATGCCGATCGTAGTGATAGGACCTTGTGACAAATCCTTTGCACTGTGCAGAGTCAGCTGCCGTTCACTTCGACTGTGAAAAACATCAATCACTGTCACGTTACCTGCGCCGTCCTGTAGGTATCCACGTATTTATCACGCTGCCCTCACCTGTCAAATCCAGACACAAGCAGGTATCTGCCGTCACACACCCAGAGTATACGAGCTCCGCGGGGCCCTTCAGGTCCGGCACCCACCTTTTGTGAAGCAATGGTCACATTACAGGATTGTTACACATATAAAGTAAGGAAACACCTGTATATAGATATGGCGGCGCTGCGCCACCATCACCGCTCTACCTCACCTGCTGCGGCTCAGCGGAAACTCTTGGCTCATATATTCGGATGCGCTGATCTTTGCAACAGGTCGCCAAGTGCTTTCCATCTGGACTCCATGCCAGAGAGAAGATCTAGAAGATAAAACCTTGATAGACCTCAATGTTCTTAGAGATTCCCTTACTTATCCCTGAAGGATCAAGTTAGGTTTCTCTCACCGGTTTTCGAAACCCATAGCATTTTTGTTTGTTCTATATTATGCATTACTTCAGAATACCAATTTATAGTGAGATTTGTGGTTTCCTATGAAGCCGATCCCAAGCTTCTAAGACGTACCAAGATGGTGGTGATATGGGCCTCAAGAGGCTGCCATAGCAATTGACACCCCAAAGCTGCGCCCCAGGGATGGATAAAAAAGATGCTTTGCTAGGAAAGTGTTAAAGTAGCTATTCCATAAACAACAATCCACAGCATAGATGTCAGAGGCAGGGGTGTAATTACAATAGTGTAGGGGTTGTAATCGTACCCGGGCCCTGGAACCTAGGGGGCCCCAAAAGTTCCTTTGGCCTACAGAAAAAAAAGAGAATTTTGTTTACGTACCGTAAATTCTTTTTTCTTTAATCATCAATGGGAGACCCAGACAATGGGGTTTAGGGCACTGCCCTCCGGAGGTCACACTAGGTACTACAAGTTTGTAGACACCGCCCCCTCCGCTTATAAACCCCTACCGCAGGGAACATCCTCAGTTTGGTCTACAAGCTGCGAGGAGGAAAATAAACCACACCCGAAACATCGGGAAGAACACCGTGCACAAACGGTTCAACAACCCGGCAAACACTGTCTCAACAGAGAACAGAGCCAATGCAAAACAAGCAAAGGAACAACTGGGTGGGTACTGGGTCTCCCATTGATGATTAAAGAAAAAAGAATTTACGGTACGTAAACAAAATTCTCTTTTTTCTGGTCATCATAATGGGAGACCCAGACAATGGGGATGTCCTAAAGCAATACCCCAGGGCGGGAAGAGTTCCTCAACAAGACGGATAACATGGTTCCCCTTTAAAGGTGGGCAACCGCCGCCTGTAGAACCCGCCTGCCCAAATTTGCATCCGCAGAGGCATGGGCATGCACCATATAGTGCTTAGAGAAAGTGTGTAGGCTGGACCAAGTGGCCGCCTGACACACCTGTAGAGCAGATGCTCTATGTCGCAAGGCCCATGAGGCACCTACGGCTCTGGTAGAGTGAGCCTTCAATCCCACCGGGAGAGGCAAACCAGAAGACCGGTAAGCCTCCTGAATGGAAGCCTTAATCCATCTGGCCAATGTCGACTTTGATGCCGCGGACCCCTTACAGCGACCTGTCGTAAGAACAAACAAAGAATCCGAACTCCTAAAGGAGGCGGTTCTGGACACATAAATGCGTATAGCTCTCACGAGATCCAGAGTATGGAGGTCGCGCTCAACCTGATGAACGGGAGCGGGGCAAAATGATGGGAGAACAATCTCCTGGTTCAGGTGAAACGTTGAAACCACCTTTGGCAAGAATTCCGGCCGTGGACGCAACACCACCTTGTCTTGGTGAACCACCAGAAAGGGAGACTTGCACGATAGTGCAGCCAATTCTGAGACCCTCCTCAGAGATGTAATCGCCACCAGAAAAGCCACCTTCTGGGACAGACGAGAAAGGGAAACCTCCCTCAGAGGCTCAAATGGCGGTTTTTGCAATGCCGCCAGGACCATGTTAAGGTCCCACGGATCCAGAGGTCTTTTGTAGGGTGGAACCATCCGCGACACCCCCTGCAGAAATTGACGGACCTTCGGGAGAAGCGCCAATCGTCTGTCAAACAGCACAGAAAGTGCTGAGACCTGACCCTTTAAGGAGCCAAGGGATAATCCCAACTCCAAACCCGACTGTAGGAATGCCAACAATGTCGGGATGGACAAGGGCCACGGGGACCGGCCCCCAGAGGCACACCAGGTAAAAAAGATTTTCCACGTCCTGTGGTACATTTTCCTGGAAACTGGCTTTCTAGCCCGATTCATAGTGGCAACCACTGTAGGGGAGAACCCCCTGGATGTCAGCAGCCAGGCCTCAAGAGCCATGCAGTCAATCTGAGGGCCCTGGAATTGAGGTGGAAGAATGGGCCTTGCGCGAGAAGATCTGCGCGTTCTGGAAGAGCCCACCTGTGTCCGCCTGACAGTTGCCACAGGTCCGGATACCAGGACCTCCTGGGCCAGTCTGGAGCCACTAGAATGGCTACCCTGCATTCCGACCTGATTTTCCACAGCACCCTGGGAATCAGAGCCATAGGAGGGAACACATATGGTAGATTGAATCTGGACCAAGTCAAGATCAGGGCGTCCGCTCCCAACGACTGGGGGTCCCATGACCTCGCCATGTATTGCGGAACCTGATGATTCAGCCGTGAGGCCATCAGATCCACGTCCGGAGTGCCCCATCTGCTGCAGATGTCCCGAAAGACGTCTGGATGAAGGGCCCACTCTCCGGCGTCCATCCCCTGCCTGCTCAGATAGTCGGCCTCCCAGTTTTCGACCCCTGGGATGTGAACTGCGGAGATCAGGCAGTTGTTGTCCTCCGCCCAGGATAGGATGCGGTGGACTTCGGCCAGAGCCTCTGCACTCCTGGTTCCTCCTTGATGATTTATATAAGCGACGGCCGTCGCGTTGTCGGACTGAACCCGGATGGGATGTCCTGAGAGGAATCTCTGAAAGGCCAGGAGTGCTAGATAGATCGCCTTGATCTCCAGCACGTTGATCTGTAATGCCGACTCCGACAGAGTCCAGAGGCCTTGGGCCCTGTGGTGTAAGAACACTGCACCCCAGCCCTTCAGACTGGCGTCGGTGGTCACCACTAACCATGACGGTTTGATGAAGGACCGGCCCCGCGACAAGTGATGTGGTTGAAGCCACCACTGCAGGGAATCTCGGGTCGGTTGTGACAGTGTCACCAGCCGATTCAGTGAGATCGTCCTCTTGTCCCACCTGCGTAGTATCTCCAGCTGGAGAGGACGGAGGCGAAATTGTGCAAACGGCACCGCCTCTATCGCCGCCACCATGCGACCCACCAGCTTCATCAACCCACGAAGGGACGATTGTGGTGACAGGAGCACTGCTTGTACTCCCGATCGGATCGCCACCTGTTTGGATTGTGGCAGAGACACCAGGGCTGAGGACGTGTTGAAGTCCATGCCCAAATAAGTCAAGGACTGGGTCGGAACCAAGGTTGACTTCTGAACATTGAGGAGCCAACCGAATTGTTCCAGAGACCGCATGGTCACATCTAGGCTCATTTGACAGAGGTGTTCCGATGGCGCCCTGACCAGCAGGTCGTCTAAATAGGGAATGACGGCATGGCCCTGCACGTGCAGGAGAGCCATCATAGAGGCCATCACTTTTGTGAACACCCGTGGTGCCGAGGCCAAGCCGAACGGCAGCGCCACAAATTGGAAGTGTTCCTCCCCCACTGCAAATCTCAACCAACGCTGGTGAGCCGGTGCAATGGGCACGTGAAGGTAAGCGTCTCTGATATCTATGGACGCCAAGAAGTCCCCCTGTGACACAGCCGCGATCACTGAGCGCAGTGATTCCATACGGAACTTCCGAACCAGCACGTGGCGGTTGAACAACTTCAGGTCCAGAACCGGGCGGAAGGATCCGTCCTTCTTTGGGACGATAAAGAGGTTGGAGTAAAAACCCCTGAACCTCTCCCCGGAAGGCACCGGGACCACCACTCCGTCTCTGCGGAGTCCCTCCAACACCAAAGAAAAGGCCTGAGCTTTTTCTGGGGAGGGGACCGACCGATGGAATCGGGATATCGGTTTTGACGTCAGCTCTATCCTGTAACCTCGCGAGACCACGTCTCGAACCCACTGATCTGGAACGTGAAGTAGCCACTCGTCCTGAAAGCGAGACAAGCGGCCCCCCACCTGTGGGGAGGCAGGAAGAGAGAGCGAGTCATGTAGAGGCGGGTTTGGGGGTGGCAGCTGCTGCCCCCGCCGGCTTCTTCGGACGACTCTTAGAGCGCCACTGAGAAGCGGGCTTGCCCCCTCGGTCCGTGCGAGCGGACGGCGCTGATGACTGTGAGCTGGACCGAAAGGACCACTGTTTTGGGTTCCTCTTAACGGTATACCGTGGCTTAGGTTTATTCTGCGGTATTTTAGACTCAGCAGAATCCTTAATTAGCTTGTCCAGCTCTGTGCCAAAAAGCCTGTCACCAGAGAACGGAAGATTCTGCAGAATCTTCTTAGATGTGGCATCTGAGTCCCAAAGACGTAGCCACAACAACCTGCGGATCGCTATAGCATTGGCCGAAGCCACAGCTGAGCGAGTGGCAGTTTCCAGAGTCGCCGTTCTGGCGTAGTCCGCATAGGCCCTCGCCCTCTCGGTAAGTGCCAGGACCTCTGGACTGGACCTTGCCAGGTCAGTGATACCATCCAAGCAGGTAGTAATCGCTTGTAAGGTCCAGACCGTGGCAAAGTTAGGGGCAAATGACGACCCCACCGCCTCATAGGAAGACTTGGCGAGTTGCTCGACCTGTCTATCAGTAGCATCCTTCAGTGAGGAGCTATCAGAGGCAGAGAAAAGGGAGCGTGCAGCAATCCTGGTCATGGAAGCATCCACCTTCGGGGACTGCGACCACTCCTGAAGCACCTCCTGGGGAAAGGGGAAGCGATTGTCCTTGGGTTTGCGGACATAACGCCGCCCAGGATGTAACCTGGGGGCTCTAATCACCCTTCCAAAATTAGTATGGTCCATAAAGGAGCCACTTGGTCTAGCCTCCGGCCGCAGCCATTGATAGACCTCCTTCGGGTGCACCGTCACCTCCTCAGGGGGTGTCACGAGACGTAAGGTCTCGTTGATAGAGGACACCAGATCCTCCACCCCATCTGGTGGTTCAGACACAGATACAGACCCGAAAGTCGAACCCCCATCATCTTCCTCACCATCAGAGGAACGCTCCTCCTCAGAGAGAGCCTGGAGCTCGGGTGAATCCTCACGACGAGCCCGCTTAAGGGGTCTCACAGCAGAAGAGGGAGACACCCGGGGGTAACTGGAAGGAGTAGCTGGGCTATCCAGTCTCCTATTAAGTGCCTCCAGGGATTGCGACATGGAGGACAGCTGAGACAACAGAGATTCATTGATCCTGTTCTGAGTCTCCCAAGGCCCTGAGATCACCTGAACCTCGGGGTATAGCACCGGGGTTGCTGACCCAGTAGTTGCAGCCCGGGCCTCTGGGCGTCCACAGTTATTGCAGGACCCCTCCACCAGTGTTCCATTGCACGTAGCACATGTAACGGTGGCCTCGGCCGCCTTAGCAGCAAGCTTCCTAACTGAGGACATGGCCACAGTAGGGGTAGATAAGCCCAATTGCAGACAATAAAACCGGAGATCCCGGTGGCTTACCGACCGCTGTAAAGCGGTATGAGGGAGCGGTGTGTGTGTGTGACCTCCGCGCCGTCTTCCGGTCTCCCCTCTTGGAGTGCAGACGCACGCTGCATACAGTTCCCAGCCGGGAAGTGAGGGTAAAGATGGCCGCCGACAGAGAAACTGTGGGCGGCGCCGAAGACACGCGGGAAACACACGCACACGCCCCGCGGTGACGTCACCGCACGGGCTGCATCCCATCCTCCAAGCATCCTTCTCATGAGGGAGCTGGAGCCCGCAGGGCGGGAAACAGTGTAAAAAACATTGTACACAGACTGCAAATACATATCACACATCCGCAGCCTACGGCCTCAGCCCCTGTGACACACAGGGCGGTCAGCCAGGGTGACCTCAGCACAGAGTACACCCGCAGAACCGCGGGCCCGAGGGCAACGCGCGGTCTGAGTGTCATGAAACACATAAAGTGCCAGACACTACCCCCAGGCACACAGGAGACACAGAGTGCCTCAGTGCCGGTCCGGTCTGTAAGCACCATTCAGGGAGGCCTCGGACGGGGGTGCAGCACCAGTCTGGAGTGTAAGCACCATTTAGGGAGGCCTCAGACTGGGCCGCTCAGCCCAGTCCGGAGTGTAAGCACCATTTAGGGAGGCCTCGGACGGAGCGGAGCTGTGCAAGGCTCCCATCTCCCACTCACCAGAGCCCCCCAGAGAGGGATGGAGAGGAGTGTAACAGCGTACCGGGAGAACACGAAGTGTCCAGGCTCTAGGCCCTCCGGTACCTCCACCAGCGTGTGCCACTAAGGGTGAGCGGGGAGGCTGTCACCGGTCCCGACTGGGACCTTATTACCTTGTCTTCAGACGCCATCACGAAAGTAGTGAGAATGCAGTGAAGTGCAAGCAAAGCGTGATCCTCCGAGCACACTAAGTTTAAAACTGAGGATGTTCCCTGCGGTAGGGGTTTATAAGCGGAGGGGGCGGTGTCTACAAACTTGTAGTACCTAGTGTGACCTCCGGAGGGCAGTGCCCTAAACCCCATTGTCTGGGTCTCCCATTATGATGACCAGAAAGACTAAAGTTATTAGACCTACAGAAAAAGACTAAAGTTATTAGACCTACAGAAAAAGACTAAAGTTATTAGACCTACAGAAAAAGACTAAAGTTATTAGACCTACAGAAAAAGACTAAAGTTATTAGACCTACAGAAAAAGACTAAAGTTATTAAAGATCTGATTCTGTTGGGTAGAATTACAAAGACCTTCATAGATCCCGAGAACGAGGGTCCTAAAGCACCATGTGTGACTGGAGCGGTACTGAGCACGTGCGACCACCACTCACAGGCAATGAGTGCAGCAGTGGTCGCACGTGCTCAATACTGCTCCATTACGTATAGTACTTTGGGACCCTCGTTCTCTGGATCAGAGGGAGTCCCACTGATCAAAGTCGTATCTTATTTATAGGACAACCCCTTTAACTACTGAATTAATAAGATCTCTAATTTCTTAATTTATGGATCATGCAAACACATTTAGTCTATCTATATGCAAGAGCGATGATCTCAGTAATATCTAAACCCTTTTACAGGATCACATATAGTTTTTTTTCCTATAAGGAGGTCACCTGATCTTCATGCCCTTGAAGGGTCAGGACATTTTTTCCAGTCTTGAGGTTCCAGATCCTCAGGGTAAGATCGTAAGAGGAGGAGGCAAGGATGTCTGAAGCGCACGGGTGGAACCGCACGGTATAAATCCTCTCGTTATGAACTGTGGAGAAACAATAGATCGATTGCCAATGTATCTTCTACAATCTTTCGCTCCTGTAATTTATAAGAACGTCTCACCAGGGGGCGCCATTCATTATCTCTTTACGCTCTGGCAACATGAAAGGGTTAACTTGGAAATATGCTGAGAATAAACATTTGTTTTGTCCATATAGTGAAACTATTCTGCAATGTATTGACATTGAGAGGTGTGTGAGCCCCCTATTCATGGCGACCGGCTGCCTGTGCCGGTGCGGGAGCATTCCTCAGTCAATGTGATTCTTTCGGCTGAAGATGAATGATCGCCTCATTCCTGTGTCAGTCCGGGGTGTGATCAGAATTGTGAGATATGACATCGCCACTGCGCCTGATTATAATGTCCCATCCAAAAGGTTGGGACTAGAGTTGTGCAAAAAGATTTGCAGGACGATGGATCCAGGGCCACGTTGGTAGTCCATGAACCTTCTGCAAACTACCAGCATCCATGGCGCCTCTTCTGATTAATAGAACCAAGTTGACCCGGTGTGCACCTGTTCACACTTGTCTTATTCTTAGAGGTGCTGGTCAGTTTTATGATATTTCTTCTGATTAATAGGCATGTATGACATCATTACATTAGGACAGGTGCATGACATCGTGGCAGCCGACTAATCAGAAGACGCGCCAGCATTGCCTGTGAGGCTGGATCTTCTCAGTACAGGCAACTTCTTACCAGCAAGGATCATCTGGGGTTCTGTCAGGATCTCTTTCAGCCCATCCCTTGGAATCTCCCACACACGTATCCGTCCATCCTCCCCACCTGAAACGTGAATGAAAAAAAAAAAAAAAAAGACATTTTTGTTTACTCACCGTAACATTTCTTTCTCGGAGCCTTCACTGGGGGACACAGTTTTTTTGCTTAGTGTCGCCTCCTAGTGGCAGCAGCATACACCCATGGTCCTGTGTCCCCCAATGAAGAAGTAGAGAAATATGAAATTACACAAGTCTAATGACATGCAATAATATTCCCAATAATTTAAGTTTTTTGTGTTCTTTTGATGCCCCAAATTTATTTTTAAAGTCCCCAAATTGTCTAATTTTGGAGAAGTCAAATATATACGGTAGTATGCAGAATAGGTGATCACAATTTAATCAGACCATAGGATATAGTGAGCGCTGTCCTACCGGTGACCAGCCGATGAGGGTTGAATGGATCCCAAGTGAGATCGGTGACAGGAACAGAGTTCTGGACGGTGGGTAGAGTGTCTGGGAGACGTCCCGCCTGAGACAGCTGCAAGAGACATGTACTGTCTGTGAGATTACACATCAATACCACGATCCAACCATCACCCCCAGTCCTCACTATGAAGCCGTGTGGAGGAAAGGGGAAACAGGTCACAGTTTCAGAGATGTCCAGTGCTTCCAATCCAGGGTTAATTTTGCAGAACCTAAGGATTTCAGTGTCATAGATGCTTAGTTTCAGGACCACCCTGACACAGCAATGAGCCAAATAGGCCCAAAAATGATGTGCTTATTATTTTCTTATACATAAGCCTGCAGACTCTTGTAAAAAAATGTTCTCTTTATTAGAAATCTTTTAAGATATCATCATAGCAGAGCAAGAGAGCTTAGTTGACTTGTTTCGACCTTTTAGGCCAGTTGTCTAGGCGTCCGGATGTCCCCGATAAAGCGTCCTCTGATTGGTGAGCTGACTGTCACCTGGAAATGCAAATAAACAGCCGCTGCCGCCATATTGGTACACCCAAGCGATGGTTGTGCCAAGATGGCGGCTGCTGGCAGTGCTGCGCAATTGATGGGGCACAATGCGCAGTACCGCTGCTGTCCTCTGGGTCCTCCTCCACCTCTGCCGGTGATGCTGTGCTGCCCAGAGCCCACCCACATTGTAACATCACACTGTTTGTAACGTGCATGTGGTAGCCATGTTTGTACACCCGATCCGCTGCTGTGTATGACAGGGTGAAAGAACATGGCGGCGGTGTGAGTCACTAGCCCGCCCCAGAGTCCGCCCCCATCGTCACCTCACTACCCTCCAAACAAATGACTCCCGCCGCCAGCACCACAGAGCCCGCCCCCATTGTGACATCACCTCCCTCCGGATGTGATAGCATCGGGCACCCATCTAGTAATTATTCTGTATGGTTTATTTATGAACACATTTCAAGGCACACACTCATGAGCTTCAGAATAGGCCACACCCCCTCCCTTATATGGTTATATGCCCGTATTCACTGAAGACGGATCTGAGTGATAATGAACATGTCTGCTTCACACACAGTGTAGTGGGGACATCTTGTGGAAGGTTTAAGAATGGTAACCAACCAGAATTTTTTAATGAAGTATATTAGAAAGTTTATTAAAATCACTTGCTCTACATTATGATTAAATAAAAATTTAAACGGCGGTTACGCTTTAAAGATTTTACTTTTTTGGCAACAACAGATCATCTTGTGTGACTTTTGATTTAAAATCAATGGATCTGGAGTCTCCAGGTTCTTTTGTAGATACGTCTAAAACCAGTAGATGACTTTTCTGGTTTTGCAAGGGTTAACAGACCCTAACGAGGAGGGGGCTGGAGGAACAATTTGTTTAAAAATAAAGCACTATGAATTATTCAGACAAGGTCTGAATTTTCATAATGATTTACTGTATAGTTATGAATTTGATTATTATATTTATCTATATTAATTATAATATAGGTGTACTTAATTTCTGTCTCGTATGCGATTTAATATGTAATCTGCAATATGGCAGGTGTGTTCTCGTGTCTGAATAACAGTGATTAAGTGATGTCTTGGTTTGGGCAGTGGTTTCTACTTTTATAAATGATTCTGCTTGGCATATAATAATAAGCTCTGTCGATGATGATACTTTAAAGGATTTCTAATAAAGAGAACATTATTTTACTGGAGTCTCCAGACTTTTCTTGAACTGGATTGTGTTACATGTCTTAGCTGTCGGTTTTCTGAAGGTCCGGCAGTGGTGGACTAGTAATAATGGTGACAAAATCTACTTTTTCCTGCTTACAGTGATTGGTGCTATGTTTGATCTCCAAATTCCCTGCATAGACACACAGTAAAATCATAAAATTCTAGCTTCCTGCAGACACCACTAGGGGGAGCTAATGAGTTCACTGCATACACTGAACTCAGTAAATCAGTCTGCAGAGAGCTCCCTCTAGTGGTGGCTGCAGGTAAAAAGAATAATAATTCTAAGATTTGGAGCTCTATATTAGAAAAAAATTGAGCTTTGACAATAAGAAAGAAACCTGGTCATGAGGACTTAAGCGTAAGCATGATTGGTGATATAACGACTAGGTAAAAGGGGTTTCTTTTTTTTAAGTCATTCACCTACCTCCAGTACGGCCACCTGCCCCCCAGCAACGGCCAGCGGCACGGCCAGACGCTGGTGATTGACACAGAACCCATCGCTCTCTCCTGGCGTGCTTTGGCTCACACTTTTCAGGTTGGTAATGTGGTTGTCCCGATGGAGCACAACGCCCTGAGTATGACGGAGCCGTGAGCTGGGACCTATGAGGATGAGAAGGTGAGTCTGGTGACTAAGCCGACTGCGGGCCACACTGGACTAGTCATAGCTTTCACTATGGTCCCCGGCCGGATCTTTAACTCTTTTGGTGACGGAGTAAATGTTGACCCAAATAACCAGGCCAAATTTTTTATACTAAAATTTTACTTTAGCTTCCAATATGTTCACTAGAATGAGAAAATGGATCCTACAAAGTAGTCAGTTACATGAGGGGTAAAAGTTAAACTGGACCCCACAATTTATTGCACAATACATTATAGCACCCCCATACATTGTAGCACGCTCCATACATTGTGTCCCCATATATTGTAGTGCCTTCATATATTGTGCCCCCGTATATTGTAGCACCCACATACATTGTGCTCACATATATTGTAGTGCCTTCCTACATTGTGCACTCATATATTGTAATGCCCCCATACATTGTGCCCCCTTAGATTGTGCCACCATATATTGTAGCGACCCCATATAGTTACCGTCCCCATACATTGTGCTCCCAGATTGTAGAGCCCCCATACATTGTGCCACCATATATTGTAGTGCCTCCTACATTGTGCTCCCATATATTGTAGCACTCCCATACAATGTGCTCCTATATATTGTAGCACCCCCATACATTGTGCCCCTATATATTATAGTATCCCCATACATTGTGCCCCCATATATTATAGCATCCCCATACATTGTGCCCCCATATATTGTAGCGCCCCATACATTGTGACCCCATATATTGTAGCGCACTCATATATCGTGCCCCCATATATTGTAGCACTCCCATACAATGTGCTCCCATATATTGTAGCGCCCCCATACATTGTGCCCTATATATTATAGTATCCCCATACATTGTGCCCCCATATATTGTAGCGCCCCATACATTGTGACCCCATATATTGTAGCGCACTCATATATTGTGCCCCCATATATTGTAGAGCACTCATACATAGTGCCCCGATATATTGTAGCGCCCCCCATGCATTGTGGCCTCATATGTTGTACTGCCCCCATACATTGTGCCTCCATATATTGTAGTGCCCCCATACACTCTGCCCCATATATTGTAGTGCCCCCATATATTGTGCCTCCATATATTGTAGCATACTCATACATTGTGTCCCTATATATTGTAGCGCCCCCATACATTGTGCCCACATATATTGTAGCACCTCCATACAATGTGCTACCATATACTGTAGTGCCCCCATATATTTTACCGCCCCCATACATTGTGCCCCCATTTATTGTAGCATCTCCATACATTGTGCCCCCATATAGTGTAATGCCCCAAACACTGTGCCCCTGTACATTGTGCCTCCATATATTGTATCACCCCCATACATTGTGTCCCTATATATTGTAGCATCTCCATACATTGTGCTCCCATATATTGTAGCACCCCATACAGTGTGCCCTCATACATTGTGCCCCCATATATTGTAATGCCCCTGTACACTGTGCCCCTATACATTGTGCCTCCATATATTGTAGCATCCCCATACATTGTATCCCTATATATTGTAGCGCCCCCATACATTGTATCTCTATATATTGTAGCGCCCCCATACATTGTCCCTATATATTGTAGCGCCCCCATACATTGTGTCCCTTTATATTGTAGCGCCCCCATACATTGTGCTCCCATATATTGTAGCACCCCATGCAGTGTGCCCTCATACATTGTGCCCAGCTTGTGCTTCTGCAGACATGCACCCCATAAACTGTGACGTGCACTCTCCGAACACATGTGGTCACTTACTGCGATTTTAGGCACATTGGCAGCAGCTCCAGAGATGTTTTCTACTTCAGCTTCCCCAGATGAGTGAGCATCACTTACCCAGAATGCTCTGCAAGGAGCGCTGGCTGGCGCTGGACACGATCCCGCTAGAGGGCGAGGTGACGGAGCTGGACGGAGAAGACAGCACACTGCCATCCTAGGGGAAGCAAAGTTGCATTCACGCGATGAGTTAATTTTTTGACAGTAGATCTCAGTAGATCTCAATAAAGTTCTGTTCCCTTCACATGATCGGACTGCCCTAATCCCAAAAAGGCTTCGGATTTATGCGCTAAGTGTATTAACAGGTAGCCCGACGCTGGTGAAAATAGTGTCCTTTTGGGGTCATATACAGGGTACGCCATTTATATGGACACACCTAAATAAAGTGGGAATGGTTGGTGATATCAACTTCCTGTTTGTGGCACATTAGTATATGGGAGGGGGGAAAAGTTGTCCAGATGGGAGGTGACCACGGCGGCCATTTTGAAGTCAGCCATTTTGAATCCAACTTTATTTTTTTCAATGGGAAGAGGGTCATGTGACACATCAAACTCTTCAAGAAGTTCATAATAAAAACAATGGTGTGCTTGGTTTTAAAGTAACTTTATTCTTTCATGAGAATAGATGGACAGATAGAATGATAGATGGATGGATAGATGGACAGAAATAGATACTCAGATAGATGTATATGAAATAGAAAAAAGGAAACAGCACAAACTTCATACAAAAATTGGATGCAATACTTCCTGGTCAATACACTGTTCACCTGCACAGCAAATAAATCCCAAAAGCAGGCAGCACTCCAGAATTGGGTGAATAAAGGACAGGTTTAATTCAGCCCTTAGTGGCGCAACGTTTCAACCCAACAAGGTCTTTGTCAAGCCAAATCCAAAGACCTTGTCGGGTTGATACGTTGCGCCACTAAGGACTGTCCTTTTTTCACCCAATTCTGGAGAGCTGCCTGGTTTTGGGATTTAGTTAGATAGATGTATAGCTAGAATGAAGGATGAATGGATGGATGGATGGATGTATAGCTAGAATGAAGGATGGATGGATGGATGGATGGATGGATGTATAGCTAGAATGAAGGATGGATGGATGGATGGATGGATGGATGGATGTATAGCTAGAATGAAGGATGGATGGATGGATGTATAGCTAGAATAAAGGATGAATGGATGGATGGATGGATAGATGTATAGCTAGAATGAAGGATGGATGGATGTATAGCTAGAATGAAGGATGGATGGATGGATGGATGTATAGCTAGAATGAAGGATGGATGGATGTATAGCTAGAATGAAGGATGAATGGATGGATGGATGGATGGATAGATGTATAGCTAGAATGAAGGATGGATGGATGTATAGCTAGAATGAAGGATGGATGGATGGATGGATGTATAGCTAGAATGAAGGATGGATGGATGGATGTATAGCTAGAATGAAGGATGGATGGATGGATGTATAGCTAGAATGAAGGATGGATGGATGGATGGATGGATGTATAGCTAGAATGAAGGATGGATGGATGTATAGCTAGAATGAAGGATGGATGGATGAATGTATAGCTAGAATGAAGGATGGATGGATGGATGGATGTATAGCTAGAATGAAGGATGGATGGATGGATGGATGTATAGCTAGAATGAAGGATGGATGGATGGATGGATGGATGTATAGCTAGAATGAAGGATGGATGGATGGATGTATAGCTAGAATGAAGGATGGATGGATGTATAGCTAGAATGAAGGATGGATGGATGAATAGATGGACAGACAGATGGATACTCACACTTGGCTCAGGAGATGCGATGCTCGGTTCTGGGTGTTTGGTCACTTTTTCTTTGCTGGGGAGACAAGTAGGAGGGGTTCTTCTTGCTGGATTTAATGACACCTTTCCTACCTGAGGAATTATTACATAATTATAGTTATAAAAACATAAGATGAAGAATCTGGACTGTATCCAATATTCCAGTTACCCTCATCTCTGCAGTTTTATGCACAGCCTGTACTGTAAGAAAAGTTATTGTGGCCCTTAATGCAGTCAGGAATGTAGCATTCTCCAATATTCAGCAACATTCACGAGTCAGATACAGCGGCCTATGCCAGTAATGCAGTCACGACTGGCACCGGGGAATGCCGTAACATACAGTAACTGGAACAGTTTTCAGCCATTACCATATATTATGACTGGCGGCATTACTGGAGTAAACGAGTGCTGCAATGTATCACTCAATGTATATTACCTATGCTACAAGGGCATTCAGACCAATGAATTGATCTGCATCATTGTGGTCACAGCCGCCATTAAATATCAGAGACCCCACAAGCCGTCGTTACCTGTTTGTTGTCTCCAGCCCACCAGCTCTGGGATGAGAGGGCCGCAATGCGCCCCGCTGTATCGGGGAACAGGTCACTTGGAAACTCCATTCCTGTTTGCTGATGGGAGACAAAATCAGAAGCCATAAGGACCAAATTGATAATAACAGAGGTCTGGATCTCGGACTGCTCTGATGGTTTACTAGACCCCTTAACAATATTGGATTACAAAAATATGGGTGCCCTTCTGCAGAAATGGCGACACTTTGACCTTTGTCTATGGGAGGTGTCTGGTATTATAGTATTGAGCTAAAATGTCAGAAACACATCATAGAAAACAGTGACATTGCATCTGGATGGAACAAAAACAGTCTCCGGCTGGGCTGTAACCGGATTACTGCAGCCAATGGGCGACCTCTGAATGGACGCAGAAGTCACCAGACACCGCTAGTATGACGGAGCGATTATAGTAATCTTTCATTATTATTTTTGCACCTCTATCAGCACAAAATGACTGTTCAAAACAAGCACGGACACTCAGAGTACCCAAACACTTCAGTGCATCTTCCCACCTGCTGGCTTTCCACCTATCTCCGCCCTTATGTAAAGCCAGAGCCGTCAATCAAGGAAGAAAGGGGCAAAGATGGATAGAAAACAAGTAGATGGTAACATTTGAACATTTTGGGCACAAAGCTCCTGTGCTTGGTTTGAAAAGTCATCTTGTGCGGACAGGCCTCCTTTAAAATAGTGGCCAACTGCTTTAAGCTAAATAATTATCAATATATCCAACTGAGAGCAAAATGCACAGATTTGTTCCAACATAAACCAATGTAACCATGACAAAGTGTGAATAAAGCCCCCATGTACATTAGCAAGTTGGCGGCCAGTCCTGCCCATATCGGTGGATTTGGGTGACTTTACTCTAATGTGTCTGGAGCCTTCAGGAATAAGAGATGAGCAGACGTCGGATACGTTGGCCGGAGAATGAATACTTGAAGATGGGCTATGGTACCTTGCGCGGGACTGTATAACTGATAGGAATGATGAATCTATCAGTCAGCTGGAGAAGACGTAGGACTTCAGAGCCCATGACATCAAGGCATAGCTTGGGGGTCAAAGCCAGACCTCGAGACTGCTGCTCCGTGACACACTGCGAGACTGCGAGAGACAGAGGCAAAATATAGTATAGAACTGCATTAAAGTTGTGGAATAGATGAAGAAAAAGATTCCTTACGTTGTGCAAGAGAGTGGGGTTCTGTGCCGACCTCCATGCAGTACACCGTGCCTTCACCCTGCAAACAGCAATGGACAGACAGCTGAAACCTGACCTGTACAAACTTTATTATACCTTTTTATGAGATTTTTTAATTCGTTTTCTCAGATATTTGATTTACAGCCATGGCTGAAAGTGATTGCATGCTTGAAGTTGTTCCACAAAGTGAAGTATTTCCCCCAGAAAATATTGCAAACTCACATGTTTTGTCATAAACATTTTTATTTCTTTTGTGTGCATCAGAATAACACAAAAAAACTTTGAATATTGGACATAATTTGACATTTAACCCCTAAAATGGGCGGAACAAAATTGTTGACACCTTTCCAAAATTGTGGTTATACAACTTTGATTCCAGCATGTGATGATCACTGAAACTCACCTGTGGAAGTAACAGGTATGGGCAATATGAAAATCACATCTGAAACCAGATAAAAAGGGGAGAAGTTGACTCATTCTTTGCATTGTGTCTGTGTGTGCCGCACTTAGCATGGAGAACAGACAGAAGAGAACTGGCTGAGGACTTGAGAACCAAAATTGTTGAACGATATCAAGAATCTAAAGGTTATAAGTCCATCTCCAGAGATCTTGATGTTCCTTTGTCCACGGTGCGCAGCATAATCAAGAAGTTTAAAATCCATGGCACTGTAGCTAATCTTCCTGGATGAGGTCGGCAGAGAAAAATTGATGAAAGGTTGAAATACAACATAGTACGGATGGTGGATAAACTGCCACAATCAGGTTCCAGGGATATTCAAGCCATCCTGCAGGTTCAGGGAATCAGTGTCAGCACAACTGTCCATCCACATGTGAATAAAATGAAACGTTATGGAGGAGATCCAGGAGGACCCACTGCTGACACAGAGACAGAAAAAAGCTAGACTGCAGTTTGCAAAAATGTACATGAGTAACCAAAATCCTTCTGGGAAAGCATCTTGTGAACAGATGAGACCAGATAGAGCGTTTTGACAAAGCAAATCATTCTACAGTTCACCAAAAATGGAATGAGGCAAACAAAGAATAGAACACAAGACCTACAGTCACCTATGGGGGAGGTCAGAGAAAAGAGCATAGGATCTACAGTCACATATGGTGGAGGTCAGAGAAAAGAGCACAGGACCTACAGTCACATATGGGGGAGGACAGAGAAAAGAGCACAGGACCTACAGTCACATATGGGGGAGGACAAAGAAAAGAGCACAGGACCTACAGTCACATATGGTGGAGGTCAGAGAAAAAAGCACAGGACCTACAGTCACATATGGTGGAGGTCAGAGAAAAAGGCACAGGACCTACAGTCACATATGGTGGAGGTCAGAGAAAAAGGCACAGGACCTACAGTCACATATAGTGGAGGTCAGAGAAAAGAGCACAGGACCTACAGTCACATATGGAGAGGTCAGAGAAAAGAGCACAGGACCTACAGTCACAAATGAGGGAGGTCAGAGAAAAGAACACAGGACCTACAGTCACATATGGGGGAGGTTAAAGAAAAGAGCACAGGACCTACAGTCACAAATGGGGGAGGTCAGAGAAAAGAGCACAGGACCTACAGTCACATATGGGGGAGGACAAAGAAAAGAGCACAGGACCTACAGTCACATATGGAGGAGGTCAGAGATATTTTGGATTGTTTTGCTGCCTCTGGCACTGGGGGTTTTGACTGTTTGCAACTCATCATGAAATCTGAAGATACCAAAGGATTTTAGGTGGCAATGTAGAGCTCAGTATCAGTAAGCTGGGTGTGTGTCCTAGATCATGGGTCTCTAGCAGGACAATGACCCCAAACACCAAGAAGCCCCAGAAATGGAGGAAACAAAGTGCTGGAGAGATCTGAAGTGGCAGGAATGAGTCCAGATCTAAATCCCATTGATCACCTGTGGAGAGATCTGAAGATTGTAGGGAGAAGACGCCTCCAATATGAGAGACCGGGAGCAGATTATAAAGAAGAGGCCGAAATCCCAGGTGTGAGAAGCTTGTGGAGGTTATAGGAGGCGACTGACTGCAGGGATTTATTCCAAAGGGGAAACCAAATATTAAGATGAGGCCAACAATTTCATCCAACCCATTTTGGGGGTTTGTGTTAAGTTATGTGCAATTTGCCGATTTTTCTTTGTTTTTTTGGTGTTGTTCTAATACACACAAAAGAAATAAACACGTGTAATTGCAACAATTTTCTGGAACAATTTTAAGGGTGCCAACACTTTCAGCCATGACTGTAAGTAGGAATTCTGTAATTCATCATTTCCCCTGTGGTGGCGCTGCAAGGAAACTGAACATTCAAACACCAGGATCCCTGGCCGAGCACAGATGATCCTTTGGGATCTCATCAGTAAGACATTCTATGATAACCTGCTCAATATCGGACATAACAATGGGACAAGGTTGCTTATTTATTATACCGGTCATTTTACCTGTGCGGCCAGAATAAGGAGGCTGGTGTCTACATCATAGAGAGGGATAAGGAGTCTGTGGAGGGAAAAGAAATCTGGTTACTAGTTGTAAACGAAAGGAGATGCCCTCCAGACCCAAGTCCTGCATGTTTACACAACCTCAGCTTCTCCTAGAAAGACCGCCATGATTCAGACTAGGTAGAATATATGTTTGTACTGTGTTAGCCAGTATTAGAATGTGAGAGTCCTCAGTGGTTGATACCTCTTAATGGCTGACTGACAAGATGGGAAATATGCTTTTTGAAGTGTGTTTTGGGTCATTGTCCTGCTGGAAGACCCATGACCTCTTTAGGGAGACCCAGCTTTCTCACACTGGGCCCTACATTATGCTGTAGAATGTGTTGGTAGTCTTCAGACTTCATAATGCCATGCACATGGTCAAGCAGTCCAGTGCCAGAGGCAGCAAAGCAACCCCAAAACATCAGGGAACCTCCGCCATGTTTGACTGTAGGGACCGTGTTCTTTTCTTTGAATGCCTCTTTTCTTCTCCTGTAAACTCTATGTTGATGCCTTTGCCCATAAAGCTCTACTTTTGTCTCATCTGAGCAGAGAACATTCTTCCAAAACGTTTTAGGCTTTCTCAGGTAAGTTTTGGCAAACTCCAGCCTGGCTTTTTTATGTCTCGGGGTAAGAAGTGGGGTCTTCTTGGGTCTCCTACCATACAGTCCCTTTTCATTCAGACGCCGACGGATAGTACGGGTTGACACTGTTGTACCCTCGGACTGCAGGGCAGCTTGAACTTGTTTGGATGTTAGTCGAGGTTCTTTATCCACCATCCACACAATCTTGCGTTGAAATCTCTTGTCAATTTTTCTTTTCCATCCACATCTAGGGAGGTTAGCCACAGTGCCATGGGCTTTACACTTCTTGATGACACTGCACACGGTAGACACAGGAACGTTCAGGTCTTTGGAGACTTGTAGCCTTGAGATTGTTCATGCTTCCTCACAATTTGGTTTCTCAAGTCCTCAGACAGTACTTTGGTCTTCTTTCTTTTCTCCATGCTAAATGTGGTGCACACAAGGACACAGGACAGAGGTTGAGTCAACTTTAATCCATGTCAACTGGCTGCAAGTGTGATTTAGTTATTGCCAACACCTGTTAGGTGCCACAGGTAAGTTACAGGTGCTGTTATTAATAATTTGTGATTGCAATCATTTTCAGGAAGAAACTGAGTATTATCTGACAATTGTAGGGGTGTCAATACTTTTGGCCACAACTGTATATATATATGTATATACACACAGCATGACATGAAATAGTGCAGTTCGTAAGACAAGTGAGGTGCAGCAGAACAGGAATGATCAGTACGAGATGGAGTGAAACAGTTATGGCAGTAAATACTGGAGCAGTTCATTGATAAATGTGAATGTTTTATTGTCCACTAATTGGGATCTGTTTAAAGATATAATGCCCCCACCCCCAAATGCCCTTGCAATTGATGTAAAAATGTCATGTTATATATATATATAACATATATATGGTACATCAGATTGTGTCGTATACCATCCTGAAGAAGAGACCTAAGTTGTCTTGAAATCCTTTACGTTAGCCATTAAAAGATATCAACCACTGAAGACTCATGTGGTTCAGACTTACACTTACACAAACTGGACACCAGGGGGCAGAGGAGATACACCGTACTCGCGCTGTACTCCAGTAATAATCATTATATATGGTTTGGATGGTCCTGGGTGTCATTTTGGCTCGTGGACACGGATCATTTCGGATGAGGGAGTTGCTCACTCCCTACACGTAGCATCCTGCAAACGTTCCGAAAAATCTCTGCCGCCGCGGATGAACATCTCCCAAATTTAATTTTCATTGGATGGAAAACAGGCCTCACAAATGTTATCAGCATTACTACAAAATCTGACAAAAGTAGCCAGCGGTTACAACACTGCTTCCTCTGTCAGCTCATTATCTTTTACTTTTGGCAGTAAAAGTGAACAAGCTGATGACTAAGCGGGGTCTAATCCAGGAGGATAGGCTTTATACATTTACCCGTACCGACCAATCACATCTCAGATATCATTTTGTAATTCGAAATAAAAATTAGGGGGAGCTGGAGTTTGATTGGTCAACTTCTTTCCTATACTTTGGGTGAACATTGATCAATGCAGGTACATTGGGGGTAAAAAGTTGCAAATGAACTTTGCAGAAATAAATTGTGACTCTTTCCATTTTGCACCCCCTATTCGCCCACGGCTCGAGATCGAGCTAAAGGCCGTTTTTTCCACTGCAGGACTGTCCTGTAAATAGTGAAGAAGGCACCTATTCTAAAGGTCGGGACAATAGGGGCATCTGATCCTGACTGTTTACCCCTAAATTGCTGCAGTCAATGGTGACAGATGCACCTAAGTAGTTTACAGTGGGAGGGGGTCACCTCACTAGTTGCCTCCATGATGTGGGTGTTGATGTGGCACTGGGCTCCTAGTAAAAGCTCCTATACCTGCTAATGAATTAGAATATCATCAAAAATCAACATCATGTTGCCATGTTTCAGGAAGCCCTGAAACGTGTTGACTAATAAATCAATATGATATTCACCCTTTAATGTCTCGTGGAATACGGCAGCGCAGTTTTTAACCCTTCATCCTCCCTACTTTAAAATTCTGAGACAATGACCTTTGGGTGTTCATTGACTGTAAACTATAATCATCAACATTAACAGAAATAAACACTTAAAATAGACCCCTCTGTGTAATGACTCTATATATGTGTTTCACTTTATGTATTGAATTACTGAAATAAATTAACTTTTTGATTATATCTAATTCATTGAGATGCACTAGTAGGTACTTCTAATAGACCTGGGCCAAAAGAAGTATTGCAGTGTAATCAAGTCCATAAACAAATCGAAAGTACTGAAGATTCTCCCGCCCAGGAAAAACCATTGATCCGAGCATACATATCAGAAAAAAAAAAGTGCAACGTTTTGGCCACGCAGGGCCTTTATCATTAAACAGGTGAACACTTTTTTATTGGCTTGATAAAAGCCCTGTGTGGCCGAAACGTTGCACACTTGAGCAAACTTGTTCGGGGTAGGAGTTCGGGTGCTGTAAGTATCCATAGCACTGGAGCGAGCATCGCTGTGCTCATGGACGCTTGGTGCTCGGCCCAGTGTGAACTACTTGCAGTGTCTGATCTGCTTGTACCAGGGGTAAAAGATGAGTTATCGGCTGTCGTGGCTTTGTCACTTCTCGCCCCCTGGGCGTGTTTTGCTTATGGCTGGCTGTATGTGGTTGTAGACCCAAACTGCCATTCAGTGACTTCCAATGAGATTCGGGTCAGGTTTTGATCCCTTTATAAAGAGTCCGGTTGCACCACTGGAACCAGAACATCCATGGGTCCCGCTCAGCTCTACTTCTGACAAGTATGATGGGATCGAAAAAGTTTTGCTTGTGGAAGAGAATCTTTGATACCTTGGATATTTTCCCGGATTTGATCTATAGCCGTATGGAGGGTTGTGCCAAGTATTGACGAACTGCGGACTGGTGCATGGAACACACCTTGATATAAGAAGTATTGCAGTGCGTTATGGAAGAGATGATGTGTTAAAGTTCCATTTGTATTGTTGCATCTGTTAAAAAACAAAAATAATTAATTAAAAGGAACCAACCGGCCGGATTTTCACATATAAGGTACAGGCAGGGGCATACTGGTGCTAGGATGATGAATCAAATCATACTCGCAGATTAGAGTTGGATCCTTTATCAAAGGTCCAGACATGACATCACTGGTGGAGTGGCGGTGCATCAGGTCGGGTCTTGCGTTAATATTCCTTTGTGCTTGGCTCTCCTCTATGTGAGTTTCTCCCACCATCGCCGCCATTATACTTATGTAAATATAACAAGGCACTCCCAAGTTGTTTTATGAAGTGGCATACCTTTTACTGATACCACCATAGTGTGTGTACAAACACGTTTCGGTCACCAATTTGACCTTCCTCAGTAACACGTGCTGGAGTGAGGATACAGAATAGAGGACGTCATGGTGCAGCGGTGTCCACCGCTATGGAGATGAGGGGGGATATATATATATATATATATATAGAGGTCAGCCAAGCACACAGGGGAGGAATATTAACGCAAGACCCACCCATACAGTACCCGCCCGTGGCACACACCACTCCACCAATGATGTTATGTCTGGACCTTTGAGAATGGATTTGTTTGCAATCAAGAATCCAATCTCTAAAGTGACAATATGATTTGGTTCACTATCCTAGCACCAGTGTGGCACTACCTGTACTTTATATGTGAAAATCCTGCTGGTTGGTTCCCTTTTAAGGAGCATCCCTACGAAAAAAGAAAAAAAAAAAAGGGCCAAAAAAGATCCTAAATTATAAAGTGAATGAAATAAGTATTTGACCCCTTGCTGATTTTGTAAATTTGCCCACTGACTATAATTTTAAGGGAAGGTTAATTTTAATAGTGAGAGATAGGATATCAAAACTAAAATCCAGAAAATCACATTGTCTAAATGATATACCGTAAATGTATTTGCATTTTGATGAGAGAAATAAGTATATGATCCCTACCCACCATTAGGAGTTCTGGCTCCTACAGACCAGTTAGGGTGCCTTCACAGTGCGGCGTGATCCGGTACGGGGCTGTCCGGGATGACCCTGACAGCCGGGGACTGGATCAGCACACAGGACTGGGGGGCTAATATGCCCTCCGGTCCGGTGTGCAGCGCACGCAGCTGCTGCCGCTGACAGGTCAGGAGCGCGGCGCCTGCGGTCCTGACTTATCAGCAGCGGGAACTGCGTGCGCTGCACACCGGACCGGAGGGCATATTAGCCCCCCAGTCCTGTGTGCTGATCCAGTCCGCGGCTGTTAGGGTCATCCCGGACAGCCCCGGACCGGATCATGCCGCAGTGTGAAGGCACCCTGAGACGCTCCTAATCAACCTGTTACCTGCATTACACACAGCTGTCTTACACTGTCATCTGTATAATAGACTCATGTCCACACACTCAATTAATCAGACTCTAACCTCTACAACATGGTAAGACCAAAGAGCTTTCTAAGGGCCACTTTACACGCACCAACTTATCTGTCCAACTTCTGACCAACTTACTGGTTGCAGTGAAATCATGGACACATTGTTCCATTTTGTGGCTGTGTACAAATGTAACAATGTGTCCATGATTTCACTGTAACCAGTAAGTTGGTCAGAAGTTGGACAGATAAGTTGGTGTGTGTAAAGTGGCCATAAGGATGTCAGGGAAAAGATCCTAGACCTGCACAAGGCTGGAGATCATTTACAAGTTCTCACCGTGTAGTTTTAGGCTGATCTCTCACCTTCCTCATGATCCTGGATACACCATAGGGTGAGATTTTGCATGGAGCCCCAGATCCACGTGGATTGACCTCATTTTGTATTTCTTCCATTTTCTTACTATTGCACCAATACTTGTCTCCTTCTCCCCAGCTTTGTCTTATTTCTGGTTTTGTAGCCCATTCCAGCCTTGTGCAGGTCTAGGATCTTTTCCCTGACATCCTTAGAAAGCTCTTTGGTCTTCCCATGTTGTAGTGGTTAGAGGTGACTGATTCATGGAGTGTGTGGACAGGAGGCTTTTATACAGATCTTTAATGCAGGTAACGAATTGATTAGGAGCATCTAACTGATCTGTAGGATCCAGGACTCCTAATGGTTGGTAGGGGATCAAATACTTATTTCTCTCTGCAAAATGCAAATACATTTATATCTTTTAGACAGTGCAATTTTCTGGATTTTATCTTATATTCTAGCTCTCTCACTATTAAAATTAACCGCCCCTTAAAATTATACACTGTTCATGTCTTTGTCAGTAGGCAAACTTACAAAATCAGCAAGGGGGTCAAATAATTTCATTCACTGTATTTTATATAAATGCACAAATTTCGCAAACACCTATTGGCCTATGCTGTGATGTGTGCAGCCAGGTCAGGTCACATAAAAGTCAGTGGGAATCAGCAATGACGTGAGGTCAATGGTTCCAGAGGGGATGGAGGGATAGAGAGCTCTGGTGGTGAAGAGGGTAGCCTTTCCCTGCAGTTTCCTGCTCCATCCTTACATAACCTCTCTCACACTTCCCCGCTCTCCCAGATCCCCCATCCTCTACCTCTGCTCTAATCGCCTCCCTTTTTCTCTTTTCTTCTGTTCCCCCCCCCAGGGCTGGGAAATCTTCCCCATAGTGAAATTAAAAAAATCCCGGCTCGTGGGAAGTCAGAACTACCACTGACCCACGTTACGTAGACTCGTCAACGACTGAAATGATTAAAAATCCTCCCCGCCAGGAAATCCCTTAACACTTTAAACTCCTTTCTCTCAGAGAGATGAGCAATAAAAATGTGCAATATATTCAGGGAAAGAAAGAATATTCTGAACGGAATTCTCCAGCGCTGACGTGAGGCCATTTATCGCTAAAAGATCCTAAATGCCGAGTCCCGCGGATCATAAACAAACACCATGTAAATTAAACAAATAGGCTGGTCCCACAGAAGAAGTATGGGCTCATTACGGGCCGCCATGAGATGTGGTTAGCGGTATCCTGAGGACTAGCGGCTGGAGAACGCTGCTCATGTTTATGTTTGCGTCGTGACCGTGCGCGACAAAACCACGGGTCAATCCGTCTACTGTTTGTGAATGAGGGAACCGGACATTTTTATTCTTTATTTTTTAAGGGACCCCTTTTTTGGATCCCAGAAGGAATTCTCTCACACATCTCGCTTGCTCTCCTGTCAAACAATCGTGGAGAGATTTATCTCTGGAAATATCTCATGTATAGAGGGGGCCGTGAGAGAGAGGAGGAAAAGGAACGAGAAACATGGATGTCTGAGCGAATAACACAGAAAGAACCACGTGAGAGAGGGATGAAAACAGACTGTGAGAAGAGGACAATGACATAAATAAAAGGATACAGGAGAAAAACTGAGAAAAAGATGCCTCCTCTATGTTCTATGCGCTATAAAATATTATATGTGTATACTGTATATATACAAAAATGTACATATATGAAATGAAGGTAATTACATCTTCATAGGCTCCCTGCCCCACCACTCTTCATAGGCTCCCTGCCCCACCACTCATCATAGGCTCCCTGCCCAAACACTAGTCATATATTCCTTGTCCCACCACTCATCTTGGACTCCCTGCCCTAACACTTGTGATCTGCTCCCTGCACCACCACATGCCATAATCTCCCTTCCCCACCACTCATCAGAGGCTCCATGCCCCATCACTTGTCATAGCCTCCGTGCCCCACCACTCGTCATAGGCTCCCTTCCCCACCACTCGTCATAGGCTCCCTGCCCCACCACTCGTCATAGGCTCCCAGCCCCACCACTCGTCATAGGCTCCCAGCCTCACCACTCGTCATAGGCTTCCTGACCCACCACTCGTCATACGCTCCCTGACCCACCACTTGTCATAGCCGCCCTGCCCCACCACTCGTCATAGGCTCCATGCCCCACCACTCATCATAGTCTCCCTGCTCCACCACTCGTCATAGGCTCCCTGCCTCACCACTCGTCATAGTCTCCCTGCTCCACCACCGGTCATAGGCTCCCTGCCTCACCACTCGTCATAAGCTCCCTGCTCCACCATTCCTCATAGTCTCCCTGCTCCACCACTCATCACAGGCTCCCTGCCCCACCACTCATCATAGGCTCCCTTCTCCACCACTCATCATAGGCTCCCTGCCCCACCACTCGTCATAGGCTCCCTGCCCCACCACTCGTCATAGGCTCCCTGCCCCACCACTCGTCATAGGCTCCCTGCCCCACCACTCGTCATAGGCTCCCTGCCCCACCACTCATCATAGGTTCCCTGCCCCACCACTCATCATAGGCTCCCTGCCCCACCACTCATCATAGGCTCCCTGCCCAAACACTAGTCATATATTCCTTGTCCCACCACTCATCTTGGACTCCCTGCCCTAACACTTGTGATCTGCTCCCTGCACCACCACATGCCATAGTCTCCCTTCCCCACCACTCATCAGAGGCTCGCTGCCCCATCACTTGTCATAGCCTCCCTCCCCACCACTCGTCATTGGCTTTCTGCCCCCACCACACGATCATAGACTCCTTATCCTACCACGCGTTCGGTCACAGGCTCCCTGCCCCATCACATGTCACCACTCTCCACCTAGAAGGCCACAGGCTGCTGTAAGTCTAACTTACTTTTGGAAAGGGGACAAAAGAGGTGTTAATACCTTCTGGAAAAAAAAACACTCAGGGGGGCATAATACATTTGAAGGGGGTACTGTCTCAAGATATGGGTCCAGCCTGAAATTTGGGGGGCATGGGTCAGTCGGCCATAGTAACCATAATTTATCAGCTTTGTTTTTATTCATGTAGGCAGACTGCAACCAATTACATCCCAGCTTCAATTTCTCCACTGTAGACAGAGCTCTGCGCAACTATCCATAGTCGCTAATGAGACTCTAGCTTTCAATTACTCACAGTACAGAAATGCAAGAAGCAAACTGATTGCTTGCTACAGGAAACAGGCCCAATTTTTGCTGCCCGTTGTTTACACGTCAGTTTTGTATATTTGCCCTCTGTTTAGGATGAGAGTCCAACACCCCAGACAAGTCACACAAGAAGGTGGCTCATTTGTCTCTCTGTATAAATTCCAGACCTGGTCGTCAGCAAACACCTATAATAACATATTACTTTATGGCGGCACACATAGGGCTCCCATATGTCTCAGTTTCCCCTTTTTCTCTTGCAATCCCAGGCATAAAAATAGTTATTTCCCTATAATCCAAATGTGTAACGATGTGATATTAACATGGCGGGTCGCAGTGATCTGAGAAGTACAAGCAGATAATATGGGTTAAAGAGCATTTCCCACCAAGGCAGCATCATGGTCCAGGAATGATACTGATCTAAAACCCTAAGGCATAACGGATGCCATCCAGCTTTCCTATATTATTAAACTGCATTCACACTGGGGGTTTTTTTGCTATGTTTTTGCAGCAGAAACGCTCTTTTTAGAGGTTATTGCAGCAAAAATGCTCCAAAACCCCTAAAAAAAACCTGTAAAACTCAACAAAAATATGAAGTTACCACTAGTTTCTGCTCCAAAAACTCAGCTAAAAGACTTAGTTGTGCACATACCCTTAGGGTGGGTTCATGCCATTTATTTATTTATTTTTATTTTTTTCAGCAAAATTGGAGCAGGAACTCTCCAAATCCTCCTAAAAAATGCAAAACTCTACTACGTTGCCACTTGGTTTCTGCTCCAAAAACTCAGCAAAAAGCTTGTATTTAAAGAGAGTTTTTGGAGGTGTAATAATCAGACAGGGAAGGGAAACCCACTCAATGAACTAATTTTTATTTATTTTTTTATAGACTTTTTTGTTATATTCCTGAACCAATTTTTGAAAAATATATAATTTTTTTTTCATATCATGTTTCGCAAACGTTTGACTTGCCAGTATCAAGTTTGGAGTTGACTTCACAGGGAATCTGCCTCAAAGAAGTGACATACAACGTCTTTCTTTTCAAACTTACGACATGAACAACTGAATGGAATTTTAATGGAAATGAAGAGGAAGAGTATTCAAGGTTTAGCTTCAAAACCCCCGGCAAACACTCCATGTGAACTTGACATCATTATGATGCTAAAGGTGCTGTCACACATAACGATTGCTCCAACGATCCCAACAGCGATAACGACCTGCCGGGATCGCTGGAGCGTCGTTACCTGATCGCTGGGGAGCTGTCAAACAGGCAGATCTCCCCAGCGATCAGGCCATGGGAGCCACCTCCCACATCGCTCCCTGCTTAGCGCTGCCTTATAGGCAGTGCTAAGCAGGGAGAACGCTGGTAACTATGATAAACAGCGGGGTATCCAGGCAGCGCGCGCTGCCTGGATACCCGCTGTTTATCATAGTTACCAGCGTTCTCCCTGCTTAGAGCTGCCTGTAAGCAGGGAGAACGCTGGTAACTATCATAAACACCGGGTATCCAAGCAACGCGCGCTGCCTAGATACCCGCTGTTTATCATAGTTACCAGCGTTCTCCCTGCTTACAGGCAGTGCTAAGCAGGGAGGACGCTGGTAACCATGGTAAACGCCGGATATCTAGACAGCACGCGCTGCCTGGATACCCGGTGTTTACCATAGTAACCAGCCCTGTGAGGTCACAGATCGCTGGTTTCTTGCGGTCACACGCAGCGATGCGTGCTGACCAGCGGGAAACCAACGATCTAAAAATGACCCACAGCACTTTGCAGCGATCAGCGACCTCACAGCAGGGGCCTGATCGCTGCAAAGTGTCACACAGAACGATATCGCTGGAGAGATCGTTGTAACGTCACAGTTACAACGATCTCTCTAACGATATCGTTATGTGTGACTGGGGCTTAAGGCACAAGATTCAGAAAGACACCGGCGGTCACTTTCCTGAAGAATCTATGTTGTCCTCTTTCAGTCATTTTTGCGGTGTTAACAGCTATGTCCTTTTTACAACAGAAATGTCCATTATTAGACTTAAAGGGTATGTTCGGGGTTCACTAATGGTTAAAACTGCAAAGTGATCTTTCAAACAAGAAACAGATTCACATCTATTGCTGTGCATCATGTTCATTTTTTTAAGATGAAAAAGATGTGTGCACATTGCCTATGGGTATGTGCACAGTTTTTGCTGCATTTTTGGAGCAGAAACTCGCTATGTGTACAGTTTTTTTTGCTTCGTTTTCTTTAGGAAACTGAGCAGAACCACTAATGTTTTTGAGGTGTTTTGCCTTTCTGAGAGTTTTCTCTCCAAAACTTCCTAAAAAAAAACCCCTCTGTGTGCATATAACCACTGAGTGGAAACTACCGTTTTTTTTGGTGAGGATTTGAAGAGATTTTGCTTAGTTTCTGCTACAAAAACTTGTAGAACTGTAAAAAACAAACATGAGAATTGTAATCTAAACCTGCCAAAATACATGAAAGGGTATCCAGAATAATCGGGCTGTTGGAATTTAACATGTCTAATCCCTTTACTGTTATGTGAGATAAGAGGTGTCAGCAGTGGTTGATCCTGTCTCCCATCTGCACAATTTCCGCAGCAGAAAGAGTCCAGGGGCAAAATCTGCACCAAATGGGGCAAATTGTGCTGCAGATTTAGCATTCTTAACCAAAGGCCGATTTACGTTGAAGACTCTCTGCAGCATGGCTGAGGTTTTTTGTAAAATCAATGTCGCCTATATGGACTGTGGTAATGGGACACCTTGACGTCTGATCTATCAGACTGTATATATAATGATATTACGTCCCAATTGTACACAAATGTCAGAATAGTGACATTATCTCCTTTGTAAAGGTCAGTTTAGTCTAGCTCCTCAGTACAGATGAGTTCACATGACAGCGCTGTTTTGTCTTCATAGGGAAGAACAGTCTGAGATACGGCAATGCAAAAAGTCAATTTTGGAGGTTTACATAGTAAGGGCCCCTTAACAAAATTCAGCATGGGGCCCCCTCTAGGAGATCCACTGACCCCCAATACAACATTTATTTATAACATATTGTCTTTATTCCCTTTCCTCACTTTCACATATCATCTAGTTTCTAAGCATGCTCAATGGAACAGAATTTTGGATTTTCTAAAATTTACACCAGAAATTAATGTAAATTATAACAGAACTCTAGTTTCAGGCTAAAGATGACTCACTTTTATAAATATGAAGCATCTTACGTCAGGTGCTTATTTCCTACCTACCTACCTACCAAAAAGGGTTAAATGATAATACTATGACTGCCATCGCCCGCCACTAGGGGGAGTAATAGTTCCAGCAAATTTGGGGCTGTTAGCAACTATGGCTGCCATACAACATGTCATGTTGTGTCAACTATGGCTGTCATACAACTGCGGAGGAGGCCTTTAGTGCAGCCCCCAAGCTTACGTCTTTTTCAGATCGGTGCACTGATGCCACCACCGCCCGGTGTATCAGGCGTCAGGGCATAGACGACCTTTTTATGCAAGGTCCTGATGAGTTTGAATGTGACCTAAGTGATCCCCACCTTTCTTTGTGCCAACACTATGAAGATATAGGTTTTTTTTTAGTGTTGTATGCAGTATGCTCACAAGCTCCCTCTAGTGGCGACTGCAAAGAGTCAAAATGTTATTACCGTATTTAACTGTGATTATACAGAAGAATTTGGATCCCTGTATTAGAAAAATGAACTACAACCATATAAAGAGTATTAAGATTTTTTTTTGTGGAATAGTTGACCTATAATTCTATATATACTTATTACTCCTAGTCATGTCTTAACTAAAGATAGGTTGCCTTTCTTTCTTATAATAGACACCCCCAGACTACCGCTAACCACATGAAATAAGCCTTTGCATGAATGGCACAAGTAACTTTTTTACTTATTAACTTATTTTCTTGACTTTCCCAGCATAACTCATATTATTTACTCAAAAATACGTGACCGAAGTGTTAAGATCTTTTATCTATGGATGTCAGATAAATCACTGCTTCTTTTGTGATGAGCCATAGACCCCCCCACCTACACACACCTGTTGTATGTGTCAGCGCACTGACATACACGTGTTACACCTGCTGTCCCCGGCACACAGAACAGGTCTTGCTGGTCTAGAAATGTCACTTAGGTACTTGGCAGGAATCAGCATGCACCTGACGAAATTCATTTGATTTCTGCTGAAGTGGAACAAGACGTGCTATAATTAGGAGGTAGACAATCAGGACCTGACCTATATGTCGGAGGTTGAAGGGTTCTGCGGTTCGGGCTAGACAGTGACTGCTGCCAGGTGCCAGCATGCAAGACGTAAGAGTCACACAACCATCATTGTTCATGGAAGTCTATGAAACAGGACACAGGTTACACTCCTCCTTTGAACTAAGGCTAGAGGCCCCAATACACATTAGTTATCATATTGCTATCATTTCTCACGATTAGGGATGAGCGAGTAGAATCGGTACTCGCCGAATAGTAACGATATTCGGGCTACTCGCTACTCCCCGAGTCTCTTGTGATTACTCGGGAGTAGCCAGTAGTCCTTTTACTTTCGCAGAGTATCTATATTTACACTGTGAAAGTGCACTAAAAGTGAATAAAAGTTGTTAAAAAATAAAAAAATATCATACTCACCTCTCCGACGCCTGCACCGGAGCAGCAACGAAGACATCTGATCAACGACAAGGACCTGTGAGTCTGACAGCCAATCAGATGGCTGGTAGCGATCTGGCCAATCAGATGGCTAGACGTCACAAACCACCTGAGCGCTACCAGCCACCTGATTGGCCAGATTGCCAGGTTATTGATGCACGTTCAAGACCTGGCAATCTGGACAAACAGGTGGTTTGTGACGTCTGGCCATCTGATTGGCCAGATCGCTACCAGTCATCTGATTGGCTGTCAGACTCACAGGTCCTTGTCGTTGATCGGATGTCTTCTTTGCCGGTCCCGCTGCAGGCGTCGGATAGGCGAGTATGATATTTTCTTATTTTTTAACAACTTTTATTCACTTTTTGTGCACTTTTGCAGTGTATATATAGATACACTGCGAAAGTACTCGCCCGCCCATTCATTAACATTGGACTCGTTACACTCGCAACGAGTACTGGGACCTACTCGTTGCGAATATAGTGAGTCCGATTATTGCAGTACTCGCTCATCCCTACTCATGATTCCCCCATACCCAGGAACACTTGGATGGGCCAACCGCTCCTGTGTCCTATAGCAGAGGTCCCCAACACCAGTCCTCAAGGCCCACCAACAGTGCAGGTTTTCAGGATTTCCTAGAATTCCGCAGGAGTTGGAATTATCCTCTGTGCAGGTGAATAAATTACCACCTGTGCAATACTAAGGAAATCCGGAAAATATGTACTGTTGGTGGGCCTAGAGGACTGGAGTTGGGGACCTCTGTCCTATAGGAAGCAAAAAAAGAATCAGCCGCTAAACTAAACAGGACAAATCCTTTTAGCCTTATCTGCTGGGGAAGAGTCAAGGGCCCCCAAATACGTTAGTTTTGCCATCACCTATCTGCCATGACTCCCCTATACCCAGGAACGTTCAGATGGGCCAACGACTCCTGTGTCCTCTAGGAGGTGACAAAACAATCAGCCGATAAACTAAACATGACAAATCCTTTTAGCCTCATCTGCTTTGGAAGAGTCGAGGGCCCCCATAAATGTTAGTTTTGCCACCAGCTATCTGCCATGGCCCACCCATACCCAGGAATGTTCTGATGGCACAACCACTCGACAAAGGAATCAGCCAATAAAATTAAGCAGGCTGAATCCTTTAAGCCTTATCTTCTGGGGAAGAGTTAGGGGGTATCCCCATACCCATTCAACTGTCAGCCGGATCCTTTATGGCTACGTGGCATGTTCGTTGTGCAGTATGAAAATATCAATGTTGGATTGCAGCATGGCATCCCAGAATGGGGCGATGTGGAGGCACGGCTGCAAATTGAGGCTTTGCGGATTTATGACAGATTTTCAGCGGCTTGGCATAGGTTGCGACAAGTCACTTGCCACAGACTTCAATACGTTGCGTCCACAACCACTCAGAGCTACACGGTGACATGTTCAGCGGTGCTTAAATGCCATCTGTTCATTTCCTACTATGCTGCATAGAAACCTGCGATTTGCCGTTTCCAAATGGCCTGTTATTCACTTGCCATGAGGCTAAGGCCGGCTTCACACCACGATTCTGTCCTGTCAGGTTCTGTCTGGTGTTTTGCAGGATGCACTGTACAGAACCTGACAGCCCTGGACAAAACAGAACCTGATGGCAAATATGCCCTCATATCCTGTTTTGTGCCGGAATCAGCGGCTGCCACTGTCCAGTGCTGAAATCTTAGCATTGCGTCTGGAGGGGAGCTCTCCAGGTGCTGAAATTTCAGCTGATGGCTCTTAAGGCCCCGTCACACGGGGCGATATCGCCGCCTATTACATAGGCGACGTAGGGGCGTGTCCTATTGGCGGCGTCATCGCCCCTACGTCGCCTCATGTAAAGGGGCGATGTCGGCGCCGCCGGGAGGTTGCCTGGTTTCACAGCAGCGGCCAATCTGGGGCGATGTGCACACCGGCGCGGGGCTGGAGTTGTCACCCCATGTAAACGGGGGACGGCGACGCTGGCGGGGTGCCAAAAACGTGCGCGCACTCACCAGTCGCTGCCGACATCCCCAGCCCCGTCGCCAGGTGTGACGGGGCCTTTAGCTGCACTGTCCAGGTGCTGAACGAGTGCGGCTTGAATTTCAAAGCCGCCGCTCGTTCAGCACCCGGCGTCCTGGAACTGGAGAGTTTTTCTGTTGGATCCGGCACCCATAGACTCTCATGTTATGGGCGCCGGATTGCCCCAGATCCGTAAGGATCCGGTTTTGTTCCATTTTTTTTTCCCCGGACACAAAAAATGCTGCAAGCTCCAATTTTGTGCCCGGGAAAGAAAAACGAAATGACCCAGATCCAGCCGGACACACACCAAACCGGATGGCAAATAGCTGCCATCCAGCACCATAAGGACACAATAGGGGCAAAATCGGATCCAAAAAATCATGGTTTTTATAAGCAGTTTTAGTACCAAGCATCTGAAGCAAGGCCTAAAAATAAAGTGTGTACATCCATAGATAACACCAGTCACCTAATGAGAGGTTCTAGAGACTCCAGTCATGGAGGCCATGAGCTCAGCATCCTGACACTTAAGATTTAGAGCCTGCAAACAGCAGAGCGCAGGCCTCTCCCTCCGGCTCACCCACTTTTATTGGCTTAAACATCATAAATCTGCGAGATGGAGCTGAGGAACTGCAGCAGGAAAGCTTTGCTTGCTGTGGGCCTCCGCCCCATCCTTAATACCGGTAAAGATGATTCCTCAACTAACCAGTCCTGGAAGTCTCATCACTGTCATATAGCATCGCGTCCATTATTTGAGGATTACTGAATTCTACAAATCTGTAGATTAGTCCTCACTCCAACGTCCATTTTTTGTCTCCTCTCCATACACGTACCCATTAGGCTATGTGCCCACGTAGAACGTGTGCTGTGGATTTTTGCAGTGAAGCTACTGTGCTGCGGATCTGACCAAAATCTGCAGCAAATACGCTGAAAGAAAGGTGGCAAAATGTACAGTAAATCTGTAGCGTGGGCACATAGAGTCTAGGGGGCTATTCACACGTCTGTGTTTTTTCTGAATAGTTTGTCCACACAAAGAAATCATGACAACCAGGGCTGTGGAGTCGGAGTCGTGGAGTCGGAGTCAGAGTTGTTTTTAGTGAAATTGAGTCAGAGTCTGAGTCAGGGTACCGTTACACGGCACGATGATGAAACAATGTCGTCTTCGATCTCGGGGGCGCGCGGTATTTTATTTTACATCTTTGCAACATCGCTGGTGAGATGTCACATGTCTAGATATCGTGGACGACGCACCAACAATGCTGTGAGCAGGTATCGCTTGCAATCCCTGCGGATGATCCCAGCTCACTGCTGTGAATGGGTGAAGTCGTCCATGACATCGTTATCGCGGTGTCACACACAACGATGCAGCAGGTTGGCTGATCGAGGATCGTCAGGTTTTAGAACATGTTCATAAACCGGTCAACTCCAACTTGACTAAATATCGTAGTCGAATTGTTCGGTTACACGCAACGATGTCGTTTCAACATCGTTACACACGTCACTTCTGAGCGATGTTGTGAACGATGTTGTGCCATGTAACGGTACCCTTAGATATTTGGCATGCCGACTCCACAACCCTGATGACAACTCCCATTTATGATCTGAGTTACGGATTATGTCATGCCATTAAACATGGCAATAGGTAGGAGAAGCTTTGCACTTTATTTTTTTGCAATAGGTTGCCAAATGTAAGATCGTTAACGAGATCCTTGTGTGTGACAACACACTAACGATGTTGGAAGGATCGCGGTCACGTGACATAGGTGACGATATCGTTCACATATATCCTAGCCTGTGACGGTACCATAAGTCTGTGATTTCACCTGTTTTTATGGGGTCGAATCAAAATACTAGATATTAAATAATGTTGATAGTGTGCCGTATATAGATTCTATCTAACATGATGCCAAAAAAAATCACAACGGATGATGTCATCACATACAGCAATGCGTGATGTCATCAGTAGTTGGGTAATAATGAAATTCTACAAATCACATTATTTATATGGCAGCCGGATTAAACAAAAACAACAGAGTATGAGTGGCTGCAGATTTTCCATGCTGCCTTAATCAGAGGTGGAGACAGTGACCTAATCAACGAGTCCAAATCTCTGAACTTTGCATCAATTAAGGCAGGAAGATAATCCGTCAAAAAGGGAGGGGTAAAGATTACTAATCCATAACATGCTGGTGCGTGATAATGTAGAACATTGCAAATCTGTAAATATGAAGCCCATTACAAGCTTGTTATGCAAGGGGGGATTCACCCCCCCACCTGGGGGTCTTACCCCAGACCCCCACTTCTATTATAATCAATTCTATGACCACATGGATTGTAGAAGTAATGCAGGTTTCCTTACTTAATGAGAGCTGATGACACGCCTATGACATGGGCAGTCACACCCATCAATTTCGGGCACTCAGTCATGCCCATTGTGTTCCTCATACTGTGCCCGAACGGTGACACCGCCGATCTCAGCTCCGCCCCCCATCGCAGTCATTCACTTCCAGACACCTAATCTGCAATTTTGCCCATCTTGGCTAATGTTCGATTTGTATATAGAGTATGCGTAAAGGGATGAAGGAGCTAAATGGAAAAGTTTAAAGATCAGGTTAGGAGAAACTATGTTGAAAAGGTTATTTACATCATCATGGATAGATTTTGTTGGGCAGGGCTAACAGATTTGCAACTTACAGTTTCATAAAATTTGCAGCCGTTCTTGAGAAACAAACACTTGTTTACATCTCGTTGCCTAGGAGACCGACCACTGCTGCTGTCTAACTTGTAAGGGTGGAAACACACTATCGATAGTGTGTTTCCAGCCTAAGCACTAATCTGAAACTGGCTAGGATAAGGAAGCAACAGGGGAGACCAGCAATGCTGGCCAAACATTGTGATTGTTATGCTATCTTCCAGCGGTGGTCGGTCTTCAAGGCGACGAGCTGTAAATAAAAGTGTTAAGATCTCAACAATGGCTGAAAAGATTTATAAGCAGTAAATTGCAAAATTTCTTGTACTTACAAGCTCTATCTGACTATATATATTTGTGAAGATGACCATAACCATTCAAGGGGATATCAAAGACTAGAAAAAAAAGGGGTAATTTTTATTATTTTTACTGAGACAGTGCCCCTCTTGTTTTGTTGGTCTTTGCATTAAGACCAAAAATGCATTTTGGAGCGATTTTGGTGGCCGTTTCAACACCGAGAACACCCGCATCCTGGGCAATGCAGGTTAAATTACAATGGTGCTCTATGGAACCTGGAACTGGCGGAATCCGGGGCTAGGTTTTTTTTAACTGACCATGCCCAGAACCCAGTTTAAAATGACACAGCCACTAGAGGGCATATCATCTTCCACCGGATCCAGCTAAAAAGGTGCCCAACCTGATGCACCGCGATGGCTCATGCACCGCGAGATGGATCTGTGATTATCATGATGCACCTGGATGAGTATTAACAACTGTGGGGGAATCCGGGGGGAATATAGGTTTTACCCACATTCCCCTGGATTCCAAAAAACTGGTAGTGTGAAACCAGCCTTATCCATGACTCCCTGCATCTCTTCTGCCATTGGATGGATACAGGACCCTTGTTATTGGGATGGTCCATCACACACCAATAGAAAGGCAGAGGAGGCATGGTTCAGACTTGCCATAAGGTCAGAGGCGGACCAATTGTGGTGCAGCTGGTTCAGCTGCACCAGGGCCTCGACTGGGTAGGGGGCCCCTCAAGCACCTGTAGCGGGCCCCCTGTGACCCTGTGTCAGAGGAGAGGGGGTTAACTTCCCTTGGCTGTTCCCACCTCTCCTCTCCTCTGCAGCCCCGGCTCCCAGACCTTCAATGCGCAGGTAGGAGCCCCCCCCCAGCTGCACCAGGGCCCGCCGGGCTGAAGGTCCGCCACTGCATAAGGTTCCCCATGGCTCTGAGGGTGGACACTTTGGAGAAGGGAATTAGGCTACATTCAGACGGGATGCTAGTGCACCGCTAGTGCCCTGCTTTCCACGGCTCCGTTTCATGCAGTGAAATGCAGTGATGTCGGCTGTCCCAGCCAAGTTAACGCATTTTACAATTTTGCATTCAGACGGGACATTTTGCACAGATCCGCTCTTGGGCTCAAAAATGGATCCGTGCAAAGAATGAGCGTGTCAATTCTTATGGGCTTTTACTGATCCGCTTTCTCTATTCCCCCCATTGTGGAATGAGAAAAAGAAAGTGGATCCGTAATAAACGGTGCACTAGAATCCAGCCTGAATGTAGGCTAACAGGTGACTGAACTAATAAAGAAAGAGAGCAGCTAGAAAACAGAGGGCATCAGATGTTGGGACTTTACATGGGAAATGCAAAGTCATATTTAAGCTTTAGGGTAAGTGAAGATTGTAATACCAGATACAGTCTAAGGACAAGAGTGGCGCTGTTTCCACAGGAAACTAACCTTCTAATGCTAGACGATCTCTTTAAAAGTCTGGAGCACACTGCGTTATGTGGCGGCCTTTCTTAAGGAGGATGTTTTTGGGTGATCAGTCAACAAAATCTGACCCCTTAGTGTGGAACTTGGCCCCAGTGGTGCAGAGGGTCAGGAGAGACACTGGCCATGTTTCAAAGCTCCATAAAGCCTGTATTATGGAAGCAAATGTAAGAGAAATCTAAGACATTACAAATCTGCAGAGTATGGTCAACCGTTCAGACTAAAGTAGAAAAACAGGTAGTTTCATAGATTGATCCAAGTCTGCGAGCAACTTGAGGCCGCGTCAATATTTCAGGTGATATATTAACAAGATTCCATGAAATTCTGTGGATTTCTGCCAAAACCTACTGGAAAGTGATTCCACGGAGCTCTGAGGAAATCTGTAATTTCACTTTGCCGGATCGAGTCCAGGGGATTTCTATTCAATTATAAGCAGCTGTGAAAGTAAACTTTAAGACAAAGTGACTTCTTATATCCAGTTATTCCTTATGAGACGCGAATGTTGCTATACTTGTCCAGTCCATTTCTTGGGTGCTCAATGTATTACTGTAACGCTGCGGACTTGTGAGCGTCCGGACACGGTGCGTGACAGTGGCGCACGAACCAACTATGTTCAGCGCACTACCCACAACAACAGACTGGGGAAACACTGGGAAGGGAGGAGACAAATACAACAGGGTGCCCTGCCCATAGGGAACGGGGGAAAGAACACCTCCTGCGCTCACCTACAACTGTGCCCTCAACTCCCTACCATCCATATACAGGGTCTTTCACCCAGTCACCGAGCAGGATACCTATGACCTCACTGGACCTGATGTAAACCCTCAATTGGGAGATGACGGGTGGGAGCACTAGTCCCAAGCACTGCAATAAACAAGATGAGGAGAAGGGAGACAGACAGGGAAACAACAAAGCAACTTCTCGCCTGTTCCAAGGCTTGGCAAAAATCAGTTCTCCAGAGTTACTACCTACACCTCAGGTAGCCAGGCCAGGAATGAGTTTAATCACCAGCAAGTACTCTGGATCGTGTGAACATATAAAAGGAGATGAGTGTGATCACAAAGTAGCCACATCTGAAAAAAAAAAAACTTGGAAACTTGCTAGCAACAAAAACTGACTAACTCCAACACTGCCAAAGGATAGAAACACATTTAATACGTGTGAAGTCTCAATACAGAAAAAAGACAGAGGTCCCAAACCAGTCACAAGTCTCCAAAGTAAGAGAGACCATCGTGAAAATGACATGGTGTAATTAAATTAGTAGGATGGGGAAAGGGTTAATACTCCATGCTGGCCTTTTTGAAGAAATTAAGGTTCTTAACGCATAAATAGGCCGATAGATGTGTGCCCATCAACCACGACAAGGTAACCTTCTTTTGATGGGACTGTAAACCTATATATGTCGCTCTCGGGCTTACAAGCCTACAAATTTCAAAGTCCGGAAAATACATGTTTACAGTCCATTCAATTAATAGGCTTCTCTATCTTACATGTTAATTAAAAAAAAAGTCCTGATGTGGGTAGGAAACCTAAAGGCAAATGCATACAAAGCGGTCAAATGCTCCTTCTTCAGGATGATTTTGGAGGAGTTTTTCCATTTCCTAAAGCGATTTTAAAGCTTTTTTTTCTATGATACACTGCTTTCACAGGTCAAAAAGTAACAAAAAACAGAAAGTGTACATTTTTACATTGCTGTGCATTATGATCATTTTTTGTGGCGGTTTCGCTACGCTTTTTCAGGCGGAATCCAGGTCTGAAAAAACTTTGTGTGTACTTATCCTAAAGTAATCTTTGAGTTAAAGGGAATCTGTCAGGTCAAAAATCCATAAGTAACTAATATCATTTTCTAATTCCTCTGGTGAAGCTCTTTCTATTTTGTATTTCTTTTATTTATACTCATCTCCTATCCTCCATTAAACCCTCCGAGAGTTTACACTTTCCAGCAAACCCCTTTACATCAAGCCTAATCACTGTAAAATAAAAACTAATAACATTTCTAACATGATTTGTGTCTCATTTCCTTACCATTTTTAATATCTCGGTTTGCAGTCAGTGAATAGAAATGCTCTTGCTAAAAAACGTTCCTGGCCTTTCTAATTTACTTTGTGTTACACTTCTGCATTAGTTTAACAATCTGTGCTTGCAGTCAGTGAATAGAAGTCTTCTTTTTTTTACAACCAGAGGCTGGAAACTGGGGGAGAACTACTTCGAAATTCATGGTCCTGTGTCCAGTTTGGTCCTCCATGGCGGCTGGACCAGGGCAAGGTTTCTTGAGCATCTCTGCCATTTACTAGGACCCCACAATGCCGCCTACTAAGCTGCATAGGGGTCTAGGATATGGCGCAGAGAAGTGAACACCTAGGTTTGGCTGCCACAGATTGGACGCCGGACCTGGGTATCGCACATATTTTTCGTCATCACTACTGAATAGTGATGAACGAGCACTACCATGCTTGGTACTCGGCATGAGCAATTGGGTGTGACTAGTACTCGAGTATAATGGAAGTCAATGGGAAACTCAAGAATTTTTTTAAAGAGTCCCATTGACTTCCATTATACTCGGTACTTGAGTCATGTCCATTGAAGAGTCCAACCTGCTCGTTTCGAGTACTGAGTATAATGGAAGTCAATAGGGAACTGGAGCATTTTTCCAGGAGAGTCCTATTGACTTCTATTATACTCGGTACTCGAGTTGAGGCCGTCCATGTGCCCGACCTGCTTGTTTAGAGTACCAAATATAATGGAAATCAATAGGTAACTAGAGCATATTCTGGAAACTCTTCCCACTGAGCGGCCTGTCCAAGAGTCTGACCTGCTCATTTCAAGTACCGAATATATTGGAAGTTAATAGGGAACTAGAGCATTTTCTGGAAACTCTTCCCACTGACTTCCATTATGCTTGGTACTCGAGTCGAGGCCGTCCAAACGTCCGACCTGCTCATTTCAAGAACCGAATATAATGAAAATCAATAGGGAACTAGAGCATTTTCTGGAAACTCTTCCCATTGACTTCCATTATACTCGGTACTCAAGTTGAGCCTGTCCCACCGTCCGACCTGCTCATTTCAAGAACCCAATATAATGGAAATCAACAAGGAACTAGAGCATATTCTGGAAACTCTTCCCATTGAATTCCATTATACTCGGTACTTGAGTCGAGGCCATCCAAGCATCCGACCTGCTCATTTCGAGTACCGAATATAATGGAAGTCAATAGGGAACTGGAGCATTTTCTGGAAACACTTCCCATTGACTTCCATTATACTCGGTACTCGAGTTGAGCCTGTCCAAACGTCCGACCTGCTCGTTTCGAGTACCGAATATAATGGAAGTCAATAGGGAACTGGAGCATTTTCTGGAAACACTTCCCATTGACTTCCATTATACTCGGTACTCGAGTTGAGCCCGTCCAAATGTCCGACCTGCTCGTTTCGAGTACGGAGCATGGTAGTGCTTGCTCATTACTACTACTGAAAACTCCTTTCTGATCTAGTCTGATCACAGCTGAGGGGTTTGGTACAATTGTATCAATTCTAGTCAATCCTATTCCCCAGACTGATACATTGTATCAACTTTTAGCTGATATATCACAGTTTTGTCCAAGCGAACCTTCAGCGGTGAGAATCCAATGTTTGAAACTATTTTTGACGGATCTTTTAATGACCTCAGAAGAAAATAAAGCTCCTTATCATCCATTGATCTGTCTCCATCAGTAACCTATTATATTTTATTGGAAAATAACTGGGATAAGTGGCCCCAGCCTATCAGGATTACATTTCGCATGTCGCTAGTTAAAGTTCATCCCTTGTTTGATAGTTTTAGGAGATAAGATAAAACCATCCTGATATTGACAGTGGAGCAATGTGTAGGACTCGGTGCAGCCCGGCGCGTGCAGGTCGTACTGTGCAAACTGCAAAATTAGGGTCACTGCAGCCTGTAGGTATGGGGTCACCGGTGTAAAGGTGGAGGTGGGACGATCTTTGATTTGGACTGGGAGAAGGGGGGAGTCATTTTAGCCAATAGTCAGTTTTGGAGGCACTGGAGAGAAACCTTAGTCCTGCCTCTGTCCTGGGAACGCCTTCCCTGCCCCAGGCAAATTGCATAGGAATAGCTAAACTATCACTTCCACAGCCAGAAAGAGTAGAGAGGCTGGAGGAAAGAGGGGAGAGAAAAAAAAAAGAAAGAAAGAGAGAAAGGGGCAGGAGAAAAAGTAAAGAGAGAAGACGAAAAAGAAGAAAAACATTGAAGGGGGAGAGAAAAAAGGAAGACAAAGACGTTTGTGCAGAGGTGTGAGGAGAGGGGAAGACTTCACAAAGTTTCAGAACTTTCCTCATCTGGATGTCATTTGGTTGCCTGGAGTTGAACGCAGTCCCGGGACGTACGGTAAAGTCCATTTTATATCCTTTTCCTGTATTTTTACTATATCTGTATACAGCTCAGGCTACCTCTATATGCTCTGTACACATATAAACAATGGAAGATGCAGATGTGACGGCTGCATCTGATGCACAGCTTTGGGCTAGGATGACCGCCATCACTTTTTTTTTTGCATCCTGGTGAAAGATACTTTTATTATTATTATTATTTATCCAGTTTATGCATAAAATAGTGCAGGCTTCATTTACTTCTTTTTGATCTGTCCTCCACCATAGAAGTCAATGGCAACAGGGGGTGGCCGGATTGGCATCTTGTTGTACTTTGTTTTTAAAGGGACTGAAACTTCATTAAAAGGACAGTAATTTTTCAGCAAGTGCTGTGTACAAACTTATAGGAGATGAGGGGGCAATGGAGGACGCCATCGGTTAGGGGCTTGACTCATGGACCACCCATCTTTATTGATATTAGACACAACATATAGGGGAACCATTTCCAATGTAGGTTGCATTAAGGCATCGGCAATTTTCATATTTCTGTTAGTGTTAAATGACAAGCTCAGTCCTGCTACATCTGACCCCCCTACCCTTACCAATGTTCAATGTGGAATAGTGCTACACAGTAGTGCACACATACCCACTACACAGAGAGCCCTTCTGTGCGCTTCCCACACACAGCGCAAGCAGGCCGTGCAGGGGAGGCAGCCTGGATGATGTACAAAGCTCACACATAGAGAGCCTGGCGCTGCTGCATAGGACTGCTGCTTTCTATTAATACATACTGCACATCTGTGCCGGGGATCACAAGGGGGAACATTAACCCCATCCATGAAGGGGGTCACCGTGCTGGGCTTTCCAGAAGTAGTGGGCTGATATTATGATATGGAGCAAAAGACAAGAATTTAGACTGCAGCATCTCCAAATTCCATCAATGTGGATGAGATTTATGTAAATTCCCATTGATACGTTTTGTTGACCTGCGGTGCGTTTTTTAAATCAGCAGCATATCGACTGCTTGTGCAGTTAATATACGTTTTAGGCTAAGGCTGCGTTCACATGTCCAGTAATCATCTGTTAGGCGAAGGCTGTGTTCACATGTCCAGTAATCATCTGTTAGGCTAAGGCTGTGTTCACATGTCCAGTAATCATCTGTTAGGCTAAGGCTGTGTTCACATGTCCAGTAATCATCTGTTAGGTTAAGGCTGTGTTCACATGTCCAGTAATCATCTGTTAGGCTAATGGCAGATTTATGGTGGGTTTACACACACCAATCATTGTATCCAATCTCTGAACCAATCTCTGGTTGCAGTGAAATCATGGACACATAGTTCCATTTTGTGGCTGTGTACAACATGGAGCAATCTGTCCATGATTTCACTGCAACCAGAGATTGGTTCAGAGATTGGATACAATGATTGGTGTGTGTAAACCCACCATTACACGTTGCGATATCGTAGTCCAATTTCAATGAAAAGTCACGTGGTACGATCGTTGGAGCCGATATCGTTCCTGCGTTGTATGGTGCGAACGTCCAATACGATGCAGGAACGATGTCAATGCGATATCGGGGATTGAATGAGCGTGCTATTCAATCCTCCGATATTGAAGGGAGATTGGAGCCGGATCGTGCTGTGTAAACGCACAACTACGATACGATTTGAAACGTCACCCATTCACTCCCATGTTAAAGGATCGTTCCTGGGTTGGGGGGCGTAGACATTGCACGGACGTTGTATTCCGATATCGCAGCGTGTAAACATCCAATGCGATGCGGGAGAAACGTGCACTAATTGCGCGCTCCCGCGCCATTGAGTTGCGATATCGCAACGATATTGAAGCGTGTAAACCCACCATTAGGCTGTGTTCACATGTCCAGTAATCATCTGTTAGGCTAAGGCTGCGTTCACATGTCCAGTAATCATGTTTGGCTAAAGGTACAATTATGGTGGGTTTACACACACCAATTTATCTGTTCAATCTCTGAATCAATCTCTGGTTGCAGTGAAAACATGGATATATTGCTCCATGTTGTACACAGCCACAAAATGGAGCAATGTATCCATGATTTCACTGCAACCAGAGATTGGTTCAGAGATTGAACAGATAAATTGGTGTGTGTAAACCCACCATCACACGCTTCGATGTCGTTAAGATATCACCAGTGATCTCACAGGAGCGCAGTCGTTAGGACATCTTTTTACATCGTTGGTGAGATGTCACACGTCTAGATATCGTGGACAATGCACCAATAATGTAGCGAGCAGCTATCGTTCACACAACCCAGCGAATGATACCTGTTCACCGTTGTGAATAGCGGAGGTCATTAACGGCATCGTTATCGCAGTGTCACACAGAACAATGCAGCAGGTTGGCTGATCGCAGCTCGTCTGATTTGGGAACATGTTCTCAAATCTGCGATCAACAATCCAATTTATTGTAGTCGTATCTCGGTGTCACACACAACGACGTCCTAACAATGTCATTTGAACGACTCCAAACCCGTGACGTTTCAGCGATATCATTCACGATCTCGTACCATGTAACGGGGCCGTAAGGCTGTGTTCACATATCCAGTAATCATCTGATCAGATTCCACAGCAATACATTGGCAAAAGAAGTTTAACTTGTTTGTCCGTTTATCAAGGATTGATAGCAGCTGGATCTATTTTGTTTGTTTGTAACACTGGAGTCTATGAAAAACGGATCCGGTAACTGATCGCTATTTATCTCCCATTTGAAACTGATCCAGTATGCAAAAAATGGATCCTTTACGATTGAAAGAAAAATGGAAGCTAAATAGCAATCGGTTACCAGATCCGTTCTCCACAGACGCCAATGTTAGAAAAATGGATCCAGCTGAAATCGATTATTGAAAATAACTTACAGATTGCTGCTGGATCCATTCTAATGGATGATCAATGGACATATGAACTCAGCCTTATTTGTAGATTTTCCCCGTAGACTTGAATTAGATCTGCAAAATCCAAAGTAAAAAAAAAAAGTTACGCGTTTCAGTACATTTTGGCACATTTGGTCCATTAGATGTTTCTGGAGGTGGGCAGCACTGGGGAGCAGATGCTCCTGCTATCACTAATCATATATTCCTCAGCTTCTCTGCTGTGAACGTGGCTGATAACAGAGGACAGATCACATTCCTTGCACCATATGTAAAAAGAGGTTGACTGACTGTCTCTTTAAGACCTCCATCACACTTACTTTTTTCAGAGGTCTTGGGCCCCTTTCACATCAGCGTTTTTATCCGATTGCGGCAGAGTTACCACATCTGCCGCCCAACAGCCGCACTTGCGGCACACTTGCAGCAAGCCCCATGCATTGTCTATGGAGCTTGCGTCAAGTGCAGTTCTACCGGGTGCGGCACATCCGACACTTGCGGTGGTGGGAAAAAAAACGGTGCTAGCCATGTCTTTTTTCACTGCCGGATTGCGGCAAAACCGCAATTGTTGCACTTGCTGCGAGCTCTACAGACAATGCATGGGGCTTGCTGCAAGTGCGGCTGTTAGGCAGGAGATGCAGTAAATCTTTCGGATCTGGTGTGAAAGGGGCCTAATGCTTAAAACCAACATCATGACATTCAAAGTTTTTAGTAACTTTTTTTGTTTTTAAGTTTGCATCACTTTTAAGTTTTGTGGGTTTTTAGTGTGGTTTATGTGATGTTTTCTTCATAACACTGTGAGAACCCAGCACACATTGATTATTTACACGTGACGTTTGCCAACTATACATATAGGTTTTCTATAGATTTTGGTTTTTCTCAGAGGTATTTTTTGGGTTCTATTATCCTATCTTGTGTTTTGTCAGTCTCTAAGGGTACCGTTACACGTCGCAGCATTGCATGTAATTTCACCGGCAATTTGCTGGTTGCAGTGAAATCATGGACACAGTGTTCTATTTTGTTGCTGTGTACAAATGGAACAATGTGTCCATGATTTCACTGCAACCAGCAAATTGCCAGTGAAATTGCATGCAATGTTGCGACGTGTAAAGGTACCCTTACCCTTCATCCTCCTCATACTCCATTATATAGGTGTCGCCCATATTGTCTTTTTCTATTTTTAAAATAGAGATGGCAAAACCCTGTGTTCCCTTTAAGGCATGGACCCCAGGACTTTATCTTCTATGTCCATCGATTGGGTACATGAACATAAAAATAAACTATGTCCTCCACCATTCCCATCGGTCACATTTATCCCTCCTTACTCCTTTGATAACCTCTCTGACCTCCTCTCTCCAGAGTCAGGGTCAGCCATGAACCATTGCAGGCCTCTCACCAAAATACTGTTTGCTAGGCACAGACAGAAGATGCATTCGAGCAGAGTTCCCCTTTAAGGACTACTTTTCAGCACTATTGATGTGAATCTTATATTCAATCCCATTTTTTTGCCATGGTCCTACATACAAATTAATGGCTAGCAGATAATGAAAGGGATCAAGAGTAATTTTTTTAGCAGAAAAAAAAAATCCAAAATTGTCCTTGCCATCATTATTAATTTTATTTATCAGTTCCTCATCTCGATTTGACCCAAAACGGGCGAAAGGACTTGATAGGATTTGGAATCGTTTTATTACTGAGTAACGTAAAGATTCATCGTACGTGAGCCTAGATAGGTCCACCAGGGTTTTCTCCAAGTTTAGATAGGTCCATCAGGGTCTTCTCTAAGCCTAGATCGGTCCATCAGGGTCTTCTCTAAGCCTAGATCGGTCCATCAGGGTCTTCTCCAAGCATAGATAGATCCACCAGGGTCTTTTCCAAGCCTAGGTAAGTCAACCAGGGTCTTCTCCAAGTCTGGATAGGTCCTCCAGGGTCTTCTCCAAGTCTAGATAGGACAACCAGGGTCTTCTCAAAAGCCTTTACTGGTCCACCAGGGTCCTCTCTAAACCTATATAAGTCCACTAGGGTCTTGTCAAAGCCTGGATAGGTCTACCAGGATCTTCTCCAAGCCTAGATAGGTCCACCAGGGTCTTCTCCGCCATTATCTTGATTGTATCAAACCATCAGGATGCTGGTCTTCCTCTTCACCTTGTTCCTTCTATTCTTCCAACCATTAAGTCCTTCTCCAGTGATTGCTCTCTTTTTATGATGTTTCAATCCAACTTTATGGGGATTAAATGAATATGTTTAAAGGGCTCCAGAAAACAACAGACAAAAATGGGCCAATAAATTATCGTTTGTCAATCAAACAGTCATTGGTTGGCAGGAAGAAAAATATTTTGCACCGACTCGGCCATGTTGTATTATTTCAGACAATGATCTCATCGTCTGAAAAAAATACAACGTCAGACAGATATCTTAAACGATAACCAATGTTCGGCCATCAGCTATTGGTTAAAATAAATGATTCTTTTTGCAGCCTTTTCTCTGGATAGTGATTTATTTTGATGGTTTACGTCAGGATCTGCTTCAAAGAAGTGACATGAACTTACTTTTTTTTCCCCCGGGGGTTTTTCAAAACCTCTTCCGAAAAAAAGCCTCAATAAATTCCTCATATGAACATCAAAGTAGATGTGGTATTGAACGAATTGGAAGAGTTTGCAAGAGAGTGTTTTTAACCAGTTTTCAAAAAGATTTTGGTGTGCACATTCTTCCAGGTTTTCTGAGGAGTTTGTTTTTTTCGGAGCGAATTCGCTAAAAGGTTAAAAAAAAAAAAAAAAAATGTTGCTCAAATTTCTTCTTTGCTTTCCATCAGTTCAGTGTTTTGAGCGATTACTCGATTAGTTTTTTTTGTGAAAAATGCCTGGTTGTGAAAAAAAGTATTCAGGAGGATTTGGAGAGTTTCTGCTCAGTTTCTGCCAGGGCTGTAGAGTCGGAGTCGGTGCGCATTTTGGGTTGAGTTGGAGTCGGATTCAGGGAAATTGAGGAGCTGGAGTTGGATGATGTTTGGCTTAGTGACTTCATAGCCATGATTATGGAGTTGGGTCGTGGAGTCGGTGTTCATCTGGGGTAGGGACAGAGTTCGGAGTCAGGGAAATTGAAGAGTCAGAGTCAAATGTTTGGCTTACTGACTCCACAGCCCTGGTTCCCGCTCCAAAAACTCTTAGGTACCCTTCACACCACGGCTGGATCAGGTCCGGGGCTGTCCGTTGTAAACTAGACAGCCCCGGACCAGATTTTCAAACAGAATCGGAGGGCAAATATGCAAGTTTGCAGCCGGATGCAGCCTATAGCAGCTGCTAAGATTTCAAGATTGCGGCTAGCAGGGAGCTAGCTACAGTTCTGAAATCTCTGGAGGGGACAGCTCATGGTGCTGAAGTTTAGCAGCACTCACTGTTAAACTTGAGCACCCGGCATCCGCCTCCCAGATCCGATTTGTTGTTGGATCCAGCGCCATAGACTCCCATGTTAGGGAGCGTCGGATCGCGCCGGATTCGGGAGCATCCGATTTTGGCCCTGGACACAAAATATGCTGCTTGTTCTGGTTTTGTGTCCGGGGCCAAAAAACGAAAGCTGCCGGATCCTCCTGGACAGCATAAAACCAGATGGCAAAACACTACCATCCGATGCAATCCGGTCCCATAGGAATACTAGGAGACCGAAACCGGATCGGGGACTGTCCGGTTCACACCGGACAGTCCCGGATCCTGAAGAACGTGGTGTGAAGGGGGCCTTACCAAAAACCTCTGTGTGCCTATAATAACTAAAAAACTACTTCAAAATATTCCAATAGGCTGAAAATCAAGACCAGTAAGTCACTAGGGATCCTCAGTGAGGGCACAAGGGATTTTGTTGGATAGTTTGAGCAATTCAGCTAAAATGACATATACAGGTTTGTAAGGACCAACACCCAGGATTACTCAGAAGCTGCAGCAGGGCCAGGAACCGGCTGATGGTGACAGGTCAGGCGGTGACACACATGTACAGACGCCGTCTTCACGTCAACATTCAGATTATCGCCATGTGCGGCAGAGTGGGATTAACGCAGCCTCCTACATACAGAAGGCTGCAGAATGGGGTTCACATAAACAGGCCAAGGGCCACTATTGGGGTCACACATGCAGCGAGAAGCAAGTCCATATAATCTCCAACATTCGAGGGGTCAGACCCAAGATCTCTTCTGTCCCCTGAAGACCCCCGTGTTTATTTTTACGTAGGGTGGGTGTAATAATACAGCTGCCAGTTCTGAGCTTCATCCAAGTCTCTGCGGCTGAACCTCGGGGTGTGGATGCAAGTAAAGGCTGGGTGAGACAGGAGGGCTATGAAGTGTTTACCAGAATAGGGAGTGTTGGAGACCCCTTCATTTTTAATGCATATAGAGGAATACATGGATGGCAAGATTTGCCTGTTTTCCTTCCGCTAAAGAAAGTACAAGCAGGATATGAAGCAAACAACTTATTTTTCCTGTATTTTAATGCATGCCCCACCGACCTGGCACGCTGGCTTCTCCATAAAGGTACAAACTGCCGAGCCCAGATTATATTCTGGAAATTCAGAGATGAATATTCATACATCGGTTTGGATACTCCATTTTTTTTCATTAAGTGCTTCCTCACACCCTGCAGTTTATTCTGGCACAGATCCGGCTGTACTTTCGCGAGTGGCTTAACGCATGTGACAGTTTCTGCCAAATGTCTCTCGTCTTCAAACACGAGATGAATCAAACATGACGGCACATTAGTAAGGGCTTATTCACAGTCCCGCAGTCACTGACCCTACAAATACAGAGCTTTACCCTTTTAGAGAAGTATTCCGACTTCAGCAAATCAGTGTTATTTCATGCACCAAGAAAAGTTAGAAAACATCTCCTATATACTTTATCAATTCCTCACAGTTTACAAGATCTCTGCTTGCTGTCAATCAAGAGCAACCTTCATTATCTATGTCCTCTATATATGGCATAGCAACAAGTCTATAAAGTATACCCTAAATAATTTAGTAGTCTGATAGACTGGTTGCTAGGGAAGCTCTGCTTGACAACTCTATGTATTCACATAGCAACAAGACTAGGTAAAAGTATGAGACCTGAGTATTCTAAGACACTGGTTGCTATGGAAACTTTGCTTGTCAACCCTGTGTATCCATAGCAACAAGTCTAAGCAAGACTATGATCTAAACTGAATACTCCAAGACAGACTGGTGGTTAAGGATATTCTGCCTGTCAACCCTCTGTGTATGCATAGCAACAAGTCTAGATATAAGTATAACAAGAACTTAGTAGTCTAAGGCTATGTTCACACAGGGCGTTTTTACTGCATATTTTTCTGCTGCAAAACCTGATGGCTTTGGAGTAAACAAACATCCCTTGGTAGTAAGTTATTGGCGTAGCAGATTTCCATTTCCGTCAAGAAAAAAAAAGCAAAATCTCTATGTGCGTGCATGACATTTCTACAATCTCATAGGTTTGCCTGGGAATGGAAAACACTGCTTTTTATTAGCATGTATTTGCATAAAACCAAGGGAAAAAACGCAGCAAAACTGTCCTGGGTGAACATATACCCTAAGGCAGGATGGTAAATAGTAAAGCTCTGTTTGACCACTCTGTATACACATAGCAACAAGACTGGGTAAACGTATCAGCTAAAGACCTGAGTGTTCCGACACTTACTAGTTGCTAAGGAAACTTTGCTGATTAACTACCGTATGTATCCATAGCAACAAGTCTAGGTAAAAGTATTGATAAAGACCTGAATATTTTGAGACATACTGGCTACTGGGGAAAAACTGCTCGTCAACCCTATGTGTATCCATAGCATAAAAGAATTGCCTAAAGACATGAGTATTCTGGGACAGATTGCTTACTAGGGAAGTTATATACCCTTGGGTTATCAGAATGCCGCTCAGATTCATGATCATTAAAGGCCATCTATAACTATATTTTCTATGCCATGACATGGAAAGATAATGGGGTCGTCTCATCAAAACATCAAAGAAAATCTGTCACCATGTTTTTGCTACCTAATCTGAGAGCAGCATAGTATAAAACCAGAGATCCTGATTTCAGCGATGTGTCACTTACTGGGCAGCTCAGAGTAGTTTTGATAAAATCACTGTTTAATCAGCAGGAGATTATTATTACAGGACTACTTGGCCTACTGCAAGGTAGTCCAGCATACTCATAAACTGCTAAATTTGCAGCAGAGAAAAAAGTAATTTTATCAAAATGACAGCAAGCAGCTCAGTAAGTGATACATCACTGGAATCAGGGTCTCTATCTCAACGTTATGCTGCTCTCAGATGGGATAGCAAAAACCTGGTGACAGAGTCCCTTTAAGGCATATGGAGACCATGGCAGATGGGAACCCACTACTGGGGCCTTATCATAGAGCCCAGGGTTAATGTATGGCAACCAGATAATTGTTAGATTAGCCATATTATGAAAACGCACATAAATGACAGTCATGTCCCCACCCCATATGACATTGTTTTACTCCATGATGGTTACTGATGAATCTTACATGGCAAGCAAGGTGTTAATCAATCCAGGCCACATCACAAGAGCATCCCTGCCATAAAACATTAAGGGCTGCGTCTCCTCAGCAGCATTACAAAGAAGAGAGGAGCTTTAATATCTTAAGCTGCTGTGATTTTACAGCCAAAACATACAGAGAGTAATGGCGCCCTACCTGTCTCTACAGCTGACAATAGGGCAGCGCATTACACAGGTAGCAATGGAGTGGGAGGCTGGAACAGATCCGACCTCGCTCACAATACCTATTGTATAGGGGAGTCTTTGGAAATCACACATTGTAATTATCTATATACAGCCCGGGGATATAATGGGTACCGTAAATACGTTCATGGTTATTGAGTAGGAATTCTGAACACGCGATGCTCTTCAGACATACAAGTTCATGCAGAAGCAAACAGGTCTATGTGAACTGTGGTCTGCGGGGAGTAAAGGTTACACTTATTATTTCTAGTACTTGAGTCGTTAAAATTTTTGCAGCCAGATAGATCTGTTCCTTGGTGATAACCAACATGGTCTTCATTACCAATCCTACAATGGATGGTGTTCAACTTACCCGGAGCCTTAAACAGGACCTGTCACTGTGCAATATATATATTTTTTTTTTTGATACCCCATTTTTTGATACCCCGCCTCCGCTACTATATCTGTCCATAAGTAGGAAAATGTATCTTCCGGGGGTGTCGGAGAGATCTTCCGATTAGTCATGCACAGATATGGGATTATCAGACATTTAAAGGGGATCTCTCACTTACTGTAAGTATGTAATCTTTTTACCTGGTGTAAATGGTACTGCTCTCCTGAATTCGGCGATGTTTTTCTTTTGCTCCTGCACCTCTCCATTCCCGAGATATGACCCCTTCTTCCTTGTGTAGAAATCTAATCCTTTTAGCCAACTGGGTGTGATCCTTATAAAAACTCACAGAGAAGAGTTTAGGACCACACCCACTTTGCTTAAACGACTAGATTTATACACATGAAAGAAGAGGCCGTATCTCAGGAACGGAGAGGCGCAGGAACAAAGGACACATATCGCCAGATTCAGGAGAACAACGACATTTACACCAGGTGAAAACAATTACATAATTACCGCAAGTGAGAGCTCCCCTTTAAATGGCTAATAATCCCATATCTGCACATAACGAATCAGAAGATCTCTCTGACACCCCCGGAATTTTCCTTCTTATGGATAGATATAGTAGCAGAGGTGGGTTATCACTACGGTATTATTTAGGTCTTTAATTATGTATGTAAAGCATTGTGGAATTAATGGTGCTATATAGGTGAATAAATGTTATTATTTGTAATGCTCTACTGTTTGCTATAATGGGCTCACATCTTAACAGAAGAGGCAAAATCAAGGGCTTCATTGGTACTTGATGGACATCTAATGTATATGGGGGTGTCTAAACTTTACTCCGGATGGCTGATGTTTGGGGAAAACAAAGATTGGGCTGATGGATTTTGACATGCCTGATCCTTTTGTTTTCAGAGCAGATAAGAGTGTGTGTGGCAGCAATTTACTTGCGCCTCCAGAACACATGTATACGCAACCAAGAATATGGATGGTGATATCACTCAGACATGAGACGCTAGTTTCCACCATCCTTCTTTTTGGAAAGTCCCGCAAGTTAATAATGTGTAATACTTGGCTGCGATACACATACAGGGTCACTGTGCTGTGTCATACACCACAGTTTTCCAAGAAGCTATACAGTGATATGCTGGGCTGTATATATAAACCAGGGCCCGCTGCTCAGCACGGGCAGTTGGCGCGGACGGACAGTTGGCGCGGACATCTGCAGGCATGATGCTCTGCAGGCTTCACGGCCACGAACCTGCCAATGAGAAAAGGAAGCTTAATGATCGTCCATGTCACTGTCCTAAAGTTTGTTTTTCTTACCACTCACAAGTGTTCCCAGGATCAGTGACCCTTAGTGCTTTTCGCCTATTAACCCTTCACCCCCTAGCACCCGTTTCATTTCAATTTCCAAAATTCCTAACATGTTTATTAGATATAAAAAATAAACTTTTACGTCAGTTCTTTTGTTATAGTGACTTCATAAACCCAAGCGAGCCAGCGCCGCATTCCCCAATATACTCCATGGATAGCAACTCGCTGCAGATGTGCCCGTTAGGGATAGAAGTACGGCCTTAAAGTGACAGCGCAGACACTCGCAGTACTGTAACAGGTGTGACTTGGTGATCTAGATGGACGGTCTGACTCCAGACCAGAAGGTTTCTCATGTCCTGGCCTGCAGAATCCTACTAATGCTCATTTCCAATAACACCCAAGGGCAGGGAAAATGCCTAAGCTGGCATGTCGAAGGCTTTAATGCATAATTACTATGGGACTGTGGTATGTACTGCTTGTCCCCAGGTCGAGGGCAGGCAAAGCTATAAGGCAGAGATAATGCTGCCTGATTATTTTCAGTCCTTTATCAATGGGATATCTCCATAATTAATAATATTTTGGGATATTCAGCCATTCCCCTAGCCCAAGAAGATTGGGCATGTTATAGAGGGAATAATGGTGCCAAAGTATGCCACGTTAACTCCTATAAAAACTTTCTTTGCAGTAGGATCAAGGATGACATAATATCTGGCTTTAAATAAAAGCAGAAAGAGTCCTGAATCTAAGTAGTCCAAGGGGCGTGGCTTTCTCTTCTGATTAAAGAGGCAATTCAGGCTTTGGCAGAAAATCCAAAAAACAATGGATCTGCCATCTTCGTGTCATCTCTCGTATGCTAACTCATTCCTATTCATGTGGATGCAATACCAGACACAGCCTATAGACAGTGGTGGCGCCATTTCTAAAATTCGCTTTAAAACTCTGGAAATATCGTTTTGTTTTTTTTTACTATATTGTGCTGCTTCTTGGCTAACCAATATGGAACCAAAAGGATGGTGCATCATAATAGTATTCCTATTATATCGCTCACATATAGTCGGGTATATACATAAGCTGCTTAGGCCACTTTTGCCATTTAGGGCGTGAAGTTTGCTGTGTCTGTTGTACTAAATCCTGCCCTGATATAAAACCGACAAGTCAATGCTATAAAACTACTAAGAGGGATGACTAACTGCTCGAGTTTTCATGACACCCCAGCCCCGCTCCCCCGGCCGCTTGTATCCTTTTATTACAACCGTAATTTATGATTAGTTTTATTAGTTGCTCAGTCACAGCTTCGTTACCTAATTACACAGGGTGTATGTCGGCTCATTGTGTCTACTGGTCATGGGAGATCTCCATTAGGCCAATCCATCCAGGCAAAAGTCAGCTGAAGGCCCTAAAAATGGATAATCCCTCCGTAAATTTCACATAACACCCATTTACTTAGGACAATAATGGCGCAAGCTGTCCCCCCCCCAAACACATACAGGCTCAGTTCAGCTGAGAATGCATGTGGTCTCTATAGGATAAGGGATGTAAGTCGCTGCCAGACACCTTTTGGCGGCGACCTGTCCTCCCTGAAAACAAAAGGATCGGAAGATGACATTTAACATGCCCAATCAGTGGCGTAACTTCAGGCCCAGGGCCCCGATGCGAAAGCTCCAACGGGGCCCCCAATTATTGCAAATCTTTAATAGTATTAGTCTTTTTCTATAGGCCAAAGGGACTTTGGGGCCCCCCTAGGTTGCAGGGCCCGGGTGCGATCGCAATCCCTGCACCTATTGTAGTTACGCCCCTGTGCCCAATCCTTCTGTACCCAACGGCACCCGCCATGGGTATCAACATAGTATAGAGGTTGGATTTCTTCTTCTGTCTGGTTCTACTGTGTAGATAATTCATGTAGGTAGATCCCGGTACTAATGGTGCTATCCAGTAAAAATGTAATGAGTGAAAGGGCACATTGAGTGCCCCAAAAAGCATATGCGGAAGAAAATGTCTCCTCCATGCCCAAACCTTTTGTTCAGCCCCATTATAATAAGCGTATTTGCTAGGTTGAGCTCGTATGTTTAGGAGGACAAAGCTCTCATCCAAACAAGCTTTATGCTATAAAGGAACAATGTGGATGCCACTGCCCGCTATTGTTACGTGAGGATTACTTTGTTTTTTTGGACATGTGACGGAAGCAGCTCTGTAAGTAAGATTGGGCTGGGTAAATAAAAATTAACAAGATCCCACCGTGCCCCATAGTGCTGGAGTAGGAGGGCGCTTTTGGTTTCTTTGCAGGTGTTTGCTGAAATAACGTTTGCTCGACATCTAAACAAACCGCTTTCGGTCCCGACTCCCCCACAAGGGTGCACTCGGCTTGGTCGACCGTTCATGGGTTATCTATCGGGTTGAGATGCACCTATATCAGGAGGACAGCGGGTCCCTTAATAATCATGGACAATATTTTTGGGGGGGGAAACTCCTCCCAGCGGCTGTTATCATCTGTAGCTCTAATGTCACATCGACAGCGCTGCAGGCGATCGGCAGCCTCAATTGACGACATTAACTGGCGGTAGCACTGACAATATGAGGTCAGCACCGCAGACAACAACAGACATCAGAGACTGGGTGCTGGACCTGGGGAGGGGGAGGAAAGTAAAATTTGATTTTATGTTAACTGCAAAACCAGAAAACCTCTAATGATCCTACTCTGCTCATTTCAAGGTCAGTTTCATCAAGACTCGGCATACCTTTGCTAAACTGAACCTGGATCATCATGTTGTACTTCTCAGAGTATTCTCCAGGAAAAAAACCCCAATGGGGTCTGGGTGATATTGCACGTTCTCTAGGAATAGAACAGATGTATATTTTTATCATTTATTTGCATCAGTATTTAGCGTCCCATCATGGGTAAATATTTTGCACCCTGTCCTGGGTCATTATTAAGCTGTCCTCATGGATCAGTATATTTTGCTTCTGTCCTGGATAAGTATCTAGCGCCCTCAGTGGCGGATTATAATGGGGCAATTTACCCTGGGCTGCTGGACCCCCCCACAGCACTGGGCCCGGGGCGACTGCCCATATTGACCTCATTATAATCCACCACTGAGCGCCCTACCTGTATCATTATTTAGCGCCCTTTCTAGATCAGTATTTGGCATCCTCCTGGACCAGTATTTAGTGCCCCTCCTGACATCAGGCCCATTACCAGTAGTCGGCGCCATGGTGAAGAGCAGCCTCCCGTGTATTGTGACTGATACATGGCTTACAAAAAGTTTCCTTTTAACTTGATCCTAAACAAAGAGCTGGAATACCCCATCTTTAAACACCGTGAAGCTTTTATAAATGGAAGAAGAAAAAACGTTATCAGGGTATTTTCTGTATAACATTTACTTCTGACAAGATGACACCCCGCACCCCACCTTCTTCCCTCCAGACACATAAGATGTGCCCCCCTCCTCCTGGACAGCAATTACCAGCGTGCCCCTCCTTTCCTCACCATCTGCAACATCTCCTCTCCTATTCTTCCCTCTATTCTGGCCTATTCCCTTCTCTCACCTCTGTCTCCCCCTTCTCACAGCTGCACATTCCTCAGAATATTACCTGCCTCCTACTGACCCCTTCTTAACTCTGTCAGTACAGGCGCAGATATAACAGACACTATCTCCTCCTCATCTGAAGGGTATTCATGCTGAGGGAACCCTGCAGCCACCATGTGCGGATGGAAACTACAAGCTCCAAATATTGTTCCACAAAGGGATTTACAGGATCGCAGATCTTATGAATTTTCGGATGAGCGCTTCTTGTGCGTTCAGCTGCGTGTGAGGCTGCAGGGACTGTGCAGATAGAGCAGACCTGAGTGGGCCATACAATACAGATGGAGCAGACCTGAGTGGGTCATACAATACAGATGGGGTAGACGTGAGTGGGTCATACAATACAGATGGGGTAGACCTGAGTGGGTCATACAATACAGATGGAGCAGACCTGAGAGGGCCATACAATACAGATGGGGCAGACCTGAGTGGATCATACAATACAGATGGGGTAGACCTGAGAGGGCCATACAATACAGATGGGGCAGACCTGAGTGGATCATACAATACAGATGGGGCAGACCTGAGTGGGTCATACAATACAGATGGGGTAGACGTGAGTGGGTCATACAATACAGATGGGGTAGACCTGAGTGGGCCATACAATACAGATGGGGTAGACGTGAGTGGGTCATACAATACAGATGGCGTAGACCTGATTGGGCCATACAATACAGATGGAGCAGACCTGAGTGGGTCATACAATACAGATGGGGCAGACCTGAGTGGGTCATACAATGCAGATGGAGCAGACCCGAGTGGGTCATACAATACAGATGGAGCAGACCTGAGTGGGTCATACAATACAGATGGAGCAGACCTGAGTGGGTCATACAATACAGATGGAGCAGACCTGAGTGGGTCATACAATACAGATGGAGCAGACCTGAGTGGGTCATACAATACAGATGAGGTAGACCTGAGTGGGTCATACAATACAGATGGAGCAGACCTGAGTGGGTCATACAATACAGATGGGGCAGACCTGAGTGGGTCATACAATGCAGATGGAGCAGACCCGAGTGGGTCATACAATACAGATGGAGCAGACCTGAGTGGGTCATACAATACAGATGGAGCAGACCTGAGTGGGTCATACAATACAGATGGAGCAGACCTGAGTGGGTCATACAATACAGATGGAGCAGACCTGAGTGGGTCATACAATACAGATGAGGTAGACCTGAGTGGGTCATACAATACAGATGGAGCAGACCTGAGTGGGTCATACAATACAGATGGGGCAGACCTGAGTGGGTCATACAATACAGATGAGGTAGACCTGAGTTGGTCATACAATACAGATGGAGCAGACCAGAGTGGGTCATACAATACAGATGGGGCAGACCTGAGTGGGTCATACAATACAGATGAGGTAGACCTGAGTGGGCCATACAATACAGATGGGGCAGACCCGAGTGGGCCATACAATACAGATGGAGCAGACCCGAGTGGGTCATACAATACAGATGGGGCAGACCTGAGTGGGTCATACAATGCAGATGGAGCAGACCCGAGTGGGCCATACAATACAGATGGAGCAGACCTGAGTGGGCCATACAATACAGATGGGGCAGACCTGAGTGGGCCATACAATACAGATGGGGCAGACCTGAGTGGGTCATACAATACAGATGAGGTAGACCTGAGTGGGTCATACAATACAGATGGGGCAGACCTGAGTGGGTCATACAATACAGATGGAGCAGACCTGAGTGGGTCATACAACACAGATGGGTAGACCTGAGTGGGTCATACAATACAGATGGGGTAGACCTGAGTGGGTCATATGTTTCAGATGCAAAGACCTGAGTGGGCCATACAATACAGATGGAGCTGACCTGAGTGGGTCATACAATACAGATGGGGTAGACCTGAGTGGGTCATATGTTTCAGATGCAAAGACCTGAGTGGGTCATACAATACAGATGGAGCAGACCTGAGTGGGTCATACAATACAGATGGAGCAGACATGAGTGGGTCATACAATACAGATGGAGCAGACATGAGTGGGTCATACAATACAGATGGGGTAGACCTGAGTGGGTCATATGTTTCAGATGCAAAGACCTGAGTGGGCCATACAATACAGATGGAGCTGACCTGAGTGGGTCATACAATACAGATGGGGTAGACCTGAGTGGGTCATATGTTTCAGATGCAAAGACCTGAGTGGGTCATACAATACAGATGGAGCAGACCTGAGTGGGTCATACAATACAGATGGAGCAGACATGAGTGGGTCATACAATACAGATGGGGCAGACCTGAGTGGGTCATATGATTCAGATGGAAAGACCTGAGTGGGTCATACGTTGCAGATGTCAGGTTGTCACTAAATTTACAAAGAGAGGATGAATTTTCCAATTTAGGGCTTCCCCACTTGTCATTTGTCAGCTCACATAATACCGACATATAGTGCCAAGATAATAGTACCCCCATATAATGCTGCTCAAAATTATGTAGGACATATATCCACAGGTTGAAAAGGTGTAGGGCGGCAAATATCGCCCAAAAGGACCCATTGTAGAAAAGTAACATGGCATACATTAGTTTACAGTGTATATAAAAAAAATTACGTAGTCTACATAAAGGAGGTCTCTGTCTGGTGAATAAGGGCCTATGAATACATTTAACAAACACGTGGGATATATATTATAGAAGGGGGGGGGACTTATCATTGGTGCAACTTGTGCAACTGCAGGGGGCCCAAGAGGCAAGGGGGCCCTTCTGCACCGACTAAGTAAAAGGGTCCATATACTGTTCTTGCACAGGGGCCCTTCTCTATATTTTACGGCCTCTATGAGCCCATGCAATATTATTGTATTGTTCCCACATAATACTACCCAGTGGAATAACTTGAATCTCATGGGCCCCAATGCGAAAGCCCCAATGGGGCCCCCAATTATTGCAAATCTTTAATAGCAATAGTCTTTCTATAGTCCAAAGGGACTTTTGGGGCTATAGGCTCTACCTAGGCACCACGTCATTAGAAATGTTCCATAATGCAAAGATCACGCAGTCCATATGGCGGAAATCACATGGCGGTCTGATAGTTGGGCTGAATCTAATCAAAATATTAATTCTGAGAGTCCTCAGGGGTTGGTACCTACTAATTCTACGTCAGTAAATGTGATGGGTTGAGACAGTAAAGTTGCCCTGCACATCACAACTGTACCATAAATGTGATTGCGATCGGAATCAGATTAGCAGAATTATTTTCATGTCTACCGCCACTTTACGTGAGTGGTGGGATTACAGTCTTTATGGAAGACAAATAACGACATGTGTCTAAGCAAATCACATTGTGCAAACAGAAGCCGAGATAAGGCTGAGGACTGGGGCGTGAGCTGGATGTAAAGACATCATCATGGGTTGTACTGTACACCTAAAAAAAAAACAGGTCCTGGGAGCTGCCCCCTTGCGAGGTTGTGTGGCCTAGGACACAGTCTCTTTGTCTACACACCATGTCTTACAAGTGACAGATAGGGAAGGGGGGTCTGCATACAGGCAGGGGCTCTGTTTATACACATGGGGCATGGCCTGACAGGCACAAGCCTTTTTTCTGTACAGGAGTTTAAAGTTCATGTAACCTAAATGATAGGGGTACAAATACCAGCCGATTGACTAGAAGGAGAGAGCATCCTGTCCGCACAAGCCTCACCAGGAACCTCTCAGATCATTTCATGCTCGGTGGTAACGGTTCAAGTAAGAAATTGGAATCTGCCAATCACAGGGGAAACCTTATAAGATTACATTCAGGAAAATATGCAGCCGGGTGAAAATGAAGTCTGGCACCAACTTGGAGGGGAGAACATTAACCCTTAACCTCTTCTTCAAAGATTTGTAAAGTTCGGTACTTGAGCAGATCCCATACGATAGTCCTGAATAGGGTCAGCATTGTCGGTAATTGATTTAATTTGTAGATGAAAGATGAAAAACATTACCATGTTTATTAATACGTTTTGTTTTCTTCGACAGATCTTCCACCATGCATCTCCTGTTGGTATGGACCGTCCTCTGTGCTGCATACACAGTCTTTACAGAAGGTTGCCCGGATGGCTGTCAATGCAACCAACCATCTACCGTCTTCTGCATGAGTCGCAGGAACCCCAGCTTTCCTCGTGCCATACCTCCGAACACCATGAGTTTATACCTCTTTGAGAATGGAATTAATTCAGTAGAGGAGAGCAGTTTCTCAGGTTTGTGGGACCTGCAGCTCTTAGATCTATCCCATAACAAGCTTTCCAATCTACCTGGAGGTGTCTTCAAAAGGTTGACCAATCTCAGCAACCTGGATCTTTCGTCAAACCAAATCACAGAGATCTCTGCCGAAACCTTTCAAGGTCTGAGTCGTCTAGAAAGGCTGTACCTGAGTGAGAACCACATTCGGAGCATTCATCCAGATGCCTTCAGAGGTCTCGAGTATCTACTTGAGCTTAAACTGACCAAAAATCAATTAGTAGTCTCTCCAGCCTTCTCCCTACCTCATCTTTTGCTCCTGGATCTTAGTTATAATTCTATCCCCACCATATATCCTGGTGTCTTCCATGCAAGGAACATAGAGACCTTACGGCTGGCAGGTCTTGGGTTGAGAGAGTTGCCTGCCGATCTGTTGAATGAACTCAAGAATCTCCATGAGCTGGATCTATCTGATAACCAGTTATCTAAGGTGCCTCTAGGTCTACGAGGCTTGACCAAACTCAACCTAGCCGGCAATGTGGCAATTTCCCAGCTACAAATTGATGACTTTTCAAGCCTTAGTGGACTACAAGATTTAGACTTAAGCAGAATGAGCCTTCGTACTTTGCCAAAAGGTCTCTTCCAATCCACACCGCGCCTCCGGTATGTTAGTCTGGCACAAAACCCTTTTAACTGTGTGTGCGTATTAAGCTGGCTAACAGAATGGCTCAGAGTCAGCGGAATTGCTCTGCAACGTTCGGAAGAAACTCGTTGCCATTTCCCTCCTAAAAATGCAGGCAAGATTTTACGTAATTTGCAAAATTCTGACTTTGGATGCCCTATACCAACAACAGTCTTTGTACCTACAACCTTGGCCCTTACCAGTACACCAGCACCACCCACATCAACCAATCCAAAACCAACAAACGCACCAACGACCATCGCCACCACCACCACAACTGCACTTAACAACCCAACGGAGGAGCCTGCTGAACCCACGCAATATGATCAGCTGTGTCCGCCCCAAACTTGCTTGAATGGTGGGTTTTGCCGTTTAGATGTCCTTGGAGAAGTTGAATGTGAATGTCCAACAGGATTTTATGGCATGTACTGCGAGATGCTATCATTAACGCAAGCAAATTTTATTGAGCTTCCAAAAATACAGTTGCAAGTCCTAGAAAGGACCAGTAGCTCACTGACCGTGGATATACAAACTTTTATCCAAAGTAAGGAAGATTTACCGGGACTAAGACTCACAGTACAAAACCTCTCTGGATCAGACAATAGGCCGGACCGATACCAGTTACCTACAACCATCTCATATTATACCTTAAATGGACTGAACTCTAACAGCACATATAGAGTTTGCCTTAGATCCATGACTGATATAAGTGGAGAAACCGAACTATGCTCGGAAGCCCAGACTCTGGGAGAATCTCCAACGCCTAGTGCCCACATTACCCAAACCCAAGAGGGAAGTCTAACTTTAGTGCTAGTCCCAGCTGTAGCTGCTGGTATCCTCCTCTTGGTTGTCATAGTAAGCGCAATCTGCTATACACGGAGGCGTAAGGAAAAAGCACATGCGTGTGAGAACGGAGGTCCTCTGGAGTTGGAAGGCGTAAAATCAGGTCTAGATGAGAAGAGCGAGTTGAAAAAGTTATCCGAAAGTCCAACTGGTACAGAAAGAGGTTGGGAGTCAGAAGAACCTCTCATGGACTCCTCAAGGGTGGGAAATAATAATGATGCACCAATCGGACGGCTTCCTCACTCTTACTTTTAAGCAGGGGAGAGACATTAGAACTATGGACTTCATCCGTGTCTGAGCATACCAGGAGACCTGCCTGGAAGACAGCAGTGCTGTCTAGATGTCTGGGCAGGAGACAAAACAGAAGGGATAAACTCCTTGCAGTTGAAGTGATGAGCAGGGATACTATACTGGAGCAATCGCATGTGAGCAAAACGGACCTTGCTTGTCGCTGAAACTATGGATCATCACGTATCCGAGGGTCAAGGAGACACGTTCTTAGCCGAACTCCGAGGAGATCCTGTGCACTGAGAGCTCGGATGGGCTCGCGCCTGCATACGTGGGTTCAGAGGGGGCTTTTGACCTAAAACGGCACTTACAGGACCAGACAGAACCTCATTTTGTTATGAAATAATGCATGCACCCTATTCCTGTGAGGGTGGTCAACATCTTTTTTCTGATACATGAACATTAATGTCAAGATTTGCTGGATGATGGCGAAGTACAAGGCACCGATTGCTGGTCAAAGTGGTGCCGATTGTTAATAACTGACCGCTATGTAATAAATATGGATTCTTTTTAAGCGTCTGGTCTTCATTCTTCACCTTCGGGTTAGCTAAACCGGCATTAGGTTACGGTCTCAGACATAGCACAACCGGTATTTTTGCAGAATCCACATATATTTCACCCCCCCTTTTTCTTTTTGCTTCAGGGTACGTGGCGATTTCTGAGCCGTCATCTTTTGCCAAAGTCTCGTTTTCAGATTTTCCAGCCACTAAAAAGAGGAAAAAGTGAGGTATCTGCTCATCTGCTGAAGCCATTAGGCTCAGACAGCTCTACTGAAAGGCATGTGTGTATGGTAGATGGAGGGGGGGCCCAAAATGTGAGAGTTATGAATGTTCATCAACCCTTGTAGAAAAGTAGAGCAGACGCCAGCAGGGATAGATTTGTTTTAAGAAGGTAGGATCTGGACTCTCGAATTAATGCTTTCATCCATTATAAGGCGCAGTTGATTATGTAGCGTATCCCGGTGTCAGACTTCTTCCTGTTGGGAGACCTGTATATTATCACAGCCATGCGGGAGTGTAACATTTACCAGATCATGTTAATAGCTTAACCCGTTCTCCTGAGCGATCCCGCTGCTGGCGATCCACATTAAAAAAAAGGATTCGGGATTTGATAGCAATACAATTTTGCAGACCCTTTACCTGCAGCTATGTGGCACTGATTGCAGTTCCTGAGTCAAAAGTCTAGTTCAGCATTAAAATAACAGAGGTGGAGGGAAGAGGGGGATGGAGGGGTCTGGAAGTCATTATCCAAACTGGGCAGGAGGTCTGCGGCTAATCTGTGGCGAGTGTACATGGAGTGAGCGGAGGGAGGGGGGGGCAGGTGTGTGCATCCTGAGGCGATGTTTTATATTACATGGAAAAGAAAGGTCTCTCTGTGAAGGAATAGAGATATTATCCAAATATCAGAGGGGTGAGGGAGAGACGCAGGGGCAAAGCATGGCTGGGGCAGAGGAAAGCCAGACAGGGAGAGACTGTCGCGGTGAGGATTAACAGGTCCTAATTGGAATGTCCTGGTTGTGCAAATATTAATATTTACAAAGAAAGGGGAACTTTGCAAAAACATGTGATTGTTACCCAATGTAAATGCCGCCGTTCCCCGAATCCGGCGTTGCTTCTCTTGTGTTCCTGCGCCTCTCCCTTCCAGAGATATGTCATCCTCTTCGGTGTAGTATTTTTAGCCAAGTGGGCGTAGTCCTGAACACTTCACCACACCCAATTGGTAAACAGACTAGATTGATATAGAGGGAAGAAGGGGCCATATCTCAAGAACTGAAAGGCACAGGAAAAAAGTAAAACTACGCCGGATTCAGGAGAACAGCGGCTTTTACATCGGTTGAAAAAAAAAATACATATTTATTGCAAGTGACAGGTCACCACAATTAACCACTTCTTTTTAAGCCTGCTATAAACTGCTCCCTAACCACAAAGTTACCATCATAGTGTCTACCCTTGAAAGCATACTTTGAGTATCTACAGTGAGCTCTATAGGCCTAACTCATCAAGATCGGCGTTGTTCACGTCAGCCTTGACTGATGAGGTGATGTGCTGGGGACAGGGCTGTGGAGTTGGTGAGTCAAACATCCGACTCAGACTGACTCCAACTCAATTTCCCTGAATCTGACTTCAACTCCAACTCCATCAAAATGGACTCCGACTCCACAACCAATGCTTTGAAGTCAGTAAAGCCAAACATCCCACTCCGACTCCTCAATTTCCCTGAATCCAACTCCAATTCCACCAAAATGGACACCAACTCTGACTCCGACTCTACTGTCCTGGTTGGAGACAGGTGATCCCAATTCATGAAGAGGTGTACACCTCTGTGTGAGCCTTGTCACAAATCCTACTACAGTCGCTGCTGGAGTAAGATTTCTGGCACTGTTCACCATGAATTGGATAGAGCTATGTTCACTACCCCCTGTTTTACCGCAGCTTTGATCGCTTTATGTGAATTGGGCAAAAATGGTGTGAAAACATCTAGTCTCAATATTTTTAGCACAGTCTCGAGTTGCGTCAAAATTATGCAACTTTACAAAGTTTATCACGTCTGGTGTAAAAATGTAATCAGTCAGGACCCTTTTTTTATTACGGTACTTTATGGAAATTACAGGATGGATAGACAATTTACTAATCTGCAAATGTGAAACAATGGAAGCAAACATTTTCAAAACCTCTTTAGCGCCACATACAGAAACCCCCATACTTACAGCCTCGACTGCTCTCAGTGAGGGTATAAATGGTCATCTGAGGAAGGTTATAAAGCGCTGAATGCACTTAGGTAAATCATCAAGATCCTCTGCTGGCAGCTCCCTGTGTAATTGTCCATTAATGACATCTCAGATGTCATGTGCTTGTTGGGAGACGTTGGGGTCCATAGTAGCAAGCTTAGGTCATGCAGGCTGCTCACAGTAGCACAAGTAATATGAGGCCTGGCGTTGTGTTGAAAAACGGCTCCTGAGTCACTTTGGAGAAATTGCCGTCCCATCAGGTCCATAACAAATTCAATGTAATGCTGAGCTATTAGGGTACCTAAACTGAAGACTACAGAGCTCCAGCTACCATACATTATGACAAGCACCACCATAATCCTGGGAGTAGGACCGGTGTGACGTTCCTTTTCCTACTTGTTTCCAAACCAATCTCTGGCTCTCATTGTGTCCAAGAGAAAAGCAGGACTTCTCACAAAAGAAGGCAGCCCTAAATTCCAGACTCCATTGGGGTCTTCCTTAGTACCCCCCTAATGGCCTTTTAGAGCAGCGGCAATAGCCTCGTGTAGCCGGACATCTAGGTCATACCCCAATGTCGTGTAAACGCCTTCTGATAGTGTGTGTAGGCTGTACGATGCCGTAGACTTGGCATCTGATGTCCAAGTTCACTTGTGGTACAGAAAAGATCAATTATAGACCCAACGTTATGGCCCGTACTCCAAAGTGTCCCAGGAGCCATTTTTAAAAAATGACAACTCCAGTCTGTGCTACGGTGAGCCGCCTGCATGGCCTAAATGTCTCCAAACTTGTATCCCTCTGACCACGTCTGTCACTGTCAATGGAGCTGCCAGCAGAGGATCTTGATGACTTTGGTTGTAGGCTATTGCTATAGGCTATTGGTCCTGGGTAAACTATGGAAAAACCTATCCATATACAGTGCCTACAAGTAGTCTTCAACCCCCTGCAGATTTAGGTGGTTTGATAAGATGCAAATAAGTTAGAGCCTTCAAACTGCAAACGAGAGTAGGATTTATTAACAGAAGCATAAATCTTACAAACCAAAAAGTTATGTTGCTCAGTTGAATTTTAATAAATTTTAAACATAAAAGTGTGGGTCAATTATTATTCAACCCCTAGGTTTAATATTTTGTGGAATAACCCTTGTTTGCAATTACAGCTAATAATCGTCTTTTATAAGACCTGATCAGGCCGGCACAGGTCTCTGGAGTTATCTTGGCCCACTCCTCCATGCAGATCTTCTCCAAGTTATCTAGGTTCTTTGGGTGTCTCATGTGGACTTTAATCTTGAGCTCCTTCCACAAGTTTTCAATTGGGTTAAGGTCAGGAGACTAACTAGGCCACTCCATCATCTTGATTTTTTCCCTCTTGAACCAGGCCTTTATTTTCTTGGCTGTGTGCTTTGGGTCGTTGTCTTGTTGGAAGATGAAATTACGACCCATCTTAAGATCCTTGATGGAGGAGCGGAGGCTCTTGGCCAAAATCTCCAGGTAGGCCGTGCTATCCATCTTCCCATGGATGTGGACCAGATGGCCAGGCCCCTTGGCTGAGAAACAGCCCCACAGCATGATGCTGCCACCACCATGCTTGACTGTAGGGATGGTATTCTTGGGGTCGTATGCAGTGCCATCCAGTCTCCAAACGTCACGTGTGTGGTTGGCACCAAAGATCTCGATCTTGGTCTCATCAGACCATAGAACCTTGAACCAGTCTGTCTCAGAGTCCTCCAAGTGATCATGAGCAAACTGTAGACGAGCTTTGACATGATGCTTTGAAAGTAAAGGTACCTTACGGGCTCATCTGGAACGGAGACCATTGCGCTGAAGTACGTTACTTATGGTATTGACTGAAACCAATGTCCCCACTGCCATGAGATCGTCCCGGAGCTCCTTCCTTGTTGTCCTTGGGTTAGCCTTGACTCTTCGGACAAGCCTGGCCTCGGCACGGGAGGAAATTTTCAAAGGCTGTCCAGGCCGTGGAAGGCTAACAGTAGTTCCATAAGCCTTCCACTTCCGGATGATGCTTCCAACAGTGGAGACAGGTAGGCCCAACTCCTTGGAAAGGGTTTTGTACCCCTTGCCAGCCTTGTGACCCTCCACGATCTTGTCTCTGATGGCCTTGGAATGCTCCTTTGTCTTTCCCATGTTGACCATGTATGAGTGCTGTTCACAAGTTTGGGGAGGGTCTTAAATAGTCAGAAAAGTCTGGCAAAAGAGATAATTAATCCACACATGTGAAGCTCATTGTTCTTTGTGCCTGAACTACTTCTTAATACTTTAGGGGGACCAAACAGAATGCTGGTGGTTTGAGGGGTTGAATAATAATTGACCCACACTTTTAGGGTACCTTTACACGCGGCTACATTTCTAGGGTGGCTACAGGTAACTTACTGGTTGCAGTGAAATCATGGAGACAAGGTTCTATCTTGTTGCTGTGTACAAATGGAATAATCTCTCCATGATTTCACTGCAACCAGTAAGTTACCTGTAGCCACCCTAGAAATGTAGCCGCGTGTAAAGGTACCCTTATGTTTAAAATTTATTAAAATTCAACTGAGCAACATAACTTTTTGGTTTGTAAGATTTATGCTTCTGTTAATAAATCCTACTCTCGTTTGCAGTTTGAAGGCGCTAACTTATTTGCATCTTATCAAACCACCTAAATCTGCAGGGGGTTGAATACTACTTGTAGGCACTGTATATTTCTGATGTGCTCAGCAAACAAAGTGTGGATGAACCCTTACTTATTTCCATTGTTTCTATACTCAAATCCCAGGAGATTTCCTCTGAATGGGACCATAGAAATTTGATAATTGATTGCAGATTCAGTCAATTTAAGCCAGATCTGACAATCATTTAATGTTTGTGGGGTTTCCAGAGTCTTTTGTTGGAAGAAACACGGATTGGCTTAGAAAACAAGCATGTTTATAGGGTTGTCTGTTCCGATGGCAATTAGTAAATGTCCATTGTTTTGTAGCATTAGTTAGGGAGTCTGTAAGGGAATGTGCTCATAAGACGACAAAAACCACCCTAAATCATGGAGGCTTTTTCTGGACTTCATTGGGGAAATGCTCTAGAAATCTGCCTCGTAAATGAATAAATACGGATTAAAAATCTGCACCGCAAGTGGATTTATGATTCAGATTTTTAAGCATAAACACGTTGGTATTCTGTAAAATCTCACCCACTATCCTAAGGCTCAGTTCACATGTCCAGTAATCATTTGTGAGATCGGATCGGGCAACAACCCATTGGGCAAACATGACTTTGTCCGTTTTGAAAAAAATGATTTTTGCAAGATCTGGTTAACGTTGGAGTCTATAGAGAACGGATCAAGTAATTAATCGCTATTTATGTTCCAATGGGAAGTGATCCAGCAAGAAAAACGGATCCTTTACAAATTAAAGAACGCTAGAGCCCTTGTCCATTGACCTGTATGTAAAAACAAACCGGATCCAGCTAAAATTAGGCTGTCTCACACTGATGTTTTTTTGCTTAAACTGGATGCACCCCCATCAGTTTTCGGCCCCATAGACTTTCAATGGGGCTGGATGCCCTTGTGGGAGCATCTGCTCTTTACTTTTTTTACGGATCCGGGTGTTCCCGTTTTTTTTTTTGCTTCTTGGTGTATTTTTAACAAAACCCGGAAACACCCGGATCTAGGGCACCACGTGTAAAATTCCAATGTGCCCAATGGAACCCGAATCTAGAGGACTCCAGATCCTGTTGGATCCGGACTCCTGGATCTGGGTTCTGGAACTTCGTATGCTATGCCCACTACGCAGGGGACGTGTCATTTTGCCCCGGATCCGGTGGAAATAGGTATGAAGCCAGACCAAACTCTATGCTCCTGCATCGGTATTATCACTGGTCCGTAAACCCGGATCAATGATAATACTGGTGCGGGGACATCTGTTTTTACAATTCCGGGGGAATCCAGGGGGATGCAGGTAAAACCTGGACATGTGATCTCAGTTTTAGGAGTCACTGCATAAAGTTGATATTTGGTGCAGAAATCTGGCAGTGTAAGGCTGCTTTCACAAACAGCGTATATTTTGCATTTACGCAGAGCCATTTAGCGCAGCGCTTTTTAGCACTGTGTAAATGCCGTGAACGCAGCTCTGTTCACATGTTCCGTGAATTCTTTGCGCTTTTTTTCAGCACGCTTTTTACTTACCTAGCCATGCTCCCAGGTGATCGGTCCTCTTCCCACCACTGTAGGACCTGGCGCAGGACCTTAAACAGCATCATGTGACCGGGTAACGTCACTGGTCACATGGTGCTTCCGGGTCCTAAAGCCCGGCCGGCGGGGGATCTGAAGATCGCTGAGGGGGCGTGGTGAGGTAAGCGCAGGCCCGTTCACACACAGAACACTGTGTTCTGTGAGGATGCTCTCTTGGTGCAGTTTTGCACCAAAAGCGCATCCTCACAAATACGCTGTGTGTGAACGCAGCCTTAGGCCCTGTGCACACAGTGCATTTTTCATACGTTGTCACAAAACTGCACACGAATCCTTATGTCAGCAAAGTCAATGAGAATTGTGACGTTTTGTGCCCATGTCGCTTTTCTCCCATTGCAGACTTGGCTCAGAAATAAATCTGCAACATGTCAATTATTGCAGCATATTTGCACCTCAAATGCTTGAAAAACGTATGCCAAAAACACAAAAAATGTGCAAAAAAGCATGGCATTTTGTGTGTTTTTCTGCCAGGAGATACAGAATTTCTGCAACCAAATACTCAATGTGTGCATTAGTACCAGGGGTGTAACTACAACAGGTGCAGGGGTTGCAATTGCACTCGGGTCCTGCAACCTAAGGGGCCCCAAAAGTCCTTTTGGCCTATAGAAAAAGACTAAAGCTATTAAACATTTGCAATAATTGGGGGCCCGGTTGGAGTTTTGCATTGGGCCCATGAGCTTCAAGTTATGCCACTGCCTTAATACTATAATGGCCGTGTCACACGTGTCAATGTCGCTAGCGACATCGCGAAAAGTGACGCATCAGCGATGTCGCTAGCGATATTGCAAGTGCTCGTGCTGTGTGACAGCGCGACGCAACTGCGATTTATCACTGGTCGCAGGTTGACATGTTCATAAACCTGTCAATCTGCAACCAGCGATTAGGCTGGATCGCGCCGTCTGACACCTCAATAGCGATGTTGGCGTGATCCAGCCTATACCGCAGCATTGCTGCGGATCGCTTGCTGGGTTGATCCCAGCCCAGCGAGCGATGGCTCCGCCCGCATCGCTGCGGCGTCACCGGCAACATCCTGCCGTGTGACACCAGGCTGCGATGGCGGAAGCGACCGCCACCCGCACATCCTTACGACATCGCAGCCTTGGTTGACATGTGTGACAGGGCCATAAGATCCAAGTAGATGCGGTCGTAAAAATACCATCTACAAGTTTTTGTTCCACCCAGCGGTTCTGGTCAATACTTTCTGTGGATTTTCACTCTTTATGGGCGAAATCTGCAAGAAAATTAGAGGCAAAATCATCACGTCGCACATGCAAAATTTCAGATTTAGGTTGCAGTAAATCCGTTCGGATGCTTTGGGGGAGTTCATTTAGTTCCTTTGATGTTGGCTTTGGATGAGGCCAACTGATCAGTCCATTTGGTGGTTTCGCGAATAAAACGGGTTAATCGATCTGCTCAAACCCCAATGGCAATGGGTTACTAGTGACTTTAATACACACTTGACATGAGAGAGCAGACAATAGGGATGATAGGGATGAGTAGTCAATGAAGTGCATCGTCTACGTACCTCTCACAATACACAGGAGTGAGCGAGGAGCACAATACGGAGGAGTATAAACCTCAGAAAGAAGTCTTTGTTTGGCTCTCAGACACCGGCCCCTGGATTCCTGCTGGAATTTGCTGCTGTGTAAATATTTTCACTCTGGACGCGTCTCTCTTCCAATCCCCTTAAATCTGCGCCAACTTCTAGCCTCAAATTAAAAACCAGACTCTGCAGAAAAGCATGCTGGGATATTGTATCCCCTTCACAAAGCTCTCTTATGCCTTGTTATTAACTCTCTGCGGGCTGGGACATTGCCAGAGGCTTGCGGTGCGCGCCTGTAATTTAACCCCTTGTCAGCAGGACACGTGCAGACTTACTAGCTTTAATAACTTTCACTCGTACACCTCCGCCAAAGCCACCAGGCGATTAGCGTTCCTGTAACATGAAGCGACGCCGCCACTTTTCAAAGCAAAATTGGAAAAATAAATAAATCAGTCGTTTTGTAATGCTGTGACACACGACGCGTTTTTGACCTGAAGGGTTTCCTGATATCAGCAAAGTCAATGAGAATCCTGAAGTCTCTGCAACCATTTCTTGCAGAAATAAAGCTGTGTAAATGATAATATTCACCCTAAAGAGATGGGTGACGACCGCTATTGGATGCATACGGCCGCACAAAGTAAACCTGGCAAACCTGGAGTTAATGCTTTTGCAAGGTTTTATGCCTTAAGTTCATTTATCGCTTTCATTAACTGGACCAACCTCAGCATCTGGGAGCCATTTCTGAGCTGACATTAAAATCTGCCAGAACTATGATTAGAGAGAGGAGGAGGCGGCGGGTGAGGTAAGAAAACTTATTTCTGGTATAATTATGGGGTCAGCTTGGTCCCGCTGGGACGTAGATGGAGGGCGAGGTGAGGAGGAGGGAGGTGGAGCTGAAGGCCAGAATTGGGCACTCACCTCAAACATCCCCCTTTGTCCACCGCTTTGTGGTCTATATACATATACTTAGAGCTGTGCACGCCACACAATGGGCAAAAACCCTGATGTGGCTGGTGAGGTGGCGACGTCTGCCCCGGCCGGATTAGTAGCCCGGGGTGCCTCAGGCCCTGGCACTGACCTGTTTATTTTAGGGTCGTTATGGAGATCGGCCGCAGGCTAAGCTCCTGCTAAATAAACTCCGCTCCTGGAGACCAGGGAAGGACGGGAGTGGTGGTGTCAGAGGAAAGAGGGGGCCACGAAAATTCTATAAACAGGGAAAATTCATTTTCAGCCCAGGGCGGCGCAGAACGGCCATTACCTCACACACACATGGAGATCCATCATAGCAACTTAAAGGAACAGATCTGTATTCTCTACAGTAGATAAAGCTAGCAAAAAAGAAACTGTCCATCTTAACAAAAACATGGTAAGTTTGACAGCAGTAGATAACGGAGAACAATAGCTTCCATGCACTCATTTCATGCCCTAATAATAGAAAAAGTTGCTGCTAAGTTAGAGAACGCCCGAAGGAAACCAGGTTAAAAAAAGCGATATGATACCCGATGTAACTATAGCATGTATATACCACCAACATGAGACCCCCACCAAGGGCGGTGTCATGGCTCGGCGCACCCAGGCAAGTGATGGGGCCCTAGACAGGTGAGGGGGCCCACTCACTCGTCAGCAGCACAGCAGGAGAGAAAGCTTACCGGGAGCTACAAGGAGTCTGCAGAACCCGTGCTGGTGAAGGACCTTCCAGTCATGTGACTGATCACATGGCTGAAATTAAGGTCCTGGAAGATCTTGAGCAGCTGCTCAAATTCTCCAACCTCTGTGTAGTTCCCAGTGGCTGCTCTTTTCTGCTGTGCACTGATCAAGATGTGGTAATCCATAGTGTGTGTGTGTGTAAATGCAGAGTTGTGTGTATCTTATGTGCATGTGTTGTCCATATAGCAGAGCTGTGTGTTTGCATGTGCATGTATTGTGCATGTAGCAGAGCTGTGTGGGTTTGCATGTAATGTAGCAGATCAATGTATGTCTATGGGCATAAAGCCGAGCTGTGTGATTCTAATATATAATTTGCAGAAAAACACAATAGATTTATTGTCTCCATATTCTACACTAGTACATTAAAATTAGCACTAATGACTCCTCCCTTGTACACTATCAGGTAAGCTTTAATTATTGGGAAGGATGTTTGTCCTATTTTCTGCTGTCTAAACCTGGGGTGCGGTTTAAGGTGTGGATGTGCTGCAGCGGGTAGGGACCGGGACAGTGTGTTAAAGGGTCCCAATGAGACTGTTTCGCCCGGGCCCATAAAAACCTGTAGCTGGCCCTGCCCCCACCATATATATCTTAAAGGGGTTGTCCAGTTTAGACACCCTTGGGGTATATGTTTTTAGGCTATGTGCATATGACATCTTTAAAATGTCAGCGGACCCGCCAAGGTTTTCCTAGGCGAAGACCCTGCAGTAAAAAGCTGGCCTATTTGTCGCTCTGCTGGCATTTTTACAGCAGCGCTGGAATCAGCGTCTTTTTTTCTGCAGCTCATAATATAATGAGTGAAGAACGAGCATGCTGCTTGTTTTAACGGCTTCATGGTTTCCGAAGCCTGAAGAAAAAGAAGTAACAAAAAATGTTCGCTATTGCTGAGAATTATGTTTACATTTAGCAGCGGTTTCGCTATGCTTTTTCAGGTGGATTCCAGGCAAAATCTGACTAAAAAGCCTTACTGGAATCTTCCAGTCATTATTTTAACTCAATTCACCATTGAAGAGACTGGTATTGGTTTTTCAAGCAAAAACCGCTGTAAAAAGCTCCAAAAAAATACACTCAGATGTCCCTTGAGCCATCTCATCGACTTTTAAAATAAAGTATAAAGATCCTTCAAAGCGGAAAACACTTAAAGACTGGTCAGCTCACTTATTTTAACTGCTTGCTGAAGTGCTTAAAAGATGCCTCGAAGCCTGTACACATGCAACAAGTTGTTTTTACATAGATATAGATTTATTCTTTTCAGTGTTTAGCTAGAGCTTTTTCAGGTGGTTTTTGGAGCTGAATCCACCTGAAAAAGACATGGTGTGCACATACTCTAATATAGTATCCTGAATTAGTACAGGAGGAATCCTCTGTTCAGTATGATCTGGGTTTCTAAATGGTCCTGTCCTGTATTACCATACATTTTTGGTGTAGAGCCTTATTTCTCCTGTGGGGGAGCTGTAGGGAAACTGAACATTTACTGCAAATTCCACTAACCCCACGGTCTTTGCCAAACCAGCGGAGACCTTCATATGGATTTTTCGGGTGACTATGGCTCCTTTTACCACCCTTTAGACACTAATGTGCAGAGATTTAGACTCGGCCCCCAGCTATAGCTGCTATACTCCTGTATTGCTCTGGGTCACAGTTCAGCATTTGTTTCTTGTGTGAAAGCATTCTGTTCCTTCAGAGAATATTTGGAGGTCAGGGTCAGATCTCCGTCTGTAGGTGAGTTTTTGTTTCTGTCTCTCCTTTGTTCAGATGTTATTGGAAACAAGGAACCTATTGTAGTTTATTGTAACCTTTCCCTGTTGTGTGGCGGTGACATCCCCAATTCACATATATTGGAGTTTTACAAATATCTCATGTCCCCACAACACTCCCCTGACAAATTCTATCAAAGTAAAGAAACATTGTACGTGTTGGACGTCAAAGGCTGATCCTTGAATTTTCTGGGAATGTACGTAAATGGTCTCATAAGTAACAGCCAGAGGGGTCTGGAGTGTGGCTTATTTCTCTCTTCCTATTGACAACACATGGATGCTCAATCTCACTGATCATACATGTGTATGAGGGCGTAGGGAAGGGGGAACAGACCATGAAGGTGTTCACATACCATTATTTTGTTTCATGTCTTGAGTACTGTGTTAGCCCATTGAAAAAAAGATTGCTTGCTCTCAGTGGGAGAAATAAAATAATATCTTGTAGATGTGATATCTTTTAATGGCTAACAAAAATAAAATTAATGATTTTAAACAGCAAACTTTTGAGATTGCTTACCTCTCTTCATCAGGCCTGATGCTCTCGAGACTGCTTACCTCTCTTCATCACACCTGATGCTCTCGAGACTGCTTACCTCTCTTCATCACACCTGATGCTCTCGAGACTGCTTACCTCTCTTCATCAGGTCCTGATGCTCTCGAGACTGCTTACCTCTCGTCATCATGCCTGATGCTTTCGAAAACTGCTTACCTCTCTTCATCAGGCATCAGATTTATCCTTACACACAACTGCCTGAGAAAGAGAGGTAAGCAGTCTGGAAAGCTTGCTGTGTAACATCATTCATTATATTTATGTTAGTTATTAAAAGGTATCACCTACAAGACTATTATTTTGTTTCGCCCACTGAGATCAATCAACGTCTTTGAAGGTCACAGTTCACCTTAAATACTCAAATAATGGTGACTAACCCTAAATTTTAAATTTAATTTTATTTGGTGTTGGGTTAAACATATAAGAGCTTTATGTGTCATCACATGACCAGTGATGTGTATGAAGGGGCTGGTTGAGTGATCATTTCATATACAGTAACTTAGCCTCTTTTTCTACCATTAAGAAGTAGGGGGCTGGCTGAATAGGGCCGACTGATCTTTTCAAAAAAGCTTCAAATACTTGACTTGTTATGTGCTAACAAAGAATGTGATCAGTGTTGTGCTGAACCCATCATGGAAGTGGTGGAGTAGTGATAGAAGAATTGTGGGTGTAAGCTTCTGCTGCAGCTAGTTGTCCTACAGTGAGGAACAGGATAAAATTGGGTTTGTAAATAAATATTCATATATGACTCTAATAGTCAAACTGATCAACTTTTAGAAGCTGGTTATAATCATGCGGAAAAGGTCAGAATGGATCATTGGGGGGGGGGGGGTTCTTCTGCTGCAGATAGTTTGAAACTAATCTGCAGTTTGCAAGAAGACATATCAATAGGCGACTTATAAATCACAAAATCACATTGGCCAACTTTGAAGCTGGCCATAATGTGGGAGATAGGGCAGAAGAATTGTATGGGGAAGCTTCTGCTGCAGGCAGTTGCGGTACCACCAACAGGCTAATTTGGGAGTTGTAGGAGGAGACATCAATACGTGACTTTATAATTATATTGGCCAAGTTTTGGAAGCTGGTCATGATTGTGGGTTGTAGGAGTAAAAGAATTGTAAGGGAAAGCACCTGCTGCAGTTAGTTGTCCTGCTGCCAGCAGGCTAATGTGGGGGTTGTAAGAAGAAATATCAATAAGTGGCATTATAAACAATATTTGCTAACTTTTGGATTCTGGTCATAATCATGGGGGTAGGAGAAGAAGAATTGTAGGGAGAGACGTCTGGTGGAGATAGTTGTTCTACAGCCAACAGGCTAATTGGGAGTTGTAAGAACAAATATCAATACACGACTTTATGAAATCATACTGAACATCTTTTGGAAGCTTGTCATAATCGTGGGGGGGTAGAAGTAGTAGAATCGTAGGAGAGATTTCTGCTGCAGATAGTTGCCCCTCTGCCAACAGGTTAATTTGGGGCTGTAAGAGGAACGTGATTTTACTAATTATATCGATGAACTTTTGGAAGCTGGTCATAATTGTGGTGAGTAGGAGAGAATGTAGTGAAGGTTTCAGCTGCAGGTAGTTGCCCTACAGCCAACAGACTAACTTGGGGTTGTAAGATGAACTATACTTACACGACTATATTAGCATGACCAACGTTTGTAATCAGCATCGGGTAGTGAGTAAATGTTGTGGAGAGTGACCTACAACCCATCCACAACCACTATTAACAGTGCCACGAAGAATCAATCATTCTTTGATGCTTGACAATAGTGTGAAGACATAGGAATCAATAAAATGATGCCACAAGTTGGTGAATGATAGGTAGAAAATATTGATCATTCCTCCACACAGACATGAGCCCGCGCTGCAGGAACATCATCAATATTCTTGCATAACAAGTGTCACATATTTCACATTTTTCACTTTTCTCACTTAGACATTCGCTGCAAGCAACCAGACGTGGGGGGTAAAAAATGAAAATTAAAAACATCAATTTCCACTAAACCATCCTCTCCGGGCTGGTTTTTGCTAGGGGCGCACTAACTTTTTTTTATGGTTTTCAATCATTTTTTTTTCAGGCTATTGTTTGTTCTGACCTGATCAGACCACACTTACTGGTTCTTAAAATGCACCTAAAGCCAAAAATAAAATGAAATGACTACTGGGCTTTGTAAAGTGCAGAGACTGTGTGAAAGGCATTTGCCAGTTTACCAACACTTGGGATTCATCAAAGATCACCTTGATGGACACATCAGAAGATCACTTTTGCTTTAACCAAGGTTGTGATTGTGATTGCTGCCAATTAAGAGGTGGACGAGCATGAATTGCTTTCTGCATTTACATTCTATGGGAGTTCTGAAAATAGGCCAACACGCTTGCTTAGTTATTATTGGAAATCCTATAGAAGTGAATAGAGTCACAAACTGTTACACAAGGTCAATAATCTCAGGTGAGACCTTCATCTATCTGTCACACTGGACTAAGGGGATGTCCGGCTACCATGCGTGACAGTGGCGCATGGACCAACAATGTCCGGCGCACAATACAAAACAACGGATGGGGAGACACCAGGGGAACAACAAACAACTTCACACCTGCTGCCATGCTCTTTGGCAGCAGACAGCTTGGCAGTAGTCAGGTCTCCAGAGAGCCTCCTTCACCTCAGGAAACTTGGCCAGGAATAAGTTCAATCACCAGCAAAGGATGCTGGTACCATGTGACCTTATAAAGGGGATGGGAGTGATCACAAAGTAGCCACACCTGGACAAGATCTAGCTAGCTTGCTAGCAACAGATACTGACATTAACTCCTTAACTGCCAAGGAAAGAAACATTTTTCATATGAAGTCTCAATACGGAGTGAGACAGAGGTCCCAAACCTGTCTCAAATTTCCAAAGTAAGAGAGACCATCGTGACAGTATCAGACAATTATTATGTAGTGTAGGGATATGTCATAAATGCCTGAAAAGCGAATACCCCTCTAAAGTGCTTTAGTCTTTAACGTTTTATGGCTGTCCCTCTGGAAACATGGGATGACCCATAATCAACATTTATCAAGTTTACAGAACCGAGCACTCGAGCATGGTAATGCTTGCTCATCGCGACTGACTGGTTCTACAAAAGTCCACCCCACCCCTACCCCTTTGATTGACAGCTCTCATTGTACCACACAAAAAAATATCTGTCAGTCAATGTGAGTGGGTTGGAGAGAAGCCACCGGGGACCTGCCCATAACCAGTCAGTAGTGCTGAGTGAGAACTACAACGCTTGGGTGCTTGGTACTCAAAATGGGCAGTTGGACACTAGAAAAGACTCAACGCGTGTACCGAGTATAATGGACATTAATGGGAAACTCGACCACTATTCGAGAATGTGTTTGTGTTCTACATTGACCTCCATTGTACTCGGTACAGGAGTGAAGCCCCTCCACATGTCCAACTGCTAGTTTCTTTCAAATCATATTTTATTCGTTTTATCTCACATATATGACAACAGTACAGTGAACTGTAAGGCATGGTTCTTGTATGCAAATATATTAACAAAAGTTTCAAATGAACAAACCAACTAGTTTTCCTTTTCTTGCATTATATATATCACATCTAGGTAGCATATCTGTTCGTATATTCTGGTAAATCTATTAAGTATTGTGAACAAATGTCCATGTTGTATTACTACCTATATTATCAAAAATCTGAAAATCATATTCAAAATTTCCAAACATCTCTAGAAAAAAAAAAAAAGCAAGGGAACCAGCTTAAATTAGCAAAAAGGGGGTGATAAACAGGAAAAGGAGAAAAAGAAAGAAAGGGAGGAAGTTAAAGAAGTGATGGGAAAAAGGGGAAGGGGTATGAATGCCGAGTAACTCATATCCAGAGGGGATGAAGTTGTAATCTTATGGCCACATAAATCTTCCAGATTGGACTTGTATGGTCTCACTCCACAGAAGAAACCCAAGATTGAAGATCATCAGAGTCCCTGTATAGAAACCAAGAGGTCCATCTCTCACGATGTCCCTCTAAACTACCGGGGGTCCGTGAAGCACATGCTGCCAATTCCTCCATCCTGCACACCTCATTAAGTTCTGCTACCAACTCCCATCGAGAAGGACATCTAGTTTTCTTCCACCATCGAGGTATGAGACGTCTAGCTGATGTCAAAAAGAACCTCAGCAAACCTTTCTTAAAACCCTTGTTAGACAGAGGGTGTAGATTCAATAGGGCCAGTTCCATGGTAAATTGTATCTTTAGAGCAGTCACACGTGTATAAAGGTCATTTACATCCCTCCAAAAAGAGGATATCAATGAGCATCCCCACCACACATGGATGTACGTGCCCACTCCCTCTAGACATCGCCAGCATCGGTCCGAGACTTCCGGAAATACCCGGTGTACGTCAGCAGGACACCTATACCATCTCGCCACCACCTTATAGTTTCTCTCCTGAGACATAGCCGAGAGGGATGCACTATACGTGGAAGTAAAGATTTTCTCCCAGTCCAACACAGATAGGGTTCTATTCAAATCTTCCTCCCATCTCCTCACGTACCCAGGTCTGTCCCCCAAGTCCATGTTTCTATGTGTGTGGAATAAATCGTAAATCACTGAGATAGCGTGTGGTATATACGTCCGTTTAGCACATAATTGTTCAAAGTCTGTCAGGGGTCTCCTAAGGGATGAGAAAGGTAAGGATCTCACAAAGCTATCTAATCTAGTATATTGGAACCATGTCCCTTGATGTTGGATATGTATATTAGGGAAGTCGTCCAGTGGTTTAATTCCAGAGTGAGAAATACAGTCCCTGAGAGATGGGCGGGACGCTCTAGTGAGACCTAGAAACGAGGTGCAGCCTGAATCTATTGGGAACAATGGGTTATCGAATAACATGGTTAGAGGGCCTGGATTGGAGGTAAAATGAAACAGACGGACCTGTCTTTTGAAGGAGTCATGTAGCTGTAGAGCTAGAAACGAACGGGTTTCTCGTCCACTCGAATCCATTGCCCATATCCATGTTAGAGGGTCATATTGAAGTCCCTCCCGTTCCACCTCCGCCCATCCCTCCCCCTCCTCCCTGAAGAGATCCAGGAGGCACTTATCCATAGCTGCGTAGTGATACAGTAAGGGGTCAGGGAGCCCATTCCTCCATGTGCAATTTTCTTACTAAGGGTCTTGAAGGAAATCCTCGGGCGGCCATGAGACCACAAAAAGCGGGTCCATCCCTGCTTCAATCTGGAGAAGAAGGAGGCCGGTAAATGGATAGGTAATGTTTGATAATGATAGAGAAGACGCGGGAGGATGTCCATTCTCAGGGCGTGTAGTCTGCCTAGCCAGGTCAGTGAAAGTTTGTTCCATTTAACTAGGTCCGATTCTAATGATGACAGCAGGGGCATATAATTGTGTATAAAGAGGAGCGAAGGGTCCCTTGTTAACCTAATCCCCAAATAACCCAAAGACTCCTCCCGCCATTTAAAAGGATAATCCCCCACCAAGAGTGAAACCACCAAACGTGGCAAGGTAATGTTAAGCATTTCGGATTTGGAAGGATTTATCCTAAAGTTGCTCAATCTACCAAATACCTTCATGTTTTCCAGAATATGGGGAAGGGATATCAGGGGTTTGTGATGTAAGCTAGCAGATCGTCTGCGAATAAAGCAATCTTGTGTTCTCTCCTTCCCACTTCCAGACCCTGTACTGAGGTGTCAGCTCGTAAGGCGCACGCCAGGACCTCCATACAAAGAATATACAGTAAAGGGGATAATGGGCAACCCTGGCGCGTGCCGTTACGGATTGAGAAGGACTCCGATAGCACGCCATTTATTCGCAGACGAGCAGTTGGTTGAGCATACAGAGCTTTTATGCGATGAAGCATGATGTCTCCTACCCCTAAATAGCGTAATACCGCAAACATAAATCCCCAGTGCACCCTGTCAAACGCCTTTTCCGCGTCTACTGACAGGATGCACATGGGTACCGACCGTCTGCGAGCTGCGTCTATAAGGGCCACAGACCTGATCGTGTTGTCCCTAGCTTCTCTGCCAGGAACAAACCCCACTTGATCTCCATGGATTATCCCGGGGAGGAGGTGTTTAAGCCTATTTGCCACCAGTTTAGAATAAAGTTTAATGTCTAGATTGATTAAAGAGATGGGTCTATAGTTACCACATAGCGACCCATCTTTCCCGGATTTATGTAAGACCACCACGTGGGCCATAAGCGCTTGAGCTGGGAAGGACCCTCCCGAGGATATGTCATTACATACCGACAAGAATAGCGGGCCCAGGAGATCCCCATATTTTTTATAAAACCCTGCAGAGTAACCATCCGGGCCCGGACTCTTACCATGTTTCATGTCTTTAATTCCGGCCTCTATTTCCCCCAAAGTAAAATCGGCAGTCAGTTGGTTCATATCCTCCGAGGACAACCTGGGTAGGCCTGTCTTTCCAATATACTCCAAGAAGTCCTCCTCAGATTCTCGAGGAGCTTCTAAGTTGTATAGAGAGGAATAGAAGTCTCTAAAGCTATGGAGAATATCACTTGTTTTATGAAGCAAAGTGCCCCCTGGATCCCGGATATGTGTTATATACGTTCTGGGGGGTCTGGGATGGAGAACTCTAGCTAAAAGTTTCCCGCTTTTGTTGCCCGATATATAAAATCGAGATTTAGTCCAATCTCTGTTCACCCTGTCTTTTTGGTCTAGAATGGACAGCAACTTGTGCCTTGTGGAGGACAGGAGGGAAAGGCCCTGCGGAGTCGGAGTCTCCTTGTGTCTCGTTTCCATGTCAGTTATCTGGGCCAACAGGTCATCTATATCGTGTGATCTTTTTTTCTTGAGGCGTGTACCATGGGATATGAGCACCCCCCTTAAAACGCTCTTTAGAGCCTCCCATTTTACCGGGCTAGGCGTCGTATCCAAGGAGTGGTCTAGCATAAAATTTTTAATTGTAGTCTCGATATCTAGATGACACTCCTGATCAGACAATAGATTTTCATTTAGTCTCCACGTAAAACCACTTCCTTTGGATGCAGACACAGTCAATTTGAGGTATATTGGGGCATGGTCTGACCATAGTATTGAACCTATGTCCGTCGTTACCCCCCCGGTCCAACATTGAGTGTGACATATAGAACCTGTCTATCCTGCTGTATGTTGAATGGACATGCGAGAAAAATGTGTAATCTTTTACATTAGGATTAAATATTCTCCACGTGTCCACCATGTGCATCCCCTCCCACTGTCTATTCAGGTAGTGGAGAGATGGCGCAGGCTGAGAAGACTTACCCGCCGACGTATCGATCACCGGATCAACAGGATAATTGAAGTCTCCTCCCATGATGATCGGGACCGAGCCAGCGAATGTCTCCAGGCGTTTCCGTAAACGTGCTCCAAATCTCAGTTGTTTCCTGTTGGGAAAGTACACGTTAACGATGATGAGTGTAAGAGAGAGAATTTTCACCTTTAGAAACATGAAACGACCCCCTGGATCAACCTCCTGGTCCAAAATTTGTGGGGTGCAGGACCGATGGAACGCCACGGAAACCCCCCTAGCTTTAGAATCAGGGAATGTGCTGTGAAACCACAGGGGGTACTCTCTGGTTTCACATCTTGGGACTCTATCTGAACGGAAGTGGGTCTCCTGGAGCATCAAAATATGAATTTTGGCTTTATGAAATGAATAACAGATCTGTCTTCTTCTTTCTGGTTTGTTGAGACCATTTACATTAAACGAGCAACAATTAAGCGTCGTCATAGCCATTTAATCAAATATATGTTACCGTATCCCTCTCTGTCTGAGCACTCGGCATGGGATTGGGGAAGGGGGTAGGTAGGGGAACAAAAATTAGCAACATCAAAAATAAAGTAATAACAGATATATGTATAAGTAAATGTTTTAACCAAAAGAAAGCACCTATCGGTGCCGATGTGCGTGCGTTTATGGGTGACTAACGTCATCCAGCACTGGGGGTCGGGTGTTTTGCCCAGTGCATTCTACCCTCCGCAGCGCCACCTCTATCTCTTTATATCTTTCATTGAGTATCATCCAACCTAACTTTGTTGAGTTCTAGTACTATAAACCCAATTATGTAATATAGAAGGAGAAAAATCAGGCATGTCTCGAGTCTAAAATCCCAAGCGTGCCCCCCCCCCCCCCTCTGTGAGATCCCCCACAGAATGAAATAAACATATTGGTAGATAGAGAGGGTATGGGGTAGACACCATGAGTGTTGTAAAGAAACCCAGCCTAATAGGTATTAGAGAGAGGGTTTTAACAAAAGAGCATATTATGGGGGTCAGAGAATCTAATGGGCTGATACAATGGAGTCAGGGGTGGGAAGAGGGCCCGGTTAATAACCAGGAGAGAGGAAACAAAGGAAAAAAGAGGGGTAAATGAATCCAAGGGAAACAGGTCAAATTTGTGGAATAAGGCGACGGGCAGGGATTTAGGGGAGGTCAGGAAGCCATTGTATCTAATAATAATATGAACATGTGGGTTGGTGTGTGACCCGATAGTCAGATTAAGGCATTAATATGAAAAAGAAAAGAAGACAGACAAGACAATAACAGAGATTACAACCCATCTGCAAGGGCTCAAGACTATCCGAATCCCCTCCATCCTGTCCCAGAACCGCAGGGCATCGGTCATGGACTCTTGATGCCTTCATTACACAGCTCGGCGTAGGAGGTCATCATGTAACAAGGAAGTTCAGAAAGTCCTCTAGTTGTCTTCCTCCTCTTTAGGCCGGTGGATTTCTGGTGAACGTTGACGCCTCACTCTTTGCCATCTCACAGGGGCTGGAGGTAGACCAGGCATCACAGGCCAGTCGGGCAGGTCCATTTCCGGAATGTCCAAAGTTTTGCAAAATAGAGGGAGATCCGCCAGTCTCCTAAGGGACGCCGAGCGACCCCCGTATGAGGCAGAAAGCTGGAAGGGGAATCCCCATCTGTATTTTATCTCCCGTTCTCTCAACACCTCCAGGAGCGGACGGAGCCCCCGTCGTTGCTGAAGCGTGCGGCGGGACAAGTCCTGCAAGAATAGTATGGGAGCATCTTGGTACATGATTTTTTCTTTTTGCCTGGCCGCAAACAAAATTGCCTCCTTTATGGCGTAAAAGTGCACCCTGCAGAGCACATCCCGGGGTCTGGTATCTTGTGGGGTTCTTGGAGCCAGGGCCCGGTGTACACGATCCAGTTCAATGTGGGGGCCCTGGTCGTTACCTAGGACCTGCTTCAGCAACCCCTGCACCGTGCCAGCAAGCTCCAGGGCTGGAATGGACTCCGGGAGACCCCTAATCCGTATGTTGTTGCGGCGGTTGCGATTTTCTAGGTCCTCCTGAGAATATGCCATTTCTTCCAGGAGTGCTGCATGTGATGAAAGCATGTCTCTATGTGCTTGGAGCTCGTCCAGCACTGTCTCCTGTGCCTTCTCCACCTCCTCCACTCTAGATGTGACCTCCTGCCTTAGGGCCGCCATCTCCTCTCTGTAGGTGTTTTCAATGCGGCGGACAAATCTTTCTAAATCACCTTTTGTGGGGAGATTTTTAAGGTAATCTCCCAGCTCACCCCCAGGAAGTGCGTCCGGGGAATCCGGGCAGTCTGAGTCTTCCTCCCGTGTGTCCCCCAAGGCGGCAAAGCGATTTGTGCCTCTCTTCCCCCTCTCCTCCCACCCCCCCGCCGCTTGCTGTGGGCGGGAAGGCGCCATCTTGGGCAGCGCGCGGTCCGGAACAGGGGTCGCCCCGGACCGCAAATACCTGTCCATGCTGCCCTGAGACCCTCCATCTTCCGCTCCCGGCCTCCAGAGAGCTTCCTTGTTTTGCCCATGCTCGTCGGGCGGTGGGTTTTGCAAATAAAGGCTGAATTTGATGGCGGTGCTGCGGAGCTCTTGCCCGGCACGTCTCACTCCTCCATGCGCTAGGCTCCGCCCCCCCCAACTGCTAGTTTCAAGCACCAGAGCATGTCAATGCTTGTTCATCACTACTAGTCAGCAAAGACACATGGTCCCAGGCTGGATGTTCAAAGTATCTTTACTCTGAATCCCAAATACCTGGCTGCAATCGCTTGGTTCATACGGCATGAATCTAATGATAGGTTCCCATTAACTTCTGTAGGATATGTTCAGCCTTGCTTCAATCACACAGGGATGGTCGGGCTCTGCATTCTTGTACTCTCAGCATCCAGACCCCCAATAATCATATAATCTTCCCTATGACTAGGTGATAAATATAGGACAACCCCCTTTAAAGGTCTGCGGGGTGGTGAATAGCCCTTTGGTTCCACATAGGAACATTTGGGGGGGGGGGCAATGCTGGTCTTTTAAGGAGAGATGCTTGTGAGGCAATACCGGTGGACAACAGAGAACAGACACAGTCGGGCTAAACTTACTTGTCCGAACACTTTTCAGGGCCCTCTGGCCCATAGTTTTGGGACAGTACCATATCTGTGATGTGAATGAGGCCCTACTTACAAGACGCGTCGCAGCTTACTGCACAGGAAACAGTCTTAAATATTTGCAGTCACATTCAAGGAGTTTGTGCATCTGAAGGGTCATCTTGAAGAGCTGCACTTTCAAGCCCTCCGTCATTCAGTCTCTTTTGAAGGAAGTTGGATTCTTGGCTGAAAGCCCCTAATGAGGTTAACCATTATTTCACTATGTTCCCATTCTTTCTTAATGAAATACACAACTACTATGCAAAAGAAAAAAAAAATGTTTTCTTTGGATTTTAGACTGGAGAAAGCACAAAAGCAGCTTCCCCTCCCCTTTCCTTTGTGCAATAGAAAGTGGAGTAAAAATACAGTTTCACAAAAACGACATCAAGGAGGGGACGTGATTTAATTTGAACTAGCCGAATTAACTTCGTAGTGGCCTAAGTACCCAGAGAATTCACTTTTGCACCTTACTGGGCACTTCTGGTGCTTACGGGATCCCGCGACATCACGGCACCATGCACATCATCACGTCTCGTGTGGCCGGAGGTGCCCAAGATGCCGGCTACAAGGAGTGAAGCTGGCTGCCACGGAGAAATCACCTGAACCAGGGCAACTAAATGTCTTCTCTGCAAAAAAATGGGAATATTTGCAGTTTAACACCTTAGATGCTGCGGTCAATACTGACCTTAGCATCCAATCGGTTAGACAAAGGGCAAAGCCACTTAAGGCCCTGTCACACATAAAGAGATCGCTAACGAGATCGCTATTGGGATCGCTGTTGCGTCACGAAATTCGTGCCGCCACAGCGATGTTGTTGTGTGTGACACGCACCAATGATCTGGCCCCTGATGTGAGATCGTTGATCGTTATACACTGCTCTGGGTCATTCCTGCGGCGTTGGTCTCCCGCTGGGAACGCTACATCGTTGTGTTTGACAAAGATAATGAGCAACGATTTCAATGCTGCGCTATGGAGAGAAAATTCACAACTTCGGAATAATTCAGGATCGCTGGTGCGTCGTTTTTCACATCGCTGGTGAGATACCTGTTTGACAGTGCTCTGAAACCAGGCGGCCGATCTGGGGCGATGTGCACACATCGCCCCATGTAAACGGCTACCGGCGAGCTGACAGGCGATGGCAGCCATAGGCTCCCATTGTACTGCATCACCGCTGGGGTTTTGAGACACCCCGGCGGCGATGCCGCCTCTCAGTTCACCGGCCCATTGCCGGAGATGTCTCCCCGTGTAAATGGGGGCGGCGACGCTGGCGGGGCACCAAAAACGTGCGCGCTCCCGCCCGTCGCCGCCATCTCCGGTGTCGTCGCCATCTCCAGTGCCGTCGCCAGGTGTGACGATACCCTAATGGTACCTTTACACGCCGCCACCGAGGGTAGCAACAGGTAGGCACTGCACGTGCACGCGCGTTTGCAACGGTTGCTAACGGTACCTGATGCCACAAATACACGCCCCACAAAGTGCTCCACAGAAGGTATTTTCGTTCCCCGGAAGTGCCGACGGGTGCCGTGGGAGTACCTTCCCTGATTTACACGCCGCTACCACAAGGGAATCTGGGCGTACATATTGTGCGCCGTAACTACATAGGCGTGACAGAGTTGTGTATTACGTGACGCTCGTACGGTGATTGGACAATGCAATAACATCATGATTGGCCAGAGAGCCCAGGGAGGCTGGCTAATGCATGACGCTATTGCAAATGTGTATTGTGACTGGTCTGCTCGTTAAATATGCCGCCCTGTGCAGGGACAGCCAATGGGTACACAGTACTCCCCACCAATGATAGCTGATGGGGTGTGGTATACATGACGCTGTGGCACGCCCCAGGTAACTCAAATACCGTGCCTGTGCCCCGATTACACGCCGCCACCATAGGGGTTATACCTGCTTGTTTTTTAGCACGCCTGAAAGACAGGTATCCAAAGAGACAGGAAGGTACAACCTGAATTACACGCGGCCACTTCGCGGTGTTTTGAAGGTAAAAGGTACAATTGTCTCCGATACCTGCCGGTTTCTACCTTTCAGTAGCGGCGTGTAAAGGTACCATTAGAGTGGAGATTAAAAAAATAAATGATTAAATAAATAAATAATATAAACTGTCCATGGTTAGAAGGGATTAACAATTCCAATATGCTATTAAGTTTATTCTCCTACTATCATTTAATATTTATTATTATAAACATTTTTGTCCTAGAACTTATCTGGACTAGGGGGAAATCAAGATTTTTTGGGTGTTGCAATTCCTTACAATTTTAATCATCTGATTGTAAAGGAAGATTATATTAGGAGAATACCATTTAGCCCATTGCCTAATATAATAATGAAAGCGACTCCAATATATAATGTCTAAACTTTACACTTCTAGATTATTATTATATTGATATATTATTTTCTATATTTTTTAATACATTTGTAATATATATATTATGTTTACGAGTGTATATTATACATACACACCGTATATAATTTTTTAAAATATATATACTTAAATATAAATAAGATAAATATGCAATAATATACTTTTGTATTAATATATTGTTTTATATACATATATATATATACATATATATATATATATATATATATAATGTATTTTTTGTATTAATATGTCAACGTATATTAACTTATATATTAATGGCAAAACATAATGGTGACCACTCTCTGCTTATCTTTCTTGATCTCTCTGCAGCTTTTCACACAGTTGACCACCATCTCCTACTCTCTATGCTGCACTCCATCGGCATCAAGGACACCACTCTCTCTTGGTTCTCTTACTATCTTTCTGACTGCTCTTTCAGTGCATCATTTGCCGACTCCACATTGTCCCCTGTTCCTCTCACTATTGGGGTCCCTCAGGGTTCAGTCCTCGGTCCTCTTCTCTTCTCTTCTCTCTCTACACAACAACGATTGGACAGACCATCAGCAGATTTCTAAAATATGAGATAAAATGCGCAATAGGGTCTTGTCTCCTAAATATGAGGCTTGGATATGTTCAGTAGTGGAATTTGTTCACCTGATCTGGTTGTGTAAGCCCACAACCAGTTAAGTCGCTTAGTAGGCAGCTGCTGCTGGATCCACACATCCACGGGTCATCGCGGTCCAAACCAAGCAAATACAGGACGAAGTGTTGTTCGATCAGCGCATGTCCCCTGACAAAGGCTAGTACCGAAATGCGCATTGAGCGCAGGCACAAGTAGACACAGGTTGGTGACACATACCAAGGAAGGAGCTGGGTAATAGCTCCGAAATGCGTCGGATTAAACATAACTTCATCCTAGATGCTCCAGTCTTCTGGTCTTCCTTGCAGCAGCGCGGATCGAACAACACTTCGTCCTGTATTTGCTTCATCAGCAGATTTGGTTTCCAGTACCATCTCTATGCTGACGAACAACAACTATACACTTCTTCCCCTGACCTTACTCCCGCTCTAATAAAGAAACACCAATGACTGTCTAACGCAGTTTCAATATCATGTCCGCTCTCTATTTAAAACTCAACCTTACCAAAACTGAACTTCTTCTTCTCCCGTCCTCCACTAACCTCCCTAAATCTGACATCTCTCTCTGTGTGCAGCACCACAATAATGCCTAGGAAGCAGGCTCGCTGTCTGGGTGTTATGTTTGACACCGATCCTCCTTCTCCTCCTATATACAATCTCTTGTCACTTTACACCTGAAGAATATCTCTAGAGTCCGTCCCTTTCTCACCATGGAAACAACAAAAACCCTACCGTGGCCCTAATCCATTCCGCATTGACTATGCAATTCTCTATTAAGCGGCCTCCCCCTCAAATTTACCCTCTACAAGTCCATCCTTAATGCAGCAGCCAGGATCACCTTCTGGCCAATCGTTACTCAGAGCCTCTGCTCTGTGCCAGTCATTGCACTGGCTGCCCGTACACTACAGGATCCAAATTCAAACTGTTTGTTCTCACCCACAAAGCTTTTCACAGTGCAGCCCCCCTACATCTCCTCCCTCATCTGTCTATCACCCCACCCGTTCTCTATGTTCTACAAATGACCTTCGACTAACATCTGCACTAATCAGATCCTCCCACTCCCGGCTGCAAGACTTCTCCCAAGCTGCACCAATTCTCTGGAATACTCTACCCCATGAAATCAGGACTATCCACAACTTGCATAGCTTTAGACGCTCTCTAAAAACACAGCTTTTAAGGCGGCCTATCATGCACCTAATAGAAGTCCTTAGTGAATGGGCTATATACAGTATCACTCTCTGGACATAACTTTCTTCAAACTCCACCAAACCCAAAAGCTCTACACAGATTGTCTGGTGATCAATCATGTAACTTTATTTCTATCCCCTTCTTCCTCAAGATGCCTGGACCATCAGTATAATAAGCCCCTGTACCTTGTGTAACCCCAATCCAGTTGTAGATTGTAAGCTCTTTTGAGCAGGGTCACCTTCATTTTTGCCTTAATTATTGTATTGTACTTTTTATCGTTGATTCTATGCTTATTGTATTGAATCTAATGACTGTACTGTAGTTTTTACATTGTTTCTCTACTTTATATTTACACCGTTTCTCTGCTTTAAGTATTGTACTTTTGCATTGATTCTCTACTTAATGTAAATAGATTTTATACATTGATTCTCTACTTTAATGACTTACTGTATTGTATAATTATTTTTTACCTATGACCGCTCGTAAACAAACCACTGTATTTAAAGTGCTGCGGAATACGTTGGTGCTATATAAAGAGTTATTATTATTAAAATATATATATATATAATTCCTCAGCTTCTTTATAAAATAAAGTAGTGCAAACACAAAACAAAACTGTTTTTTTTATTTTTTAATGGTCTCCAGTTCTCCGCTGCATTTGTCTTTAGATCCCCAATATCTATAAACCCCAATACACATTAGGTGAAAGTTGGCCGAACCTGCCGATTTACGTCTGAAGAGACCAGCATCGAGAATCAGATTGTCATCAGCCGATCCCTTACTTTTTAAGGGTTGAATCTGACAGCGGTTTTCTCATATGATCCCCTGGTGAAAGCGCAAGAAAGCTCAGCCGAGCTGCAACGCTTAGTATATTGGAAGAGAGGGGATATGGCTACCTGTAGAATAAACAATTGTCCGACGGCTATCCCATGTGTTTAGCCAGTTTATGTCCTCCAGGCAGAACAAGGATTACAGGATTGCTAAAAGAATAACAGATCTAGCAAAAATCAAACTGCGCCGGGTGCCTGGTTCTTCCAGAATGCCCTACATGCCTTTGATGCCCAATGGACACAACTTGCTAACAATGTGGTTCTCTTGCAGCCCCTTTTTGTATAGACTCCTACAACCTGGAGCAATGGAGAAGGGACCACTCAGGATGGGCCCCTCTCTCCCAGGGCCCCATGGTAGCTGTATGGGCTGTATACGATACACATTGTCTTATTTAGTACATATCTTCTTTACAGTGGCTCCGAGGTGAATTTTGATCAGGAAATACAAAGCTAATTGCTGCGGAATCGGTAACAATAGAACGATTGTATGGATCAGGTATGAACAGGTAAGAAAAAAAAACAAATACAAGAAGAAATATGCGTCTGTTTTCCTACCCTGAGGAGGCATCAAGCGAGAAGGACGATACCGGCTGACTGAAGTTACGAAGATCCCAAAGCAGCAGCTCCCGTCCCTGACCTAATGGAATATAGTAAGAAGTGGAATGTTTGTAGATGAAGAATGAATGACAGCAATCAATGTACAATGTAATAAATCTGAATTAATGGGAAAGCCTTATGGATGCTGTATGCTGTACATAGAAGCTGGTTGAAGAACTGTTGACCGATTAATTGTCTGATGAATGTTTTTGCGCTGATACAGCCTGACACATTTTAATTCACATTGAATCTTAAACTTAGATAGCTGTCAGTCTTTTACACGCCCCAATAATGAGCGCTAGAGGAGAGCAGCAAGTTGACAGCAACACATCTGATCACTGATGAACAGCATTTTTCTCATTCTGTGAGGGATTAAAAGCAGGTTTACACAGATGATAATTGAGTAGATTGTTGAATTATTGATACTGCTAAACGGGAGATTACATGATCCGGAGTTACACCCTGTATTATACTCCAGAGCTGCACTCATTATTCTGCTGGTGCAGTCACTGTGTACATTCATTACATTACTGATCCTGAGTTACCCTGTATGTAACTCAGAGCTGCACTCATTATTCTCTGGTGCAGTCACTGTGTACATACATTACATTACTGATCCTGAGTTACCTCCTGTATTATACTCCAGAGCTGCACTCACTATTCTGCTGGTACAGTCACTGTGTACATACATTACATTACTGATCCTGAGTTACCTCCTGTATTGTACTCCAGAGCTGCACTCACTATTCTGCTGGTGCAGTCACTGTGTACATTCATTACATTACTGATCCTGAGTTACCTCCTGTATTATACTCCAGAGCTGCACTCACTATTCTGCTGGTGCAGTCACTGTGTACATACATTACATTACTGATCCTGAGTTACCTCCTGTATTATACTCCAGAGCTGCACTCACTATTCTGCTGGTGCAGTCACTGTGTACATACATTACATTACTGATCCTGAGTTACCTCCTGTATTATACTCCAGAGCTGCACTCACTATTCTGCTGGTGCAGTCACTGTGTACATACATTACATTACTGATCCTGAGTTACCTCCTGTATTATACTCCAGAGCTGCACTCACTATTCGCTGGTGCAGTCACTGTGTACATACATTACATTACTGATCCTGAGTTACCTCCTGTATTATACTCCAGAGCTGCACTCACTATTCTGCTGTGCAGTCACTGTGTACATACATTACATTATTGATCCTGAGTTACCTCCTGTATTATACTCCAGAGCTGCACTCACTATTCCGCTGGTGCAGTCACTGTGTACATACATTACATTGCTGATCATGTATACTGATACGGAGTTACATCCCGTTTTATACTCCAGAGCTGTGCTCACTATTCTGCAGGGTTCAGTGCTAGTGTATAGCAACATTCTTTCCTTGGGTAGTGTTTACACTAGGTTCAGATGTGAAAAATAATGTTTAATTGTATTTGAAGATTTCAGCTGTGAATAGTGCGTCTACCAACAAGGCTGTTGACTGTTTCCAATAACACCCAGCAGAATGGTGAATAAAGCTCTGGAGTGTAACTCTTACAGTTTACATTTATATATGTGTGAACTCTAAAACAGCTTTCCTTAACTAAATGTATATATTTCGGTTGATACAGATGAGCAAGTGTCAACTGCTTTGCAGCAGAAGTATTCCTTGAGCTGAAGGAGGTCTGGCCAGCTGGCGGGTGTCCAAGGCTTTTTTGTGTCCCTCGCTATCTACGACAACCCCCACAGACTCCATTGTACAACATAACCTTTTTCTAATAGTTTTTGGCCCAAGAGCTCAAACTTGCAGATTCTAAATGCTGCTCTGCTGCAAAAAGAAGAAATAAACAGAGGAGAGAAGCTATAAGGTTACAGATCGGTCCACAGTAACTGGCCCCACCGGTTGTTCACGGATAATGAAAGGTTATAAAGCAATGATGCACTTATGTGACCCATGACTGCCGCATTGATAAAGTATCACTTTCCAAACATCAGGAAAACATTCCTACCAAAGAGACAATGCATACAGAGGATTTGTGGTCCCTCTGGGCGTACGCTACCTGGTTGAATCCTGATGTCAGGAGGTGGTTGTTGGAATTGGTCCAGACCACACGGGAATCTTTATTGTTGTCATGGCTCTGCGTGTCCTGAGAAAAACAAAGACGTTACTGTGCAAAAATGATAAAAACAGACGCTCGTGTATCATAAGTAATCATGAATATTCATTATGTCACACATCAGACGCAGGGACAGAACACACACTCAGGGTTTGTTTGTGGTCTGTTACCATGAAGACACATAGATCTGAAAAGGAGCTGTAGACCAAAAACCATAGAGGATACTTCTATATCTGCGTTGCGTTCAAGGGTAGTACTGATCGGAGCGGGCCCGGAGGGTTAGCTAGGGTGTGCAGACAAAGAGAAAGCCCCAGTGGACAACTGACTGATTTGATTGACTTCACAGATCACACAGTAGAACACAATTACCCAAATAACATCAGGATAGGTGTGTCGTGCCTCTGGATTCGGGTTTGTGTTGGGCGATTTGCTTCTTTCTCCGCTGAGCTAATGTGGGTTCTATTTCTTTCTAGGATCTTATTATCTGTTATTCTTGTTTCATTTCTATTTGGACAACAGGTGTTTTCATTTGTTAGTTTAGTTTGCCCTATCACCTTTTGGGTGCGGCTATTTAAACCCTACCCTGGCTGATCTTTCCTGCTTGTGATATTTTTTGTGGATCCAACTTGGGAGTTACAGCCATACTGCCTTTAAGGGGCCATCACACGTGTCAATATCGCTGACGTGAAGTTGCAGCGATATTGACGCGTGTAACAGGGCGCAATAACCAGCGATAAATCGCTGGTTGGTGGTCGCCAGGTTTTCGGACTGGTTTCTACCAGTCAGATAGAGATCATCTAGGTTATTTATCGTTGCTAACTGTCCTACTCCTTTTTGATTTCTATAGCTTGGAGATAGGAGGCATTTCTTTCTAGCAGTAGTACTTCTTTTTTTCAGTTCGTTTTCATGGTTTATGTTTTCTATTTCTGCATGCATTCCTTATTCATGGGTTCTAGTGATTTCCCCATTACTCCAGTTCCTAAGGAGGCACGAGGAATGCTCAATGACTGATTAGGAAGCCAGGTCCGAGTCCTGTGGTTAGGGATATTCCAGCCTGTATGGGGCTACAAGGGACTGCCCAGCTAGGAACCTTAGTCTGTACAGGAACCAGTTGAGTAATGTGTGTTTGTTCTGAGATTGGCCCTAGTTTCCTGTTTGAGTTACTACGACTGGATAAAACAAGGTGATATCGTATTGATTGTGGGGGTCTGGTCGCTGGAATCTTCACCGATCATCAGAACGGGTCACTTTTACCCTCGTTAGACTGGAGCGGCAATGCACACGCTCGATCATGGCTTAATTTATTAACTATGGAGCTGCTAAGCACGGCACTCAGCTTTTTTCAGCACCCTTACAGAGACTGATTGGAGCAGTGATCGGGCATCCAACCTGGTGCTCAATTTTGTAACAGGGATAAAAGTGACTACCAAAACGTTCTACCAAAATGTGCGAATCCCAGCAGTCGGACCCACATCAAACATTAAGTTATAACCCATCCTGTAGATAGGTATTCAAATGTTTTAACTGGACAACCTCTTTAAAGGTGGAGAACAATATTAGACAAACATGGTTGCTTTTTGCCAAAAACAGCGCCATACCTGTCTATGGGTTGTGTCTGGTATAACAGTTCAGCTGACCTGCAATGCTATCTAATAGTAAAAGCACACAGTGCAGATTTATTGCAAATTTTCAGCACGGATTTGCATGCCGAATATTGAGTGTAACCCAGATGTGATGTTTTAGATGTTAATCTTGTCTACACATTGTGGGAATATTCCAAGTGTAAATGGACCCATGGTGGTAGAAAATCACAAATTTGTGTGGAATTGATCTTCAGTGCATAGAGTGATATCTCTGACAAAATCTGCAACTACAGGTGCATCTCAATGAATTAGAATATCATCAAAAAGTTATTTCATTTCAGTAATTCAATACAAAAAAAGAAACACATATATTATATAGAGTCATTACACACAGAGTGATCTATTTCAAGTGTTTCTTTCTGTTAATGTTGATGATTATGGTTTACATCCAATGAAAACCCAAAGGTCATTATCTCAGAAAATTAAAGCAGGGAGGATGAAGGGTCTGAGAGATAAAATATGATCTAAATAGGTACCAGAGGCTTCACCTTGTGTGGTTGTGAGAGTCACAACCACTGTAAAAACAGATCACAGCTGCTGCAGTCCCCAGCGTGGTGCATATAGAGTAGGGAGGATGAAGGGTTAAAAACCGCACTGCCGTATTCCACAAGACATCAAAGGGTGAATATAATATTGATTTATTAGTCAAAGCATTTCAGGGCTCCCTGACCCCCTTCCTCAGGACAAATCAATATCACATGGCCATGTTTCAGGACGTTTCTGGGAGCCCTGAAATGCATTGACCAATAAATCTATATTATATTCACCCTTTAAGGTCTCATGGAACACAGCAGCGCGGTTATTAATCCTTCATCCTCTCTACTTTAATTTTCTGAGATAATGACCTTTGGGTTTTTATTGGCTGTAAGCCATAATCATCAACATTAACAGAAATAAATACTTGAAATAGATCCCTCTGTGTGTAATGACTATGTAATATATGTGTTTCACTTTATGTATTGAATTACTGAAATAAATGAACTTTTTGATGGTATTCTAATTCATTGAGATGCAGCTGTATATCTATGTGTATCAGATGCAGATTTTGCTGCAGAATAGCTGCAAATACGTTGTAAATACACAGCAGTAAATCAGCAGAAGGATGCAAGTAACACCACTTTTATTTTCATTATTTTCACATTTTATTTCAGTTTTCAATAATTTTTGGATCTTTTCAATCTCTAAACAAGTAATGTGAAGTAAATTAAACAACTATCAAAACATATAAAAATCCCAAGTTGGTACAGTTGAATGTCACTTTAAAGCGGTGAGCGGTGCCAGTCCGGGACCTGTCAGTGTGCCTTAGGCGACAACAAATCGTCCTGTCACTCAGTGTGGCCCCACGCTGAGCCAGCTGTAGAGCTGCCACTTCTGTAATGTGATCTCCAAACCCATCGAGTCCAGGCCACATCGTCCCTGCTGTGACTGAAACGCATTAGGTTTGCAGTGTGCCTGCTGTCTCCGGCGTGAAGTGTGTGCCACCGGTCTGTCCTGGCATCGCCACAACTTAGTAGTGAGCAGACACATCTGTTACATGCCTGTATTCAGGCTGAGCAGCTTTCCACTGTATAAACCTGTGTATATACAGATCATGAGCTGTGAAACGCGTCACGTAAATATTTATACCTCATGTGTGAGCAGCATGTGTCCATAGTGGAGAGGACATGACGTGTGTATAGGTTCCCATACGCCTGCAGAAGACGCTGGATTTACTATTTCTTATTTTTACATTAAGGGATGAAGACACAGCAACAGGCGAGCCTTCACATCCCGTGCAGATTAATAAACTTCGTGCATCCATGACCCTGTTGCTAGTTCATCAGTTCTCCTTCCTTGGACCATTCTTGAAGGATACTCACCAATCCATATTGGGAACACCACACAAAATCTGCAAAGATATCCACCACCCAAGACCTACTGTATACAAAAAACACCACACAAAACCCGACATATATCCAAAACACCATACAAGACCTACTACATAACAGGAATACCTCACAAGATCTACCACATATTGGGAACACCTCACAAATCTCACTATATACACCAGGAACACCCCAAAAGACCTGTTCTATACTGAGAACACCCCACAAGACCTGCCGTAAACCATGAACACCCCCGACATCTCCTCTCTTCTATCCAAAATTCCTCCATGCCTATCCACCATTGCATCCTTCTTTTCCACCCGCTTCCTCAAACTCAACATGGACAAGACTGAATTCATCGTCTTTCCCCCTAACAACCCTCCCCCCCTTCCTGACCTATCCATCACCGTTAAAGACTGCTCCCTCTCACCCGTCCCCCATGCCAAATGTCTCGGGGTAATCCTCGACTCCTCCCTCTCCTTCAAGCCCCACATCCAAGCCCTCGCCACCGCCTGCCGACTTCAACTAAAAAACATTGCCCGCATCCGCTCCTTCCTTGACCACAACACGACTAAGACACTCAACCACGCCCTCATCATCTCCCGCCTGGACTACTGCAATCTCCTGTTCACCGGCCTCCCTGCCTCCTCCCTTGATCCTCTCCACACCATCCTCAACTCTGCTGCCCGACTCATCCACCTATCTCCCCGCTACTCCCCCGCCTCCCCTCTCCACCGAGCCCTCCACTGGCTCCCCTTCCCCCAGCGATCTTGCTTCAAAACCCTAACCCTGACCTACAAAGCCATCCACAGCCTGTCCCCTCCCTACATCTCCGACCTGGTCTCCCGCTACCTCCCTTCGCGCAACTTGCGCTCCTCCCAAGAACTCCTTCTCTCAACCTCCCGCATCTCCACCTCCCATATCCGCAAACAAGACTTCTCTCGTGCTTCTGCCAGACTCTGGAACTCCCTCCCTCACCACATCAGACACTCCCCGACCCTGGGAACCTTCAAGAAAAACCTGAAGACCCACCTCTTCCTACAAGCCTACAACACACACTGAGACCCTATCCACTGCACCAACTCACCTGTCCCCCTCCTACTGTCTCCCTCCCCACCCCCTTTAGACTGTGAGCCCTCGCAGACAGGATCCCCGGCCCCATTGCACCTTGTATTACTACTTGTGATCTGTCATCGTTTGTCCCAGTTTGTGGTCGTCGTCTTCGACCACTTGTCTATGTCTACCCTCTAAATTGTAAAGCGCCATGTATCCTAATAGCGCTATATAAATACTTATTAATAATAATAATAATAATGAACACCCCACAAGACCTGACGTATACTGGGAACACCCCAAAAGACCTGTTCTATACTGAGAACACCCCACAAGACCTGCCGTATACCAGGAACACCCCACAAGACCTGCTGTATACCAGGAATACCTCACAAGATCTACCACATTTTGGGAACACCTCACAAATCCCACTATATACACCAGGAACACTCCACAAGATCTGCCGTATACTGGGAACACTCCACAAGACCTGCAGTATACTGGGAACATCCCACAAGATCTGCCATATACTGGGAACAACCCACAAGATCTGCCATATACTAGGAACACCCCACAAGACCTGCCATATACCAGGAACACCCCACAATACCTGCTGTACACAGGGAACACCCCACAAGACCTGCCGTATACCAGGAACACCCCACAAGACCTGCTGTATACTGGGAACACCCCACAAGATCTGCTGTATACTGGAAACACCCCACAAGACCTGCCGTATACTGGAAACACCCCACAAGACCTGCCGTATACTGGGAACACCCCACAAGACCTGCCGTATACTGGGAACACCCCACAAGACCTGCCGCATACTGGGATCACATTAGAAGACCTGGTACATACCAAGAACACCTCACAAGGCCTGCCATATAGTATGGACTCTCCACAAGACCTGGCGTATACCAAGAACACCCCTATCTATGGGGCTTGGGGCGAGTACAGTATTGCCGCAATCCGGCAGTTGTGGCCGCGAAAAAAAAAATGCGGTCAACTGCAGATTTTTTTGCGTCTGCAACTGCTGGATCGCAGCAATACCGCTCTTGCCGCAAGCCTCATAGACAATGCATGAGGGTTGCCGCAAGTGCGACCGTTAGGTGGCACATGCGACAGATGCGTTTTTTTGTTCGAATACGGACAAAAACGCTGATGTGAAAGGGGCTGCTGACTGCGGTTTTGTCGCGGCCACACCTGCCGCAAGTGCCGAAACCGCACTTGCCGCACCTGCCGCACCCTTACCGCAAGCCCCATAGACATTGCATGGGGCTTGCCGCATGTGTGCCGCAAGTGTCGCGGTTATGCGTTAATCACTGCAGATGCGTTTTTTTCACCGCATCTGACGCGATTTGAAAAAAACGCTAGTGTGAAAGCACCCTTAGGCTGTCACATGGGGAAAGGTCCTGGAAGTACCGTACCTGACTAACGCACAGGTCCTGCTGATGCACAGATGGAACAAGTCACCGGAGGTCACTGTGCGATCGCCAGAGAGGGTGAGATTGCGTGTGTGTCTGCCTCTGTTTGTGTGCCTGTCTGTCTCTGTGTCTCCTTATTTGTGCTGCTTTTGTAATGTGCACAAATGCGGCACAAACTCAATACGATTGTTTTTTTTGTTTTTGTTTTTTACACAGCTGCTTTTTTGTAGCTGACAAACGCAACATAAGCGCAGCCCAAAAAAACCCCATCAGAAACATCCAGTGGGTGCATAGCCTAACGAAGTTCCTTGGCCCCAAGGCAAAATCTGTTTCAGCCATAAACTTACCATATCTTACAAATCTTTGAGCCATCAAGGGATTCAGGGTCGAAATGTGATTGCAACCTCTGCACTCCTACGTCTATGTGTCTACCCTAAAGGCCACTTCACACACACAGATATCTGAGTCCAATATCTGAACAGATCTCTGGTTGCAGTGAAATCATGGATACATTGCTCCATTTTGTGGCTGTGTACAACATGGAGCAATGTATCCATGATTTCACTGCAACCAGAGATCTGTTCAGATATTGGACTCAGGCGGCCGTCACACTCATCAATATCATGAGCGATATTGTTAGCGATCACGTGCACGCGCAATCGCTAACAATATCGCTCACATCGCTGGTGAGCTGTCACACAGACAGACTCACCAGCGATGTGGAACAGCGAGATCGCTGGTAACTATGGTACACATCGGGTTACTAGGCGCCGTGCGGCGCTTAGTAACCCGACGTTTACCATAGATACCATCTCCCAGCATAGGCTGTGCCGCTGGGAGATCGTTCATCGTGGTGTCACACACCACGATGAAGCAGATTGATCAAGCGTTTATCGCTTGATATGAGCTCCGGCTCACAAATCTGCGATGTCACGATCAAGTGATTTTACATTGTAAAATCGCTTGATTGCACGCAGCGATGCACAAACGATATCGCTTAAGCGATCAAAAAGCAGATCGCTTAAACGATATCATTAGCAATATTGAACCGTGTGACGGCCGCCTAAGAAACAACTTATCTAGAAATAGGGAAACAAGAGGTGCAACAGCGTCTTATCTTTTATGTAAGTTATGGAAAGTCTTGAATATCGCTGCTCACCTGGACTGGTTGTGAGACCCACATCTAGTTTATGCATTTAATACAGCTGCTGCTGGATCCACACTCCACTTGCAGAGTGGTTTCCCATGGAAATAAAGCATCATTGTCTACAGATCCCTTGTGGTCATTATCTGTATACAGTTAGCGCTGATTGCAGAGTACTGTCCTTTGGATACATATGCCCTCAAAAACAGGGATAAGACATGCTAGAATTTAACATGTCCAATCCTCTGTTTCACCAGGGATAAGAGACACCAGGGACACTAAACCATATTCGGCTGCTTTCACATCAGCGGATTTGCTCAATTTACCGTATCTGCCGTGTAACGGCCGAGTTGCAGGAAGCCTCCATTCATTCTCAATGGGACTTCTGGAAGGGGCGGTTTTTGTCGTGATCCGGCAAATCCGGCACTTGCGGCAAGTCAAAAAACGCAGCTAAGGCCCCTTTCACATAAGCGTTTTGCGCTGTTCGCGGCAGTTGTGGTGAAAAAACTGCAACTGCCGTGATTACCGCATATTGGCTGCACTTGCGGTTCACTTGCGGCAAGCCCCATACAATGTCTATGGGGCTTGCGGCAGGTGCGTTTTTTTCGCGGCCGCACCTGCCGTAAGTGCCGAAACCGCACTTGTCGCACCTGCCGCACACTTACTGTAAGCCCCATAGACATTGTATGGGGCTTGCCGTAAGTGTGCCGTGATCGCGGCCATTATGCGGTAATTGCGGCAGTTGCGTTTTTTTCACCACAACTGCCGCGATCAGCGTAAAACGCTGATGTGAAAGGACTAACCGCAGTTTTTTGACTTGCCGCAAGTGCCGGATCGTGGCAAAAACCGCCCCTGCCGTAAATCCCGTAGAGAATGAATGGAGGCTTCCTGCAAGTCGGCCGTTACACGGCAGATTCACCGCATCTGCCACGATTCAGCAAAACCGCTGATGTGAAAGCAGCCTTACCCAAGATCATGACCATTTGTGCGAATCGTGTCCCTGCTGACAAGTTGCCGGACATGTGCGCTCCACCATACATTAAATAAATACCTAACCATGCTAATCTGTCTAACATATGAATACAAACATACAGTGACACATAGTATAAACCGCAATAAGATGTCACGCTTACTATTTATAGCTATCACCTCAGCTCCGGCCGAACTTCCCACGGCCCTAGATCCTGTAATCCCACACACTTCCTGCCGGCAGAGGGGGGGTGCACTTACTTCTAGGGATGCACTTACACACAGATATTACAGAAACGTCGCCAGATTCTCATTATCACACTGAGACGTCGGAGCGACCGCAGGGACAATGCTCGGCGTATGTGTATTTATATAGGGGCATATATGTGCGACATCTGGCCTCCGAATATCACCTCAGCTCCCAGGAACCCCCCAAAAAATCCTTTATTAAATAGAAAGTAATTTGGCGAGTGTTTGATCAGGCTCTGCTCAGTACATAGGCCCGAGCCATTACTCAAATAGTCTCTTCTTGTTGAAGTATCGTCATGACGACAGAGACCTGACATGGCCGACACCCTGTAGAGACAAGGCCGGGCAAACATCCAAGCCTTGGGAATGGCTAACTGGGGGCACAGCTGTGACTGTCACAGACCCCACTATAACAAATACCGCCGCCCCCCCGGTAACGGTACAACTAATATTGAGAGACTGGCAATCCTTCAAAGTATAGGGAAGTGCTGAGCGCAGACTAGATTCCTACAACATGACAACAATGTCTGCCATGAAACAACCCCTTTAAGACACCCCATTTACACGCCCTTTTTGGTGCAGAGTTGGCAACATTTGGAATTATAGGCAACTAACAAAACGCTTAGATTTTCTTCTGCACTGATTTGGATGAGAAATATTCTATATAGTGCCCCTGATGTGGTAAATTGTCTCTAAGATAGAGTTCCCCTTTAAAGAGGACCTGACACAATAAAAATGTCTAACGAGGGTCTCCTGTCCTTAAGAGACTTGTGACAGGCTTAGGATTGAAGTCTCACATTGTGATTTTAAACAGTTGCTTTCTTTTGGTACAACAAGGGTTTAAGAATTTTTCCGTGCTGAAAGTTTCTGGGTCAGGTGATGCCGGTTTGTGACCACTCCCCTTCTCTTTAGTCACGTTTCATCACCTGATGCCGGTTATAGCATTCTGAACTATCCACCAATGAAGGCATAGCTGTGGAGTCGATTAGCCAAACATCCGACTCTTATTCGACTCTTCAATTTCCCTGAAATGGATACCAACTCAGATTCCATTACCATGGCTGTGAAGTCAGTTAGCCACACATCCGACACCGACTCAAACTCCAACTCCTCACTTACCCTGAATCCAACTCAGACTCCACCTAAAATGGGCACCGACTCCGACTCCACAGCCCTGGCTGAAAAAGGAAGTCTGTTGCAGTTACTTGAACTTTGTTGCCTGCAGTCTTGATGTCTGGTCACAACTTTGACATTGTATATATCCTTTTGCTTATGTTCCCCTGTCTGTCTACCTTCCCCTGTGTTGTTTTACAATAGTGGTGATGTTTAGTGCACTCACCGACCTGTGCACTAGCCAGGGTGAGTGTAAGGACAGGTCAGGGACTAGGCACGTGACTGAGGTAGGAGGAAGGACCCACTTAGGGACGTTAGGGAGTGTAAGGTGCCGACATAGTGTAAGCTCCCTCACCGCGGGACACGTCTCCGTGAGACAGGGAGTCTGGATCCCCCGTCATAATCTATCTGCCCTGCAGTCCCCCGTTCTGTTACTCACCTGTCCGCACTCCTGCGACGTCTGCGTCTCCTCCCATCTTCTCTCACTTCTGGGTTGCGGGGGAGCACAACTAGGGAGTGCGCGCCGCTGCTTCTCTGAATTTAAAGAGCCGGTGCACCCTTTTTCCAGCCCACTTCTCTCAGCCAATCACTGAGAGGTTTTGTATATTTAAGGCCCCCACTTCCTTAGGAAAATGTCCGAGCAACTTTGTGCTTGTGTTCTAAAATTGCTGTGCTCAGGTCCCTGGAACATAGCTTGCTCGCTATAGCCTTGCCTCTGTTCCATTAGTAACGTCTAGTGTTTTCTTCTGGTCATACGGCTGCCTGGAGTCTCGCCATCCTAACCTTCTACTCTGCGGACTCAGTTGGTACCTTCCGGACCCTCTGGACCATCCGTCAGTGACATAGCCTCATGCTCCCTCTGGATTCCTCTACCAATCCCGATTCCTCGCTGGTTCGCCATATCTGGTTCCCTGGACCTCTCGCCCCCCACTTAGACTCTGTTCCTCTTGGGTCTGAGCCTCTGGTCTTGGAGTTGTAGCACTTCGTCACTGTGCCGGGTCAACCCCTGTACAGGGGTTCACTCGCCGGTGCTCCCTCGGGGGAATTTGGTGCCTTGGCCCAGGGGGTCCGCCTTTGTGGGTTCTCATATCTTATCCTTAATAAAGTCTTGATTTATCGGACGTCCTATTTCCTTGGGTTCAGCTACCACAGAAGCCTCTGTGGTCTAGTGGTCCACTCTCCTCGTTCCGCTTCCCCCGGCATGACACACAAGTTAGTGTCAGGTGGTGACCTGTCTTCCATCTCCCTACTGTTAGGGTCTTCCTACCCTTTTCCATCCCCCTGTTGTAATAACTGTATTGTGCCAGGCGCTGGACTTCCCCATGTCCGTGCGTGACAATATGTATTATTTTTTGCTGGGGTAAAAGCAGCTGTTCTCCTAAATCCGGCATTGTGTTTTCTTTTATTCCTGCCCCTCTCAGTTCCTGATATATGGCCCTTTCTTCTCTGTATGTAGCTCTAGTCTTGTTAACCAAGTGGGCGTGGTACTTTGCTATTTTCTGTGGGTGTGTTCTTAAGAACAACTCCCAGTTGGCCAAAAAGACTAGATTTATATAGGGGGAAGAGGCGGCCATATCTTAGGTACAGAAAGGAGCAGGAACAAAAGAAAAACTGCAATGGATTCAGGAGAACAGCGGCATTTACACCAGGTAAAGATACGTATTTATGGCAAGTGACAAGTCATCAAAAAAGGGGGAAAAATTGCCCTGGAAAGCTTATTATCCATGTTTTGCATACACCTATGACATCTAGAATATGTTAGAGAATTACTATACACCTACACCCAACAACAATTAAATTGTTCAACGAGGTTAGATCAAAGTAGCGCAGTTCTGAAAATGAATGACCTCAAGGTATCCTGGAACTTGTAGTTCCTGCATTGATATGCGAAATACTAACAGATCAAATGAAGTCTCGTCTGTAATTTAGCTGCGTCCAGGATTCTGTATCTCAGACTGGATTGTACTGAATCGTGTGGGACGGACATTGAACGTTTTGACTTCTCATGTTCACAATTGTGAAAGAGTTCTGCATCGTCCAGGAATGCTAAAAAATGATGAATCAGTCAGAGCTATGAAACCGCAGGGACCAGATACCAGATTCACTATAAACAAGTAACTCCCAATGTAGAGGCAGCGGTCAGAGCTCTGGATTATTACAGTATTGGCTCTCTAATATCCCCACCTAGCTGGATATCATGGAAGTGACATTATACCAAATAATAAAGACGTTAGCCGAGGAGAAGTCTGTGTCCTGATATCTGTGTATTAGGAGGAGGACGAGTCCTGATATCTGTGTATTAGGAGGAGGACGGGGCCGTGTCCTGATATCTGTGTATTAGGAGGAGGACGGGGCCGTGTCCTGATATCTGCGTATTAGGAGGAGGATGGGGCCGTGTCCTGATATCTGCGTATTAGGAGGAGGATGGGGCCGTGTCCTGATATCTGTGTATTAGGAGGAGGACGGGGCCGTGTTCTGATATCTGTGTATTAAGAGGAGGATGGGGCCGTGTCCTGATATCTGTGTATTAAGAGGACGGGGCCGTGTCCTGATATCTGTGTATTAGGAGGAGGACGAGGCCGTGTCCTGATATCTGTGTATTAGGAGGAGGACGGGGCCGTGTCCTGATATCTGTGTATTAGGAGGAGGATGGGGCCGTGTCCTGATATCTGTGTATTAAGAGGACAGGGTCGTGTCCTGATATCTGTGTATTAGGAGGAGGATGGGGCCGTGTCCTGATATCTGTGTATTAGGAGGAGGATGAGGCCATGTCCTGATATCTGTGTATTAGGAGGAGGACAGGGCCGTGTCCTGATATCTGTGTATTAGGAGGAGGACGGAGCTGTGTCCTGATATCTATGTATTAAGAGGAGGATAGGGCTGTGTCCTGATATCTGTGTATTAGGAGGAGGACGAGTCCTGATATCTGTGTATTAGGAGGAGGACGGGGCCGTGTCCGGATATCTGTGTATTAGGAGGAGGACGGGTCTGTGTCCTGATATCTGCGTATTAGGAGGAGGACGGGGCCGTGTCCTGATATCTGTGTATTAAGAGGACGGGGCCGTGTCCTGATATCTGTATATTAGGAGGAGGACAGGGCCGTGTCCTGATATCTGTGTATTAGGAGGAGAATGGGGCCGTGTCCTGATATCTATGTATTAAGAGGAGGATGGGGCCGTGTCCTGATATCTGTGTATTAAGAGGACGGGGCCGTGTCCTGATATCTGTGTATTAGGAGGAGGATGAGGCCATGTCCTGATATCTGTGTATTAGGAGGAGGACAGGGCCGTGTCCTGATATCTGTGTATTAGGAGGAGGACGGAGCTGTGTCCTGATATCTATGTATTAAGAGGAGGATAGGGCTGTGTCCTGATATCTGTGTATTAGGAGGAGGACGGGGCCGTGTCCTGATATCTGTGTATTAGGAGGAGGACGAGGCCGTGTCCTGATATCTGTGTATTAGGAGGAGGACAGGGCTGTGTCCTGATATCTGTGTATTAAGAGGAGGATGGGGCCGTGTCCTGATATCTGTGTATTAAGAGGACGGGGCTGTGTCCTGATATCTATGTATTAAGAGGAGGATAGGGCTGTGTCCTGATATCTGTGTATTAGGAGGAGGACGGGGCCGTGTCCTGATATCTGTGTATTAGGAGGAGGACGAGGCCGTGTCCTGATAGCTGTGTATTAGGAGGAGAATGGGGCTTTGTCCTGATATCTGCGTATTAGGAGGAGGATGGGGCCGTGTCCTGATATCTGTGTATTAAGAGGACGGGGACGTGTCCTGATATGTGTATTAGAAGGAGGACGGGGCTGTGTCCTGATATCTGTGCATTAGGAGGAGGATGGGGCCGTGTCCTGATATCTATGTATTAGGAGGAGGATGAGGTCATGTCCTTATATCTGTGTATTAGGAAGAAGATGGGGCCGTGTCTTGATAGCTGTGCATTAGGAGGCGGACGGGTCGTGTCCTGGTATCTGTGTATTAGGAGGAGGACCGAGCTCTGTCCTAATACTGTGTATTAAGAGGAGGACGGGGCCGTGTTCTGTATTAGGAGTAGAGGGCCGTGTCCTGATATCCGTGTGATAGGAGGAAGACAGGGCCGTGTCCTGATATCTGTGTATTGAGAGGAGGACGGGGACGTGTCATGATGTCTGTGTATTAGGAGGAGGATGGGCCGATTAGGACGAGGACGGGGCCATGTCCTGATATCTGTGTATTAGGAGGAGGACGGGGCCGTGTCCTGATATCTGTGTATTAGGAGGAGGACGGGGCCGTGTCCTGATATCTGTGTATTAGGAGGAGGACGGGGCCGTGTCCTGATGTCTGTGTATTAGGAAGAGGACGGGACCGTGTCCTGATGTCTGTGTATTAGGAGGACGAGGCCGTGTCCCGATATCTGTGTATTAGGAGGATGAGTCGTGTCCTGATATCTGTGTATTAGGAGGAGGATAAGGCTGTATCCTGATATCTGTGTATTAGTAGAGCTTTGTGTATATAGAGGATAACACTGATGCCCCTGGGTAATGGTGTAGGTGTCCGTCTTTAAATTAGGTGTACAGAGTCGGTCTTTGTTCAGTTGCCTTTATATAAGGAGGGCTTCTGTGAGTGCGGGGACTGATGGTTTTCTCATGAGAAGCCTGGTTTCAATACTTAATAGAGAACATGTGCTGAAGCATTTTTGCGCCAGCAGAAGAATATACTGAAATTAAACCCTTTCTTCAAAGCCAGATCTGCAGAACATTCCTGCACTAATGGTTACAACACACAGATCCTGGCATTAACCCCTAATTGCCGGCAGAGCTGTAATTCACTTCATGCAGCAAAAAGCTTCATAAAACTAAATAAACAACAGATCCCTCCATTTACATCTCACAGTCATAAACTGCAAGATCTGCACTTGGCTCCCCCCTCCTCCCCGCACTTCGCCTGAGCTCAGGATCCAGACCTGCACAACGTTCCATCAAGAAAGAGGAAATTGAGAGTATTTGGACAGAGAAGGGAGAGGAGGTTAGGAGGAATTTTATGATGCTGAAGGAAAGAATTTCTCTCCTCCTCCCGCCCAGAGTGATGAAGGATGCTAGGACGCCCTGCAACATCTGGAAGCAGTTTCTGCGGCCAATTCACCCACACACTCTGGGATGAGGCTGCCCATTTTATCTCCTGCCATGTGGCAGCTTAAAACTATGCCAGGAACACATTGACCATGAGGGGGCTCGGGCTTTATCACAGCAGAAAGGAAACTGATCCAAGTGCAGAACTACTGAAGAAGGATAGGTTATAAATCCTAATGCAAAATAACAAAACAGAACACGTCAGCACACTCTTTTTTAAATATGGCAGTAGCGGTATGGCTGTATCGGCGTTGTCCCCCGATTAAAATGATACCTTTGTTGTAGAGATCCGATCTGCCAATCTTGAGATATTCAGCATAGAAGTCATATGCAAATTAAGTTGGATGTGCACTGGGGGCGTGTCAGGAAGTAGGTAAACTTCCAGCCTCATTTGCATAAAACATCTACACCAGATTTATCAGCACTGGAACATCAGATCTGTACACAAAAGGTCTCATTTTTACCAGCAGACAAGCGCCTATGTAGCCACGACAATTTTTCCAAATGTAAAAATGTGCCGACAGGCTCCCTTTAAGAAAAAAAAAAAGATCCACCCAAAATCCTCTTCTACCAGGTCATAAAGGATGTGGCTTTTCAGGCTAGATGACAATGAATGAAAGACAATAATCCACAATGTTATTGTACTAGGAAAATAGTCAAGAATAAACGGTGCTAAATATACATTAAGGGTGCCCTCTGGAGGTTGTGACCTGATATGACCTGAGCAATATCTGGAGGTTATAACCAGACACTACCAAATGTGAGGATATATTGGAGGCCTTCGTAAATACAGATATTTGCAATGTCGCCTGCATGTGGCCCAAATATCAGATTGTATCATATAAAGACACTATATCTATATATAAAACTATCAATGACTGTTCCTATTGTACTGAATATCTACAGATCCCATGTATTCGTGGGAAATCCCGACATGTATGTTTGCAAACATATAGTAAGGTCGCTGCTTTTAATTAGCCAGTTAGAGGTAGATGATCTTCCCCCATTATTTAATGAGCACTGCTATTAATTATTATAGTAGAAAAAGTTTGAGGATTTTTGCACTTGAATGCCTTGGGATCTGTCCTTGGCCCAGTTTCAGTGCAGTAATGGATCATTAACAAGAAGACAAATACTCTAGAATTCCTATATACAGTCATTAATACAAAACAGACACAGTCCACGCATTATACTGTTCTCTATTGTATAATAAAGGGATTCATGTGGTCGTTTCCATGGAGAATCACATCAACATGTTAGATAATTCACAACAGGAACACAATATCCATTATTCCTGTACTGTGACATCACTGTGTGTATTATCCCTGTACTGTGACATCACTGTGTGTATTATCCCTGTACTGTGACATCACTATGTGTATTATCCCTGTACTGTGACATCACCGTGTGTATTATCCCTGTACTGTGACATCACTGTGTGTATTATCCCTGTACTGTGACATTACTATGTGTATTATCCCTGTACTGTGACATCACTGTGTGTATTATCCCTGTACTGTGACATCACTATGCGTATATCCCTGTACTGTGACATCACTGTGTGTGTTATTCCTGTACTGTGACATCACTGTGCATGATCCCATGTACTGTGACATCACTGTGAGTATCATCCCTGTACTGTGACATCACTGTGTGTATTATCCCTGTACTGTGACATCACTGTGTGTATTATCCCTGTACTGTGACATCACTGTGTGTATTATCCCTGTACTGTGACATCACTGTGTGTATTATCCCTGTACTGTGACATCACTGTGTGTGTTATTCCTGTACTGTGACATCACTGTGCATGATCCCTGTACTGTGACATCACTGTGAGTATCATCCCTGTACTGTGACATCACTGTGTGTATTATCCCTGTACTGTGACATCACTGTGTATTATCCTGTACTGTGACATCACTGTGTGTATTATTCCTGTACTGTGACATCACTGTGTGTATTATCCCTGTACTGTGACATCACTGTGTGTATTATCTCTGTACTGTGACATCACTGTGTGCATTATCCCTGTACTGTGACATCACTGTGTGTATTATCCCTGTACTGTGACATCACTGTGTGTATCATCCCTGTACTGTGACATCACTGTGTGTATCATCCCTGTACTGTGACATCACTGTGTGTATTATCCCTGTACTGTGACATCACTGTGTGTATCATCTCTGTACTGTGACATCACTGTGTGTATTATCCCTGTACTGTGACATCACTGTGTGTATTATTTCTGTACTGTGACATCACTGTGTGTATTATCCCTGTACTGTGACATCACTGTGTGTATCATCCCTGTACTGTGACATCACTGTGTGTATTATCTCTATACTGTACATCACTGTGTGTATTATCTCTATACTGTGACATCACTGTGTGTATTATCCCTGTACTGTGACATTGTGTGCATTATCCCTTTACTGTGACATCACTGTGTGTATTATCCCTGTTCTGTGACATCACTGTGTGTATTATCCCTGTACTGTGACATAACTGTGTGTATTATCCCTGTACTGTGACATCACTGTGTGTATCATCCCTGTACTGTGACATCACTGTGTGTATTATCCCTGTACTGTGACATCACTGTGTGTATCATCTCTGTACTGTGACATCACTGTGTGTATTATCCTGTACTGTGACATCACTGTGTGTATTATCCCTGTACTGTGACATCACTGTGTGTATTATCCTGTACTGTGACATCACTGTGTGTATATCCCTGTACTGTGACATCACTGTGTGTATTATCCTGTACTGTGACATCACTGTGTGTATTATCCCTGTACTATGACATCACTGTGTGATTATCCCTGTACTGTGACATCACTGTGTGTATTATCCCTGTACTGTGACATCACTGTGTGTATCATCCCTGTACTGTGACATCACTGTGTGTATTATCTCTATACTGTGACATCACTGTGTGTATTATCCCTGTACTGTGACATTGTGTGCATTATCCCTTTACTGTGACATCACTGTGTGTATTATCCCTGTTCTGTGACATCACTGTGTGTATTATCCCTGTACTGTGACATAACTGTGTGTATTATCCCTGTACTGTGACATCACTGTGTGTATTATCCTGTACTGTGACATCACTGTGTGTATTATCCCAGTACTGTGACATCACTGTGTGTATTATCTCTGTACTGTGACATCACTGTGTGTATTATCTCTATACTGTGACATCTCTGTGTGTATTATCTCTGTGCTGTGACTGTGTGTATTATGTCTGTGTGTTAGGAATAACACATTTTGCACAGGGGCCCTATAATATCTTGTTACACCTCTTTAATGTCTTAAGAGGAGGCTGCAGGTTTGGGAGACAATGGGGAGATGTATAGAGTCAATAACATTCACAATCAGATGAACACAGGAGATCAGATATCAAAGGAGGAGAATAAAATAGCAATGATTTGCAGAAGGCTTACATGAATGGTCCTCGTCTCCTGTTGTGACACGCTGGCTGAATCTTATCTATGTGTGTCATTTGTTTATAGGATGTACCAGCCTGTAATCACAAGCTGACAGGTTCCTCCACCACCTAACATAGTGACATAAAGCCTGAATACAGACATCCCAGAGATTTATCCTAGGCCTCCCCTCCCCCATCGCCCCACAGACACTTGCTTTGTGGCATAGGCCAGAATTTGCAGCAATACCTGAATGGCTCTTGTGCTTTTCCGTACATCAAAGATCCTCAGTCTCCTGTCCTGCAAAAAGGAAAAAAGATTAATAATACAGCGATATATATATATATATTAACAGTACGCGATGATATAGACCCCTTTCATCCAATATCAGTGTTACACCATCAGTCAGTGACTGACCGCCATCATCATGAGATAAAATTGGGCAAAGGCATTTATGTATATTTTATATATACATAAATTAATAAAAATAATAATAATAAAAAAAAAAAATATAATATATATATTATATATATAAAAATAAATATATTATATATACAACACACACAACACACAACTGTTTTTATTATTTTATTCATTTATGTATTTATAATTTTACATAAGACATACATAAAATGTACCACATCTATGAAAAGAAGGCTAAATCTACAGTGTAAATCAGTGTAATCTGATACAAATGGATTCTAGGCGCCTAAATATGGTATAGAATGTGTGAAGAAATGGTTAAAGTAGGGACAAGGAAGTCAATTCAGTATACTAAGACGCCACCTGCTGGACACATCCGAAAATACCAACTTAAAAACTAGCTCTGAGGAACAGCTATTCTCCTTGAGGAGAGTATTCTGCCAGCCGGCAGTGAGGAGACTTAAAGCCACAATGCTCCTCTGCAAATCGTCCCTTCAGTGAGGAAGTAGACAAACTCTAACGCCACCTAATGAAGGAGCAATCCTAGAAGTCATCAGAACTGCTTAAATGTTTGTGCCAGGAGTGCATAAGGTCACCCAAAAGCAGTGTGAACGACTGGGGAAAGTGGCCAAGACACATGGAAAAGCTGTGATTAAAAATCATGGGTATTCCACCAAATATTGATTTCTGAACTCTTCCTGAGTTAAACAACAGGTAAAAATGATCGGAGCAAGGCTCCCCCTATTAAGGAGCGGTTCTGCAGGTGGTGACCACAGACCATTTCTCTGTTCTCATGCTTTTTGGCTGTTGTTTTGGTCACTTTTGTATGTTGTCATTGCTCTTACCCCTAGAGGTTGCATGAGGCGGTGTCCACAGATGTTGCTCAGGTGGTGCAGCTATCAGGATGGCGCATCAATGCGAACTGTGGCAAGAAGGGTAGCTGTGTGTGTCAGCACAGTGTCCAGAGCATGGAGAAGACACAAGGAGATGTGGAGGGGGCCGCAGAGGACAACAACCCAGCAGCATGACCGCTACCTCCTCCTTATGTGCAAGGAAGAACAAAGAGGAGCAGTGCCAGAGCCCTGCAAAATGACTTCCAGCAGCCACTAACATCCATGTGTCTGCTCACACTGTCACAAACAGTATGGTATGAGGCTCGGTGCCCACAAGTGGGTGTGTGCTTACAGCCCAAAACCGTGCAGGGCGATTTATACTAAAACAAATTTGCAGATTTGATATTAGCGCCCTGTCTTCTTCACGGATGAGAGCAGGTTCACAGTGATCAGATGTGACAGACGTGACAGAGTCTGGAGACACCGTGGAGAACGTTCTGCTGACTGCAGCATCCTCCAGCATGACCGGTGTGGCAGTGAATGGTGTGGGGATGCATTTCTTTGCAGGGCTGCACAGCCCTTCGTGTGATAGCCAGAGGTACCTGACTTCCATGAGGTACCGAGATGAGATTCACAGACTCATTGTAAGACTATATCCATGTGCAAGTGGCTCTGGGTTCCTTCTGATCCATGACAATGCTAGGCCTCATGTGGCTGAAGTGTGTCAGCAGTTCCTGCATGATGAAGGCATTAATGCTAAGGACTGATTGCACATTCCCCAGACCTGAATCAAATAAAGCACATCTGGACATCATGTCTCGTTCCATTCACTAACACAGACTGTCCATGAGTTGACTGCTGCTTTAATCCAGGTCCGGGAGGAGAATCCCTCAGGAGAACATCTGCTGCCTCATCAGGAGCATGCCCAGGTATTGTAGGGAAGTCATAAAGGCACGTGAAGGCCACACACACACTACTGAGCCTCATTAGGAGCATGATCATGCATTGTAGGAAGGTCATACAGGCATGTGGAGGCCACACAGTACTGAGCCTCATCAGGTGCATGCCCAGGCATTGTAGAGAGGTCATACAGGCATGTAGAGGCCACACACTACGGAGCCTCATCAGGACATGCTCAGGCATTCTACGGAGGTCATACAGGCATATAGAGGCCACATACACTACTGAGCCTCATCAGGAGCATGCCCAGGCATTGTGGAGAGGTCATACAGGCTTGTCGTGGCCACACACACTACTGAGCCTCATAAAGAGCATGCCCAGGTATTGTAGAGAGGTCATACAGGCACATGGAGGCCATACACACTACGGAGCCTCATCAGGAGCATGCTCAGGCATTGTACGGAAGTCATACAGGCATGTAGAGGCCACACACTACTGAGCCACATCAGGAGCATGCTCAGGCATTGTAGGGAGGTCATACAGGCACATAGAGGCCACACACTACTGAGCCACATCAGGAACATGCTCAGGCATTGTAGGGAGGTCATACAGGCACATGGAGGCCACACACTACTGAGCCACATCAGGAGCATGCTCAGGCATTGTAGGGAGGTCATACAGGCACATGGAGGCCACACACTACTGGAGCCACATCAGGAGCATGCTCAGGGATTTAGGAGGTCATACAGGTATGGAGGCCACACACTACGGAGCCTCATCAGGAGCATGCCAGGCATTTAGGAGGTTATACAGGCTTGTGAAGGCCACAACACTACTGAGCCTCATAAGGGAGCATGCCCTGGCATTATAGGGAGGTCATACAGGCAGTGGATGCCACACACACTACTGAGCCTCATTCATGTGAGCATTCCCATGGTCATGGGGACATGTTATCCTTTGATTGGAGGCACATCCAACAACTATGAGCTATAATGTGCATGCCAGGCATTTATAGGGAGGTCATATAGGCACGTGGAAGCTACACACACTACTGAGCCTCATTTCCTTGTCTTGAGACATTACCACTAAAGTTGGATCAGCTGTCATTTGATTTTCCTCTTTGATTATGAGCATCATTCCAAATCCAGATCTCCATGGGATAATAATTGTGATTCATGTTGATCATATTTATGTTTTATTGTTCTCAATGCATACACTATGTAATGAATAAAGATTTGCAACTGGAATATTTTAATATTCCCTTTCATAAAAGCACTGGCCTGGAGAATCATGTTGTTGGGTCATTTATAACACAAAAAATACCTATACTGCTGGAACAAAATCCAAAATTCAATGGCTGAAATTTTGTTGTATATTTTTCACCATTTTTATTTATTTTCTTTCCTATTTTCAGCACATTATAGATGGAGTCTTCTTACTTATGATGCCTTGTACTGCAGAGGCTGTGCTCCTGTCCTGACACGCAGTGCACTGGTTACTCCGCCGTGTGCAGACCGGTCTGTGAGGAGTGACTGCGCATGTGCAACCACCTGAATTCCGTTCATTAGATGTACATGCACATTCTTATACACTTTGCACACTAGGTGGCGCCATAATTGGTAAGTAAATGGTATAACTATATATTGCATTGATTTTTTCGATAGCAAGTAAAAGGAAGATATAATTATTTTTTATCATCTATTCAAAAGAATAAAATATTGAATCTTAATTTTAAAGCCACTCTTAAAATCCCTTCTATTGCTCACCTTTGAAGTGGTCCCAATATGTACCCCATCCTGACTCCAGCATATACTCTGCACCTGGTCACCATGATCATCCAAAGCTACAGAGAAGAAAGAGAAGTGAAGATTTCAGGGGCAACTCCTAGGTTATACATTCACACTAGATTTAAAGGGATTGTCTGGTGTTCTTATTTCGGAAGTGCACCATTACCCTGCCTCCTGGGGTGGTGCGCTCCTAGGGATTAACACCCGAATGAGTAGCATGGTGGAGACACTTGCCTGAACTGTGCTCTCTTCCATGCTACAAGGGTGGTGAAGCTTCCTGGATCGGGAGCCAACAGGCACGCCAATGCAGCTTCAGTGCAGCGCTTGCAAGCTCTACAGCTAAGAGCTTGTAAGCACTGTGCCTAGGAGAGCGACCATTACTGATAGACTGCAGAGGTGGCCGGTAAGCTCAACAAAGAGAAAACAGCAAAAGGAAAAACTAAACCCTTTTTCAGAACGGAAGAGGACTTTTAAGAAGTCAATTGCAAAGTTTCTTGTTTTTACAAGAATTTTACCCATTTAAGAAATAGGAAAATCCCATATAAAAGAATTGTGATCTCACAAAGTGATCACTAGGTTGCCTATGTTCAGTGAGACCCCTGCCGTTTGAGACTGAATGGGCCACTGAATGCTGTAATGGTGTGTAGGAAACTGCAACATGGCTATATCCACTAGAATCGGGCCACGCTGCGGACCCCTGTACATGAGCTTGGGATATGTGTCACACCAGTGCAAAAAATGGGTGGGGGTCCTAAAAGTCAATGGAAGGCATATCCTGGCGATTTGCCAGCCTGTCTATTAGTTCGGAATACCCCTTTAACATATTATACAACTTTATATAAAGAATAATTCATTCCCATCTGTTTATATAAAGAGGGCCTTATAATCAGCTTCAAAGCCACAGCACAATAAGCAGTCGCCTCTCCATAGACCAGGCTTATAGGAAACCAGTTATCTGGTCAGTATGTAATAGGCATGTGGAGCAAACCTGAGCATCGAGAGAGCCCAGAAAATGTGGGGAAGAAAAAGATGGGAGTTTACGAATGAAACCCAAAGCACCAACACTAATTACTGAGTAGCTATAAATACACATTTCTACAATCTAATTTAAAGAGGCTTTCAAGGGAAAAGAAAGCGTTCCAAGATGGTAAAGAGTAAAGGTTCTGCTCTAAGGCCAAGATGGATGTGAGATACTAGCGTGAGTCTCCCATGACTCACCTGGAATGGCACCTGCCTCTCTGGACAGGAGAGTCAAGTTGCTGACACGCTCCCATTCAGAGAGGCAGGGGCTATTCCTGGTGAGTCATGCGAGACTCACGCTAGTATCTCGCATCCATCTCTCCTAGTGTGTCTCTGCCCTAACAGGTGGGATCTGAGAAACCTCTGATCACGAACAGTCAAGCTGCAATTTGCCACAGTTGATCTTTATTAAGGAGGGATCCCGTCTTCAACTGGGTTACTGGGATTGACTGTGACAAAAAAAGGAGTCTAGGGGACCCCTGTGCCGAATAATACACACAATAAATGGTAATCTCATTAAGGGGGTCTTGCCCTTCACGAGCAATGACATATAGGTACGTCATTGGTCTTGTCCCTAACTTTGATGCGAGCTCAGGCGCTGACCTCACTTCATTCCCCGCACATGTCGGCTGATCTGATCAGCCGACATGTGCAGCTAACAGGTGTGGGTATAGTTAAATAAGTTTTGTTGATGCAGCACGTTTTTGGAGATGTGTCTTCTCTTACCTGTGAGGGCAGTGTCCCTGGAAAGATCCCAGACTTGTGCGGATTTGCCAGCGGCGGAGGCGAGCAGGGCATCGGCTGAGGGGTGGAACTCCAGAGCTTTCACATGACCGCCAGTCACAGTCAGAGTCGCTGCAGGGACGCCCACATCGCCAGTCTCTGACACGCGCCACAATTTCACCTACAGAACATAGCTAATCCTTAGCCACTGAAATACTGCTGTCAATCATATTTACTCATTTATATAGTGCTATTAATTCCATAGAACTTTACATGCAGCATCATCACTGTCCCCATTGAGGCTCACAATGTAAACACCCTATCCTGTCTTTGAAATGTGGGAGGAAACCCACGCAAACACAGGGAGAATATACAAACTCCTTGCAGATGTCATCCTTTGGGGGATTCAAACGCAGGTCCCCAGCGCTGGAAGTCGGCAGTGCTAACCACTGAGCCGCCATGCCGAACAGCAATCACTAACACAATGTAGAGGGAACCTGTCAGGCGATTCATGCTGCCAAAATTAAGGGCAGGAATTCATGTCAGACTCCCTTTAAACGACTCTGTTGTCAGTGTGAACGTGCACGAGCGCTCATCAGCCCTCTGCAGCCAAGGGTGTGCCGATGGATGCATTGTCTATGGGGCTTGCGGTCTGGTGCGGCAAGTGCAGTTACGCCGGATCCGGCACTTGCGACCGCAAAAAAAAAAAGCTGTAAGCCACCTTGCCTCAAGGCCCATAGAGAATGCATTGGGCTTGCCGCAAGTGCACCACAAGGGTGCAGATGCAGTTTTCTGTCCGGGATGAGCTGGATCCGGACAGAAACGCTAGTGTGAAAGGGGTCTTATATGGTGAAATGAATGGCGCTATCTGAAATTTCAACTCATCACACAAAAATATATTCGTTCCTAAAACCATGTTATCATCACTCACAGACTGGTCAGCGGATCCAGTGGCCAGGAGATCGTCATCAAACGGTGAAAAAGCAAAATCCGTCACCACGTCTGCAGGAGAAAAAGAAATGGAATATTTCTGAAATTAATTACATCATGCAATCATAACTAAAAACTGCCAGCTACAAAGTAAACATATAGAACAAGGCATTGAGGATTAAAAAATATGTACAATGTATATGCACCAGGGGGCGCCATAAGTAGTATGTAACTACAAGACCCTGACAGAGGAAGGAGCATTTTTTATTTTTTTCTTTTTGCGCTTTTCTTCTTTCCTACCCCTTCTTGAACATAGTCATATGGGGTCTAGTTTTATATAGGACAAGTTATTACATTTATTATATAAATGTGCTGAAGTAAGGTGAAATGGTAAAGAGAAAACTATATTCTGCCATTATATCTTTCTTTTTTTTTTGGGGTGGGGGTACGCCATTCATTGTGTCATATAAATGACATAAAAGGCTTTTCTATTATTACCGTATATACTCGAGTATAAGCCGACCCAAATATAAGCCGAAGCCCCTAATATTAGCTCCAAAAACTGGGGAAACTTATTGACTCGAGTATAAGCCTATTGTGGGAAATGCAGCAACCCCCAGCCTGGCATGTAACCCGTCATCACTGGTATATATCACCCTCCATCACTGGTATACAGCACTCCATCACTGGTATATAGCCTCCATCACTGGTATATAGCGTCCCCATCACTAGGTATATAGCGCCCCCATCACTGGCATATAGCAGCACCATCAATGGTATATAGACGCACCATCACAGGTATATAGCACCCCCATAACAGGAATATAGCACCCCCATCACAGGAATATAGCACCCCCATCACAGGTATATAGCACCCCCATCACAGGTATATAGTCCCCATCACTAGTATATAGCCCCTCATCACACTATATAGCCCCCATGACTGATATATAGCACCCCCATCACAGGTATATAGCCCCATCACAGGTATATAACTTCATTACTGTATATAGCCCCCATCACCGTATATGCCTCCATCACTAGTATATAGCCCCCATCACTGGTATATAGCTCCTCATTACTGTATATATCCCCCCATCACTGGTATATGGCCCTTGTCACTGGTACGTGGGCCCCCATCACTGGTACATGGGCCCCATGCTGGCGCTCACAATAAAATAATAAAGCACTGAACTCACCCTCCGATGCCTGTCTGCAGGCTCTTTGGCTTCCTCCGGTCTTCCTGTTTGTCCCCGGCTTCTAATCATGTGAACGGCGCAGCAGCATGACGTCAATTATGTCCCAGTCACATGATTAGATTTGCTTGCAACAAGCAGGAAGACCAGAGGACGCCACGGAGCCTGCAGACAAGCGTCGGAAGGGGAGTTCAGTGCTTTATTATTTTATTGTGAGCGCCAGCATGGTGCCACATACTGTGATGGGGGGTGTACACGTGTAGTGTAATGTAATGTGCACCTGCTCCCCCCGCACTGCGGATGGACAGGGGGATGCAGTGCATATATCACATTACATTACTGAGCAGGACCACGTGACCTCCCGCTCCTTCTCCAGCCTCCACCCCCCCCCCCCCACTGACATTGTAATGGGGAAAAAAAAAGTTAAACTTTTAGACTTTTTTTTTTATTTTTACTTAATTTTTTCGTCCTCTTAAAGGACGTGAACCAGTGATGTTTGATCACTTATACTGTACTATTATTGTATTGAAATATAGGTGTAATTGACATTTTCTTGTAAAACTCAACGTTAGGTTGGGCTTGACAGGAGTATCAATATAGCAATCATCGAGGCAAAAGTGAGCCCCCCCGACTGCCAAGACAACCCATCGGTGCATCACAGAGGGCAAAGGGGATTGCTGCACTAGCAAACCTCTTTAAATGCTGCTGTCAGTGATTGTCAGCAGCATCCAAGCAGTTTACTATTGCTCAAACAGTAATTTCATCCCTACATACCACCTACCTGAGTGACAGTGCAGCAGGGATAACGTCCTCTTCTCTCCTTGTCCCACTTGTAGGGAGGTCACCCCCAGCACCCCTGAAAATAAATCACATATCGGTTTAAAATAATCTGATGCAAAAATACTGACCGATCACAAATATACAGATCATAATTCGTCAAGTTTCAGATGTCCAACATTCACTGTCCGAATGGGGTCTCTTGACCGGAACTTAACAGACCCATAGGCATATATGAGGCATAATGGGTGGCTGGTCCAAACAATGTGATTCGTGCTCACACAGTGAATTAGATCATAAACATGAACACTCATAGATGTCCACTCAAAAAAGGGACTACTACCATGACAAAAGTAGCAAGGACATCCAGAATCAACAGGTCCAATTAAAGAAAGCAGACAGCAAATGGAAAGTTTACAGTCAAATAAGGGGAATGTATAATCAGAAAATAACTTGTTTAAATCTGTTTTTGTTTTATTAACAGTTGTTTTTTTAGGTTTTTTTTTTGCATATTTGATATATTTTTTTAATTTATATATCATTATCTATATAAGTAAAAAAGCCAGATACCTTGGAAATTTCACACTGGCCACTAGGCCCAATACTGGACTCCCACTTCTTGTTCTATATAGTAGACTTTTTAAGCAGTCTCATTATCATCAAACACAGGATTACAATGCCAAAAATACTACCACTATAAACAGTAGATAACAATAGATCTCAATATACAGTAGATAACAGTATCCACCATTCACAATAGGTGATATCACAGCTCACCTTTTCCTGTACAATGACTGATAACACCTCTTATACAGTAGATAACACAGTATCCACCATTCACAATAGGTGATATCACAGCTCACCTCCTCCTCCTGTACAATGACTGATAACACCTCTATATACAGTAGATAACACAGGATCCACCATTCACAATAGGTGATATCACAGCTCACCTCCTCTCCTGTACAATGACTGATAACACCTCTATATACAGTAGATAACACAGGATCCACCATTCACAATAGGTGATGTCACAGCTCACCTCCTCCTGTACAATGACTGATAACACCTCTATATACAGCAGATAACACAGGATTCCACCATTCACAATAGGTGATATCACAGCTCACCTCCTCCTCCTGTACAATGACTGATAACACCTTATATACAGTAGATAACACAGGATCCACCATTCACAATAGGTGATATCACAGCTCACCTCCTCCTCCTGTACAATGACTGATAACACCTTTATATACAGTAGATAACACAGGATCCACATTCACAATAGGTGATGTCACAGCTCACCTCCTCCTGTCAATGATGTAACCTTATAACAGTAGATATACGATCCACCTCTCACTTGTGAGTCCAGCTCCCTCCTCCTTACAATGACCTTTACCTTGTGAGATCTTGCTCATTTAATACTTCAATACAATTCATTAGGGTGTGAGTCTGTTTCTGATAATATACGTGTACCCAACAGTAAGTAGGAGTCTAGTGTTAAACCTCGTAGCAGTGTGAAAATTGCTATTTTTTTTCCTTAGAACATGGTAAGAAAAAAATCTTTTTTAAGTTTAAAAACACATTTAACATAAAAACCGTGTCTCATAAAGCAGTCATCTACACTTTCCCTTTAGTTTTAGTGCAAGGACCCATATATTCTTGTCATCCAGAGTTCCCAGTTGAAGACTTCCCAGGTCATTTCTGATTGACATGCCCTGTCTATAATTGTGATCCTCCCTAAATGCTCTCCATATTTCACCGCCCCAAAAACAATATGCTGTAAAAATACAGCGGAATTGTACATGTACCTTAGCGCTGGTGGTAATAGTAATTTGCATTTTGTGAATCCCCCTTTTACTCTCCATAGAGATGTATTATGGAGGTCCAATGGCGCAGCACTGATAGTCACGTACCTGGGCTGTCTGTGTTGTACACGATGCGCCTGTGTCCACATTTGATGTTGTTCCCACTGGAAGAAACAGCTACCCCGCCAATGTCCGAGATCCAACCCTAAAAATGAATGGCAACATATAGGATCAAAATATGTATAAGATGCATGTACTGTCATAAGAAGAATACAAAGAGGGACACAAGATGCGGCACGCAAATTTTAGCCATGCCCCTAACCAGACCCAAACCAGAGCCATTTAGAAGTAATGCACATTCAGATGCCCTTAATAATATTAATCTTCTGATTACTGCATTTTTGCTGCATTTTTTGCTATTTCCAATTCATTTGATGCATTTTAGTGCCATTTAGTACTGACAGCACAGACTATGGGCTGCCCCATCATACAACACAGCAGGACGGCTGAGACTAGTGCCTGCCCTGCAGCATTGTGCAGTTTATAGTCAGGGATGTGCAGTCAGTAGCCAAACCTCTGACTCCAAATCCTCAGTTTCCCTCAATCCAACTCCACCAAAATGGACATTGTCTCAGACTCCAACACCACAGTCATGGTGTGCAGCGGTAAGCCAAACCTCCCTTTTTGCAGCTTTTTTAATGAGTTTTTGCCTTATTTTTCTACCCAAAAAACACTGCACTATTTGAGGATGTGATGTCACTGGGAACAGGAACCGGAAAGTCCACCATTTTCAGGTTCCTGTTCCCCATGTGTGATCAGTAGAAGCAGGATGAGCTGCTACAATCGCATGACAGTAGGTGTTAAAAAAGTTGTTTCTGTGTTTTTTTTCTTTTAAATTTTCGGCCTAGGGCTTCACTGTATTTCTCATTTCTCTTATGTCCCCATCCCCCGGTTCATCGGCCTCCCCTTGTATACATGCCCCATCATCCGGTCATCAGCCTCCTCTTATGTCCCCATCCCCGGTTCATCGGCCTCCCTTGTATACATGCCCCATCCCCCGGTCATCGGCCTCCTCTTATATCCCCACATCCCCTGGTCATCGGCCTCCTCTTATGTCCCCATCCCTCGGTCATTGGCCTCCACTTGTATACATGCCCCATCCCCCGGTCATCGGCCTCCGTTTATGTCCCCATCCCCCTGTCCTCAGCCTCCTCTATGTGTGCACGAGGCCTAGGCTACATTCACACATTCAGTATTTGGAGAGTTTTTTACCTCAGAATTTGTGGCCAAAACCAGGAGTGGGTGATAAATACAGAAGTGGTGACGTGTTTCTATTAGACTTTTCTTCTGATTGTTCTTCTCCTGGTTTTGGCTACAAATCCTGAGGTAAAAAAACTCACCAAATACTCAATGTGTGTAGATGGCCGAACAAATCCTGAGGTAAAAGACTCACCAAATACTGTGTTAACGTGGCCCTCAATGTGGCTACACACAGTCTCAGCCTTATTGCATCAGTACATTAACTTCTCTTCTTCCAAAAATAGGAAAATGTTCTCCTGGGGCTTCTAGAAACCTAGGGAGTTACTACACGTGCGCGTCTAATTGACAAGTGTGTTATATTCTATATGTAGAGAAATATGTGCCCCCTCCACATTACACCTCCAGAGCTTTTCTGAACTCCCATTATTCTGCATCCATAGACATTAATATGGAGTCAGCCCCTCTGCAGATATACGACTCCCGCTCTTCTGGGAAGGACTTGATTAAGATTTTTGGAGACGTCGGTGGGAATTTTTGCCCTTTATCCAGAAGAGCATTTGTGAGGTCAGACCCTGATGTTGGGGAGAGGCCGGGCTCAAAACCTCTGTTCTAGGATGGGGTTGAGGTCTGGGCTCTGTGCTGCCGGGTCAGGTTCTTCCCTCTCCGTGTTTTTATGGAGCTTGTGCACTGAGCACAGTGATGGGGAACAGAAAAGGGCCTTCCCTAAACTGTTCCCACAAAGCTGGAAGCTTGTGCTGAAGAATTCAAATATTCCTTTACTGGGACTAAGGAGCTGAGGCCAAGCCTTGAAACACAAGCCCATAGTATTATCCTTCTCCGCCAAACTGTACAGCGGGCACAATGCAGTCAGGCAGGTAATGTTCTCAATTTACCAAACCCAGACTCGTCCATCAGATGCAGATAGAGAAGTGTGATCATCACTGCACAGAACACGTCTCCTCCAGAGACCAATGGTGGACGCTTTACACCACTCCATCCGACACTCAGCATTATGCTTGGTGATGTACGACTGCAGCTGCTCAACCATGAAGCTCCCGGTAAGCGCAGTGTTTGTACTGACGTTACCAGAGGAGGTCTGGACTCAAGTTATGGAGTCAACAGAGCGTTGGTGACGTTTCTGCCCTCTTCTCCTCAACACTCGACCCCAGGCTCTGTAACGTCACGGGGTCTCCACTTCGTGACTGAGTTGCTACGGTTTCTTTAACTTCTCAATAATATCACTTACAGGTGATAGGGGAAGATTTAGGAGAAAAAAATGTCATGAATGGACTAGTTACATCGGTGGCTTCTACTACAGGACCGCACTGGTATCAATGAGCACCAGCCGCTATGTCACATGTTAGAAAAGGCAGACGGCATGGTGGGGGGGACAAGAGGTTATACATCGGGGTCAATGGGACTGGATGTTGCACACCGGAGGCTGGATGTTATACAATGGGGCAAGGGCGCCAGATTTAATACACTAAGAGAAATGGAATTGCATAAAAATTCAAGCTTGAGAAGGGTTCTGTTATGGGACCACCATGTTGCAACATGGGCTAATAAAAAGTCCTCTATTTGTTCCATATTTGATTGGAGTGCTGCTTAAAGGGGTGGTCTAAAAGCTAAGGAAATTTCAGTCTAAGTCCCTCTCTATTTATTGCCTGAATCTAAACTCATTTCTAATATGCTACCGTTCCCTAACTACACTATCTAACTACTATTGATTATTTTTACCTACTTTCTATTCAGTGACGCTTGTAGTTGGTTTCCTTGAATTACCTTATATACTCGTGTATAAGCCTACTTTTTCAGCCCAAAAATTGGGCTGAAAAGTCCCCCCCTCAGCTTATACACGAGTCATACACTTTTGTGTGAAGCGGGGGCTGTGTCCGGGGGCAGGAGGAGGCTGGAGGAGGTGGGGGAAGGCTGTAATATGAGCGGCTCGTCACGTGGAGCCCCTCATAACTTATTCATGATATGTACTGCATCCCCCGCCCATCCGCGGGGGGAGCAGTGCATATCGCATTACAAGCTCCCCATCACAGTATGGCACCCCCCACCACAGTAAGGCCTCCCCATGCTGCCGCTGCTCACTGTACAATGCATACTGTTATTAGCTCTCACCCGGCGGCGGATCGCTCAGTGCATCCTGCCTCCACCCTGCCTGTCATGTGACCGGCCGGTGACGTCATCGCGGTGAGCCCCGGTCACAGGACAAGAAGCAGGAAGGAGGGAAGATGCACAGCCAGGAGCAATCCGCCGGCGGGTGAGAGCTAATAACACTGTATTTATTGTACAGTGAGCAGCGGCAGCATGGGGGGGGCGGTACTGTGAGGGGGGGCGCCATACTGTGAGGGGGAGCCTGTATACCAGGGATGGGGTCCTGTATACACTGTGTTGGGAGCTGTATACACTGTGTTGGGAGCTGTATACACTGTGTTGGGAGCTGTATACACTGTGCTGAGGGCTGTATACACTGTGCTGAGGGCTGTATACACTGTGCTGAGGGCTGCATTGTATATACTGTGCTCGGGGCTGTATACACTATGCTGAGGGCTGTATACCTGTGCTGAGGGCTGTATACCACACTGCTGGGGGCTGTATACCTGTGCTGAAGGCTGTATACCACACTGCTGAGGACTGTATACCTGTGCTGGAGTCCACCCTCGGCTTATACGCGAGTCAATACGTTTTCCCAGTTTTTGGGGGCAAAAATAGGGGGGTCGGCTTATACACGGGTCGGCTTATACACGAGTATATACGGTAACTAGTGGTTTATTCAAGGAAACCAACTACATGTGTCAGCAGCATTTCTCCCACGCAAAAATTTTCCATGGATTTCACAGCTTTCTGTGACTGCACAGACTGCAAAGTACAAAAAACAATGGAAATGTAAGAAATGTATTACCATGTAGAAAACATTAACTGTGTAAATGGCCCAACATGGCAGAAGACATTTAATATGAAGAAGTAGGTGTTCCGCCATATGGCGCTATCATACAGCCAAGATACAGTCCCTTAGAAAAACAATCCTAGGAAAGAATACTTTCATCTTACAAGATCCAATGGCAGGTGGCATGAACGTGTACAGTATGGCAGCATAGAATTCTATAGGATACATTTTACAACATTCAAAGTGCCGTAAATCCAGCACTGTGTTGTATACACCCGCCATCATTGCTGTGCTCTGTCCGGGTATCTACCAGAAGATGACTTGTACTACAGGAAATGAAGGAGGAAATGAGATTCTTATGACATGCCCGTACAAACAAGACTCCGGAAATTTCACGATACCACGGCACTAATACGAAGACGATCTTCCACTACATCAGCGGAGTGTGGGAGGATGCTTTGCCAAGCTCCCGTGTGGCATCTGCATATTTTTAGAGCAACGTTGTCCTTAGTTCGCCTTTCCTGAATCATCCTGCTTTTTTTATGGCACCAAAGAAAAAAAAAAAAACATAGTTGAAGGGAATAAAACAAAGGAAGTGGAGGGTTAATAGAATTTTGCAATTATGCAAGAGCTTGGCTTGGAGATATAGAACGCAGCAAGGTTCATTGCCAGTGTTTCCTAGGCAAAAACTAACTAGATTCGCTAATCAGAGGTATTTATTCATGCCATTTTCTTTATTGTCTTGGTTCCATTCCCAGCGAGGACTTTTAAAGATGGAGTCAAGAAAATGGACTATGTAAAAACACTAACGCCGCAAAAAAACATCGAGGAACCATTGCTCTGCTGCTCGGTGAAGGTTCTACTATTCTGGATCCTGATAAATCATTGTGTATTCCTAGAAAACTCTTAATCCTTTAACAAATTAACATCCTGGGAAGAGGGGGCACAGGAACAGAGATTTCTTCAAATATGATGACTATGTTACATAGCTGGCATCAATCTCTAAAGGTACCGTCACTCCTGGCGACGGGGCTGGGGATGTCGGAGGCGACTGGCCGGTGCGCGAACGTTGTTGGCGCCCCGCCAGCGTCGCCGTCCCCCATTTACACGGGGCGACATCTCCAGCCCCGCGCCGGTGAGCTGTCAGGCGGCATCGCTGCCGGGGTGTCTGAAAACCCCAGCGGCGATGCAGGACAATGGGAGCCTATGGCTCCCATCGCCTGACAGGTCGCCGGCGGCCGGTTACATGGGGCGATGTGTGCACATCGCCCCATGATGGTCGCCTGGTTTCAGAGCACGGCTGTGAAACCAGGCAACCGCCTGGCAGCGCCGACATCGCCCCTTTACATGAGGCGACGTAGGGGCGATGCCGCCACCGATAGGCCACGCCCCTACATCGCCAATGTAATTGGCGGCAATGTCGCCACGTGTAACGGGGGCTTAACAGTTCCAGCTGTGGCTGTCAACCATTTAGATGCTGCTATCAATCTCTGACAGCAACATTTAAATGGAGGGTGCCCCAATGCCAGCTCCCATCAACTTCTCGTGACACAATCACGAAGGCTTGATGGGTCATTATGACAGCTGGGGTCTGATGAAGGCCCTTGTATCTGCCATTTTGTACCCCTGTAAAGCTCAGTATCAAATTGATCCACACAGGAGACCATGATTTGCACTATATACTACAATACCACAGTATTGCAGTATATGTTATAAGTCAGGGGTGGGGAACTTAAAGCCTCAAGGGCCGCCAAGAGGTCACGTTTTCAGGATTTGCTTAGTATTGCACAGGTGATAATATAATCACCTGCACTGGTGATGATTCCAACCCCTGCACAATTCTAAGGAAATCCTGAAAACATGACCTATTGGCGGCCCTTGAGGCTTTGAGTTCCTCACCCCTGGTGTAAGTGATCTCAGGTTCTAAGGGAAATAAAAAAATAAAGCTAATAAATAAACGATAAGTCGGCTGATCGTTGATCGGAGGTTTAGTTTATGATCACGACCTTAAATCAGTCATTGATCGTCCGTCCAACCTGCTGCATCGGTGTGTGCGACACCTTGATAACGATCTCGTTTACGACTTTGCCTATTCAGAACTGAAGGATGTAGGCGATCAAACGACCGCAAGTGTCGTTCGCTTGTTGTGGAATCGTTGCTGCGTCGTTTGCGATATCTGTACGTGACACCTCACTAGCGATCAATTAACGACGTTCCAGCGATGTAGGTCAAATCGGATCGCTGGGACATTGAAGTGTGAAACGGGCCCTTAAATCTAAATGCTTTGGATTGTGTCTAAACTGTTGCACCCAGTTATCTAAATCATAGTGCTCTCAGATAAGGTAACCCTTACCTGCTGACAAATTAAAAAAATATATATATAAGTAAATATTATATATTTTCATATTTAAATCACCCCCCTTCCTTTTTAACTTTCCTTTTCCCCTTGTTAACAATAAGGAAAAAAATAAATTACTTTCACAAAAGTCTTAGGCTATGTTCACCCTGAATGTTTTTGATGCTTTCGTGCTGCATATTTTGATTAACTGCACCAATAATGGATCAGTCAAAATGTCTGCCAGCAAAATGAATGGGATTTGCAATTTGCTGTGCAGACATCAGCCTTTTTGACTGGTGCAGAAAGCGCATCCAGAAAATAATGAGCAGCAACTATTGCTTCGTTTTTCTGGTGCACTTTCTGCACCACTAACATCCAATTACTTGCCCTCCACGCAGTCCCACAGTGATCCCCAGTGATATCTTCCTCCCAAGCACTGGCAGGACCTGTGGGTAGTCGGTGTGGTACTTCCAGGACATGCCCAGTGCCTGGGAGGAAGACATCACCAGAGCTCACCATGGGACTGTGGGGATGGTAAACAAGCGTGCGTGTCTCCGTCTGTGTCTCTGTCTGTGTCCCCTGAAAACAGAGGAAAAAAGCAGCGCAAACAGATGATGCGTTTGTGATGCTTTTTTTGCAAAAAGAGGATCTGGTTTTGGTTCAGAAACTGCACCAAAAATGGATCAACAAAAAACTGTGCACAAACGCTCTGTCTGAATTCAGCCTTAGTGTAAAGAGAAAAAATAAAAACACCAGAAGTCCAGTTTTTTTCTTGGTCACATCAACTCCCTAAAAAAAATGCAATAAGAATTGACCAGAACAACATATGTAGCCCAAACTGGTGTCAATAAAACAGACAGCTCACCATGCAGAAGAAAATCAGAAAAACCTGGTTCTTCCTCATATACAAACACAGAAAGCACTCAGATGACACATGGCCGGCATTCAAGTACTGCTTTTTTCTCATGCACCCATTGATATGAATGTGCAAGATAGGTCCGTGACTGAGAAAAAAAAAGAAAAAGGCTGGTTTTCTTTTTATTTTTGCTGACAATTGGTCCAATAAAAGGATAGTGAACGGCCTACCGGCCTATACTGACTATGTGTCCTATTTATGGACATAGAACATACCGTAAATATGAAAAACACTATTCTGCATGTGACCATTTTTATACAAAGACCGAAATTGATGACTTTTCACACGTTCTTCTGAACTGGACCTTAGAAGAGTATGTGACACATCTTCCAGAAAAAAAAATATTGTATCCATATGGTGCTCCCTATGTCAGTTTTCCACATATTATATATGTATATATCTATGAGCATGGGCATACAGAATTAACATTTCGGACCCACACGCCTTTTGTCCAGCTTTGTCCATACCTGACTTCCATCCTATTCATTCCCTATGGTGGAGGGGCTTCCAGCAGCCCTATAGAGAATAAATGAGGCGATTGTTGGGCACTCATGGTTAACCGATAGGTGAGGGTCCCAGTGGTCAGACCCCAACTCCCATCCGACCTGCTGCTCTATTTTGTTACAGGGATAAAAATTCACGGTTCTGCCGGTCAGTGCTAATCCCAACCATAGGACCCCCACCGATCACCAGTCATTTCCTTATCCTGTGGACTGAAATATGTGCATATGGCGGCCGTCACACGCTACAATATCGTGAGCAATATCGTTAGCGATCACGTGCACGCGCGATCGCTAACGATATCGCTCACATCTGGTGAGATGTCACACAGACAGACTCACCAGCGATGTGGGTCAGCGAGATCGCTGGTAACTATGGTACACATTGGGTTACTAGGCGCCGCGCGGCGCTTAGTACCCCGACGTTTACCATAGATACCATCTCCCAGCATAGGCTCTGCCGCTGGGAGATCGTTCATCGTGGTGTCACACACCACGATGAAGCAGATTGAACAAGCGATGATCGCTTGATATGAGCTTCGGCTCTCATATCTGCGATGTCACGATCAGGTGATTTTACATTGATGCACAAACGATATCGCTTAAGCGATCAAAAAGCAGATCGCTTAAACGATATCGTTCAAGATATTGAACCGTGTGACGGCCGGCTCAGAACGACGTCTAAAGCCAGGTTCATAACGCCATATTTCACCATATACGGACTGCCATACCCGGACTGACCGGACATCTCCAGACCCTCACTTGCCTGATATTTGCCAATGACGCTGTTGAGGTTGGGCCAGGAGACCAACAGGATTTCACAGTCTGTATTTGAACTGTGGAACATGAACTTCTAAATCAGGGGTTGGGAACTCCAGGGCCGAGGGCCGCCAACATACCATGGCTTCAGGATTCCCTTAGTATTAGGGTACCGTCACACTTGGCGACGTTACAGCGATCCAGACAACCATACGACCTGGTAAGGATCGCTGGAATGTCGCTACCTGGTCGTTGGTGAGATATCAAACAGTCAGATCTACTGAACGACGCAGCAACGATCCGGCGACCCGTATAACGACCTCGGCGGTCATTGGGACCCAGTCACACAGCAGCTTGTATGACGACTCAGACCTACGTGGCTGAGTTCTGAGTCGCCAACGAGGTCGTTGTTAAGGCGTCAAACACAGCGATGCATGCTGCCCAGCAGGAGCCCGATGATCAAAAAATGGTCCAGGCCATTCCAACAAGATCAGCGATCTCACAGCGGGGAACTGGTCACTGCTACATGTCAAACATAGCGACGTCGCTGTTGCGTCACAAAACCTGTGATGAAACAGCGATCTCGCTAAGGCTACCTTCACATTACGATTTTTAGGGAGCCGATGCTGTCCGATATAAATCGGACAGCATCGGCTCCCTTCTGATGCCTGGAATCGGGTGCCAAATAGGCACCCGATTCCGGCATAAAATCGTTCCCTGCGGGGTGAAGAAAAGAAAAAAAAAAAAAAAGTTATTCTCACCTCTCCACGAGCCCCGCCGTCTTCCGCCATCTTCTTGGAGGCTCCCGGTGGCTCTCGCAGGCTGCCGGTGTCAGCAGAGGGCTTCCTCTGCCTTATAGGACCTGCGGTGATGTCACAGTCACGTGACCGCGGGTTCACCATGGTAACCCGCGGTCACATGACTGTGACATTACCGCAGGTCCTATAAGGCGGAGGAAGCCCTCTGCTGACACCGGCAGCCTGCGAGAGCCACCGGGAGCCTCCAAGAAGATGGCGGAAGACGGCGGGGGCTCGTGGAGAGGTGAGAATAACTTTTTTTTTTTTTTTTTTAACACTTGTGCTCCTAGTTAGGAGCAGTTTTACTGTACTGAGCATGCTCAGTACAGTAAAACGGGGTCCGAGGAGACATCAGATGTTTCCTCGGACCCTTCTCCATAGGGCCCCACGTTATAGGGATCGGACCTAATCGGATGTGCACTAAATGCCATCCGATTTGGTCCGAGCCGATTCTGTCAGATTTTATTTTCGGTGCAAAAATCGGAGCAAGCTCCGATTTTTGCACCGATAAGAAAATCTGACAGAATCGGATTGGACCAAATTGGATGGCATTTAGTGCACATCCGATTCAGTCCGATGCCCATAGGGCTGCATGGGGGCCAAATTCGGATCCGATGCTGTCCGATTTTGATCGGACAGCATCGGAAATCCGAAAATCGTAATGTGAAAGCAGCCTAAGTGTGACGGAGGCTTTACACTGGTGATAATATATTCACCTGTGCAGATGATGATTCCAACCTCTGTGCAATGCTAAGGGAATCCTGAAAACATGACCTTTTGAGGCCCTCAAGGCCTGAAGTTCCCCACCCCTGGTCTAAATTCACTTTACGGTTACATACACATCAATGTTCGGCCATCACATCTGCACATTCCATTTACGTATTGATGCCCAAAACTTATTTGTAGTGATGGAAGCAAAAAGCAGAGGGGCCACAGACTATTATGTCAAACATTTTTATTCCGTTCCAAAAGCAGATGCCAAATGGATCCCAAGATAATCAATAGGGTCCCTCTGCTTTCGGCTCCCATGCTTCCGATCCATTTATGGAATCATTGTTCCATTTGAGAGAACATGCAAAAGGTAGTGCCAGAATGGAGATCTGAGCGCAGCCGTCATCTCAGCACCGAACACAAGACATCGCTGACCTGTGGACCCGTGAGCAGATCGTGCAGGTACAAAACCGTGCTCCCTATGTAATGCGTGACCTCACCCCACGCACGCTTCCCCAATGCACATGATGCAGTTAACCCTGCACGTGCCCACACCTTGCAAAAATGAGAGCATGCATATGTGTTATGCGAATACTCCCCTTTTCATGCATTAACCCCTTGGGGTGTATATAGCTAAGTCCATTTAGCAGTCAATAAGATCAGCATTTTGCAATCTACAAAGTCTCCTGTTGTGGAACTACAACTCCCAGCAAACCCTGACAGCTGCAGTTGCACAACATCTGGAAAGCCGCAGGTTGGAGCACTGGTTTCACACTGTCAGTATTCAAGTCTTACCTCCTTCTTGGGGATCTTAGGGATGCAGTTCTTGTATTTGGAGGTCTTAAAGCGGTTCATGATGATGCAGAGAGGATGCCTGCCTGTCCAGTCTTGGCTGTCTCTCAGTCCCTGAGTTGGGCTGTCTCTTTGCTTTTCAATCAGATTCGCTCTCAGTCTCTTCCTTTCTCACTCTCTTCTCTCCCAAGAGTCCCTCCCAGCCCCTGAGACAGCAGGCAGCGATGAGATCTGTGATCTATTGCTCCAGTCTGCTCCTGTCCTACAGCCCATCTGTCATCTTCTATGCATGCCTGACCATATGACTCTTCATTTCTAGTTTTTTTTTTTTTTTTCAATAAATGTGAACTTTTTTCCTAAAAATAAAATAATAAAACAAATAGTCTGCTTAAACACAGAAATATATTGTAGTGAACTTTCTACAAGTTTCTACAACTCTATTTACAATTTATATTATATAGATCAAGCTGAAGGCCAATAAATAATAATAATAATAAAAATTATATAAATCTCTATTATTTAACAATTCCATTATCTCAAATGTAACTCCTTGAGGCAATTTGTAATTAATAGGCAATTCCAAAATCACAGTGGTACCTGCGGTTCTTGGCCATGTCGTGGGCATATGACGGCTGCGTCATTAAAGCAACATGGGGCCTTGTGTCATACAAAGTACAGAAGACAATCAAAACACAGATTAAAGGGGTTGCGTCATGAATAACTGTACATTTTAAATAATAGATCTTAGAATAATAATAATACTTTCCACAATTGGATGTTAAATAAAAATGTTCCTGTCCCGAGATATTCTTATAAATGTGCCCTGTGTAATAGATGTGTCTGACCATACAGGAACTGGTGGGATATACCACAGCTCCTGGGCAAGTGAGGAAGTAAGAGAGTATACAGACATTACAGCCAGGGATCACAGAATATAAGAGTATACAGACATTACAGCTGGGGATCACAGAATATAAGAATATACAGATATTACAGCCAGGGATCACAGAATATAAGAGTATACAGACATTACAACCGGGATCACAGAATATAAGAGTATACAGACATTACAGCCGGGGATCACAGAATATAAGAGTATACAGACATTACAGCCGGGGTATCACAGAATATAAGAGTATACAGACATTACAGCCAGGATCACAGAATATAAGATTATACAGACATGACAGCCGGGGATCACAGAATATAAGAGTATACAGACATTACAGCTGGGGATCACAGAATATAAGAGTATACAGACATTACAGCCGAGGATCACAGAATATAAGAGTATACAGATATTACAGCTGGAGATCACAGACTATAAGAGTATAAAGACATTACAGCCGGGGGATCACAGAATATAAGAGGTATACAGACATTACAGCCAGGATCACAGAATATAAGATTATACAGACATGACAGCCGGGGATCACAGAATATAAGAGTATACAGACATTACAGCCAGAGATCACAGAATATAAGAGTATACAGACATTACAGCCAGGATCACAGAATATAAGAGTATACAGACATTACAGCCAGGGATAACAGAATATAAGAGTATACAGACATTACAGCTGAGGATCACAGAATATAAGAGATACACAGACATTACAGCCAGGATCACAGAATATAAGATTATACAGACATGACAGCCGGGGATCACAGAATATAAGAGTATACAGACATTACAGCCGGGGATCACAGAATATAAGAGTATACGAACATTACAGCCGGGGGATCACAGAATATAAGTGTATAATCAGTGGGGGTCCGACGACCAGGACCTCTATAGATTCCTGATATCAATTACCATTCAGCCTTATTAATAATAGGGTCACCACACTTTATCTGATCTTTCTGTGCTCTTTAGCAAAATGAAAAGAGCATTTTAGAAGATTACAGGAAGCAATTATTTACTTAGCAGTATAAATAGGTGTTGTGAGAGCCTTCTTACCAAAGTAAACACAGATAATCCATGAGATTTGTCAGGATTCCCTTGCTTTATGCAAACCACCAGTATGACCACTGGGTGGCACTGCTGCTCCATCTATAATGTCAAAAAATAGCACAGGCACTATGGATAATGAATGATTTTTTAAATGGAATCTGTCAGCAGGTTTTTGCTACCTCATCTGACAGCAACAGAATGTAGGCAAAGAAACCCTGAATCCAACGATGTATCACTTAGGGTATGTGCAGATGATCTGGAGACTAGCCAGCGATCTGTGTTCGGGGCAGGGCGGTTTGTCTCTGCATTTACCTGCTGAGGTCGCATCCGACTCCGCAGTGCTAAATTGACATGCTGCTGACAAGCAGCGGTGCGGAAAGCCGCCCCGGCCTGTCAGTTAATGCTGCAGAGGAAAGAAGCACAGTGGACATGGGATTTCTGTAAATCCATCCACTGTGCCTGTTACGGACATGGCGACAATACACTGCGTCCATAGCGCTGCAAACACTGATCATGCACATACAGCTTTCAATTGTTAGCTGAAGCTGTTCACACACAATCAAAGCAGTTGTACTGTTTGTATATGAATCTCTGAACTGTAAAGCGCTGCAGAATATGTTGGTGCTATATAAAGATTATTATTATTATTTAGTTTTTTGCAAACAGCATAGCTCATCCCAGGCTCTCTAAAGTGATTGTGCATTGACAGTGACAGGATCAATCACAGTAGAGGGTGTGGAACTGCCTTGCGTGGGACTTTCCAGTCCAGTAATGATAATGACAAGGTGATAAAGCCATTGGTTTAAGTAACAATATCACACACATGGATAAGAGAAGCACAATTGCTTTTTGTTTTTTAACCCTTGCAGTATGCTATTCTCAGCTTACAGAGCAAAAACCTGCTGATGGATTCAATATAACCTCTTGCAGATAAAACCATTTTTTTGCTTTTGGACTTTCACTTTTTCCACCTTGCCTTCCATTAGCGTTAACTTGTTTTTCTTTTTGTTTTATCAATGTAGCTGTAGCCAGTGGCTTAACTTGCAGCTCCTGGGCCCCAATTGCAAAAGCTCCTAATGGGGTCCCCAATTATTGCTTTGATTTTTTCATATAGGACATAGGGACTTTTGGGGCCCTCCAGGCTCCAGGGCCCAGGTGCAATTTGAACACCTGCATCTGTTGTAGTTATGCCCCTTGTTGTAGCTGTTTAAGGGCTTATTTTTTTGTGGATTTAAAGGTTTGTTTTTTTCATAAAATGCATGAATTTTGTGCAAATCTATTTGTCTTTAACTTGTATTTAGACTCTTTAGCACAGGAGTGGGGAACCTGAGGCCCTAGGGCCGCATGTGGCCCTCGATGATCTTTTCTGCGGCCCCTGGGCAGATTCCTGGGGACTGCAGTGCTCAGGCTGGCAGACAGACGTGTTTTGCTGACTTGCTGCATTTTAAATCCAGCTCTCCAGCGGTGCTCATCTCCGGGCTGCACGCAGCGGAAGTGCCCCGACTGCCATATTGGAACACCCAATATGGCAGCCGAGATTCTAGTCCCCCACCAAAGCTGGGGTGATGCATCCAGAGCCAATGAGCACAGCGGGATTCAAATCTCCTGCCAAGCTGCGAGGCGCCGACCAATCAGAGAGCCGCGATTTAAGTCAAGCGCCGTGAGCGCTGATTGGTCGCCGCCAATGAGCGGAGCTGGATTCAAATGTCCCGCCGAGGCGCGAGGCGCCTCGCTGATTGGTCGGCGCTCGGTCAGCGCCGACCAATGAGCGAGCCGCGATTTAAGTCACGCGCTGAGAGCGCTGTTTGGCCAATCAGCGCCCTTGCTACGTGATTCAGATCGCGCCTTGGCGCGTGATTTGAATCCTGCTCCGCTCAGCCAATGAGCAGAGCGGGTTTCTAATCTCACGCCAAGGCGCGAGGCGTATAGCTGATTGGTCGGCGCGCGGTCAGTGCCGACCAAACAGCGTGGCGGCGCGGTATTAGCGGGAGATTTAAATCTGTACGCCAATACCGTTCAGCTGATTGGTCCAGAGCCGGGTAGCTCGCGACCAATCAACTGAGGGCAGATTTAATTCTCTCGCCAATACAGCGCTGCTCAGCGGTATTGGCGGGAGATTTAAAGCTGACTCAGTGGTTAGCATTGTATGGTGGCTCAGTGGTTAGCATTGTGTGGTGGCTCAATGGTTAGCACTGTATGGTGGCTCAGTGCTTATCACTGTGTGGTGGCTCAGTGGCTAGCACTGTATGGTGGCTCTGTGCTTATCACTGTGTGATGGCTCAGTGGTTAGCACTGTATGGTGACTCAGTGGTTAGCACTGTGTGGTGGCTCAGTGGTTAGCCCTGTATATGGTGGCTCAGTGGTTAGCACTGTATATGGTGGCTCAGTGGTTAGCACTGTATGGTGACTCAGTGGTTAGCACTGAATATGGTGGCTCAGTGGTGAGCACTGTATGGTGGCTCAGTGGTTATCACTGTGTCGTGGCTCAGTGGTTAGCACTGTGTGGTGGCTCAGTGGTTAGCACTGTATATGGTGGCTCAGTGGTTAGCACTGTATGGTGGCTCAGTGCTTATCACTGTGTGGTGGCTCAGTGGTTTGCACTGTGTGGTGGCTCAGTGGTTTGCATTGTATGGTGGCTCAGTGCTTATCACTGTGTGGTGGCTCAGTGGTTAGCACTGTGTGGTGGCTCAGTGATTAGCACTGCCATATTAGAACACCCAAGTTACGGGTATTCCAATATGGCAGCCGGGATTCTAATCTAATTCTAGCACTGTATATGGTGGCTCAGCGGTTAGCACAGTATATGCTGGCTCAGTCATTAGCACTGTATTCAGTGGCTCAGTGGTTAGCACAGGGGAGACAGCGCACACAGGGGCTGAGAGCACACAGAATGGATAGAAAGGCACAAGTAAGAAAGAGCGCATACGGTGAGAGACAGCACAGACAGGTGAGAGCACACAAGGGGGACACAGGGACAGAGACTACCCTCCCGATGCAATAGCCTATTTCTAGCAATAATAATAATGATCAATATCACCTAACATCACAGCCACGCCAAAGAGAAGAGACACAGCCATCACAGTAGGGGGAGTTGATAGTTTAACCACCGCAAAGGATGGTAAAAATTTCCCCAGCAGAAAAAGGTTCCCCACCCCTGCTTTAACACATACGTTGCATAATGTTGCAGCATCCAAAGTTTTAGGTGAACACAAAATCATTCCTGGGGGTGGGGGAACTGGAGAACAAATCACAAATGGTGAAAGATGATATAATTGGAAAATCTTACAAATAAATCGTGGTTTATAGCGAAGCTCTTATGAAGCGCATGAGTACCTAGATGACGGCGGTGATGGTCGTCCGCTGACCCTCTGCTGCAATGGAGTAACTTGAAGCTCATGGGCCCATGAAATCGCCAGCGGGGCCCCCAATTACTGCAAATCTTTAATAGCATTAGTCTTTTTCTATAGGCCAAAGGGGCTTTTGGGGCCTCCAATTATTGCATTGGTCTTTTTATACAGGACATAGCAACTTTTGGGTCCCCCTAGACTCCAGGGCCCGGGTGCGATTGCAACCCCTGCACCTATTGTAGTTACACCCCTGGCTGTAGTTATTTAAGGGCTTATTATTTGTGGTTTGAGGATTTTTTGGCATCAAATTCATGAATTGTGTGCAAAAACACTCTTTATTTGTCTTTAACTTGTTTTCCATTCTCTAGTTTATAGTGAAACTCTTATGACGCCCATGAGTACAAAGATGGCGTCATCAGGGGTCTTCCAATGACCCTCTGCTGTCATGGCAACACATTGGCACCCCTCAATCTCAGCGGTCCTTCTTTATCCATTACCAAATGGTTAAATAAGCCCAAAAATGAGAAAATGTCAATTATCTGCACCACATTTGTACCAAATGCAAAGAATCTGAGGTAAAAAATACAAAAGTGCACAAGTTCTCAACTTATTTGTGTCTCCCTTATTATATCAGTGTCATTTAGTCAATTTATTTACAGGTGAATATCAAGTTCTGGCCTTGTCTTCATACCAAACCTTGAACTTCAGTAAAATAAATAAGTTGTCAATATATAAGCTAATAATTGACATAACTTCGATAAACAGCACGGGCTTTGTACAATAGGAACAAGCGACGCAACTTTGTAGAAAAATAGAGATTTCTAGAGATTTCTGTCAGCGCAGGAGTGGAGTACCAAGATGGCGACCAGTGATCGCCGAATGTAGGTGAAGTTACGGATTGTGGGTGGTGCAACATGGCGGCACTTCCGGTGTCCCATTGACATTCCTCCAGAGCGGTGTCCAAAGCGCATGCGCGGTGGAGAAAGTTCCCCCGGCAACATGGCGGCTCGCTGCTCCCCGCGCTGGTTCTCAGTTGCAGTGTCCGGAGCCCGGGGGCCTCTGCTTCCCGGGGTTCAGAGATGGCCCCGGGGTGAAGGAGCTCTGCGCCTGGCCCTGAGGGCGGCCATAACCCGGGCCCCTGCAGGAGGTGAGTGCTGGAGCCAGGCCTGTGCGCCATGTGTGCTGACACTCAAGGTTACACATCTGCAGGCTGAATAAGGGGGAGAACTACAGATCCCTCTGTGTCGCTGTACTGTAGGGCCCCAGACCCCGGCGTGTGGCTGTACTGTAGGGCCACAGATCCCTCGGTGTGGCTGCACTGTGGGCCGCAGATCCCTCGGTGTGGCTGCACTGTGGGGCCGCAGATCCCTCGGTGTGGCTGCACTGTGGGGCCGCAGATCCCAGCATGTCCCTGCACTGTAGGGCCCCAGACCCCAGCGTGTGGCTGTACTGTAGGGCCGCAGATCCCTCGGTGTGGCTGCACTGTGGGGCCGCAGATCCCTCGGTGTGGCTGCACTGTGGGGCCGCAGATCCCTCGGTGTGGCTGCACTGTGGGGCCGCAGATCCCTCGGTGTGCGCTGCACTGTGGGGCCGCAGATCCCTCGGTGTGGCTGCACTGTGGGGCCGCAGATCCCTCGGTGTGGCTGCACTGTGGGGCCGCAGATCCCTCGGTGTGGCTGCACTGTGGGGCCGCAGATCCCTCGGTGTGGCTGCACTGTGGGGCCGCAGATCCCTCGGTGTGGCTGCACTGTGGGGCCGCAGATCCCTCGGTGTGGCTGCACTGTGGGGCCGCAGATCCCTCGGTGTGGCTGCACTGTGGGGCCGCAGATCCCTCGGTGTGGCTGCACTGTGGGGCCGCAGATCCCTCGGTGTGGCTGCACTGTGGGGCCGCAGATCCCTCGGTGTGGCTGCACTGTGGGGCCGCAGATCCCTCGGTGTGGCTGCACTGTGGGGCCGCAGATCCCTCGGTGTGGCTGCACTGTGGGGCCGCAGATCCCTCGGTGTGGCTGCACTGTGGGGCCGCAGATCCCTCGGTGTGGCTGCACTGTGGGGCCGCAGATCCCTCGGTGTGGCTGCACTGTGGGGCCGCAGATCCCTCGGTGTGGCTGCACTGTGGGGCCGCAGATCCCTCGGTGTGGCTGCACTGTGGGGCCGCAGATCCCTCGGTGTGGCTGCACTGTGGGGCCGCAGATCCCTCGGTGTGGCTGCACTGTGGGGCCGCAGATCCCTCGGTGTGGCTGCACTGTGGGGCCGCAGATCCCTCGGTGTGGCTGCACTGTGGGGCCGCAGATCCCTCGGTGTGGCTGCACTGTGGGGCCGCAGATCCCTCGGTGTGGCTGCACTGTGGGGCCGCAGATCCCTCGGTGTGGCTGCACTGTGGGGCCGCAGATCCCTCGGTGTGGCTGCACTGTGGGGCCGCAGATCCCTCGGTGTGGCTGCATGTGGGGCCGCAGATCCTGGTGGCTGCACTGTGGGGCGCAGATCCCTCGGTGTGGCTGCACTGTGGGGCCGCAGATCCCTCGGTGTGGCTGCACTGTGGGCCGCAGTCCCTCGGTGTGGCTGCACTGTGGGGCCGCAGATCCCTCGGTGTGGCTGCACTGTGGGGCCGCAGATCCCTCGGTGTGGCTGCACTTGGGGCGCAGATCCCTCGTGTGGCTGCACTGTGGGCCGCAGATCCCTCGGTGTGGCTGCACTGTGGGGCCGCAGATCCTCGGTGTGGCTGCACTGTGGGGGGCCGCAGATCCCTCGGTGTGGCTGCACTGTGGGGCCGCAGATCCCTCGGTGTGGCTGCACTGTGGGGCCGCAGATCCCTCGGTGTGGCTGCACTGTGGGGCCGCAGATCCCTCGGTGTGGCTGCACTGTGGGGCCGAGATCCCTCGGTGTGGCTGCACTGTGGGGCCGCAGATCCCTCGTGTGGCTGCACTGTGGGCCGCAGATCCTCGTGTGGCTGCACTGTGGGCCGCAGATCCCTCGGTGTGGCTGCACTGTGGGGCCGCAGATCCTCGGTGTGGCTGCACTGTGGCCGCAGATCCTCGGTGTGGCTGCACTGTGGGGCCGCAGATCCCTCGGTGTGGCTGCACTGTGGGGCCGCAGATCCTCGGTGTGGCTGCACTGTGGGGCCGCAGATCCCTCGGTGTGGCTGCACTGTGGGCCGCAGATCCTCGGTGTGGCTGCACTGTGGGCCGCAGATCCCTCGTGTGGCTGCACTGTGGGGCCGCAGATCCTCGGTGTGGCTGCACTGTGGGGCCGCAATCCCTCGTGTGGCTGCACTGTGGGCCAGATCCCTCGTGTGGCTGCACTGTGGGCGCAGACCTCGGTGTGGACTGCACTGTGGGGCCGCAGATCCCTCGGTGTGGCTGCACTGTGGGGCCGCAGATCCCTCGGTGTGGCTGCACTGTGGGGCCGCAGATCCCTCGGTGTGGCTGCACTGTGGGCCGCAGATCCCTCGGTGTGGCTGCACTGTGGGGCCGCAGATCCCTCGGTGTGGCTGCACTGTGGGAATCCCGGTCGCAGTGCCCACCTCGTGTGGCTGCACTGTGGGGCCGCAGATCCCTCGGTGTGGCTGCACTGTGGGGCCGCAGATCCCTCGGTGTGCTGCACTGTGGGGCCGCAGATCCCTCGGTGTGGCTGCACTGTGGGGCCGCAGATCCCTCGGTGTGGCTGCACTGTGGGCCGCAGATCCCTCGGTGTGGCTGCACTGTGGGGCCGCAGATCCCTCGGTGTGGCTGCACTGTGGGGCCGCAGATCCCTCGGTGTGGCTGCACTGTGGGGGCCGCAGATCCCTCGGTGTGGCTGCACTGTGGGGCCGCAGATCCCTCGGTGTGGCTGCACTGTGGAGGCCGCAGATCCCTCGTGTGGCTGCACTGTGGGGCCGCAGATCCCTCGGTGTGCTGCACTGTGGGCCGCAGATCCCTCGGTGTGGCTGCACTGTGGGCCGCAGATCCTCGTGTGTGGGCGCACTGTGGGGCCGCAGATCCCTCGGTGTGGCTGCACTGTGGGCCGCAGATCCCTCGGTGTGGCTGCACTGTGGGGCCGCAGATCCCTCGTGTGGCTGCACTTGGGCCGCAGATCCCGTGTGGCTGCCTGTGGGGCCGCAGATCCTCGGTGTGCTGCACTGTGGGCCGAGATCCTCGTGTGCTGCACTGGGGGCCGCAGATCCCTGGTGTGGCTGCACTGTGGGGCGCAGATCCCTCGGTGTGGCTGCACTGTGGGGCCGCAGATCCCTCGGTGTGGCTGCACTGTGGGCCGCAGATCCCTCGGTGTGGCTGCACTGTGGGGCCGCAGATCCTCGTGTGGCTGCACTGTGGGGCCGCAGATCCCTCGGTGTGGCTGCACTGTGGGCCGCAGATCCCTCGGTGTGGCTGCACTGTGGGCCGCAGATCCCTCGGTGTGGCTGCACTGTGGGGCCGCAGATCCCTCGGTGTGGCTGCACTGTGGGGCCGCAGATCCCTCGGTGTGGCTGCACTGTGGGGCCGCAGATCCTCGTGTGGCTGCACTGTGGGCCGCAGATCCCTCGGTGTGGCTGCACTGTGGGGCCGCAGATCCCTCGGTGTGGCTGCACTGTGGGGCCGCAGATCCCTCGGTGTGGCTGCACTGTGGGGCCGCAGATCCCTCGGTGTGGCTGCACTGTGGGGCCGCAGATCCCTCGGTGTGGCTGCACTGTGGGGCCGCAGATCCCTCGGTGTGGCTGCACTGTGGGGCCGCAGATCCCTCGGTGTGGCTGCACTGTGGGGCCGCAGATCCCTCGGTGTGGCTGCACTGTGGGGCCGCAGATCCCTCGTGTGGCTGCACTGTGGGGCCGCAGATCCCTCGGTGTGGCTGCACTGTGGGGCCGCAGATCCCTCGGTGTGGCTGCACTGTGGGGCCGCAGATCCCTCGGTGTGGCTGCACTGTGGGGCCGCAGATCCCTCGGTGTGGCTGCACTGTGGGGCCGCAGATCCCTCGGTGTGGCTGCACTGTGGGGCCGCAGATCCCTCGGTGTGGCTGCACTGTGGGGCCGCAGATCCCTCGGTGTGGCTGCACTGTGGGGCCGCAGATCCCTCGGTGTGGCTGCACTGTGGGGCCGCAGATCCCTCGGTGTGGCTGCACTGTGGGGCCGCAGATCCCTCGGTGTGGCTGCACTGTGGGGCCGCAGATCCCTCGGTGTGGCTGCACTGTGGGGCCGCAGATCCCTCGGTGTGGCTGCACTGTGGGGCCGCAGATCCCTCGGTGTGGCTGCACTGTGGGGCCGCAGATCCCTCGGTGTGGCTGCACTGTGGGGCCGCAGATCCCTCGGTGTGCTGCACTGTGGGGCCGCAGATCCCTCGGTGTGGCTGCACTGTGGGGCCGCAGATCCCTCGGTGTGGCTGCACTGTGGGGCCGCAGATCCCTCGGTGTGGCTGCACTGTGGGGCCGCAGATCCCTCGGTGTGGCTGCACTGTGGGGCCGCAGATCCCTCGGTGTGGCTGCACTGTGGGGCCGCAGATCCCTCGGTGTGGCTGCACTGTGGGGCCGCAGATCCCTCGGTGTGGCTGCACTGTGGGGCCGCAGATCCCTCGGTGTGGCTGCACTGTGGGGCCGCAGATCCCTCGGTGTGGCTGCACTGTGGGGCCGCAGATCCCTCGGTGTGGCTGCACTGTGGGGCCGCAGATCCCTCGGTGTGGCTGCACTGTGGGGCCGCAGATCCCTCGGTGTGGCTGCACTGTGGGGCCGCAGATCCCTCGGTGTGGCTGCACTGTGGGGCCGCAGATCCCTCGGTGTGGCTGCACTGTGGGGCCGCAGATCCCTCGGTGTGGCTGCACTGTGGGGCCGCAGATCCCTCGGTGTGGCTGCACTGTGGGGCCGCAGATCCCTCGGTGTGGCTGCACTGTGGGGCCGCAGATCCCTCGGTGTGGCTGCACTGTGGGGCCGCAGATCCCTCGGTGTGGCTGCACTGTGGGGCCGCAGATCCCTCGGTGTGGCTGCACTGTGGGGCCGCAGATCCCTCGGTGTGGCTGCACTGTGGGGCCGCAGACCCCTCGGTGTGGCTGCACTGTGGGGCCGCAGACCCCTCGGTGTGGCTGCACTGTGGGGCCGCAGACCCCTCGGTGTGGCTGCACTGTGGGGCCGCAGACCCCTCGGTGTGGCTGCACTGTGGGGCCGCAGACCCCTCGGTGTGGCTGCACTGTGGGGCCGCAGACCCCTCGGTGTGGCTGCACTGTGGGGCCGCAGACCCCTCGGTGTGGCTGCACTGTGGGGCCGCAGACCCCTCGGTGTGGCTGCACTGTGGGGCCGCAGACCCCTCGGTGTGGCTGCACTGTGGGGCCGCAGACCCCTCGGTGTGGCTGCACTGTGGGGCCGCAGACCCCTCGGTGTGGCTGCACCGTGGGGCCGCAGACCCCTCGGTGTGGCTGCACCGTGGGGCCGCAGACCCCTCGGTGTGGCTGCACCGTGGGGCCGCAGACCCCTCGGTGTGGCTGCACCGTGGGGCCGCAGACCCCTCGGTGTGGCTGCACCGTGGGGCCGCAGACCCCTCGGTGTGGCTGCACCGTGGGGCCGCAGATCCCGGCATACAGCTGCTGCAAGGATCTGTAGATTCTGGCATGCCATAGCAAAGAGCTATAGATCCCAGTGTGCCACTGCCACAAGGAGCTATAGATGCTGGTGTGCTGCTAGAGGCATCTGTAGATCCCAGCGTGCAACTGCAAGAATGTATAGGTCCCGATGTGCTGCCGCAAGGATCTATAGATCTTGGCTTGCCGATGCATGTCCCAATGCACTAATGTGTGATCTTGAAACTTCAGATATATTTTCCCCGTTTTGCTTAAGCAATCTGTAACATTTCTTGTGCACCTCGCTCAGTGGACGCCTGATCAGGGATGTACAGATGAAGAATTTATACCCAGAGCAGCCGATTATACAACATCTTATACACAGAGATGAATCCTTATTTCTCAGAACAGATTACCTCTAAAGCGGTTGTTCAGGAGTAGAAAAATATGGCTGCTTTCTTCTAAAATCAGTGCTACACCGGTCAGACCAGGTAGTGTCTGATAATGCAGCTCTGCTCCATTGAAGTGAATGGGGCTGAGCTGTAATACCCTGTGCAGCCTGTAGACAGGTGTGGTGCTGTTTAGATAGAAAAAAATAACATCCAATTTAAGAAACTCCTTTAAGCAGGCAGGTAGGAGGGACTTCTGGCCTTCATAGATGTGATTGTAAAGATCTACTAATAGAATCTAATGTCTATGGTTGGCTTATTGTGCCCCTCATTCATCCTGTCCTCTCTCTTCTCTCCAAATTTGTCTTTCAGCCTTCTCAGGAAACGTCTCCCACTTTCACACCAGTTCATCGGTTTCTAAGTCGGATTATTACCAGGTGTTAGGAGTCCCAAAGACTGCGAGCCAGAAAGAAATCAAGAAGGCCTATTACCAGGTGGGATGTGGGCACCATGGATTGTCAGACGTGTTTACCTCTCCAGATTGCCCCACAACCCCTGTGCCGTCTGTCCGCACTCTTTCATGTTGTTCTCTATATATTGATTGGCGCTGCGGGGACTTGTTTTACCTTCTTGTGAAATAGGCAAACAATCCCGTGACCGGGCATTACCTACAGCCGGAGATTTCACAAGGACACACAGTACACCTTCACCGAGGGCCTCTCCCCAAATCATCCATACTGATGAGCGGCGTGATAAATGATAAATGATCCAACCCTTGTGCAATACTAAGAAAATCCTGAAAACAAGACCTGTTGGTGGCCCTTGAGGCCTGGAGTTCCCCACCCCTGATATAAATGGTAGTGGCCCATGTATATAATTGTATTCCTCATGCTAAAGCACTACTCAAACCTTTACATTGGGCTGTTCCTCTCTTATTCTTCCTGGGGTAGTCTGCATAGGTGTGCAGGGATGTAATGCTGTTGGCATCACTTATCTTGTGCAGAAGTGAGTGGCACTAGACACCACCATTCCCTATGTCAGTGACACTGGAGTATGGAAGAATCCAGGTATTATCTCACATTTATAGTTTCAGCAAGAATAACTGATGTACAGCACAACCTAGAGATCTAGGAAAAGATGCTGCAGAATTCATGAAAATTGCAATTATTTACTAACTCCCTCCTCCATTTTGCTTAATGTCTATCAGCGTGACAGATATTAACTGAGGAGGGCTGTAATGCCTGACAACCACTTATCTTCCTTTATCTCACCTGCGTTATAACATACATATAAGGGCCCTTTCACATCAGCGTTTTTCGTAATTCGCGGCAGATGCGGTGAAAAAACCGCATCTGCCGCGTTTGCCGCATAACGGTTCCACTTGCGGCACGGTTGCGGTTTTTTCCATAGGAAGTATAGGGGGACTTGCGGCAGATGCGGCAAGTGCGGTATTGCACTTGCGGCAGGTGCGGCAGAGAAAAAAACCGCGGCTTACTGCGGTTTTTTTCGCTGCCGCACCTGCCGCAAGTGCAATACCGCACTTGCCGCATCTGCCGCAAGTCCCCCTATACTTCCTATGGAAAAAACCGCAACCGTGCCGCAAGTGGAACCGTTATGCGGCAAACGCGGCAGATGCGGTTTTTTCACCGCATCTGCCGCGAATTACGAAAAACGCTGATGTGAAAGGGCCCTAAGACAGAAGATCGCTGCTGGGTGACCAGATGCCCACGCGGCTTTGGGTAGTATTATCCTTTTGCATCTGTAGAGAAGATAAAGTCTGCGTTCTCTTTTGTGTCTCTACCTTAGTAATTTTCTGTTATTTTAACCTTCTTCTTTTTATTGTTCTAAACTATTATGTTATGCTCCATGTGGTCTGATCTGCCTCTGTCTATTACTTTAGTTGGCCAAAAAATACCATCCAGACACCAACAAAGATGATCCCCAGGCCAAGGAGAAGTTCTCGGAGCTGGCTGAAGCCTACGAGGTAACAAATGTTATGTAGGCAAGAGGATTTATCACAGTTATGTGACTGGTGGGATTTATAGCACTGGACATAAACCACTGTGCCCCCTAGGCAGAGATCAGGTACCACCCAGCTGATCAGCACAGCTCCATACACGCTGTAGTGGCCGTTCCCAGTTACTGCAGCTCAGCTCCTGTTCAGTTCATTAGGGGCTGAAGTTCAGTTTTTGGTAACGGCCACTACACAGTGAACACAGCCGTGCCATTCCAGCTCTAGTCATTGTTTATAATCGAAACTGAAAACCCCTGAGGTACCAGGTGTATTAATCACCCATCGATCTGATATTGATGACTTATTTGAAGGGACAAGTTATTGATATTGTAAATCTGGAAAGCCCCTTTAAAGCACCACTCCAGCGTTTTCTTTTGCTTTTTATCCCTGGAGTGGCGCTTTAAATGTCAGCCCCTTGCCCCTGTTTCCCCTGTTTTTGCACTCACATTCCGGCGGTTTCACCTTTTACCCGCGTCGCTCTGGTCCCACGGTGGTATATCAGACTGGCTGGAAGTCAGAAGAGGTTAATACATTTCTATGAGAGGTCAGAACGAAGCTCCCATAGACTTGTATTGAGTTGTACCCTCCGGCGTGCTCCATGAAACACTGGAGCTGGCGGGCAGGTCACTTTTTTTCTCCGGAGCAAAGGTGAGAGCTGTTAAAGCTGCTGGTAGGTGAGAATAAGACAGGGGGTCAGGGACTTGCATATAAAGCACCACTCCAGCAGTGCAACAAAAGCTCGCTGCAGTGGTGGTTTAATAGACATTCGCTAAAGAGTATTTGTGTGTTTTCTGATCATCATAATGGGAGACCCAGACAATGGGGTTTAAGGCACTGTCCTCCGGAGGCCACACTAGGTACTACAAGTTTGTAGACACCGCCCCCTCCGCTTATAAACCCCTACCGCAGGAAACATCCTCAGTTTTAAACTTAGTGTGCTCGGAGGTATCACACGCTTTGCTTGCACTTCACTGCATTCTCACATCTTACGTGATGGCGTATGAAGACAAGGTAAAATGGTCCCGGTCGGGGACCTCCGGCAGTCTCCCTGCTCACCCTCGGGAACACGCAGGTTGAGGTACCGGAGGGCCTAGAGCCTGGACACTGCGTGTCCTCTCGGTACGCTGTCGCGCTCCTTCTTATCCCTCCTTGGGGGCTCTGGAAAGTGGGAGACTGGAGCCTCGCACAGCTCCGCTCCGTCCGAGGCCTCCCTAAATGGTGCTTACAGACCGGACTGGAGCCAGCCCAGTCCGAGGCCTCCCTAAATGGTGCTTACAGACCGGACTGGTGCTGCACCCCCGTCCGAGGCCTCCCTAAATGGTGCTTACAGACCGGACCGGCACTGAGATGCCTTGTGTGTCTCCGGTGTGCCTGGGGGTAGTGTCTGACATCTTGTGTGTTCTGACACTCAGACCGCGCGCAATCCTCGGGTCCGCGGTTCTGGCGGTGTACCCTGTGCTGGGATCACCCTGGCTGACCGCCCTGTGTGACACAGGGGCTGCGGCTGTAGGCTTCAGACTTTTGTCTGCAGCCTTAGTATTGTGTTGTGTTTGTCACGATACTTCCCGCGCTGCGGGCTCCGGCGCCTACATTATGAGGCTGCCGGAGGAGAGAAGCAGCCCAGGTGGGGACGTCATCAATGGGCGTGCGTGTGGGCTTCCCGCGTGTTTTCGGCGCCGCCCACAGTTTCTCTGCCGGCGGCCATCTTTCCCCTCTCGTCCCGGCTGGGATCTGATTGAAGTGCTCTGTTGCACTCCAGGGGAGACCGGAAGCCCCCGCGGAGGCCACACACGCACACCGCTTCCTCCCACCGCGTTACTGCGGTCGGTAAGCCGCCGGTGGTACCGGTTTTTTGTTCTAGATTGGCTTATTCCCCCTGCTGTGGGTATGTCCTCAGCTAGGAAGAGCGCTGCTAAAGCGGCCATTGTCACCGCGGCCTGTGCTACATGCAACGGGACACTGGTTGAGGGGTCCTGCAATAACTGCGGACGCCCAGAGGCCCGGTCTGATACTGCTGAGACAGTAGCTCCGGTGCTATACCCTGAGGTTCAGGTGATCCCAGGGCCATGGGAAACACAGAATAAGATTAATGAATCTTTGTTATCCCAGCTGTCCTCCATGTCGCAATCCCTGGAGGCACTTAATAGGAGACTGGAAAGCCCAGCTACTCCTTCCAGTTACCCCCGGGTGTCTCCTTCCTCGACTGTGAGACCCCTTAAGCGGACTCGACGTGATGATTCACCCGAGCTCCAGGCTCTCTCTGAGGAGGAGCGTCTCTCTGATGGTGATGAGGATGATGGGGGTTCAATGCTCGGGTCTGTGTCAGAACCACCAGACGGGGTGGAGGATCTGGTGTCCTCCATCAACGAGACTTTGCGTCTCGTGACACCCCCTGAAGAGGTGACAGTTCACCCGAAGGAGGTCTATCAATGGCTGCGGCCGGAGGCTAGACCAAGTGGTTCCTTTATGGACCACACTAACTTTGGAAGGGTGATTAGAGCACCCAGGGTTCATCCTGGGCGGCGTTATGTCCGCAAATCTAAGGACAATCGCTTCCCCTTCTCTCAGGAGGTGCTTCAGGAATGGTCGCAGTCCCCGAAGGTGGACGCTTCCATGACCAGGATTGCTGCACGCTCCCTTTTCTCTGCCTCTGATAGCTCCTCGTTGAAGGATGCGACTGATAGACAGGTCGAGCAACTCGCCAAGTCTTCTTATGAGGCTGTGGGGTCTTCATTTGCCCCTAATTTTGCCACGGTCTGGACTCTGCAGGCGATCACCACCTGCTTGGATGGTATCACTGATCTGGCAGGGTCCAGTCCAGAGGTCTTGGCGCTTGCCGATAGGGCAAGGGCCTATGCGGACTACGCCAGGACGGCGACTTTGGAAACTGCCACCCGCTCTGCCGTGGCTTCGGCCAACGCTATAGCGATCCGCAGGTTGTTGTGGCTGCGTCTTTGGGACTCAGATGCCACGTCTAAGAAGATTTTGCAAAATCTTCCATTCTCTGGTGATAGGCTTTTTGGTACCGAGCTGGACAAGCTGATAAAGGATTCTGCGGAGTCAAAGATCCCACAGAATAAACCTAAGCCACGGTTTTCCGTAAAAAGGAACCCTAAACAGTGGTCCTTTCGTTCCAGCTCGCAGCCATCAGCATCGTCTGCTCGCGCGGACAGAGGGGGCAAGCCCGCTACTCAGTGGCGCCCCAAGGGTCGCCAAAAGAAGCCGGCAGGGGCAACCGCTGTCACCCCCAAACCCGCTTCCGCATGACTCGCTCTCCCGTCCTGCCTCCCCACAGGTGGGGGGCCGCCTGTCTCGTTTTCAGGACAGATGGCTACTCCACGTCCAAGACCAGTGGGTCAGAGACGTAGTCTCGCGAGGCTACAGGATAGAGCTGACGTCGCAGCCGGCACACCGATTCCATCGGTCTGTCCCATCCCCAGAAAAGGCTCAGGCTTTTCACCTGGTGTTGGAGGGACTCCGCAGAGACGGAGTAGTGGTCCCAGTGCCTTTGGGGAGAGGTTCCGGGGTTTTTACTCCAACCTCTTTATCGTCCCAAAGAAGGATGGCTCTTTCCGCCCGGTTCTGGACCTCAAGTTGTTCAACCGTCACGTGTTGGTTCGGAAGTTCCGCATGGAATCCCTGCGCTCCGTGATCGCGGCTGTGTCGCAGGGAGACTTCCTGGCGTCCATAGATATCCGAGACGCGTACCTTCACGTGCCCATTGCACCAGCCCATCAGCGCTGGTTGAGATTTGCAGTGGGGGACGAACATTACCAGTTTGTGGCGCTGCCTTTCGGACTGGCCTCGGCACCGCGGGTGTTCACGAAGGTGATGGCCTCCATGATGGCCCTCCTACATGTGCAGGGACATGCCGTCATACCCTATTTAGACGACCTGCTGGTCAGGGCGCCATCGGAAATCCTTTGTCAGAAGAGCCTGGATGTGACCATGCAGTCTCTGGAACAGTTTGGATGGCTTCTCAATATTCAGAAGTCAACCCTGGTTCCGACACAGTCATTGACTTACCTGGGCATGAACTTTCACACAGACTCAGCTCTGGTGTCTCTGCCACAAGCCAAACAGCTAGCCATACAATCGGGGGTGCGCGATCTCCTCATGTCACCACATTCATCTCTGCGGATGTTGATGAAGCTGGTGGGGCGCATGGTGGCTGCAATAGAGGCGGTGCCTTTTGCACAGTTTCGCCTCCGTCCTCTCCAGTTGGAAGTCCTCAGCAGATGGGACAAGAGGACGTCCTCTCTGGATCAGTTGGTGGCCCTTTCCCAACCGACCAGGGACTCCCTGCAGTGGTGGCTCCGGCCAGGTCACCTGTCACGGGGCCGGTCTTTCCTCAAACCGTCATGGTTAGTGGTGACCGCCGACGCCAGCCTGAAGGGCTGGGGAGCGGTGTTCCTACACCACAGGGCTCAAGGCCTCTGGACTCAGTCGGAGTCAGCGTTGCAAATCAACGTGCTGGAGATCAAGGCGATCTACCTGGCACTCCTGGCTTTTCAAAAGTTCCTCTCAGGACACCCCATTCGGGTTCAATCCGACAACGCGACAGTGTTCCCTGCCTGTATTTTAATATATACAATCGCGATGTGTACATACAATAAGCGGTTTGAGTGGGACTTATGTTTACTACATGGGTTGGTTGGTTTAGTAGATCTCTGTCTAGTGGATAGGTGGATTTTAACTTTGTTTACTATGTGTTGCTCATTGATTGGAGCAACAAGAATGGGGGTGGAGTTTTGTATTATAAATAACAATTTGTATTTGTGGATTGTATGCACTTGAAAAAGGTTGTCACCGAAACGTTGTGCTGCGGTGGATGGAATAAACACTGTTGATACGATTTCCAGCTTGGGCGCTGTCCTTCTGTTATTTCCTGGACTGTGATGTGGCTGGGTGGATCTCCCTGGCTTTGGCCGTGCGTCCTGTAAGGTTCTCATAGAGTTCCGTTTCCGGGTGGTGCTGTGGACATTTCCTATTTTGAACGCGACGGCCGTCGCCTATATAAACCATCAGGGAGGAACCAGGAGTGCGCAGGCCCTAGCCGAAGTCCACCGCATTCTATCCTGGGTGGAAGACAACGACTGCCTGATCTCCGCAGTTCACATCCCAGGGGTCGAAAACTGGGAGGCCGACTATCTGAGCCGGCAGGGGATGGACGCCGGAGAGTGGTCCCTTCATCCAGACGTCTTCCGGGACATCTGCAGCAGATGGGGCTTTCCGGACGTGGATCTGATGGCCTCGCGGCTGAATCATCAGGTGCCGCAATACATGGCGAGATCATGGGATCCTCAGTCTCTGGGGGCAGACGCCCTGATCCTGAGTTGGTCCAGCTTCCATCTACCATATGTGTTCCCTCCTCTAGCTCTGATTCCCAGGGTTCTGTGGAAAATCAGGTCGGAATGCAGGGTAGCCATTCTGGTGGCTCCAGATTGGCCCAGGAGGTCCTGGTATCCGGACCTGTGGCAACTGTCAGGCGGACACCGGTGGGCTCTTCCAGAACGTGCAGATCTTCTCGCGCAAGGCCCATTCTTCCATCTCAATTCCAGGGCCCTCAGATTGACTGCATGGCTCTTGAGGCCTGGCTGCTGACATCCAGAGGCTTCTCTTCTACAGTGGTCGCCACTATGAATCGGGCTAGGAAGCCTGTTTCGCGGAGGATATACCACAGGACGTGGAAAAATTTTTTCTCCTGGTGTGCCTCTGGTGGCCGGTCTCCGTGGCCCTTGTCCATCCCGACCTTGTTGGCTTTCCTACAATCGGGTTTGGAATTGGGCTTATCCCTCAGCTCCCTGAAGGGTCAAGTATCAGCTCTTTCAGTGCTGTTTGACAGGCGTTTGGCGCTCCTTCCTAAGGTCCGTCAGTTTCTGCAAGGGGTGTCTCGGGTGGTTCCGCCATATAGGCGACCGCTGGACCCTTGGGACCTTAACATGGTTCTGACGACTCTGCAGAAACCGCCGTTCGAGCCTCTGAGGGAAGTCCCCCTTTCTCGCCTGTCCCAGAAAGTAGTCTTTCTGGTGGCAATTACATCTCTGAGAAGGGTTTCTAAGTTGGCTGCACTGTCGTGCAAGTCACCCTTTCTGGTGGTTCACCAGGACAAGGTGGTGTTGCGCCCGCGGGCAGAATTTTTGCCAAAAGTGGTTTCCACTTTCCACTTGAACCAGGAGATTGTACTCCCATCATTTTGTCCCGCTCCTGTTCATCAGATTGAGCGTGACCTCCACACTCTGGATCTCGTGAGGGCTGTACGCATTTATGTGTCCAGGACTGCCTCCTTCCGGAGTTCGCACTCGTTGTTCATCCTTACGGCGGGTCGCTGTAAGGGGTCCGCGGCATCAAAATCGACCTTGGCCAGATGGATCAAGGCACCCATTCAGGAGGCTTACCGTTCTTCAGGCATGCCTCTCCCGGTGGGCTTGAAGGCGCACTCGACCAGAGCCGTCGGTGCTTCCTGGGCCTTGCGACATCGCGCTTCAGCGCTGCAGGTGTGTCAGGCGGCCACTTGGTCCAGCCTGCACACTTTCTCTAAGCACTATATGGTGCATGCCCATGCCTCTGCGGATGCAAGTTTGGGCAGGCGGGTCCTCCAGGCGGCGGTTGCCCACCTTTGAGGGGGACCGTATATTTCAACGTCTTTTGAGGAACTCTTCCCGCCCTGGGGTATTGCTTTAGGACATCCCCATTGTCTGGGTCTCCCATTATGATGATCAGAAAAAAGAGAATTTTGTTTACGTACCGTAAATTCTTTTTTCTTGAATCATCAATGGGAGACCCAGCACCCACCCAGTTGTTCCGTTGCATGTTTTTTGCATTTGCTCTGTTCCCTGTTGGGACAGTTTTTTATTCCGGGTTGTTGGACCGTCTGTGTACGGTTTCTTTCCCGATGTTTCGGGAGTGGTTTCTTTGCCTCCTCGCAGCTTATGGACCAAACTGAGGATGTTTCCTGCGGTAGGGGTTTATAAGCGGAGGGGGCGGTGTCTACAAACTTGTAGTACCTAGTGTGGCCTCCGGAGGGCAGTGCCCTAAACCCCATTGTCTGGGTCTCCCATTGATGATTCAAGAAAAAAGAATTTACGGTACGTAAACAAAATTCTCTTTTTTTTCTTACTCTCCCTGCTCCTTTCTTAGGTTCTCAGCGATGAGGTAAAAAGGAAACAGTATGATGCATATGGCACCGCCGATTTTGCAGCAGGGGCCGGCGGAGGAGGGCAGCAGTACTGGAGAGGGGGCCCTACAGTGGACCCAGAAGAATTGTTCCGCAAGATATTCGGGGAGTTCTCAGGTTCACCTTTCGGTGACTTCAACAATATGTTTGATCAGCCACAAGAGGTGAGAGCTGCTTATCCGACATGCGGTTTTTACAGAAGCTGGAAATCTGCAAATGCTAATCTATTTTGAAGTGATTGTGCAGACATAAGACCGTTAATGCTTTTGTTTCTTGCAGTACATCATGGACCTTACATTTATTCAGGCAGCCAAGGGAGTGAACAAAGAGATGTCTGTAAACATCACGGACACGTGTGAAAGGTGCAATGGGAAAGGCAATGAACCCGGCACAAAACTGCAGCGCTGTCACTACTGCAATGGCACTGGCATGGTAAGTCGGTCCGATGCACTTTGTGCTTTCATTGTACATTTTTGTTGATGGTGATTATTTATTTGGATCCTCACCATACCTTAGAATAAAGGATTTGTGTACACAGAAGAAGCCTGCCTCCTGTGCAGGGGAACCGCAGCAGTACAGCTCCTGAATGGGGATGGTTAAACTCCCTGCACAATTGCTGATTTTGGATTCCTAAATCGGTGTCGTGGTCCTTCCACGCTCAGGATTAGGCATCAAAACCCATCAATCATAAAGCAATAGCATATTCTAGCAAGTTTCCATCTCTCCTATAGATGGGAATAATCAGAAATCTTATTTTTGTAGGAGACCATTAACACCGGCCCCTTTGTCATGCGATCCACGTGTCGACGCTGCAGTGGAAGGGGAACGACTATGACAAATCCGTGTCTCTCCTGCCGTGGAAGTGGACAAACCAAGCAGAAGAAATCGGTGACTGTCCCAGTACCTGCTGGTAAGAACTTCAGGGGATGACAGACTCCCAATCTGTATTATATTAAAGGGGTTTCCACCTATCCTATCTCTTCTACAGGTTCATCTCAATGAATCAGAACATCATCAAAAAGTTAAAGTAATTCAATACATAAAGTGAAACGCATATATAGAGTCATTACACACAGAGTGATCTATTTTAAGTGTTTATTTCTGTTAATGTTGATGATTATGGATTACAGCCAATGAAAACCCAAAGATCCATTATGTCAGAAAATTTAAGTAGGGAGGATGAAGGGTCTGAGAGATAAAATCTGACCTAAATAGGTATCAGAGGCTTCACCTTGTGTGGTTGTGAGAGTCACAACCACTATAAAAGCAGATCACGGCTGCTGCAATCCCCAGCATGGTGCATATAGCGTAGAGAAGATGAAGGGTTAAAAACCACGCTGTCGTATTCCACGAGGCATCATAGGATGAATATCATATTGATTTATTAGTCAACGTGTTTCAGGGCTCCCTGGCCTTTTCCTCAGGAGAAATCAATATCATATTGCCATGTTTCAGGGAGCCCTAATAAATCAATATTCTATTCACCCTTTGATGTCTAGTGGAATACGGCAGCGCGGTTGTTTTTAACACTTTATCCTTTTTTTTTTTATTATTATTATTATTATTATTCTAAGATAATGGCTTTAGGTTTTCATTGGCTGTAAGCCATAATCATCAACATTAACAGCCATCAACACTTGAAATAGATCACTCTGTGTGTAATGACTCTATATAATATATGCTTTTCACTTTTTGTATTGAATTACTGAAATAACTTAAAGGGAACCAACCACCCCCAATGACCCCCCCGGACTATTAATATTGGTCCCTACACACAGCACATATATGTGCTGCAATGATTTTTGCTAAAAAAACCCGTTTTTAAAACTTGAGATAATGCTTTTTAAAGTTTAAAACGAATGGACGGATGGGCGGCACTTAGCTGTTTGAAAAGCCGGGTTGCATCTGTCAGTCATCCCCCCCGTGTCCCCTCGCAGCAGTAACGTCCAGCCCTTTTCAGCGTCACAGCCCTGTGCACGGGCTCGCATGCCCGTGCACACGTCATCATCTACAGCCGGGAAGCGAGCGCGCGCTCTGACTTCCTGCGCTCGGCTGTGGGAGTCAGAGCGCGCGCTCCCAACCCGGCTGTAGATGATGACGTGTGCACGGGCATGCGAGCCCGTGCACAGGGCTGTGACGCTGAAAAGGGCTGGACGTTACTGCTGCGAGGGGACACGGGGGGGATGACTGACAGATGCAACCCGGCTTTTCAAACAGCTAAGTGCCGCCCATCCGTCCATTCGTTTTAAACTTTAAAAAGCATTATCTCAAGTTTTAAAAACGGGTTTTTTTAGCAAAAATCATTGCAGCACATATATGTGCTGTGTGTAGGGACCAATATTAATAGTCCGGGGGGGTCATTGGGGGTGGTTGGTTCCCTTTAACTTTTTGATGATATTCTAATTGATTGAGATGCTCCTGTATAAGCTTCATAAATTAACAGCTATATTTTTGTGTAGATGGAGAATGCATTCAATTTAAGTATACACTGTCCTAAGTGACCAGACTTAAAGCATAATGTGCAATGTATGCTGATTGGTTAATGCACAAATGAATGGTGCCCTTGCCGGTCTGACTGCACCCCTCGGCTCACTGCTCCGATCTCTTCTCTGATCATTTTACAATAAATATTTGGTTTATTTTCCTTATTTAGGTTTTCACTATCATTTATTATGTACACCTCTTCTCCCACAGGTATAGAAGATGGGCAGACTGTCCGGATGCCAGTGGGCAGGAAAGAAATCTTTATTACATTTAGGGTTGGTACATTTCTCTCAGTAACATCTTCTAAATTGACGATGTTGTGAAATTTGGAAATTGATTTACTAAATTCTGACCAGCAGGGGGCAGTGTGGCACACGTAATGACATATGACACTTGCACAGTGAAAGTAATTGTGGCTGCTGAAACGCAAATAGGGCAATAATGAAAAAAACTAAATATGGAATTAATTATTCAAAAACTAATCCATTGCATCAAATTAGTAGAGAGAGTACATTGGTTAAATGTGGCAGATGTTTCCCATTTTCTTTCTATCCTAGATTGATGTGTATGTTGATTTATGTGATACAGGTGCAGAAGAGTCCGATCTTCAGACGGGCCGGGGCAGATATCCATTCTGATCTCCATGTTTCTATTGCACAAGCCATCTTGGGAGGTACCTCCCGGGTACAAGGACTGTACGAGCCCATCAATGTTGCAGTGGGTTTTTTTTTTTTTTTTTCCTTTTTTGTTTTATTTTACCTCTTGCTGTCTTCTTAATGACTTTTCCACCTTTGTGCATTTCAGATACCGGCAGGAGCACAGGCAGATCAAAGTATCAGAATTAGCGGCAAGGGCATCGCAAGAGTGAACAGCTACGGTTACGGAGACCACTACATACATATTAAGCTGAAAATTCCTCAGTGAGTGGGTTGCAGAGTGATAGTGTGTGTGTGTGTTGTGTGTTGTGTTATATAGATATATATAAAAGAGAAAAAAAACTGCACAGCACTCAGACTAAATGTGAACTGGTGCTAGCAGGGACGCTGGGTCAAATAACTAGAAAAAGTTCTCTGCAGCACTCAGCTAATACCAATGACGTACAATTGCTAACAACTATATGTATATGAGAAAAAAAGTTTAAAAACTTAAGTTTTTTCAAAAAACTAAAAAATCTTATCTTTTTATTTCTGAAGTTCTTGGTACATACATTGGCCAATGTCTGTTTGCTCATCGACTGCGACAGTGACTTCAGGTCCGATGAGTCCTACGCTGATATCCCTATCCTCCTTGATATATATTTTTTTTCCATACCACACTTCAGATCTCAGTGTATTCAATAAACTATTCTGTCCTGCTCTAGGCGACTGACTGACAGGCAGCGGTCACTGATGCAGAGCTTTGCTGAAGACGAAACCGGTGTGGAGGGTACAGTGAATGGCATCACTAACACAACTGCAGGTACTTAAGAGCTGTCCTGGCCCCTATCCGCTCCGCCCACTCGAACCGACCCTGTCCCGCTCGGCCTCCCCGTTCCGCTCGGCCTCCCCGTCCCTGTCCTGCTTGGCCTCCCCGTTCCGCTCGGCCTCCCCGTCCCCGTCCTGCTTGGCCTCCCCGTCCCCGTCCTGCTTGGCCTCCCCGTTCCGCTCGGCCTCCCCGTCCCCGTCCTGCTTGGCCTCCCCGTTCCGCTCGGCCTCCCCGTCCTGCTCGGCCTCCCCGTTCCCGTCCCCATCCTGCTCGGCCTCCCCGTGCCCGTCCCTGTCCCGCTCGGCCTCCCGTGCCCGGCCCCATATGAAGAGGGTTGTCTTTATGAGGTCTTACTTTTCTATACTCCTTATGGCCACTTTACACACGGCTGCATTTCTAGCTTATCCACAGGTAACTTACTGGCTGCAGTGAAATCATGGAGAAATTCCATTTGTACACAGCAACAAGATAGAATAATGTGTCCATGATTTCACTGCAGCCAGTAAATTACCTGTGGATAAGTAGAAATGTAGCCGCGTGTAAAGTGGCCATTAGGGATAATTATGGTGCGCCATGAATGTCTCTTAATTGACTTTTATATTTTTTTGCCGACCACATACTTAAACCTTTGCTTGCCAGTTTAGTTTTTTTTTTTTTTTTATGTTTTCATGTCTCAAGTTTAGCATATACATGTCGCCCTAACATGAAATGGTCATCCAGATTGGTGATTTATGATGAGTCTGGTTGGGGAGGACGAGGGTCTGACGCCTCTTTACTGTTTGTGCCACCAGGCAGTGTACGGCAGAGCTCTGCAGCTGATGAGGAGAGACCTGAGGCTGAGCAGGCAGGGGAAAACAAGGAGGGATTCCTAACCAAACTAAAGAAAATGTTTATTTCTTGACGGTAGGAATTAGCTGTTTTATTTCTCCAGCCTTTTATTGGCTGTAAGTGTGTGCGGTTTGGGAACTTTTACACTGAGTTAACTCTACAATTAGGATTTCACCTGTGCGTTTGCCTTGACGGCAGCCTGGATGTGATTGCACATAGATGAAATTCCATGTTATTATACATCCTGGGATAAGTCAGGTATAGAAACATCCCGCCTGAGCTCATGCCCTGGACACTGCTCTACCAGCTGCAGCTTTCTGCTATGAGCAAGTAGTTTCATACTGTATGTATTATACTCTGTTCACTTGTAATTTTTTTTTGGGGGGGGCGACACTTAAAGGAATTTTCATGGTTTCTAATTGTGTAACAATAAAAAAAAAAGTGCTGCTCTTACTAACTCACATCAGGTCCCACGGCAGCCCGTCCTTCGTTTCCAGAGGGGGGGGGGGCTCCCGTCCCTTTTTCCCCCGACCGGGGCCCTCTGTCCCTGTTATCCAGCAGGGGTAGGGGGTCCCCGTGTCCCTGGTTTCCAACGGGGTAGGGGGCCCCGGTCCTGGTTCAACGGGTAGGGCCCCGTGTCCTGGTTTCCAATGGGGGTAGGGGCCCCCGTGTCCCTGGTTTCCAATGGGGTAGGGGGCCCCCGTGTCCCTGGTTTCCAATGGGGGTAGGGGGCCCCCGTGTCCCTGGTTTCCAATGGGGGTAGGGGGCCCCCGTGTCCCTGGATTCCAACGGGGGTAGGGGGCCTCGTGTTCCTGGTTTCCAACGGGGGTAGGGGGGGCCCCCTGTCCCTGGTTTCCAGCGGTGGGGGCCCCATCCCTGGTTTCCAGCGGCGGCCTTCTTCTTAGGGGGCTTGAGACTGTGATAGCTCGATCACTTATATAATGCAGTACCACAGTATATTGTGAAATAGCATTTCTTCACAGGAGTATCAAGGTGGCAGCTCTCAGGCGTCCGGCAGGCTACCATAATAACCCATTGGCTCCCAGCTATCTCTCTGCGGTGGGCTGATGGTAGCCGGTGCACACTGTGCATCTGTAATTTGGTCATTTATTTTCTGTAGTCAGTGATTGACTGCAGAGTACAACATGTTCTTTGCAATCTTGCAGCTGTTTTGCTCCAGTCTCTTGCTTGTTACCTTACAGACCGGTAGTAATGTTCTATTTTCACTTGCCATGAATTGGAATAATTAGTGCCTTCACGGTTTGGATACTTTGTAACATCTGTATTATTTTACTTTGCAGGAAAGAGATCGACAGGAAACTAATATAGTTTGTGTTCTCTGTGGAGACGGGCAGCCGTGTATTGTGGCATTGTTGCATCTGGATCGTGACCTCTGTGATACCAGGGGGACAACGAAGAACATTCTTAACTGCCTCATTTATCTTCGCAGCCCCAAAATGCAGGAATATTTTCTGTAGATGAAGGATTCTCCAGAATTGACTGTTTCATATTTCCCTTTATGTTTGGTGCCTCCCTGTACATCAGACCTTGTGTGTCCCTGTAGGCTGCACTGTCCTTTCTATTAATGCATACTATTATACATCCACAATACACTGCAGGCTCTTTTCTTTATGGTGACCTGGCCCATACCTTTGTTGTACCTGACTGTGAATAGAAGCATATTACATGGGAAGGAGGAAGATTTGCTCTCTAGTCTTTACATGATGCATATTTGATTAGCTTTTTGTGCACTTTTGCAGCATCAGATATGTCCCAGCACCTTATAATTTGCTATAATATACAGTAGAGCAGACGCAGCCAAAGCACCGGACAGTTCTGGCTTCATGTCCTAAACATATGATCGTCTTCACCACTAACATCAATGGGACGCAGCAGTCGGGGCAACTTGTGCGTGAATAAAGTCGCTGACGGTAAACATCGTGTATCCAGCGTTCATTTTTATTTTGTTAAACATCGTCCTTAAAATATAAATCACCAACAGCAGATTTATAGAAATGTCTGCACCTGAAGATCATTTTCTTTCATCTGAATGTTGTTTTTTTGTACTAAGCACGTTGGTCCATTCAGATGAAGGAAGACGATCACAAATGTTGGTGTCAGATCCCTATAAGATCTTGGAGTCATCGTCTATGCTTTCTAGGGAATATGGTGCGACTACTAATACTTTCCTATGGGCAGCTGACTTCTCTCATGAGATGTGATCTTTCAGGGGAAGGCACCGCAAAATCTTATGCAATTAGCACATTGTATGATGTGAGATCACATCCCACAATAATGGTACTCTTGTCAGGTCATTTTTCAGTATATTACCCTTGTATAGGGCCTTTGCAGTTACTTTGCTATAAGCATTTTCACACCCTGCAGGCATCTCCTGCATTAGTCCTCTCCATTATATTCACAGCCAAATAGTCCAACTGTGTAAGTGTTATTTAAATATCCACACCCACCCAAGCTGGTGTTGTGTCCCCTAAATTACATATGGATTTTTGACCTGACAGATTCCCTTTAAATCTTAGTTTCTGCAATATTCCAGTTTAAAAAAACTGCTCTCCCTTGAAGGGAAAAATTACTACATATGTAATCTGCAAGAGGTCACATTGATCCTGTGGTCCCAGTCAATGGTTGAAAATAAATATATATATATATATATATATATATATATATATATATATATATATATATATATATATATATATATATATATATAATAATAAAAACCAAAAATCAGGCACACTCTTCAGAATGAATGACCTTTATCCACGGAATAAGAGTCCCAATTACTATCTGAAGAGTGCTGCTGATTTGGTTTTTATATAATATATATAGTATATATATATAAATAAAAACAAAATCAGGCAGCACTCCTTCAGATAGTGAATTGGACTCTTTATTCACGTGGAATAAAGAGTCCAATTCACTATCTGAAGGAGTGCTGCCTGATTTTTGGTTTTTGTATGGTTGACGGCTGAGCACCGTTTACAGGATATTGCACCGGCTAAGTATATTAAGATCGTGCTGATTCTATTTTTCTACTTTAATAATTATATATATATATATTATGTTATATATATATATATATATATATATATATATATATATATTATAAAATATATATATATATATATATATATATATATACATATATATAACACACACAATTGTTTGTGTGTGTATATTACAATATATACCGTATTTTTCGCTTTATAAGATGCACCTGATTATAAGACACACCCCAAATTTGGAGAAGGGAAAGAGTAAAAATAATTTTTAATGTTAAATGGGGGTCTGCCTTATAATGCCAGTGTCTGTCTTGCAATCAGTTTATATGTCCCCCATCCTGGTATATTTGTCTCCATTTTGGTATATGTGCCCCCACCTGATATATGGTCCCCCTCCTGGTATCGATGCTCTCACCCTGGTATATATGCCCCCTCCTGATATATGGTCTCCCTCCTGGTATTTATGCCTCCATCCTGATACATGGTCCCAATTCTGGTATCCATGCCCCCATCCTGGTATATATGCCCTCTCCTGATATATATGCCCCCATCCTTGTTTCCATGCCCCCATTCTGGTATCCATGCCCCTTCCTGATATATATGCCCCCATCCTGGTTTCCATGCTTCCATCCTGGTATCCATGCCTCCATTCTGGTTTATGTGCCTCCTCCTCATATATGTCCCAGAATGGGGGACATACATCCTGGTACATAGCCCCCCAAGTCTTACAGAGGGAGGGTTGTGGTGGTGCAAGATGCAGTTTCACAGGGCCACGGAGGTTGGGGGCCAAGCCAGGAGCTGCGGGGGTGTTGCGCCGGTCTTCGATGGGTGCCGCCATTATTATTTCCCAGCATGCATTGCTGGTCTGGCAATACATGCTCTAGTGTCTAGAAGTGGCCGCGGATCGCGGTCTGCACATGTGCTGTGGCCATTTTCTTGAAGTCTGGAAAATGAGTATATAAAAATGGCTGCGGCGCATGCGCAGACCACAATCACTAGAGCATGGCAATGCATGCTGGGAAATAATAATGGCGGCGCCCACCGGAGACCAGTGCATCCCGCCACAGATCCTGCCTTGGCCCCCAACCTCCGTGGCCCATTGAAAACCGCATCGGGGTCCACCCCTGCAAGCTACATGCCCCCTCGGTAAGTTGTTGTTTTTTTTTTTTTAAGATTCGCTTTATAAGACGCACCCCCACTTTCCCCCAAAATTTGGGGGAACAAAAGTGCGTCTTATAAAGCGAAAAATATGGTACATTACATTGCTCAGCCTCCAAGGGTCTGGATAATAGACGAACATCACAGCACTGACACGAAAACGCTGCTGCAGAATTACTATTTCATACAGACTATAAGTATTTTCTGAGACACATTAGAAGTGATAGGTGATAACTTCTTCCAACCCAATACTCCTTTAAGTTATAGAGTTTACCTTATGTTGTGATATACAGTGGGAGAAGTATTCAACACTTCACCAATTTTCTAAGTAAAATATTTCTAAAAGTGCCACTGATGTTAATTTCTCACCAGATGTCTGTAACAACCCATCCAATCTACACAGGAAAAGAAATCAATCATAGATGTTCATAAATTGTGATGTGTAATAATAAGAATAAACACAAGGAAAAGTATTGAACACTGAAATTTACTAATACTTTGTATAAAAGTCTTTGATGATGAAGCTCCAGACGCCTCCTGTATGGAGACACTAGTTCCTGCATTGCTCAGGTGAATTTTGCCCATTCTTCCATACAAACACACTTCACATCCTGCAGGTCCTGTGGATCCTTCTATGATCTCTGAGCTTTAGATCCTTCCAGACACTTTCTATTGGATTCAGCTCCGGTGATCGGCTCGGCCATTCTAGTAGATTAACTTTCTTCTCTGAAACCAATTGAGGGTTTCCCACTGTTGTTGGGATCATTGTCTTGTGAAATGTCGCCCTTGTTTCATCCCTTCATCATCCAGTAGATGCAGCAGATTTTTATCAGGAATGTCTCGATACATTTGTCTATTCTCCTTATTTTAATTATATGACGTTTTCCAGTGCCCTATGCTGAAAAACAGCCCACACCATGATGTTCCCACCCTACACTTCACAGTTGGTGTTTTTGGGGTGATTGCCTTTTGGGGTCCAAGTATGGTATGTATTATGGCATCCGAAGAGTTCAATTTTGGTTATTTGATTATAACTGGTCCTTGGCTCTTGGACAACTCTGATAATTTTCATTTCTTTCTGAAATCTTGCAGGGAGCACCTGGTCGGTTTATGGTGAAATTGGTAATTTCCACTACTGGATTATAGCACCATCAGTTCTCAATGCAACCTTCAGTAGTTTAGAATCTGAAACTAATGCTATCAGTATGTTTTACCACAATACTACTGCTAAGGTCTTTAAAAAAAAAAACAACAGCTCGCTGGCTTTACCCGTCATTAGATGTTTCTTGTGTGGCACCTTGGTAATGAGACACCTCAGTTGACCTAGCTGATATAACTAAGTGGCAGGATTGCTTCCTAATTAGGATAGATTTCAGCTGGTGTTATGACTTTGCTAGGTTTTTTGCCCCTCTCTTCCTTGCGTCATTTATTATTGTTATACATAATTTATGGATATCTATGGTTTGATTTTTTTCCTGTGTGGATTGGGTGGGTTGTTATCAACATCTGGTGAGAAATTCATGTCAATAGCACCTTTAGAAACATTCACATAAAAAAATTGGTGACGTGTTCAATACTTATTTCACCTGTTGTATACTGTAAATGCCTGAATGCTGTGGTCAGGTTATTGCTGGAGTCTGAAGCTATAAACTGCACACAGAATCAGTTTACTCTCATGGGAAATGGTTACGGCTACAATACTTCACAGACCGATCGGCTTTCGAGGGCAGTCGTAGACATGACTGTGACTCCAGCACATTATGTCCTGCAGGCCATGTTTACATTAATGTTCTGATTTGTTCAAAATCATATTAAAACCTTCTGCCATCCAGGATCCATTGTGTGTGTTTTTTTTTTTTTTTTGCATATAAAGTTTATTGTATGTATAGAAAAGCACAAAATTGCCAGCTTCCTGCACGTAGCTCCTAGGGTTTGTCAGTTTGATCGCGGACTTAAACACACTGCAAGGACCCTATGGGTAATGTAAGTTTCTGTAGAATTTCAGATCTGGGTATTGCACGTGAATAACAACCGTCTGATACTGTGTCTCCCTAAAAGTATACCAGGGTCAGGGCATGAATGTTCTGACTCCAGTGAGGGGCCCGGTGGTCATTGACAGGAGAGGGGGCCTGCAGAAGAGCTGAGGGGGGTGGCCCCAATCTCATACAGGCCCTGCCCCTCACCTCTTCTATGGGCCCCCTCCTGCCAATCAGCTCCAGGCCCTGCGCCCTCACCTCTTGGACAGGCCCTCTCTGCTGTCATTCACTGCCGTGGCCCAAACCAGAGCGGGCCGACCTGGCTGAGACGGACTTCTTCAGTGAGGTCAGGCGCAGCCAGGTTTGTATTGCGCATGCACCTAATAGGCTGACATGCACAGTACAAATTGGAAGTCAACACACAGCGTGGGCATCGGCAGGATTTGAAGGGTGGAGCTGCTGCTGGTGGTGAGTATGGTGTGTGGCTGTCCGTGTGTCTGTCTCTACACAACACTATCCTGTATATACAGGTATACACTATTGGTGTCTATACACTGTATATGGTGTGTGGACCCTTATATACAGTATAGTGCTGTGTATACAAGATATATAGCCAGCAGTCTCTCATCTGTATACGTCCTGCAGCAGTCTCCATTGTGTATACAGCCTGCAGCAGTGTCTTGTGTCTTCTTACTTGTGTATACAGCCAGCAGCATTCTGCATTGTATATACAGCCTGCAGCAGTCTCTTGAGTATTTGTGTACAGCCAGCAGCAGTCTCGATTGTGTATTCTCTATGATATATACAGCCAGCATCAGTTTCTTTTGAGTATTCTCTATTGTGTACAGCCAGCAGCAGTCTATTGTTCAGCCCTAAGCACTCTCTCTTTTATATATATATATATCATACATTTGGCTGGCATTTGAGGCTGGACAGAGTCTCAGGTGGTCCCTAAAACGTTGCCAGTGAAGGGCCCTGTAATTTCTAGTGCCAGCGCTGACCAGGGTGGAAGCTATTACTGGTTGGAAAATAAAAGGGATCAGCTGTCTCATCTTACTTGAACATCTTGCAGCGTAAAGTAAAGATGGGTTCCCTCCTTACAGAATGTAAATCTAAGGGTGTGCGCACATTGAGTATTTGGTTGCAGAAATATCTGCACCAAATCTGTATCTCCGACTCCTGGAACATTTTTCCATGCATTTGGGGTAGAAAAAAGCTGCAATAATTGATGTGATGCAGATTTATTTCTGCAGCAAATCTGTAATTATAAAGCAACATGAGCACAAAACTTCAGAATTCTCATTGACTTTGCTAGCATAAGGATTTGCATGTAGGTGTGAAACAACTGCACTAAACAACGCACAGGGCCTAAATCTGCACCAAATCTGCAAGTAACAAATAAGCAACGTGTGCAGGAGACTTCAGTATTCTCATTCACTATGTTGGCGGCAGGAAACCCTTCAGGTTTTGCAACATCTGCAGAAAAAAAAAATGCATCAAATATGCAACATGTGCACACAACCTAAGGGCAGAGACAGACTTATGTGAGGGTCTTGCATGCATCTCACATGAGTCACCTGGTCTGGCCCCTGCCTCTCTGGACAGGAGTGTGGAGCTGATTGTATTGTTCTGCAGCTCCACATTCCTGCCCAGAGAGCTGGTGGCTGGGACGGGTGAGTCATGTGAGATGCATGTGAGACACTCGCATGCAGCTTGCATAAGTCAGCTCACATAAGTGTGTCTCTGCCCTAAGGGTCCATTTACATACTCAAGCATGGGTTTCTAAACCTGAACACGATCCTTAAAATTTGGTCATGTAAACTGCACTTTCTCTAAGGCCGGCTTCAGACTGCGTTTGAGATCCGATCCGTAGCTGTCCGCTTGAAGCAGACAGCCACGGACCGAATCAGCACACCGGACTGGGGGGTTATTATGCCCTCCGATCCTGTGTGCAGCCGCACGCAGTTCCCGCTGCTGATAAGTCAGGACCGCGGGCGCTGCGGTCCTGACCTGTCAGCGGCTGCGGCTGCACACAGGATCGGAGGGCATAATAGTCCCCCAGTCCGGTGTGCTGATTCGGTCCGCGGCTGTCTGCTTCAAGCGGACAGCTACGGATCGGATCTCAAACGCAGTCTGAAGCCGGCCTTAAACATAGCTTGAAAAATCCAACACATTTGGAAATGTTTGCTTCAGTGTCGCCATTGTAGGTTGCAACACCATGGAAAACCATTAGGTGCAATGTCACAACAGATTTGGCCTAGAAACTGGCGAAGGGCAGCATTCTTGTAAAATAAGGGTCAACGCTGTAATTATTGAGTCTTTCCATAACATGATGCATTTGTTAAGTGTGAAAACTTATGAAATGGTTATAATTGTACTTCAGTGATCACAGAAACATCCAATGAAAATGGAAAACCACTGAAGCAGCGAAGTGTGGAAACCAAAATTTGGTTCTCAGATATTTGGGCGACAACTGTAGATTTATAAAAACACTGCGGCCTCTGAATATATAGGAGAAATATACACTTTTCCACGTCAATATAAACCTGTGTGAAGAGATACTGTTCCTCACATTATACGGCATGTTCTGCTCGCTCTTCTGAACATCGCTGGCGGCACAAGGGTGTGGGCAGAATGGATCCACAAGAGTCGATGAGGGCAACAACTAGATTTTACTTTAACCTATACATACTATATCAGGGGTGGGTGTATGGAGCAGTTTGCCTCTTCAAGCAACAATCAGAGCCAGCTCTGATCACTGCAGGTTTCACCATGCTTCGGTCCATCTCAGACAGAGGTGTTTAAATGGTATGGCTGCGTGTGCAACAGAATCACAGGGTGTTAATGGGCCGCCACACCAGCCAGGTGCCCACTGAAGGTTGCCATCAGTGCCGCTTTGGGCACAACATACCCATTAGAGTTGATGTGCGAAGCCAAATTACAGATGATCTGATAGATGAGCTCAGAGGATTAATATGAGATTGTAGGGTTCAGGATTCTACTTTATTGTATGCTCAGAGTTTATGTTCGTCCCTGACCTTGAAGAAATAACGCAATGTTCTGTTCCAAACAGCAAGCTATGGTTACACAACATGTTTCTACAATTGCGACTGTGCGGAGATGTGTTTGGGTTTTTTGGACATATATCAGTCCCTCTGGAATTTAGGAGCAATTGGGAAATGCATAGGAAAGTTATAGTACAGCGGTGCTACATGGTGGATTAGAAAATACAGTAGAAACAGGGAAGACCAAATGGAGTCTGATCTCCCACAAGGGCATCATGGCGTCACCAGCATCGTCTTGATGATTGTATGAGAGGTGGCCGAATATGACTTCTTACAGATGCTCTGCTTTATTTTAAAGATGAGTGGTTTCCTGCTTTGCGCCCTTATCCTCCCACCACCATTTTTAACAGTGGTGTCTCACCACCCCAACTGGGACATAATGGTCTATTTGTCCAGTGGTTGGCAGTTACACAACATTTGGAAAACTCTTCTTATTAATTTCTATAGCAAACTCACTTTCCAGTTCATATGAGATTTTTTTGTTTGTTCCCTGAAAAATTATTGAAAATCACCTGGTAAATGTAATTCAAACCAAACTAGGCAATGTCCAGTCAAATGTCTGCCAAACAAAAAAACCTTCAGGAACAAACTTCCAAAAATGCACCCCCTTATAATATAGTGCACCGCCATAATATAATGCAGCCTCCATATAATATAATGCACCACCATATAATATAATATGCACCCCATATAATATATGCCCCCATATAATGTATGCACCCTCCCATATGATATATATAATGCACCTCCATATAATATAATGCAGCCTCCATAGTCCTCCACATAATATAATGCAGCCTCTATATAATATAACGCACCCCCATATAATATAGTGCACCTTCATATGATGCGCCTCCATATAATATAATGCACCCCCATATAATATAATGCAGCCTCCATAGTTCTCCATATAATATAATACACTACCATATAATATAATGCACCCCCATATAATATAGTGTCCCTCCATATAATATAATGCAGCCTCCATATTTCTCCATATAATATAATGCACCCCCATATAATATAGTGTACCTCCATATGATATAAAGCACCTCCATATAATATAATGCAGCCTCCATAGTCCTCCATATAATATAATGCAGCCTCTATTTAATATAATGCACCCCCATCTAATATAATGCACCTCCATATAATATAATGCACCTCCATATAATATAATGCAGCCTCTATATAATATAATGCACCTCCATCTAATATAGTGCACCCCCATATACTATAATGCAGTCTTCATATACTATAATGCAGCCTCCATATAATATTTTTTTTTTCCAGTAAATATATTTATTGAAATTTTCAACAGTAAAGACAATAGAAAGAACCAGTACAATGTCCAGGACTTAATACAAAGATACATTACGTCCCGAAGAGAGCAGCACAAGAGTAGTCCAATAAGGACACTAGCACCTAAAGGGTACATGTTTCCCATCTTAAGAATCACCTCTGGACAAGGACTTTATATATAGAATACAGAACCTATGAAAAGCATCCATATAATATAATGCGCCCTCATTTAGTATAATGCAGCTTCCATATAATATAATATAATGCAGCCTTAATATACTATAATGCAGCCTAATATAATGCACCTCCATATAATATAATGCACCCCCATTTAGTATTATGCAGCTTCCATATAATATAATGCACCCCCATATAATATAATGCAGCCTTAATATACTATAATGCAGCCTCCATATAATATAATGCACCTAGGTATAATATAATGCTGCCTGCCCTCAATATAGCATTTTGCACCCCATAGTCTTGTGGCCACCGTGTACTCACTGATTGATTATATAAATTAAATAAATACCTCTCCACGGTTCACATCAGCTCCAGTCTCTGTGCGAGCGTCCGCGTCCTAGTGGCCGTGTGGTCTGGCACCATTGGCAGAACGCCACTAGTCATTGACTTTGCTGGCATTAGTACAGGAATTCAGATTTGTGACAAAACTGTATCAAAAACGCAGTGTGTGCACATGGCCTTATGGTTGCAAAAAATGATAGCAAAACCGCCAGCAAAGCAGCTTGAGGGAAAAGATCACCAGCTTTTATCCTAAAGCGGCTTTGCATAGGGAAACTTTGGCGAGTCCGCCATTGAAATTAAGACATCATGTGCACATACCCCCAAAAAGGGGTGTATGATAGATGTGGGTGCCACTGATTGAGAATGGGGGCCACAGTGTCGCTGCCAGAGGAAAGGCAGCCACACAATATCGATTAATTCCATTTATTTTGATAGGAACTAAAATAATTACAAGCACGGTGACGCATGGCACGGCACGGCTGCCATTTTTCAGAGCTTCTATAACGATTGTCTCTGCCATAGGGGTGGAAACACCATTGGTGCAACCAGGGGCCCAAGAGGTATGTGGGCCCACTCATGCCTCTAAAGTAATTGGAATTGTGTATTATTATGAACTATTGGACTGCAAGGGGCCCATAGACTGTTGTTGCACTGCGTCCGCCATCACAGATTATACCAGACGGAGTGGCACCACATCATGGGTTAATAAGTGTAAAACTAACCAAGAAACATAATTTGATTTATTTAATTTTTAATAATTTCTCAAAAAGGGTTAGGTGTGTGCCATATGCTTCCACCAGGTGTCACCCTTTTCGTTTTAAACGCAGATAAGCTCGCTCTTCCCAGCACAGGCTGAGGATACAGAGAGCTGCTGCATGGGGAAAAGGTCACACAAGATGGCGGCGCTGGCAGTGCTGAGGCGCGCGGCTCCCGCCCGGCTTCTCTCAGGTGCGTGTTTCCCGCCCAAATTAACCGCCACTTTCCGGGCACTCAGTCACTGCGCGCTCTAATGGCGCCAAAATCACCTCAGCGCCGCCGTCCCCGCGCTGTGCAGCCATAAGCGGCTAAACCAGTCCCTGACATTGAGGAAGGAGGCTACATCTGTTATTAGAGGGCGCCACCATGGAGAAAGAAGTGCCTCCTAATGACAGGAGCCAGTACTACTACAGGAGATGTGTGTTCAGGCTGGCAGCCATGTCTGTGGTGACCCAGTTGGAGCTCTGCCAGGTTGATAACACTACCTCAGCATTTGTATCACTTCTTCCTGTTGGGATCAATATTTGACACTGTCCCTTTAATTTTTCCATTCACATTACTGTACCTACTATACTAAAAAACATTTACATGTGAGGAAAAAAATACCGTTTCCACCATTTTTTTTATTAATAAGATGTTATTTGTGCCGTAAAAATGACCTGGGATTGCGATTCTAGTCAGTATTATTACAGCAATGCTAAATATAACGTATTAGTGGTATTTTTCTATTTACGTATGAAAAATATTAGTTTTTGGTTGGTGTCCTGAATGGATCCTGGAAAAATGTCTGCAGGATCTGTTTTTTTTTTTTTTTTGTCGTGGGAGTCTTTGGATAAGGGATCTGGTAACTGATCACTATTTATCTTCCATTTGATCCAGCAACAAAAGATGGATCCTTTATAAATGGAAGATAAATTGCGAACAGTTACTGGATCCGTAATCTGTAGACTCCCATGTTTAAAAAAAAAAATGGATCCTGCAAACATCTATTTTTTTTTTTTTTTATTTTTTTTTCCCAAGGGATCTCTAGAGCAGAGGTCCCCAACTCCAGGCCTCAAGGCCCACCAACAGTGCAGGTTTTCAGGATCTCCTTAGTATTGCACAGGGGTTGGAAACATTACCTGTGCAGATGATCACATTAGCACCTGTGCAATACTAAGGAGATCCTGAAAACCTGCACTGTTGGCGGCCCTTGAGGCCTGGAGTTGGGGACCTCTGCTCTACAGGATCCTTCATAAAGGACAGAGACACACGTGAGTATCTTGCATGCATCTCGCATGAGTCACCCGGCTCATGCCTCTCTGAACAGGAGCGTGGAGCTGATTGTGACTCTGGAACTCCACACTCCTGTCCAGAGAGGCGGCGGTTGGGTGACTAATGCGAGATGCATGCGAGATACTTTCAATAGTGTGTTTCCACCACCTAGCCCGGGTTAGCCCCCCCCTTATAGAGAATTTGGGTATAAAATGTTTCCATTCGTTAGATCTTTGTTAGATCCGGTTTGATCAACCAAAACTAACGTTAGATCTCCTCTACAAAATGAGATATTTAGGATCTTTTTCAGGGGGGGCTAACCCGTAGCTAGCCCCCCCTCTTTTGAAATTGCCCGTTTTTTTCGATGGATTCTGATAGATATTCGTTAGATCCGGTTTGATCAGCAAAAATTAACGTTAGATCTCCTTTCGTTCCCGAGATATTGGGGTCTAAAGTGGGGGGTTGGGTACGGGTTAGCCCCCCCTCCTTTGAAATTGCCCGTTTTTTTCGATGGATTCTGATATTCGTTAGATCCGGTTTGAGCAATGGTCCTGAGGTGTAGATGGAGAAGAGGAGGGTCCAAGGACAGAGCATTGGGGGGACACCAACAGAGAGAGTGAAGTGAGGAGGTGGCGAGTGAGTGGGACAATCTAAAAGTTCGGTCAGTGAGTCATTCTCGTCCCCCGTGATACCTACAGGCCCTCCTCTTCACAATCATCGCAGCACACTGCCCCCCTTCCCCCGCCGCGACACATCGCCAATGAAGTCCTGATGCTGCCCACAATTCGCCCACGCCGAAGTCGCCGCTGCTCAAACGGATCTAGCGAATATCTGAATCCTTAAAAAAAAAAGGCACATTTCAAAGTGGGGGGGGGCTTGTTTTTTGCATAGCAAGTTGTATTTTTCCTTTGCACCACTTTGGGTGCATATACTGTTTTGTATAACTTTTATTTATTTTTAGGAGAGGGAGAATTAAAAAAATTTTTTTATTACGTTAATGTTTTTTGAGTTTTATTATTAGTTAATTTCCCGTGCGGTAAAAGTAACAGAACACCTTTATTCTCCGGGTCAGGTCGGACACACCCATACAAAATTTATGACTTTTTTTTTTTTTTTTTACTACTTTTAAAAAGTAAATTTTTTTTTTTTTTTTTTAAATAATGACAGAGGATTTTGCCTCGCCGCATGCGCAGCCCCGTAGCGCTTTTATTTTTCTGACTACGGAGCAGTGGGATGCCTCATTTTTTGCGGGAAGAGTTGTAGTTTTTATTTTGACCATTTTGGGGCATATTCGATTTGTTGATCGCGTTTTATGACTTCTTTTTGTGACTCAAACAGTGAAAAAAATAGAAATTCAGGCTTTTTTAAATTTTTTATGGCATTTACCCTGTGGAATAAATATTAAACTATTTAATTTTCGGAGGTTGGGATCCCAGCTGATGGTAGGACAGCTGCGATCTCGCGATTGCTGATGGGGCTAGCCGAGGCTGCCATTCCCCCGCCCGACGTGAAAACTATGGCAAAGGAATAAGGCCCGGCTAACCCCGTCGTCAAAAGTCAATGATCGGTTGTCAAGGGGTTAAAAGTTCCTGTACATAGACTCTCATGTTTAGGTCTCATTTTTAATCAATTTAATTATCAAAACAATAAATCTTACTTATTAGTACAGTGAAAAACACAAGTAACAGTAATACCTTCCAGAATTAGAGATTTAACAATGGAAACCTGAACGTTTAGGACGCAAAATCCCTGGAATAGAAATAGGATACGAACATTGTAACATCTAGACAGAGTTCCTGAGTTATCGGTGTTTGACTTATACAAAATAAGAAGAAAATTACTAATGTGACTAGATATAAATGTATTCAAATGTTTAATATCATAGAATACCAATAACAATTTACAATAAAATTTAAAACTCCCATGAGTGCAAAGTAACTCAAACAAAAGAAAGAAGATCAGTAACACCCCAACACCGATCAGTAACACCCCAACACCGATCAGTAACACCCCAACACCGATCAGTAACACCCAACACTTGGGTGTTACTGTTCTTCTTCTTTCTTTTGTTTGAGTTACTTTGCACTCATGGGAGTTTTCAGTCCTCCTATTTTTTAGATACAGCCTTCATCTTTCGCGAATATTTATTGTAAATTGTTATTGGTATTCTATGATATTAAACATTTGAATACATTTATATCTAGTCACATTAGTAATTTTCTTCTTTTTTTTGTATAAGTCAAACACCGATAACTCAGGAACTCTGTCTAGATGTTACAATGTTCGTGTCCTATTTCTATTCCAGGGATTTTGCGTCCTAAACGTTCAGGTTTCCATTGTTAAATCTCTAATTCTGGAAGGTATTACTGTTACTTGTGTTTTTCACTGTACTAATAAGTAAGATTTATTGTTTTGATAATTAAATTGATTAAAAATGAGACCTAAACATGAGTCTATGTACAGGAATTTTTAACCCCTTGACGACCGATCATTGACTTTTGACAACGGCGTTAGCCGGGCCTTATTCCTCTGCCATAGTTTTCACGTCGGGCATGGGAATGGCAGCCTCGGCTAGCCCCGTCAGCAATCGTGAGATCCAAGTTGTCCTACCATCAGCTGGGATCCCAACCTCCAAAAATTAAATACCGTATATACTCGTGTATAAGCCGACCCCCCCCTACTTTTGCCCCCAAAATCTGGGAAAACCTATTGACTCGTGTATAAGCCGAGGGTGGACCCCAGCACAGGTATACAGCCCCCAGCAGTGTGGTATACAGGACCCCCCAGTGGTATACAGGCCTCCCCAGTGGTAGTATACAGCCCCCAGCAGTGTGGTATACAGCAGCCTCCCCAGTGGTATATACAGCAGCAGCCCCAGTGGTAGTATAGAGCAGCCCCAGAGGTATATACAGCAGCCCCAGAGGTATATATATAGCAGCAGCCCCAGAGGTGTATATATATAGCAGCAGCCCCAGAGGTGTATATATATAGCAGCAGCCCCAGAGGTGTATATATATAGCAGCAGCCCCAGAGGTGTATATATATAGCAGCAGCCCCAGAGGTGTGTTATATATATATATAGCAGCAGCCCCAGAGGTGTATATATATAGCAGCAGCCCCAGAGGTGTATATATATAGCAGCAGCCCCAGAGGTGTATATATATAGCAGCAGCCCCAGAGGTGTATATATATAGCAGCAGCCCCAGAGGTATATATATAGCAGCAGCCCCAGAGGTGTATATATAGCAGCAGCTTGCCAGCCACCCCCATGAGTATACAGGCCCCCCCATCAGTATCCAGGGCCCCCCCCTTGCTCCGCAAACCTGTAAAGTAAGATTATACTTATCACTGTCCTGTCGCCGCCATCGCGCTCCTCATCCTTCTTCTTCCGGCTTCCTCCTCGGCGCACAGACAATGACGTCATTGCCTGCGCCCACCAGAGGAGGAAACCGGAAGAAGACGGATGAAGCCGGACGAGCGCGATAGTGGCGACAGGACAGTGTGATAAGTATAATCTTACTTTACAGGTTTGCGGAGCGATGGGGGGGGGGGGGGGGGGCCTGTATACTCATGGGAGGGGGGTCGCCTGTGTACTGATAGGGGTATGAATCGCATATAAGCCGAGGGGGGGGCTTTTCAGCCCAATTTTTGGGCTGAAAAACTCGGCTTATATGCGAGTATATACAGTAGTTTAATATTTATTCCACAGGGTAAATGCCATGAAAATTTTTTTAAAAAGCCTGAATTTCTATTTTTTTCACTGTTTGAGTCACAAAAAGAAGTCATAAAACGCGATCAACAAATCGAATATGCCCCAAAATGGTAAAAACTACAACTCTTCCCGCAAAAAATGAGGCATCCCACTGCTCCGTAGTCAGAAAAATAAAAGCGCTACGGGGCTGCGCATGCGACGAGGCAAAATCCTCTGTCATTATTTAAAAAAAAAAAGATTTACTTTTTAAAAGTAGTAAAAAAAAAAAGTCATAAATTTTGTATGGGTGTGTCTGACCTGACCCGGAGAATAAAGGTGTTCTGTTACTTTTACCACACGGGAAATTAACTAATAATAAAACTCAAAAAACATTAACGTAATAAATTTTTTTTTTAATTCTCCCTCTCCTAAAAATAAATAAAAGTTATACAAAACAGTATATGCACCCAAAGTGGTGCAAAGGAAAAATACAACTTGCTATGCAAAAAAACAAGCCCCCCCCCCACTTTGAAATGTGCCTTTTTTTTAAGGATTCAGATATTCGCTAGATCCGTTTGAGCAGCGGCGACTTCAGCGTGGGCGAATTGTGGGCAGCATCAGGACTTCATTGGCGATGTGTCGTGGTGGGGGAAGGGGGGCAGTGTGCTGCAATGATTGTGAAGAGGAGGGCCTGTAGGCATCACGGGGGACGAGAATGACTCACTGACCGAACTTTTAGATTGTCCCACTCACTCGCCACCTCCTCACTTCACTCTCTCTGTTGGTGTCCCCCCAATGCTCTGTCCTTGGACCCCTCCTCTTCTCCATCTACACCTCAGGACCATTGCTCAAACCGGATCTAACGAATATCAGAATCCATCGAAAAAACGGGCAATTTCAAAAGAGGGGGGGCTAACCCGTAGCTAACCCCCAACTTGACACCCCCAATATCTCGGGAACGAAAGGAGATCTAACGTTAATTTTTGCTGATCAAACCGGATCTAACGAATATCTATCAGAATCCATCGAAAAAACGGGCAATTTCAAAAGAGGGGGGGCTAGCTACGGGTTAGCCCCCCTGAAAAAGATCCTAAATATATCATTTTGTAGAGGAGATCTAACGTTAGTTTTGGTTGATCAAACCGGATCTAACAAAGATCTAACGAATGGAAACATTTTATACCTAAATTCTCTATAAGGGGGGCTAACCCGGGCTAGGTGTTTCCACCCTCACGGATGATTACAGTTCATGTGAACTCAGCCCTACTCTTAGGGCTGCTTTACACACACCAACTTCTGAACAGATCTCTGGTTGCAGTGAAATCATGGACACATTGCTCCATTTTGTAGCTGTGTACAAATGTAACAATGTGTCCATGATTTCACTGCAACCAGAGATCTGTTCAGAAGTTGGACACAGAAGTTGGTGTGTGTAAAGTGGCCCTTATTTTTCCTTCTGAGGGATTGTTCTCTTCCATGGCAGCTTTTATTGATGCACTTTTGGGTGCATAAACCGTTTTGATCACTTTTCTCAGATATTATTATTGTTAACTAGCTGGGAGCCCGATGCACATGCATCGGGATTCTATAAGGGCGAGTCTCTGACTCGCAATGGCCGCTGCGCGGCCAATGCTTCGCGCTGCTAAGGCGACTCGCCATGCCCGCTGCGCGGGCATAGCGAGTCGCCTTATAACTGCTCGCAATGGCCGCTTCGCGGCCAATGCTTCGCGCATATCCACATGACCACGCTGCTGCTCGCACTGGCCGCTGCGCGGCCAATGCTTCGCGCGTATCCACATGACCACGCTGGGGCAAAAAGCCGATTCGCGATTATATAATAGATAATAATAATAATGTTGTTGTTGTCTATTAGAGACACCTGAAGGGGTATCTTAGGATGGCTTCACACCACTGTAAGGTCCGGTCCGGGGCTGTCGGGCATGAACCTGACAGCCCCAGACTGGATCAGCACACAGAAGCGGAGGGCCAAATGTGCCCTCCAGTCTGGTGTGCAGCCAGACGCAGCTGCAGCTGCTAATGAATCAGGACCGCGGCTCACAGGGAGCTAGCCGAGGTCCTGAAACAGCAGCGTGCAGCCGCCGGTATCCGTTCCTGGATCCTCCCGGACCAGGGCAATCCGGCCCCAAAGGCTCCCATGTTGGGGAGCGCCGGATTGCCCTGAATCCAGGATACGGCATTTTGTGGAGATTTTTCTACCCGGACACAAAAACGATGTTGCTAGCAACGTTTTTGTGTACGGTGAGAAAAATCCGATTTCTCCCAGATTCCACCGGAGAGATGGAAACCGGATGGCAGATAGCTGCCATCTGGCTCCATCCGGCCCCATAGGCTACTACACCGGACAGCCCCGGACCGGACTGTGCCGTGGTGTGAAGGCAGCCTTATTACGCTTTGCACCCATAAAGACCAGCCTAGCAGTGCTGCTTTACCTTTTTTCTATATAGTCCATAAATTGGAATAAAGGGATTGACTGCAGCACCCCTTCCAGATGTATATAGCCTTTATTGGCCTTCAGGAAACGTTGCAACGTTTCAGTCAGCCAGAGGCTGGAAGAAAGTCCATGTGACTGAAACGTCGCAACATTACCTGAAGGCCAATAAAGGCTATATACATCTGGAAGGCGTGCTGCAGCCCCTTTATTCCAATTTATGGACTATATAATAAAATATGGTCTGGAAGGTCAGAATCCGTTTAGTCTTCCCTGTCTCCGTTTTATGTTTTCAATCCACCACGTTTTGCCTCTACACTATAATTCACCTCCACATTTCCTAAAGGTACCGTTACACACAGAGATATATTGCTTGCAACTCACTGGTTCAGTGAAATCATGGACACATTGTTCCATTTTGTTGCCATGTACAAAATGTAATAATGTGCCCATGATTTCACTGCAACCAGTGAGTTGCAAGCAATATATCTATGTGTGTTAGAAAAAGAGGCGGCACTCACCGGAGTAGACAAGACTGTCCTTTATTCCTTGAATTCAAAGACAAACAGGGTGCAGGGAGGGGGCAAGAAGGGCCAACGGACTACGACGCCGTTTCGCGACACGTGTCGCTTCTACGGGTCCGAATATCTATGTGTGTAACGGTACCTTAATTGCTCCTACATTCCTGAGGGACTGAGATATATCCGAGAAACCCAACCACATCTCCACATAGTCACAATCAGAGAAAACACATATATCACCATAGCTTGTAACAGAACCTCACGTTCCTTTTTCAAGGTCAAAACTGTACATAAACCCTGACCATCCAATGAAGTAGAATCATTGCACTGCACACTACTTAGGTGTCCTGTTTCTTGATTCTCGGAGCTCGTCTATCAGATCATCTCTAATTTGGCCTCGTACCTCAGCTCTGTGGATCCGTTGCACCCGTGGCGGTTTTGACTACAGCTTTCAGTGTGCGCCTGGCTGGTATGGTGGCCCATTAACACCCTGTGATTCTGTCACACTCGCAGCCGAACCATTTAAATGCCTCTGTCCGAGATAGACTGCAGCATCTAAACAATGAAACCTGCATAATTAGGCTGCCTTCACACTTGTGTTTGTGTCTGCATGTGCAGGCATGCAGACGCAAACGCAGTGCAACGCAGCACATACTTATGTGAACACAGCGGAGAATCTCTGCATGTGTTCACATAAGTGTGGTGCCCGGGCAACCAATCAGCTGTCTAGGGGGGGCAGCTGGGAGGAGGAGATCAGCGGCAGAGATCTCCTCCTCCCGGCACAGCTAATCTCTCGCCGGTGTCAGCGGGGAGATACAGCTGATCTGACAGCTGTTTAAATCTCCCGCGCTGACACCGAATAGGTGATATCGGTCCAGGAGATATGAAACAGCTGATCGCTGCTTCAAATCTCCAGCGCCAACATCACCTATTTGGTGTCAGTGCGGGAGATTTAAACAGCTGTGAGGGCCGCTTCACACTGCGGCGTGATCCGGTCCGGGTCTGTCCGGGAGGACCCTGACAGCCGCGGACCGGATCTGCACACAGGACTGGGGGGAGGATATTATGCCCTCCGGTCCGGTGTGCAGCGCACACAGTTCCCGCTGCTGTTACTATGTGTGCATTTACAGTAGTGCATGCTTTTAGGTGGTAATAGTAATTGATTGAACATTTTGCACTTTGTCAGATGGATTTTCTAATGATTGAAACAGTGTAGTCAGCATGTGGCTTATTCTACAGCATTGTGTCCGCAGCCTAAAAGTCATGCCTTTTTTTATGTGTATCGTTCATTATTCAGTGTATTCACCTGCAGAAAATCCGCTGTGCTTTACAATTGCAGCTTTATGCGTAATACATCTCTTCATCAGTCCCACTCAATCTGCTGTTTGCAAAAATACAGATTCATTGATGCCTTCAGTGCAGAAATCTGCATCCTGGTTGTTCTATAATCCACATTTGAACTTTGAGTGTAATAAGCTTTCTGGGGTGGGACTGTGTGTAGGGTCTGTATTTATTTGTATTGATTTATTTTACAGGTTCGTTTTACATCCACAAAGGTGGGCTGACCCCGTTGCCACAGTACCAGAGTCGGAGACCATTTAGTAATGAGAAAGTTTTGGTCGAATTAGATGAATCTACAGGTATGGTAGCCAAATATATTCCTATGAATATATACTATATTGATAAAAGTATTGAGACAACCTATTAAATTCTGATTTTTTTTATTTTTTTTTTATTTCGGTTCTATTCCTCCTGGTGTATAAAATCATTCTCCCTCGCTCCCGGTGTATAACCTGCGCTTCTCGCCCTCCAGTGTATAACATCTGCGCCCCACCATATTATCTGCATTTACTAACATGAAAGAATAGCTGGTGGTGTGAAGCTCACTGATGCCAGCCCCGATCCTGTAATAGGGGGCCACAGGGTAATAAGTATGATCATGACATTGCATCTTTCCTAAACTTTCCCCCATCATCTGTGAGTGATATTATTGAGGAGTGGAAGGAACCGCAGCAACTCAACCACAAAGTGGAGACCCCGTAACGTTACAGAGCAAGGACCCTAGTGCTAAGGAGCAGAGAGCAGAAAAATCACCGCTCTGCTGACTCCATATCTGCAGAGTCCAGATCTCCTCTGGTAACATCAACACTAACACTGCACCCTCCGGGAGCTTCATGGCCAAGCAGCTGCAGCCGTACATCACCAAGCATAATGCTGAGCAGCTGCAGCCGTACATCACCAAGCATAATGCTGAGCAGCTGCAGCTGTACATCACCAAGCACAATGCTGAGCAGCTGCAGCCGTACATCACCAAGCACAATGCTGAGCAGCTGCAGCCGTACATCACCAAGCACAGTGCCGAGTGTCAGATGGAGCGGTGTAAAACCGCCACCACTGGACTCTGGACGAGATGTGTTTTGTGCAGGGATGGATCACACTTCTCTGGCATCTGTTGGAGGAGTCTGGGTTTGGTGAATGACAGGAGAATGTTACCCACCTGACTGCATTGTGCCCACTGTAAAGTTTGAAGGAGGATAATACTATGGGCTTGTATTTCAGGGCTCTGCCTTGGCCCCTTAGCTCCAGTGAAGGGAAATCTTAATGCTTCAGTACAAGACATTGTGGACAATTGTATCTTCCAGCTTTGTGGGAACAGTTTGGGGGAGGTCCTATTCTCTTTCCCATGATGCCTGTAGATGCCCTAGTTTTTGCTTTGTTTTTGTCCATATAGTGATTACATATCTTAAACAATCTATCTTAAGGGCCCTTTCACATCAGCGTTTTTTGAAATTTGCGGCAGATGCGGTGAAAAAACCGCATCTGCCGCAATTACCGCATACCGGCTCCACTTGCGGCGCGGTTGCGGTAAACGCCATGCAAAGTTTAGGCGTACTTGCGGCAGGTGCGGCAAGTGCGGCTTTGCACTTGCGGCAGGTGCGGCAGCGAAAAAAACCGCGGTCAGCCGCGTTTTTTTTCGCTGCCGCAAGTGCAAAACCGCACTTGCCGCACCTGCCGCAAGTACGCCTATACTTTGCATGGCGTTTACCGCAACCGCGCCGCAAGTGGAGCCGGTATGCAGTAATAGCAAATTTCAAAAAACGCTGATGTGAAAGGGCCCTAAAGCAGATAACTGAAACCAGAACAAGATACTTTGGTCGGGTATCCATGGCTCCAATTAATATAATTTTTTTTACTCTGACATCACGTTTTCAGTATTCCTCTGAATTTTATGGGTTAAGCCATTTTATCAATGGGACACAATTGATTTTATAAGTGAAGTTACCTACGGCAAAATCTATTATATAAAGCTGAGTGTGTGTGTGTGTAGTTATACAGGGACAGCACAAATGATCACTGAGTGGTTGGCAGCGCTTTCCCTGATGGCATCTGGGGTCAAAGCGGGGCCCGGGCTGTCTGGTGACACACAGAGATCTCATCACGGGATCTCCGATGCAGGTGGGGAGTGTGGCGGTCCGCACCGTGGCACCACTGAATGACAGCGTGATCCAAAGGGTTAACTGCACCAATCAGATCCCGGATCCAGTCGGTGCTGTTGGCCCCACATCTCAGATGATGAGATGTGAGAGATCCAAAACATTGGGGGCAGTGTCTGAGGGTGGCCATCTGGGTCCATGTGCTGGGCGTAATGTACCCCCATCAGTGGCATCAGCTTGTGCACCGTGCTGCGCATGGTCGATGGCCCTGTGTGTGGCTATACCCAGTGCTGCTGCAGCCCCTATATATGCTGTGCTGCTAGCTGCCCTAAGCCACTGCCCACTGAACACAACGAGATGGCAAGAGGGGTATTTAAGGACAGGACTTTTAACTTAGGGAGACCCAAAAATAGCTAATTGCCAAATAAATACTGAGGACGTGACCACGCCCCCTCTATGACCCCCGCCCCTGCATTATCAGTCTGTGACCCCGCCCCACTGTACAAATTGTCTGAATACTTAGGAGAAAGTGGTGAAATTCTGTGGGTTGTCGGGTAATGCTCATTTGCATATGTCAATAAACGGGTGCTCTGATTGGCTGGTTGTTTCTGTATGCGGGATGCAATATACTCGGGCTCTGGTTTCCACCCGGAAGTGTCTAATTGCGCACAACGCGGAGGCAGCAGGAACGGGGGATCGCCCTGGACAGTGGCGGGCTGGGCCTGTCCACGGCGGCTGGAGGGCGGCACTGACTCACTTTCTGTGCGGCAGAAAACCTGTCATTCCGCGGCGGCGCGGTCCGATGAAGATTTGTTATACAGGGGCAGTGTGTGTGTAGTTATACAGGGGGCAGTGTGTGTGTAGTTATACAGGGGGCAGTGTGTGTGTGTAGTTATACAGGGGCAGTGTGTGTGTGTAGTTATACAGGGGGCAGTGTGTGTGTGTAGTTATACAGGGGGCAGTGTGTGTGTAGTTATACAGGGGGCAGTGTGTGTGTGTGTAGTTATACAGGGGGCAGTGTGTGTGTAGTTATACAGGGGGCAGTGTGTGTGTGTGTGTAGTTATACAGGGGGCATGTGTGTGTGTAGTTATACAGGGGGCAGTGTGTGTGTGTGCAGTTATACAGGAGCAGTGTGTGTGTGTGTGTGTAGTTATACAGGGAGCAGTGTGTGTGTGTGTGTGTGTAGTTATACAGGGAGCAGTGTGTGTGTGTGGTTATACAGGGAGCAGTGTGTGTGTGTGTGTGTGGTTATACAGGGGCAGTGTGTGTGTGTGCAGTTATACAGGGGGCAGTGTGTGTGTGTGTGTGCAGTTATACAGGGGGCAGTGTGTGTGTGTGTGTGTGTGCAGTTATACAGGGGGCAGTGTGTGTGTGTGTGTGCAGTTATACAGGGGGCAGTGTGTGTGTGTGTGTGTAGTTATACAGGTGCAGTGTGTGTGTGTGTGGTTATACAGGGGGCAGTGTGTGTGTGTGTGTGTGTGTGTGTGGTGTGGTTATACAGGGGGCAGAGTGTGTGTGTGTGTGTGTGTGTGTGTGTGTGTGGTTATACAGGGGGCAGAGTGTGTGTGTGCAGTTATACAGGGGGCAGTGTGTGTGTGTGTGTGTGTAGTTATACAGGGAGCAGTGTGTGTAGTTATACAGGGAGCAGTGTGTGTGTGGTGTAGTTATACAGGGAGCAGTGTGTGTGTAGTTATACAGGGAGCAGTGTGTGTGTACTTATACAGGGATCAGTGTGTGTAGTTATACAGGGGGCAGTGTGTGTAGTTATACAGGGGCCAGTGTGTGTAGTTATACAGGGAGCAGTGTGTGTAGTTATACAGGGAGCAGTGTGTGTGTGTAGTTATACAGGGGGCAGTGTGTGTGTGTGTGTGTGTGTGTGGTTATACAGGGGGCAGTGTGTGTGGTTATACAGGGGGCAGTGTGTGTAGTTATACAGGGGGCAGTGTGTGTGTGTTGTGTGTGTGTGTGTGTATTATACAGGGAGCAGTGTGTGTGTGTGGTTATACAGGGGCAGAGTGTGTGTGTGTGTGTGTGTGGTTATACAGGGGGCAGTGTGTGTGGTTATACAGGGGGCAGTGTGTGTGGTTATACAGGGGGCAGTGTGTGTGGTTATACAGGGGGCAGTGTGTGTGCAGTTATACAGGGGCAGTGTGTGTGTGTTTGTAGTTATACAGGGGGCAGTGTGTGTGTGTAGTTATACAGGGGCAGTGTGTGTGTAGTTATACAGGGGGCAGTGTGTGTGTGTGTGTGTGGTTATACAGGGGGCAGTGTGTGTGGTTATACAGGGAGCAGTGTGTGTAGTTATACAGGGGCCAGTGTGTGTGTTATACAGGGAGCAGTGTGTGTGTAGTTATACAGGGGCAGTGAGTGTGTAGTTATACAGGGGCCAGTGTGTGTGTGTGTGTGTAGTTATACAGGGGCCAGTGTGTGTGCAGTTATACAGGGATCAGTGTGTGTGTAGTTATACAGGGGCCAGTGTGTGTGCAGTTATACAGGGATCAGTGTGTGTGTGGTTATACAGGGGGCAGTGTGTGTGTGTAGTTATACAGGGAGCGTGTGTGTGTGTGAGTTGGGGTTGTGTAGTTATACAGGGCAGTGTGTGTGTAGTTATACAGGGGCAGTGTGTGTGTGCAGTTATACAGGGATCAGTGTGTGTGTGTAGTTAACAGGGGGCAGTGTGTGTGTGTGTATATACAGGGGCAGTGTGTGTGTGTAGTTATACAGGGGGCAGTGTGTGTGTAGTTATACAGGGGCAGTGTGTGTGTAGTCATACAGGAGGTGTGTGTGTAGTATACAGGGGGCAGTGTGTGTGTGTAGTTATACACAGGGAGCAGTGTGTGTGTGTAGTCATACAGGGAGCAGTGTGTGTGTGTAGTATACAGGGAGCAGTGTGGTGTGTGTAGTTATACAGGGGGCAGGTGTGTGTAGTTATACAGGGGGCAGAGTGTGTGTAGTTATACAGGGGGCAGTGTGTGTAGTTATACAGGGGGCAGTGTGTGTAGTTATCAGGGGGGTGTGTGTGTAGTTATACAGGGGGCAGTGTGTGTAGTTATACAGGGGGAAGTGTGGTGTGTGTAGTTATACAGGGGGCAGTGTGTGTAGTTATACAGGGGGCAGTGTGTGTAGTTATACAGGGGAAGTGTGTGTGTGTAGTTATACAGGGGGAGTGTGTGTGTGTAGTTATACAGGGGGCAGTGTGTGTAGTTATACAGGGGCAGTGTGTGTGTAGTTATACAGGGGGCAGTGTGTGTGTGTGTGTGTGTGTAGTTATACAGGGGGCAGTGTGTGTGCGTGTGTGTGTAGTTATACAGGGGGCAGTGTGTGTGTAGTTATTCAGGGCAGTGGTGTGTGTGTAGTTATACAGGGAGCAGTGTGTGTGTAGTTATACAGGGGGCAGGTGTGTGTAGTTATACCTTTAGTATGGGGCAGTGTGTGTGTAGTTATACAGGGGGCAGTGTGTGTGTGTAGTTATACAGGGGCAGTGTGTGTTGTTATTCAGGGGCAGTGTGTGTGTGTAGTTATACAGGGGGCAGTGTGTATGTAGTTTATACAGGGGGCAGTGTGTGTGTAGTTATACAGGGGCAGTGTGTGTGTGTAGTATATACAGGGGCAGTGTGTGTGTAGTTAAAGGCAGTGTGTGTGTATTATACAGGGGCAGTGTGTGTGTGTAGTTATACAGGGGCAGTGTGTGTGTGTAGTTATACAGGGCAGTGTGTGTGTGTTATACAGGGGCAGGTGTGTGTAGTTATACAGGGGCAGTGTGTGTGTAGTTATACAGGGGCAGTGTGTTGTATTATACAGGGCAGTGTGTGTGGTTATACAGGGGCAGTGTGTGTGTGTGTGTTATAGAGGGGGCAGTGTGTGTGTGTGTGTTATACAGGGGGCAGTGTGTGTGTGGTTATACAGGGGGCAGTGTGTGTGTGTGTTATACAGGGGCATGTGTGTGTGTGGTGTGGTGTGTGTGTGTGTTATACAGGGGCATGTGTGTGTGTGTTATACAGGGGGCAGTGTGTGTGGTTTATACAGGGGCAGTGTGGTGTAGTTATACAGGGGCAGTGTGTGTGTAGTTATTCAGGGGCAGTGTGTGTGTGTAGTTATACAGGGGCAGTGTGTGTGTGAGTTATCAGGGGGCAGTGTGTGTGTGTGTGGTTATACAGGGGCAGTGTGTGTGTGTGTTATACAGGGGGCAGTGTGTGTGTGGTATACAGGGGCAGTGTGTGTGTGTGTATCAGGGGCGTGTGTGTGTAGTTATACAGGGGCAGTGTGGTGTGTGTGTGAGTTTATACAGGGCAGTGTGTGTGTGTTAGGGCAGTGTTGGTTAGTATACAGGGGCAGTGTGTGTGTAGTCATACAGGGGGTGTGTGTAGTCATACAGGGAGCAGTGTTGTGGTTATACAGGGGCAGTGTGTGTGTGTAGTTATACAGGGGGCAGGTGTGTGTGTGGGTTATACAGGGGGCAGTGTGTGTGTGTTTGTAGTTATACAGGGCAGTGTGTGTGTGTAGTTATACAGGACAGCACAAATGACCACTGAGTGTTGCAGCGCTTGCCCTGATGGCATCTGGGGTCATTGCGGGTCCGGCTGTCCGTGACACACAGAGATCTCATCACAGGATCTCTGATGCAGGCGGGGAGTGGGGCGGTCCGCACCATGGCGCCTTGGATCTTGGTGTCAATGAATGACAGCGTGATCCAAAGGTTAACGGCACCAATCAGATCCCGGATCCAGTCGTGCTGTTGGCCCCACATCTCAGATGATGAGATGATATGATGTGAGAGATCCAAAACATTGAGGGCAGTGTCTGAGGGTGGCCATCTGGGTCCATGTGCTGGGCGTATTGTACCCCCATCAGTGCATCATCTTGTGCACCGTGCTGCGCATGGTCGATGGCCCTGTGTGTGGCTATACCCAGTGCTGCTGCAGCCCTATAATGCTGACTGTAAGCTGCCATATATCTGTGCTGCTAGCTGCCCTAAGCCACTGCCCACTGAACACAACGAGATGGCAAGAGGGCTATTTAAGGACAGGACTTTTAACTTGGGGAGACCCAAAAATAGCTAATTGCCAAAGAAATACTGAGGACGCCCCCTCTATGACCCCCGCCCCTGCATTATCAGTCTGTGACCCCGCCCCACTGTACAAATTGTCTGAATACTTAGGAGAAAGTGGTGAAATGCTGTGGGTTGTCAGGTAATGCTCATTTGCATATGTCAATAAACGGGCGCTCTGATTGGCTGGTTGTTTCTGTATGCGGGATGCAATATACTCGGGCTCTGGTTTCCACCCGGAAGTGTCTAATTGCGCACAACGCGGAGGCAGCAGGAACGGGGGATCGCCCTGGACAGTGGCGGGCTGGGCCTGTCCCCGGCGGCTGGAGGGCGGCACTGACTCACTTTCTGTGCGGCAGAAAACCTGTCATTCCGCGGCGGCGCGGTCCGATGAAGATTTGTTATACATGGGGCAGTCAGTGTCTGCAGTTATACAGGGGGCAGTGTGTGTGTAGTTATACATGGGGCAGTCAGTGTGTGCAGTTATACAGGGGCAGTGTGTGTGTAGTTATACAGGGGCAGTGTGTGTGTGTGGTTATACAGGGGGCAGTGTGTGTGTAGTTATACAGGGAGCAGTGTGTGTAGTTATACAGGGAGCAGTTGTGTGTAGTTATACAGGGGCAGTGTGTGTAGTTATACAGGGGGCAGTGTGTGTGTAGTTATCAGGGGGCAGTGTGTGTGTAGTTATTCAGGGGCAGTGTGTGTGTAGTTATACAGGGGGCAGTTGTGTGCAGTTATACAGGGGGCAGTGTGTGTGCAGTTATACAGGGGGCAGTGTGTTGTCAGTTATACAGGGGCAGTGTGTGTGTAGTTATACAGGGGGCAGTGTGTGTGTGTAGTTATACAGGGGGCAGTGTGTGTGTGTAGTTATACAGGGGGCAGTGTGTGTGTGTAGTTATACAGGGGGCAGTGTGGTGTGGTAGTTATACAGGGGGCAGTGTGTGTGTAGTTATACAGGGGGCAGTGTGTGTGTAGTTATACAGGGGCAGTGTGTGTGTAGTTATACAGGGGCAGAGTGTGTGTTGTGGGTTATACAGGGGCAGTGTGTGTGTGTAGTTATACAGGGGGGTGCAGTGTTGTGTGTGTAGTTATAGAGGGGGCAGTGTGTGTGTGTAGTTATAAGGGGCATGTGTGTGTGTAGTTATACAGGGGCAGTGTGTGTGTGTGTGTTATACAGGGGCATGTGTGTGTGTGTTGGTTATACAGGGGCTGTGTGTGTGTGTAGTTATACAGGGATCAGTGTGGTAGTTATACAGGGATCAGTGTGTGTAGTTATACAGGGGGCAGTGTGTGTGTGTAGTTATACAGGGGGCAGTGTGTGTGTGTGTAGTTATACAGGGGGCAGTGTGTGTGTGTGTGTAGTTATACAGGGGGCAGTGTGTGTGTGCAGTTATACAGGGGGCAGTGTGTGTGTAGTTATACAGGGAGCAGTGTGTGTGTGTAGTTATACAGGGGGCAAGAGTGTGTGTAGTTATACAGGGGCAGTGTGTGTGTAGTTATACAGGGGCAGTGTGTGTGTAGTTATACAGGGGGCAGTGTGTGTGTAGTTATACAGGGGGCAGTGTGTGTGTAGTTATACAGGGGCAGTGTTGTGTGTGTGTGTGTGTGTGTAGTTATACAGGGGCAGTGTGTGTGTGTAGTTATACAGGGGGCAGTGTGTGTGTAGTTATACAGGGGGCAGTGTGTGTGTAGTTATACAGGGCCATGTGTGTGTGTGTGTATTATACAGGGGGCAGTGTGTGTGTGTGGTTATACAGGGATCAGTGTGTGTGTGCAGTTATACAGGGATCAGTGTGTGTGCAGTTATACAGGGAGCAGTGTGTGTGTGTAGTTATACAGGGGGCAGTGTGTGTGTAGTTATACAGGGACAGCACAAATGACCACTGAGTGGTTGTCAGCGCTTGCCCTGATGGCATCTGGGGTCATTGCGGGTCCCGGGCTGTCCGGTGACACACAGAGATCTCATCACAGGATCTCTGATGCAGGCGGGGAGTGGGGCGGTCCGCACCATGGCGCCTTTGGATCTTGGTGTCAATGAATGACAGCGTGATCCAAAGGGTTAACGGCACCAATCAGATCCCGGATCCAGTCGGTGCTGTTGGCCCCACATCTCAGATGATGAGATGATATGATGTGAGAGATCCAAAACATTGAGGGCAGTGTCTGAGGGTGGCCATCTGGGTCCATGTGCTGGGCGTATTGTACCCCCATCAGTGGCATCATCTTGTGCACCGTGCTGCGCATGGTCGATGGCCCTGTGTGTGGCTATACCCAGTGCTGCTGCAGCCCCTATATATGCTGAGCTGTAAGCTGCCATATATGCTGTGCTGCTAGCTGCCCTAAGCCACTGCCCACTGAACACAACGAGATGGCAAGAGGGCTATTTAAGGACAGGACTTTTAACTTGGGGAGACCCAAAAATAGCTAATTGCCAAAGAAATACTGAGGACGCCCCCTCTATGACCCCCGCCCCTGCATTATCAGTCTGTGACCCCGCCCCACTGTACAAATTGTCTGAATACTTAGGAGAAAGTGGTGAAATGCTGTGGGTTGTCAGGTAATGCTCATTTGCATATGTCAATAAACGGGCGCTCTGATTGGCTGGTTGTTTCTGTATGCGGGATGCAATATACTCGGGCTCTGGTTTCCACCCGGAAGTGTCTAATTGCGCACAACGCGGAGGCAGCAGGAACGGGGATCGCCCTGGACAGTGGCGGGCTGGGCCTGTCCCCGGCGGCTGGAGGCGGCACTGACTCACTTTCTGTGCGGCAGAAAACCTGTCATTCCGCGGGCGCGCGGTCCGATGAAGATTTGTTATACATGGGCAGTCAGTGTCTCAGTTATACAGGGGCAGTGTGTGTGTAGTTATACATGGGGCAGTCAGTGTGTGAGTTATACAGGGGGCAGTGTGTGTGTAGTTATACAGGGGCATGTTGTGTGTGGTTATACAGGGGCAGTGTGTGTGTAGTTATACAGGGAGCAGTGTGTGTATTTACAGGGAGTCAGTGGTGTGTAGTTATACAGGGGCAGTGTGTGTGAGTATATACAGGGCAGGTGTGTAGTTATTCGGGGCGTGTTGTAGTTATCAGGGGCAGTGGTGTGTAGTTATACAGGGGCAGTGTGTGTGCAGTTATACAGGGGCAGTGTGTGTGCAGTTATACAGGGGCAGTGTGTGTGTGTAGTTATACAGGGGCAGTGTGTGTGTGTAGTTATACAGGGGGCAGTGTGTGGTGTGTAGTTATACAGGGGGCAGTGTGTGTGTGTAGTTATACAGGGGCAGTGTGTGTGTGTAGTTATACAGGGGCAGTGTGTGTGTGTAGTTATACAGGGGCAGGTGTGTGTGTAGTTATACAGGGGGCAGTGTGTGTGTGTAGTTATACAGGGGCAGTGTGTGTGTAGTTATACAGGGGCAGTGTGTGTGTAGTTATACAGGGGCAGAGTGTGTGTAGTTATACAGGGGCAGAGTGTGTGTAGTTATACAGGGGCAGTGTGTGTTTGTTATACAGGGGCAGTGTGTGTGTGAGTTATACAGGGGCAGTGTGTGTGTGTAGTTATACAGGGGCAGTGTGTGTGTGTAGTTATAGAGGGGCAGTGTGTGTGTAGTTATACAGGGGCAGTGTGTGTGTGTAGTTATACAGGGGGCAGTGTTGTGTGTAGTTATACAGGGGCAGTGTGTGTGTTGTGGGTGTTATACAGGGGGCAGTGTGTGTGTAGTTATACAGGGTCAGTGTGTGTAGTTATACAGGGACAGTGTGTGTGTAGTTATACAGGGGGCAGTGTGTGTGTGTAGTTATACAGGGGGCATGTGTGTGTGTAGTTATAGAGGGGCAGTGTGTGTGTGTAGTTATAGAGGGGGCAGTTGTGTGTGTAGTTATAGAGGGGGCAGTGTGTGTGTGTAGTTATACAGGGGCAGTGTGTGTGTGTGTAGTTATACAGGGGCAGTGTGTGTGTAGTTATACAGGGGCAGTGTGTGTGTGTAGTTATACAGGGGCAGTGTGTGTGTAGTTATACAGGGGGCAGTGTGTGTGTAGTTATACAGGGGGCAGTGTGTGTAGTTATACAGGGGGCAGGTGTGTGTAGTTATACAGGGGGCAGTGTGTGTGTGATGGTTATACAGGGGCAGTGTGTGTGTGTAGTTATAACAGGGGCAGTGTGTGTGTAGTATAGGGGGGCAGTGGTGTGTGTAGTTATACAGGGGGCAGTGTGTGTGTGTAGTTATACAGGGGGCAGTGTGTGTGTGTAGTTATACAGGGGCAGTGTGTGTGTGTAGTTATACAGGGGCAGTGTGTGTGTGTGTGTGTGGTTATACAGGGGCTGTGTGTGTGTAGTATACAGGTGTTATAACAGGGCAGTGTGTGTAGTTATACAGGGGGCAGTGTGTGTGTAGTTATACAGGGGCAGTGTGTGTGTGTAGTTATACGAGGGGGCAGTGTGTGTGTGTAGTTATAGAGGGGGCATGTGTGTGTGTAGTTATAGAGGGGCAGTGTGTGTGTGTGTGTAGTTATACAGGGGCAGTGTGTGTGTGTAGTTATACAGGGGGCAGTGTGTGTGTGTAGTTATACAGGGGCAGTGTGTGTGTGTAGTTATAGAGGGGGCAGTGTGTGTGTGTAGTTATAGAGGGGGCAGTGTTGTGTGTGTAGTTATACAGGGGCAGTGTGTGTGTGTAGTTATACAGGGGGCAGTGTGTGTGTGTAGTTATACAGGGGGCAGTGTGTGTGTGTGTAGTTATAGAGGGGGCAGTGTGTGTGTGTGTAGTTATAACAGTGTGTGGCAGTGGTGTGTGTGTGTAGTTATACAGGGGCAGTGTGTGTGTAGTTATACAGGGGCAGTGTGTGTGTGTAGTTATAAGAGGGGCAGTGTGTGTGTGTAGTTATAGAGGGGCAGTGTGTGTGTGTGGTTATAGAGGGGGCAGTGTGTGTGTGTGTTATAGAGGGGGCAGTGTGTGTGTGTAGTTATAGAGGGGGCAGTGTGTGTTGTGTGTAGTTATAGAGGGGGCAGTGTGTGTGTGTAGTTATAGAGGGGCAGTGTGTGTGTAGTTATACAGGGGCAGTGTGTGTGTGTAGTTATAGAGGGGGCAGGTGTGTGTGTAGTTATACAGGGGGCAGTGGGGTGTGTAGTTATACAGGGGGCAGTGTGTGTGTGTTATACAGGGCAGTGTGTGTGTGGTTATACAGGGGGCAGTGTGTGTCTGTGTGTGGTTATACAGGGGGCAGTGTGTGTCGTGTGTGGTTATACAGGGGGCAGTGTGTGTGTAGTTATACGGGGCAGTGTGTGTGTAGTTATACAGGGGCAGTGTGTGTGTAGTTATACAGGGGCAGTGTGTGTGTAGTTATACAGGGGCAGTGTGTTGTGTAGTTATACAGGGGGCAGTGTGTGTGTAGTTATACAGGGGCAGTGTGTGTGTGTGTTATACAGGGGGCAGTGTGTTGTAGTTATACAGGGGCAGTGTGTTTGTAGTTATACAGGGAAAAGTGTGTGTAGTTATACAGGGGGCAGTGTGTGTTGCAGTTATACAGGGACAGTGTGTGTGTGTAGTTATACAGGGGGCAGTGTGTGTGTGTGGTTATACAGGGGCATGTGTGTGTGTGTAGTTATAAGGGGCAGTGTGTGTGTGTAGTTATACAGGGGCAGTGTGTGTGTGGTGAGTTATACAGGGGCAGTGTGTGTGTGTAGTTATACAGGGGCAGTGTGTGTGTGTAGTTATACAGGGGCAGTGTGTGTGTGTGTAGTTATACAGGGGGCAGTGTGTGTGTGTTATACAGGGGGCAGTGTGTGTGTGGTTATACAGGGGGCAGTGTGTGTGTGTGTGGTTATACAGGGGCAGTGTGTGTCTGTGTGTGGTTATACAGGGGGCAGTGTGTGTGTGTTATACGGGGCAGTGTGTGTGTAGTTATACAGGGGGCAGTGTGTGTGTAGTTATACAGGGGGCAGTGTGTGTGTAGTTATACAGGGGGCAGTGTGTGTGTCGGTGTGGTTATACAGGGGGCAGTGTGTGTCTGTGTGTGTTATACAGGGGCAGTGTGTGTGTAGTTATACGGGGGCAGTGTGTGTGTAGTTATACAGGGGGCAGTGTGTGTGTAGTTATACAGGGGGCAGTGTGTGTGTAGTTATACAGGGGGCAGTGTGTGTCTTGTGTGGTTATACAGGGGCAGTGTGTGTCTGTGTGTGGTTATACAGGGGGCAGTGTGTGTGTAGTTATACGGGGGCAGTGTGTGTGTAGTTATACAGGGGCAGTGTGTGTGTGTGTTATACAGGGGCAGTGTGTGTGTGTAGTTATACAGGGGGCAGTGTGTGTGTGTGTAGTTATACAGGGGCAGTGTGTGTGTGTGTGTGTGGTTATACAGGGGCAGTGTGTGTGTGTAGTTATACAGGGGGCAGTGTGTGTGTGTAGTTATACAGGGGCAGTGTGTGTGTGTGTAGTTATACAGGGGCAGTGTGTGTGTAGTTATACAGGGGGCAGTGTGAGTGTGTATTATACAGGGGGCAGTGTGTGTGTGTGTAGTTATAGAGGGGGCAGTGTGTGTGTAGTTATACAGGGGCTGTGTGTGTGTAGTTATACAGGGATCAGTTTGTGTAGTTATACAGGGGCAGTGTGTGTGTGTAGTTATACAGGGGCAGTGTGTGTGTAGTTATACAGGGGGCAGTGTGTGTGTAGTTATACAGGGGCAGTGTGTGTGTAGTTATACAGGGAGCAGTGTGTGTAGTTATACAGGGGCAGTGTGTGTGTAGTTATACAGGGGCAGTGTGTGTGTGTAGTTATACAGGGAGCAGTGTGTGTGTAGTTATACAGGGAGCAGTGTGTGTGTAGTTATACAGGAGCAGTGTGTGTAGTTATACAGGGGCAGTGTGTGTAGTTATACAGGGGGCAGAGTGTGTGTAGTAATACAGGGGCAGTGTGTGTGTAGTTATACGGGGGCAGTGTGTGTGTAGTTATACGGGGCAGTGTGTGTGTGTGGTTATAAAGGGGCAGTGTGTGTGTGTGGTTATACAGGGGGCAGTGTGTGTGTGTGGTTATACAGGGGGCAGTGTGTGTAGTTATACAGGGATCAGTGTGTGTGTGCAGTTATACAGGGATCAGTGTGTGTGTGCAGTTATACAGGGATCAGTGTGTGTGCAGTTATACAGGGATCAGTGTGTGTGCAGTTATACAGGATCATGTGTGTGTGTAGTTATACAGGGAGCAGTGTGTGGTTATACAGGGGGCAGTGTGTGTGTGTGTGTGTGTAGTTATACAGGGGGCAGTGTGTGTGTAGTTATACAGGGGCAGTGTGTGTGTAGTTATACAGGGGCAGTGTGTGGAGTTATACAGGGGGCATGTGTGTGTAGTTATTCAGGGGCAGTGTGTGTGTAGTTATACAGGGGGCAGTGTGTGTAGTTATACAGGGGCAGTGTGTGTGTAGTTATACAGGGGGCAGTGTGTGTGTAGTTATACAGGGATCAGTGTGTGTCTTTATACAGGGGCCAGTGTGTGTGTGTAGTTATACAGGGAGCAGTGTGTGTAATTATACAGGGGCAGTGTGTGTGTGTGTAGTTATACAGTGGGCAGTGTGTGTGTGCAGTTATACAGGGATCAGTGTGTGTCTTTATACAGGGGCCAGTGTGTGTGTGTAGTTATACAGGGGCAGTGTGTGTGTGTGGTTATACAGGGGGCAGTGTGTGTAGTTATACAGGGATCAGTGTGTGTGTGCAGTTATACAGGGATCAGTGTGTGTGTGCAGTTATACAGGGGCAGTGTGTGTGTGTAGTTATACAGGGACAGCACAAATGACCACTGAGTGGTTGGCAGCGCTTGCCCTGATGGCATCTGGGGTCATTGCGGGTCCCGGGCTGTCCGGTGACACACAGAGATCTCATCACAGGATCTCTGATGCAGGCGGGGAGTGGGCGGTCCGCACCATGGCGCCTTTGGATCTTGGTGTCAATGAATGACAGCGTGATCCAAAGGGTTAACGGCACCAATCAGATCCCGGATCCAGTCGGTGCTGTTTGGCCCCACATCTCAGATGATGAGATGATATGATGTGAGAGATCCAAAACATTGAGGGCAGTGTCTGAGGGTGGCCATCTGGGTCCATGTGCTGGGCGTATTGTACCCCCATCAGTGGCATCATCTTGTGCACCGTGCTGCGCATGGTCGATGGCCCTGTGTGTGGCTATACCCAGTGCTGCTGCAGCCCCTATATATGCTGAGCTGTAAGCTGCCATATATGCTGTGCTGCTAGCTGCACTAAGCCACTGCCCACTGAACACAACGAGATGGCAAGAGGGCTATTTAAGGACAGGACTTTTAACTTGGGGAGACCCAAAAATAGCTAATTGCCAAAGAAATAATGAGGACGCCCCCTCTATGACCCCCGCCCCTGCATTATCAGTCTGTGACCCCGCCCCACTGTACAAATTGTCTGAATACTTAGGAGAAAGTGGTGAAATGCTGTGGGTTGTCAGGTAATGCTCATTTGCATATGTCAATAAACGGCGCTCTGATTGGCTGGTTGTTTCTGTATGCGGGATGCAATATACTCGGGCTCTGGTTTCCACCCGGAAGTGTCTAATTGCGCACAACACGGAGGCAGCAGGAACGGGGATCGCCCTGGACAGTGGCGGGCTGGGCCTGTCCCCGGCGGCTGGAGGGCGGCACTGACTCACTTTCTGTGCGGCAGAAAACCTGTCATTCGCGGCGGCGCGGTCCGATGAAGATTTGTTATACATGGGGCAGTCAGTGTGTGCAGTTATACAGGGGCAGTGTGTGTGTAGTTATACAGGGCAGTGTGGTGTGTGGTTATACAGGGGCAGTGTGTGTGTAGTTATACAGGAGCAGGTGTGTGTAGTTATACGGGCTGTGTGTGTAGTTATACAGGGGCAGTGTGTGTGTAGTTATACAGGGGCAGTGTGTGTGTAGTTATCAGGGGCAGTGTGTGTGTAGTTATCAGGGGCAGTGTGTGTGTAGTTGTACAGGGCAGTGTGTGTGTAGTTATACAGGGGCAGTGTGGTGTGTAGTTTACAGGGAGTGTGTGTGTAGTTATACAGGGGGCAGTGTGTGTAGTTATACAGGGGCAGTGTGTGTGTGTATACGGGGCATGTGTGTGTGTTATACAGGGCAGTGTGTGTGTGGTTATACAGGGGGAGTGTGTGTGTGTTATAAGGGGGCAGTGTGTGTGTGTTATACAGGGGCAGTGTGTGTGTAGTTATACAGGGGCAGTGTGTTGAGTTATACAGGGGCAGTGTGTGTGTGTAGTTATACAGGGCAGCTGCTGTGTTGTAGTTCCAGGGGCATTGGGGTATTCGGGGCCGGTGTGGTGGAAAGTTATCACAGGGTTTATGCAGGGGGAGTGGGGTGATGGGTTTATCGGGCAATGTGAGGTGTCCAAGGTTAGACATGGGATCCAGTGGTGTGTTGCACACAGTGTGGTGTATGTGTGAGGTAACAGGGGCAGTGTTGAGGGTGGCCATGGGCATGTGTGGGTATTGTATCAGGGACATTTGTGTGAACCGGGGCATGGTGATGTGTGTATACCAGGGGCAGCTTAGTATGCATGCAGTGTGTAGCTGCTTAAGCCCTTGCCACTGGACGCACGGGGAGGCAAGAGGGTTTAAGGACAGGATTTTACTGGGGGCCAGAAGGTACTGTGATTGCCAAAGATACTGAGGCGGCCCCTTATGACCCCGCCCTGATGGATCAGTCTGTGACGGGCCCCACTGTGAAAATGTGTATGTGAATACTTAGGGCAGTGTGATGCTGTGGGTTTCATAATGTCATTTGCTGTGTATTAATCAGGGCGTCTGATGTGGCTGGTTGTTGTATACCAGGTGGCAGTATTCGGTGCTCTGGTTTACCACCCTGGCAGTGTTCTAATTGGCACAAGGGAGCAGAAGGTTTTAGGGGATGACCCGACAGTGGCGGGATGGTCCTGTCCCGGCGCTGGAGCGCCTGCATTTTGTGGGCAGAAACTGTCATCGGGCGGCTGGGTCGTGTGAAGTTGGTTATACATGGTGGCAGTCAGTTGTGTTGCAGTTATACAGGGGGCAGGGTGTGGAGGTGGTGTTGAGTAGATATACAGGGGGGGCAGTGTGTGTGTGGTTATACAGGGGTGCATGTTGTGGTGTGTAGTTATACAGGGGGCAGTGTGTGTGTTAGTTATACAGGGGGCAGTGTGTGTGTAGTTATACAGGGGGCAGTGTGTGTGTAGTTATACATGGGGGCAGTGTGTGTGTAGTTATACAGGGGCAGTGTGTGTTGTAGTTATACAGGGGGCAGTGTGTGTGTGTAGTTGTTTTACAGGGGGCAGTGTGTGTGTAGTTATAATACGGGGGCATTGTGGGTGTGTTGTAGTTATACAGGGGGCAGGTGTGTGTGTAGTTTATACAGGGGGCAGTGTGTGTGTAGTTATACAGGGGCAGTGTGGTGTGTGTTATACAGGGGCATGGGTGTTGTGGTCGTGTGTGTGTTATACAGGGGCAGTGTGTTGTGGTTATACAGGGGGCAGTGTGTGTGAGCTTTATACAGGGTGCAGTGTTGTGTGTGTTCATACAGGGAGCAGTGTGTGTGTAGTTATACAGGGCAGCAGTGTGTGTGAGTTATACGGGGGACAGAATGAATGAGTGGTTGTCAGCAGTTTGCTGTATGACATGGGGCATGTGGGGTGGGTCTGTCGGGGCAAGTGGTGTTATTATACAGGGCAGGTGTTGAGTTATACAGGGGGGCAGTGTGTGGTGGTCGTACCAGGGCGCCATTTGGTTTGTGTCAGATATGACAGGGATCAGGGTTAGTGTAGATTGATCACAGTGGTGCTGTGTGTGCCAGTTATCAGTGATGAGTGTTGATGTGTAGGTATAATACATGGGGCAGTGTTTGGTGTGCCATACAGGGTGCATGTGTGGGTGTATTGTACCCATCAGGGGCAGTGTTTGTGTATACAGGGGCATGGTGTGGTGTGGTGGCTATACCAGTGGTGAGCCTATATGTGATGTGTAGTCATAAGTGCGGCTGTAGTGTAGTGACTGTATAACGAGGATGGCAAGAGTGTTTTGAAGTTTTACTTGGGGAGACCAATGTGTGAAGATTATACGAGGCGCATTGATGCGTGCATTATAGTCGTGACGCGCATGTAAAAGTTGTTGAATACTAGGGAAGTGGTGATGTGTGAGTTTAGGTACATGGCTCATTGTGCATATGTAATAAGGGGCATTGTGGTGTGTAGTGTATAGCAGGGGGCAGTGTTCGGTGTTGGTTTCACCAGTGGTCTATTGGCTAAGCGGAGGTCATGGAACAGGGGCAGGTGCCTGGTAGTTAGGGGGGCAGGTGTGTGGTGGTAGGGCTTATACATGGGGCAGATAGAACTGTGTAGTTCACAGGGGCAGGGTGTCGATGAGTTTGTTATACATGGGGCAGTCAGTGTGTGCAGTTATACAGGGGGCAGTGTGTTGTAGTTATACAGGGGGCAGTGTGTGTGTAGTTATACAGGGGGCAGTGTGTGTGTAGTTATACAGGGGCAGTGTGGTGTGTGTTGTAGTTATACAGGGGGCAGTGTGTGTTGTGTAGTTATACAGGGGCAGTGTGTGTGTGTAGTTATACAGGGGGCAGTGTGTGTGTAGTTATACAGGGGCAGTGTGTGTGTGTAGTTATACAGGGGCAGTGTGTGTGTAGTTATACAGGGGCAGTGTGTGTGTAGTTATACAGGGGCAGTGTGTGTGTGTAGTTTATACAGGGGCATGTGTGTGTGGTTCGGGGTGTGTGTGTGTTATACAGGGGGCAGTGTGTGTGTGTAGTTATACAGGGGGCAGTGTGTGTGTAGTTATACAGGGGCAGTGTTGTGTAGTTTACAGGGTGGTGTGGTAGTTATACAGGGGCAGTGTAGGTGTGTGTAGTTATACAGGGGGCAGTGTGTGTGTAGTTATACAGGGGCAGTGTGTGTGGTTATACAGGGGGCAGTGTGTGTGTAGTTATACAGGGGCAGTGTGTGTGTGTGTTATACAGGGGCAGTGTGTGTGTAGTTATACAGGGGCAGTGTGTGTGTGTAGTTATACAGGGGCAGTGTGTGTGTGTAGTTATACAGGGGCGTGTGTGTGTAGTTATACAGGGGGCATGTGTGTGTGTAGTTATACAGGGGGCAGTGTGTGTGTAGTTATACAGGGGGCAGTGTGTGTGTGTTGGTTATACAGGGGCAGTGTGTGTGTGTAGTTATACAGGGGGCAGGTGTGTGTAGTTATACAGGGGGCAGTGTTGTGTGTAGTTATACAGGGGCAGTGTGTGTGTAGTTATACAGGGGCAGTGGTGTGTAGTTATACAGGGCAGTGTGTGTGTGTAGTTATACAGGGGCAGAGTGTGTGTGTAGTTATCAGGGGCAGTGTGTGTGTGTAGTTATACAGGGGGCATGTTTGTGGTGTAGTTATACAGGGGCAGTGTGTGTGTAGTTATACAGGGGCAGTGTGTGTGTAGTTATACAGGGGGCAGTGTGTGTTGTGTATAAGGGGCAGTGTGTGTGTAGTTATACAGGGGGCAGTGTGTGTGTGTTATACAGGGGGCATGTGTGTAGATCGCAGTGTGTGTGTAGTTATACAGGGGGCAGTGTGTGTGTAGTTATGCAGGGATCAGTGTGTGTGTAGTTATACAGGGAGCAGTGTGTGTAGTTATACAGGGGCAGTGTGTGTGTGTGTGTGTGTGGTGTAGTTATTCAGGGGGCAGTGTGTGTGTAGTTATACAGGGGCAGTGTGTGTGTAGTTATACAGGGGCCAGTGTGTGTGTGTAGTTATACAGGGGGCAGTGTGTGTGTAGTTATTCAGGGAGCAGTGTGTGTGTGTGTGTGTGTGTAGTTATACAGGGGGCAGTGTGTGTGTGCAGTTATACAGGGATCAGTGTGTGTGTGTAGTTATACAGGGAGCAGTGTGTGTGTGTGTAGTTATACAGGGGCAGTGTGTGTGTGTGTGTAGTTATACAGGGAGCAGTGTGTGGTTATACAGGGGGCAGTGTGTGTGTGTGTGTGTGTGTAGTTATACAGGGGGCAGTGTGTGTGTAGTTATACAGGGGGCAGTGTGTGTGTAGTTATACAGGGGGCAGTGTGTGTGTGTAGTTATACAGGGGGCAGTGTGTGTGTTTAGTTATACAGGGGGCAGTGTGTGTGTTGTTATACAGGGGCAGTGTGTGGAGTTATACAGGGGGCAGTGTGTGTGTAGTTATACAGGGAGCAGAGTGTGTGTAGTTATACAGGGGCAGTGTGTGTGTAGTTATACAGGGGCAGTGTGTGTGTAGTTATACAGGGATCAGTGTGTGTCTTTATACAGGGGCCAGTGTGTGTGTGTAGTTATACAGGGAGCAGTGTGTGTAATTATACAGGGGCAGTGTGTGTGTGTGTAGTTATACAGTGGGCAGTGTGTGTGTGCAGTTATACAGGGATCAGTGTGTGTCTTTATACAGGGGCCAGTGTGTGTGTGTGTAGTTATACAGGGGGCAGTGTGTGTGTGTGTGGTTATACAGGGGGCAGTGTGTGTAGTTATACAGGGATCAGTGTGTGTGTGCAGTTATACAGGGATCAGTGTGTGTGTGCAGTTATACAGGGGGCAGTGTGTGTGTGTAGTTATACAGGGACAGCACAAATGACCACTGAGTGGTTGGCAGCGCTTGCCCTGATGGCATCTGGGGTCATTGCGGGTCCCGGGCTGTCCGGTGACACACAGAGATCTCATCACAGGATCTCTGATGCAGGCGGGGAGTGGGGCGGTCCGCACCATGGCGCCTTTGGATCTTGGTGTCAAAGAATGACAGCGTGATCCAAAGGGTTAACGGCACCAATCAGATCCCGGATCCAGTCGGTGCTGTTGGCCCCACATCTCAGATGATGAGATGATATGATGTGAGAGATCCAAAACATTGAGGGCAGTGTCTGAGGGTGGCCATCTGGGTCCATGTGCTGGGCGTATTGTACCCCCATCAGTGGCATCATCTTGTGCACCGTGCTGCGCATGGTCGATGGCCCTGTGTGTGGCTATACCCAGTGCTGCTGCAGCCCCTATATATGCTGTGCTGCTAGCTGCCCTAAGCCACTGCCCACTGAACACAACGAGATGGCAAGAGGGCTATTTAAGGACAGGACTTTTAACTTGGGGAGACCCAAAAATAGCTAATTGCCAAAGAAATACTGAGGACGCCCCCTCTATGACCCCCGCCCCTGCATTATCAGTCTGTGACCCCGCCCCACTGTACAAATTGTCTGAATACTTAGGAGAAAGTGGTGAAATGCTGTGGGTTGTCAGGTAATGCTCATTTGCATATGTCAATAAACGGGCGCTCTGATTGGCTGGTTGTTTCTGTATGCGGGATGCAATATACTCGGGCTCTGGTTTCCACCCGGAAGTGTCTAATTGCGCACAACGCGGAGGCAGCAGGAACGGGGGATCGCCCTGGACAGTGGCGGGCTGGGCCTGTCCCCGGCGGCTGGAGGGCGGCACTGACTCACTTTCTGTGCGGCAGAAAACCTGTCATTCCGCGGCGGCGCGGTCCGATGAAGATTTGTTATACATGGGCAGTCAGTGTCTGCAGTTATACAGGGGGCAGTGTGTGTGTAGTTATACAGGGAGCAGTGTGTGTGTGTAGTTATACAGGGGCAGAGTGTGTGTAGTTATACAGGGCAGTGTGTGTGTAGTTATACAGGGGGCAGTGTGTGTGTAGTTATACAGGGGGCAGTGTGTGTGTAGTTATACAGGGGGCAGTGTGTGTGTAGTTATACAGGGGGCAGTGTGTGTGTAGTTATACAGGGGGCAGTGTGTGTGTAGTTATACAGGGGGGCAGTGTGTGTGTGTGTGTGTGTGTGTGTTGTAGTTATACAGGGGCAGTGTGTGTGTGTAGTTATACAGGGGGCAGTGTGTGTGTAGTTATACAGGGGGCAGTGTGTGTGTAGTTATACAGGGGGCAGTGTGTGTGTAGTTATACAGGGGCAGTGTGTGTGTAGTTATACAGGGGCAGTGTGTGTGTTAGTTATACAGGGGCCAGTGGTGTGTGTGTGTGTAGTTATACAGGGGCCATGTGTGTGTGTAGTTATACAGGGGGCAGTGTGTGTGTGTGGTTATACAGGGGGCAGTGTGTGTTGTTATACAGGGGGCAGTGTGTGGTTATACAGGGAGCAGTGTGTGTGTAGTTATACAGGGGCTGTGTGTGTGTAGTTATACAGGGATCAGTGTGTGTGTGTAGTTATACAGGGATCAGTGTGTGTAGTTATACAGGGGGCAGTGTGTGTGTAGTTATACAGGGGGCATGTGTGTGTGTAGTTATACAGGGGGCAGTGTGTGTGTAGTTATACAGGGGGCAGTGTGTGTGTGTAGTTATACAGGGGGCAGTGTGTGTGTAGTTATACAGGGGCAGTGTGTGTGTGTGTTATACAGGGGCATTGTGTGTGTGTGGTTATACAGGGGGCAGTGTGTGTGTGTGGTTATACAGGGGGCAGTGTGTGTAGTTATACAGGGATCAGTGTGTGTGCAGTTATACAGGGAGCAGTGTGTGTGTGTAGTTATACAGGGGGCAGTGTGTGTGTAGTTATACAGGGGCAGTGTGTGTGTGTGGTTATACAGGGGCAGTGTGTGTGTGTGGTTATACAGGGGGCAGTGTGTGTGTGTGGTTATACAGGGGGCAGTGTGTGTAGTTATACAGGGATCAGTGTGTGTGTGCAGTTATACAGGGATCAGTGTGTGTGCAGTTATACAGGGAGCAGTGTACTTGTTTTGCTATACTTGTGGGGACATGGACCTGAATACACACCAACAGTGTGGGGACCTCTGTCTTCGTGGGGACCAAAAATGAGGTCCCCACGAAGCTGACAATGCTAATCAATGGAGAAGACCTTGTTTATACACCTAGCATCAAAATCTCAAGTGTCCCCTTTATACACATATATAAGAGACAGTGTGTATGAGTGTGTGTGCTCAATTGCTCAATGTGTGTATACTCCCTCTCTGGTGCCTTTGTGGTACTGCAAGCTGATACACACTTCAGAAAAGCCTCAAGATTCCACCTCTGGCAAACAGAGGTACTACAGGCTCTCACACAAATTTGTTTAAAGTGTGTTGTGGGGACACAGATACAGTCTGGCAAAGCGAGGTACTGCAGGCTCTCACATAAATTTGTTTAAAGTGTGTTGTAGGGACACAGATACAGTCTTGGTCATGTGACTTAGTGGGAGTGGTGTACAGGGTCTTAGCAGTAAAGAGTATTCCATATTTCTGCCAGATACCCACAGAGATATTGAAATCTGAAAAAAAGGACTTCTGCTCATTGAAGGTAAGAAACTGCTCACATAGGGTTCAACTCCACAGCAAACAACTCTATTTTATGCTGTATGTTGCTCTCTATATGTTTGGGGTGACTGCACATAGGGTTGCATAATGTGGATTATGAATGTAAGTGTACACAAGATTCGTAATGTGGATGATGAGGGATAGATATCCCACATACCCAGCTTTCCAGTAACTGTACTGAGCAAGAGAGATGGGGAATGAACATAATATATGTACAGTATACAGTGTAATGGATACAGTATATCCCACATACCCAGCTTTCCAGTAACTGTACTGAGCAAGAGAGATGGGGAATGAACATGATATATGTACAGTATACAGTGTAATGGATACAGTATATCCCACATACCCAGCTTTCCAGTAACTGTACTGAGCAAGAGAGATGGGGAATGAACATGATATATGTACAGTATACAGTGTAATGGATACAGTATATCCCACATACCCAGCTTTCCAGTAACTGTACTGAGCAAGAGAGATGGGGAATGAACATAATATATGTACAGTATGCAGTGTAATGGATATATCCCACATACCCAGCTTTCCAGTAACTTTCCTATGCAAGAGAGATGGGGAATGAACATGATATATGTACAGTATACAGTGTAATGGAGATATATCCCACATACCCAGCTTTCCAGTAACTTTCCTATGCAAGAGAGATGGGGAATGAACATGATATATGTATAGTATACAGTGTAATGGAGATATATCCCACACACCCAGCTTTCCAGTAACTTTCCTATGCAAGAGAGATGGGGAATGAACATGATATATGTACAGTATGCAGTGTAATGGAGATATATCCCACACACCCAGCTTTCCAGTAACTTTCCTATGCAAGAGAGATGGGGAATGAACATGATAAATGTACAGTATACAGTGTAATGGAGATATAACCCACACACCCAGCTTTCCAGTAACTTTCCTATGCAAGAGAGATGGGGAATGAACATAATATATGTACAGTATGCAGTGTAATGGATATATCCCACATACCCAGCTTTCCAGTAACTTTCCTATGCAAGAGAGATGGGGAATGAACATAATATATGTACAGTATGCAGTGTAATGGATATATCCCACATACCCAGCTTTCCAGTAACTGTACTGAGCAAGAGAGATGGGGAATGAACATGATATATGTACAGTATGCAGTGTAATGGATATATCCCACACACCCAGCTTTCCATTAACTTTCCTGAGCAAGAGAGATGGGGAATGAACATGATATATGTATAGTATACAGTGTAATGGGTATATCCCACATATCCAGCTTTCCAGTAACTTTCCTATGCAAGAGAGATGGGGAATGAACATGATAAATGTACAGTATACAGTGTAATGGAGATATATCCCACACACCCAGCTTTCCAGTAACTTTCCTATGCAAGAGAGATGGGGAATGGACATGATAAATGTATACAGTATACAGTGTAATGGAGATATATCCCACACACCCAGCTTTCCAGTAACTTTCCTAAGCGATTAAATAGTTGGTGAATAAACATGATCTATGTGTAATATATAAAGGATAAGGGGACCTCTTAAGCGGACCCTAAATCTGAGTTAAGTCTAAGGGTACGTCCACACGCTGCGGGTGTATGGCGTCTGGAATCCGTATGGAATCTGTACAGATTCCGTAAGGACTTTGACCGCTAAATGCGGCGGTATTCCGGAGTATATATACCAATTGGTTGGCGTATATATGGCAGTAATAGGGTGGAATAGCGGCGGTAGTTCCTTACCACCGCCAATTCCCGCAAGAAGCCGCGGCTGATATTTAGCCACGGTTTCTGCCATTTTAGCATGTCAAATTATCAGACGGATCCTGTCCGTCAAATTGACATGATGCGGTTGAGAATAACAGCAGTCCAGATCAATTTCCGGACGAAAATAATCCGACCAATGACATCAGTACTGGTTTTGCTGGCGACTACGGATCAGCCGCCACAAATCCGGCATGTGTGGACGAGCCATAATTCTCATCTGTTAGGTAATTCTGTCACAGACTTCATGCTTTTTATTGCAATTGGCAAAATTAATTCCATCTTTTCTGCAGGTTTTGAGGTGCTTTTTTGGCGCTCTTATGTGCAGCAAAAGCGCCAAAAAATACGCTGCTAAGATGCTGCAAGAGCGGTCTGACTGCGATTCAGTTCTAACCTATAAGCAATTTACGTTTGTATTCCGCAAGAAATCCGAGCGGCAAATTGACAAGATGCGGTTGAAGATTGCCGCACTGCGACCTGCTTTCCGCGGCGGCAATTTTTCCGTCCTGTGTGAGCTGCTTTTTGCAGTTCACACAGGGTGTAATGGAGGGCGTGGCCGCAGCGGTATTTCCGTGCAAAAACCTTCTGGAAAATCCACCACGTCTGAATGTACCCTTAAATGACATCAAATTTACTATTTGCGCTTCATTCACACTGCCGCCGTTTTTGTGGCCGCATTTGCGGTCCGTTCTTGCGACCCCCAAGTTTGCAAAAGTGGGCCGCGATTGCGGCCGCTCGAAAGTGGAGTATGTGGAATACATATATATATATATAATGGGATATCCCTAAAGGCTGCGTTCACACGCAGCGTATTTATTGCGTTTTTTTTATGCGCGTCTTTTTAAGGGGAAAAACGCGCTTAAAAAAAGTGCGAGAGAAGAACTTCAATTGCGCTTTTTTACGCGCGTTTTTTCCAGTGCTTATAATGGGGCCTATGGAAGAAACGCGCGTAAAAAAAATGGAAAGAATTGACATGTTCATTCTTTTTACGCGCCCATTTTTTGCTCCAAAAACGCTGCGTAAAATTACGCGACGTCTGAATGGCACAAAGTGAATGTCCATTCATTTTGCTGGGAAACGCAGACGCACATGCATTTTTGGATTTTTGTCCGCTAATAATTTGAGCTCATTTTCCATTCAAATTGAAAAGAAAGGAAATGACATCAATGTTTTTTTTTTTTTCTTTTTTTTTAACAAACTTTATTTCTATGTGTTTGCAGTACACATGCAGAAAAATACGCGTCTGTAAAAAAACGCATCAAAAAAACGCATGTGTGAATACACATGCGTTTTTTTACGTGTGTAAAAAAACGCGCGTATTTCTTTAGAAGACTGCATGCGTAAAAATACGCGACAAAATACGCACTGTGTGAACGCAGCCTTAGGCTACGTTCACACACTGCGTATTTTTACGCAGCTGCGCTTTTTTACACGCGTATTTTGTGAAATACGCAGCTCCTTTCACACACTGCGTTTTTTTCTGCATTTTTCTCTGCGCTTTTTCAGAGCCCATTTATCATGGGGGCAATGGAAAAACGCAGAGAAAAACTGCAGAAAGAATTGACATGGTGATTCTTTTTACGTGTGCGTTTTTGCAGTGAAAACGCGCGCGTATAAAAAAGCACAAATACGCAGTGTGTGAACGGATTGTGTCAAAACCCATAGGTTTGGCTGGGCTGCTTATCCAGAATTGCGTTTTCACTGCAAAAAGTGCGCGAAAAAAACGCAGCGAAAAACGCAAGTAAATACAGAAAACGCAGCAAAAAACGCAGAGAAGCAGCAAAATACGCAATGTGTGAACGCAGCCTTACACTATATAGATATCATGTTCATTCCCCATCTATCTTGCTCAGGAGAGCATTTCCCTCCCCCGACACCAAGAGCAGCTCATACTGAATTGTTACATTGACTAGTAACACAGCACACAGAAATGCACCTTAATATTCCACTGTTAACCCTTTGCTCCCAGCAGTAACACACTCCTCACCTTGATATCATGGTGATTTATGGTCAGAATGACTTCAATGCGATCAGTGATTTCTATTCTAGCTCTGCTCACATAGATTTTATATCCACACTCAACTATTGGTCCGTTCTTGATATTTTGGGGGCTTTTAGTCAGATATACTAGTTTGTGCCTGTATAGTATTGGTGTAGATGGGAGTGTAGGGCATGGGTTACATGGCACTGTGGGGGGATACTGATGGGAGGTATTGGTGCTGTGTTTGATGCTTCTACTGGGTATTTTCCTACAAATCCTGTAACAGCTCACTGCTTAGGGTGCTTTCACACCACGATTTTTGTATTTCCGATGCTGTCCGAAAAAAATCGGACAGCATCGGACCGATTTTCGGATCCTATGGATCCCTATGGGGATCGGACCGAATCGGATGTGCACTAAATGCCATCCGATTTGGTCCGATCCGATTCTGCCCGATTTTGGCCGATTTTTTTCAGGAGAAAAAAATCGTTGCCTGCAACGATTTTTTCATCCGATTACAAAATCTGACAGATTCGGATCGGACCAAATCGGATGGCATTTAGTGCACATCCGATCTGACCCGATCCCTAACATGGGGCCCTATGGAGAAAGGTCCGAGGAAACATGTGATGTTTCCTCGGACCCCATTTTACTGTACTGAGCAAGCTCAGTACAGTAAAACTGCTCCTGGGAGCACAAGGGTTAAAAAGAAAAAAAAAAAAGTTTATTCTCACCTGCCCCCGAGCCCCCGCTGTCCCCCGCCGTCTTCCGCCATCTTCCTCTAGGCTCCCGGTGGCTCCCGCAGGCTGCCGCAGGCTCCGGTGTTAGCAGAGGTGTACCTCTGCTGTACAGGACCTGCGGTGATGTCACAGTCATGTGACCGCGGGTTCACCATGGTGAATGGTGAACCCGCGGTCACGTGACTGTGACATCACCGCAGGTCCTGTGTACAGCAGAGGTACACCTCTGCTGACACCGGCAGCCTGCGAGAGCCACCGGGAACCTAGAGGAAGATGGCGGAAGACGGCGGGGGCTCGGGGAGAGGTGAGAATAACTTTTTTTTTTTTTCTTTTTTTGCAGCCTCCGGCGCCGATTTTATGCCGGAATCGGGTGCCTATTTGGCACCCGATTCCAGGCATCAGAAGGGAGCCGATGCTGTCCGATTTATATCGGACAGCATCGGCTCCCTAAAAATCGTGGTGTGAACGCACCCTTAGAGTGATCCTTCCCAGCTCTATAATAGATTATATATACCCCACAATGCAAGTGTGTTGTAGGGACAAAGATACAGTGTTGGTCATGTGACTTAGTGGGAGTGGTGTGCAGGGTCTTAGCAGTAAAGAGTATTCCATATTACTGCCAGATATCCACAGAGATATTGAAAAGGGACTTCTGCTCATTGAAGGTAAGAAACTGCTCACATAGGGCTCAACTCCACAGCAAACAACTCTCTATTTTATGCTGTATGTTGCTCTCTATATGTTTGGGGTGACTGCACATAGGGTTGCATAATGTGGATTATGAATATAAGGGTCCATGCAGGGCCGGTTTTAGACCAAGTGGGGCCCTGGGCGAGATTGAGAGTGGAGCCCCAAACTATGAAATAAAAATAGTACCCATACAGTTGTGTTAAATCAACCCAATTAAAACAAATCTAAACCATGTGAATATACACTATATGTTTTATTAAATAACTAGAAACAGTGAAGTGCAACTTTTTTGCATGCAAAGCATTTTTTGTCACATACAGTACATGCAATGCTCTCAGGCATGATCTTTTAAAAGTAAACGTGATAGTTGTTCACTAGAAACAATCACATGTGTACGATCTTTTGCTGTACAACCTGTAACCCAAGGAATCATGAATGAAAATTGGTAAAGTGCTGGTAAAAACCCGTAAAATCTTGAAAGGTATAAGTACAATCACAATGCTCGTCTCACAGCTTGTTAAATAAATACGGTAGAAAAAATTATATATATATATATATATATAATATATATATATATATATATATATATAATATATAATAAACTGGAAAGCAAAATCAAAGCAAACAAATAATAAAAAAAGAGCATATTTATGATGAATGCAGAGACACTATGAAGGATGTATAAAAAATACATACATTCCATATTGTACATACTAGCACAGTGCATAACAAGTAAGCAAGCAACACCCACCCATGCACAATGCAAATGGAGATGTAACAGCAAACAAAATAATGAAGTATATAGAACAACATAATAATATACATGTAAAGTGCAACTCCATACGCATACCACACATCCACAAGTAACACCACAAATGTCCATGCTGTGCTCCAGAACTCATGTGAGCTTCGTAGTGTAGCGCAGGGGAGCCGCGGCCATCTTGGGCATTCACTGCTGAAATTCGGGTGAGAATTTTGTCAGTGTGTTCTCTCCCTAAGTCCCACTGATTCTGGAATTTTGTCCAGATGATCACTCAGGCGGGACCAACATCTATCAGACATTTATGGTATATCTTGTGGATATTGCTGAATCTCAGAGAGTGAATCACGGTCGTGTGAATGTAACCTAATAGACGCAGAGATCCCACCACACATAATGGACGCAGAGATCCCACACATAATGGACGCAGAGATCATAATGGACACAGAGATCCCCACCCCACATAATGGACACAGTGGCCGGACCCCCACCCCACATAATGGACGCAGTGACCAGTCCGGGCCCCCACCCCACATGGACGCAGTGACCGGACCCCCACCCCACAAGGACGCAGAGATCCCGCACATAAGCAACCAGCCCCGGGCCCGAGTTCAACCCACCCAGCCCAGTCCACGGTCGGACGGCGGGTCTCGTCTCCGATCCGGGCAGCCATGAACGTCAATGGACAGAGCGGAGGCTGCAGCCGGCGCAGTGCCCAGGCCCCAGGGAGTGCCAAGATGGACGCTGGTGGTGCCTGTAGGCTGTGTAGCAAAGTCACATCAGCTCGGAAATCCCGTGGGACTTCCTGAGCTGATGTGATTGGCTCTGGGACGGTCACGGGCGGCTCCACAAGCTGCCGAGGTTGAAAAAAAAAAAGTTCCTGTGCTCGGACTCCGGGACTCTGGGCCCCCCTCTCATGCTCTTCTAGTGGGGGCCCCGAAGCGCGCTGCAAGCCCCACCTATAATCTGGCCCTGGGGGCCCTCTGAAACTTGGGGGCCCTGGGCAAATGCCCAGGCTGCCCCCCCCTAACGCCGGCCCTGGGTCCATGCACACGTTGCGGATTCGTGGCGGGTTTTCCGCCCGGAATCTGATGCTGAAAACCCGCCGCGGATCCGAGATGCATAGGGACCAATGTGAACCGCAGCATCGCGGTTCACATTGGTCCGGAAAATGTCCGTGCGGAAAGTGTCCGGCAATTTGACTATTCTCCATGACGAGAATGTCAGGGAGAGGCGGTACTAGCGGCGGAACGGAAATTCTGCCGCTAATATCGCCCTATATCCAAAGTGTTTCCGCCACAGAGTCGGCGGGAATACGTCAGAAAACCGGGACAAATTCCGCCTGGATTCCGCGGGGAATCTGGGCAGAATTTGTCCTCCACAATTATGCGATGTGTGTACGTACCCTAAGTGTACACAAGGTTCTTAATGTGAATGATGAGGGATAGATATCCCATATACCCAGCTTTCCAGTAACTGTCCTATGCAAGAGAGATGGGTAATGAACATGATTTATGTCAGTATACAGTGTAATGGATATATCCCACATACCCAGCTTTCCAGTACTCTGTCCTATGCAAGAGAGATGGGGAATGAACATGAATTTACGTGTACATGTATATACCAGTGTAATGAGAGAATATACATCAAACATTAACCCAGCTTTCCAGTAACTTCCTATGCAAAGAGATGGGGAATGAACATTATAAATGTACAGTATACAGTGTAATGGATATATCCCACATACCCAGCTTTCCAGTAACTTTCCTATGCAAAAGAGATGGGGAATTAACATGATATATGTACAGTATGCAGTGTAATGGATATACAGTATCCCACATATCCAGCTTTCCAGTAACTTTCCTATGCAAGAGAGATGGGGAATGGACATGATAAATGTACAGTATGCAGTGTAATGGAGATATATCCCACATACCCAGCTTTCCAGTAACTTTCCTATGCAAGAGATGGGGAATGGACATGATATATGTACAGTATGCAGTGTAATGGAGATATATCCCACACACCCAGCTTTCCAGTAACTTTCCTATGCAAGAGAGATGGGGAATGAACATGATATATGTATAGTATACAGTGTAATGGAGATATATCCCACACACCCAGCTTTCCAGTAACTTTCCTAAGCGATTAAATAGTTGGTGAATAAACATGATCTATGTGTAATATATAAAGGATAAGGGGACCTCTTAAGCGGACCCTAAATCTGAGTTAAGTCTAAGGGTACGTCCACACGCTGCGGGTGTATGGCGTCTGGAATCCGTATGGAATCTGTACAGATTCCGTAAGGACTTTGACCGCTAAATGTGGCGGCATTCCGGAGTATATATACCAATTGGTTGGCGTATATATGGCAGTAATAGGGTGGAATAGCGGCGGTAGTTCCTTACCACCGCCAATTCCCGCAAGAAGCCGCGGCTGATATTTAGCCACGGTTTCTGCCATTTTAGCATGTCAAATTATCAGACGGATCCTTTCCGTCAAATTGACATGATGCGGTTGAGAATAACAGCAGTCCAGATCAATTTCCGGAAGAAAATAATCCGACCAATGATATCAGTACTGGTTTTGCTGGCGACTACGGATCAGCCGCCACAAATGTATGGACGAGCCATGATTCTCATCTCATCTGATTCTGTCACAGACTTCATGCTTTTTATTGCAATTGGCAAAATTAATTCCATCTTTTCTGCAGGTTTTGAGGTGCTTTTTTGGCGCTCTTATGTGCAGCAAAAGCGCCAAAAAATACGCTGCTAAGATGCTGCAAGAGCGGTCTGACTGCGATTCAGTTCTAACCTATAAGCAATTTACGTTTGTATTCCGCAAGAAATCCGAGCGGCAAATTGACAAGATGCGGTTGAAGATTGCCGCACTGCGACTGCTTTCCGCGGCGGCAATTTTTCCGTCCTGTGTGAGCTGCTTTTTGCAGTTCACACAGGGTGTAATGGGGGGCGTGGCCGCAGCGGTATTTCCGTGCAAAAACCTTCTGGAAAATCCACCACGTCTGAATGTACCCTTAAATGACATCAAATTTACTATTTGCGCTTCATTCACACTGCCGCCGTTTTTGTGTCCTCATTTGCGGTCCGTTCGTGCGACCCCCAAGTTTGCAAAAGTGGGCCGCGATTGCGGCCGCTCGAAAGTGGAGTATGTGGAATACATATATATATATATGGGATATCCCTAAGGCTGCGTTCACACGCAGCGTATTTATTGCGTTTTTTTATGCGCCGTCTTTTTAAGGGGAAAAACGCGCTTAAAAAAAGTGCGAGAGAAGAACTTCAATTGCGCTTTTTTACGCGCGTTTTTTCCAGTGCTTATAATGGGGCCTATGGAAGAAACGCGCGTAAAAAAAATGGAAAGAATTGACATGTTCATTCTTTTTACGCGCCCATTTTTTGCTCCAAAAACGCTGCGTAAAATTACGCGACGTCTGAATGGCACAAAGTGAATGTCCATTCATTTTGCTGGGAAACGCAGACGCACATGCATTTTTGGATTTTTGTCCGCTAACAATTTGAGCTCATTTTCCATTCAAATTGAAAAGAAAGGAAATGACATCAATGTTTTTTTTTTTCTTTTTTTTTTAACAAACTTTTTTTCTATGTGTTTGCAGTACACATGCAGAAAAATACGCGTCCGTGAAAAAACGCATAAAAAAAACGCATGTGTGTGAACACACATGCGTTTTTTACGCGCATAAAAAAACGCGCGTATTTCTTTAGAAGACTGCATGCGTAAAAATACGCGACAAAATACGCAATGTGTGAACGCAGCCTAAGGCTACGTTCACACATTTGCGTATTTTGCTGAGTTTTTTTGCGCGCGCTTTTTGCCGCGTTTTTCAGCCGCGCAAAAAAGCGACAGCAAAATACGCAGGGGCTTTCACACACTGCGCTTTCTTTCCCCCAGAAAGCGCAGTGATGTCACAGAGAGGAGGAAGAATCCTGCTTCCTCCTCCCCTCTGTGACAGCTGTGGCCGCCCCATTAGACTTCACAGTGTTAATACACACTGTGAAGTCTAAATTAAACTAAAGCAAGTGTGTGAAAAATAAAAAACAATGAATACTCACCTTCCGTTGCCTTCTCCCGGTGTCTGGTCTCCGGTTGTAAGTCAGATCTCGTCTGACAAGACCTGTGGTGATGTCAGAGGGGGGGCGTTCCCGGGCACTCGCGGTCATGTGATACCACATGACCGCGAGCAGCCAATCAGCGATGGGACCGCCCCGGGAACGCCCCCCTCTGACATCACCACAGGTCCTGTCAGACGAGATCTGACTTACAACCGGAGACCAGACACCGGGAGAAGGCGTCGGAAGGTGAGTATTCATTGTTTTTTATTTTTCACACACACTTGCTTTAGTTTAATTTAGACTTCACAGTGTGTATTAACACACTGTGGAATCTAATGGGCGGCCACAGCTGTCACAGAAGGGAGGAGGAAGCAGGATTCTTCCTCCCCTCTGGGAAAATACGCAGAAGTAGCTGCGTAAAGAATTGACATATCAATTCTTTACGGAGCTGCGTTTTCTCCCAGAAAACGCACTGCGTATTTTTACGCAATGTCTGCACTACAAAGTGAATTTCCCATTCACTTTGCTGGCAGACAAAAAGCACATTGCGTATTTTGAAAAGCGCGCGTAAAAAAACGCGGCAAAATACGCAATGTGTGAACGCAGCCTTACACTATATAGATATCATGTTCATTCCCCATCTATCTTGCTCAGGAGAGCATCTCCCTCCCCCGACACCAAGAGCAGCTCATACTGAATTGTTACATTGACTAGTAACACAGCACACAGAAATGCACCTTAATATTCCACTGTTAACCCTTTGCTCCCAGCAGTAACACACTCCTCACCTTGATATCATGGTGATTTATGGTCAGAATGACTTCAATGCGATCAGTGATTTCTATTCTAGCTCTGCTCACATAGATTTTATATCCACACTCAACTATTGGTCCGTTCTTCATATTTTGGGGGCTTTTAGTCAGATATACTAGTTTGTGCCTGTATAGTATTGGTGGGTTACATGGCACTGTGGGGGGATACTGATGGAGGTATTGGTGCTGTGTTTGATGCTTCTACTGGGTATTTTCCTACAAATACTGTAGCAGCTCACTGCTTAGAGCGATCATTCCCAGCTCTATAATAGATTATATATACCGTATATACTCGCGTATAAGCCGAGTTTTTCAGCCCAAAAATTGGGCTGAAAAGTACCCCCTCGGCTTATACGCGAGTCAGTGCTGTATACCGATGTATACATCGGTACATACCGATGTATACATCGGTATACAGCAGCCCCCGCATCCCCAGTAATGCAGGGCCCCCCCAGCGTCTCTCCGGTCACCTGTAAAGGAAACTATACTTATCACAGTGCTCTGTCCACGCCCGCTCGCAGCTGCCGACCGCGATCCTCCATCTTGCGTCTTCTTCCTGTATCTGTGCTCGTCGCCGGCAATGAAGTCATTCCCTGCGACGAGCACAGGAAACAGGAAGAAGACGCAAGATGGAGGATCGCGGTCGGCAGCTGCGAGTGGGTGCGAGCGGGCGCGGACAGCGGCACTGTGATAAGTATAGTTTCCTTTACAGGTGACCGGAGAGACGCTGGGTGGGCCCTGCATTACTGGGGCTGCCTGTATACTACCGCTGGGGCTGCTATATACCTCTGGGGCCCTGTATACTACCACTGGGGCTGTATATACTACCACTGGGGCTGTATAAACCACTGGGGCTGTATATACTGCTGGGGCCCTGTATACTACCACTGGGGCTGTATATACTACCACTGGGGCTGTATATACCTCTGGGGCCCTGTATACTACCACTGGGGCTGTATATACTACCACTGGGGCTGTATATACCTCTGGGGCCCTGTATACTACCACTGGGGCTGTATATACTACCACTGGGGCTGTATATACTGCTGGGGCCGTATATACTACCACTGGGGCTGTATATACATACCACTGGGGCTGTATATACCTCTGGGGCCCTGTATACTACCACTGGGGCTGTATATACTACCACTGGGGCTGTATATACTGCTGGGGCCCTGTATACTACCACTGGGGCTGTATATACTACCACTGGGGCTGTATATACTACCACTGGGGCTGTATATACTACCACTGGGGCTGTATATACCTCTGGGGCCCTGTATACTACCACTGGGGCCCTGTATACTACCACTGGGGCTGTATAAACCACTGGGGCTGTATATACTGCTGGGGCCCTGTATACTACCACTGGGGCTGTATATACTACCACTGGGGCTGTATATACCTCTGGGGCCCTGTATACTACCACTGGGGCTGTATATACTGCTGGGCCCTGTATACTACCACTGGGGCTGTGTATACTACCACTGGGGCTGTATATACCTCTGGGGCCCTGTATACTACCACTGGGGCTGTATAAACCACTGGGGCTGTATATACTGCTGGGGCCCTGTATACTACCACTGGGGCTGTATATATTACCACTGGGGCTGTATATACTACTAGGGCTGCGTCTATACTACCACTGGGGCTGTATATACCACTGGGGCTGCGTGTATACTACCACTGGGGCTGCTGTATCTACCTCTGGGACTGGTGTATACCACACTGCTGGGGCTGTATACTTGTGCTAGGGTCCACCCTCGGCTTATACACGAGTCAATAGATTTTCCCAGGTTTTGGGGCAAAAGTAGGGGGGTCGGCTTATACACGGGTCGGCTTATACACGAGTATATACGGTACCCCACAATGCAGGCTCACACACACATTTGTCTAAAGTGTGTTGTGGGGACACAGATACAGTCTTGGTCATGTGACTTAGTGGGAGTGGTGTGCAAGGTCTTAGCAGTAAAGAGTATTCCATATTTCTGCCAGATACCCACAGAGATATTGAAAAGGGACTTCTGCTCATTGAAGGTAAGAAACTGCTCACATAGGGCTCAACTCCACAGCAAACGAGTGCTGTAGCACTGGCATCTCAGCAGGGAGATTCCCCTACTGCACATGTGTGTCTGGGTCACTGTGACAGTTTACAGGACATAACTCAGGGCACCCAGACAGAAGGCAGAGGGGAGACTTAGCAGCTGAGCCTATATCTTGGCTTGTGAGCAATAGAACAGGCCGGCGATTACAGAGTAACATGAAAAATGTCCGGCTTGCATTATGACTAGAACATGACATTATCCTTTTAAGTACTAACCCAGTGGCGTAACATTCATGGTCGCAGGGGTCGCAGCTGCGATGGGGCCCGGGCCTATAGGGGGCCTGCGTCGCCACCCGCCCCCTGTGCCCGCTGATCCAAGCGCCCTGCGCCCGTCAATTCCGGCGCCGGGCGCAGCACACACTGCACAGTCAGGCAGCTGAAAATCACAGTTGCACCTTGCCCTCTGGCCCTGGGGAGCTGTCACCCACCTCCTCCTCAGTCTCCCGCCCGGTGTCCCGGCGGCCGTGCATCAGGTCCTGGCCGCTCATTATCATGAAGTGAGGACACGCCCCCAAGCTACTGCCGAACAGAGAAGAGAAGAGTGGAGACACAGGTGAGAGGAGGAAAGCCGGGAACAGAGGAGGAGGATGAGAGAGGGGGACAGAGGAGGAAGATGAGAGCGAGGAACAGTGGAAGAGGACAGCAGGGGACACAGGAAGAGGATTTGAGCTGGGGGACAGAAGGGGAGGATGAGAGCTGGTGGACAGAGGAGGAGGAGAGCAGGGGACAGAGGAAGAGGATGAGAGCTGGTGGACAGAGGAGGAGGATGAGAGCAGGGGACAGAGGAGGAGAATGAGAGCGGGGGACAGAGGAGAAGAATGAGAGCGGGGTACAGAAGAGGAGAATGAGAGCAGGGGACACATGAAGAGGATGAGAGCAGGGGACACAGGAAGAAGATGAAAGCGGGGGACAGAGGAGGAGGAGAGCAGGGGCACAGGAAGAGGATGAAAGTGGGGACAGAGGAGGAGGAGAGCAGGGGACACAGGAAGAGGATGAGAGCGGGGGACAGAGGAGGAGGAGAGCAGGGGACACAGGAAGAGGATGAGAGCGGGGACAGAGGAGGAGGATGAGAGCGGGGGACAGAGGAGGAGGATGAGAGCAGGGGACAGAGGAGGAGAATGAGAGCGGGGGACAGAGGAGAAGAATGAGAGCGGGGTACAGAAGAGGCGAATGAGAGCAGGGGACACATGAAGAGGATGAGAGCAGGGGACACAGGAAGAAGATGAAAGTGGGGGACAGAGGAGGAGGAGAGCAGGGGACACAGGAAGAGGATGAGAGCAGGGGACAGACGAGGAGAATGAGAGCAGGGGACACAGGAAGAGGATGAGAGCAGGGGACAGAGGAAGAGGATGAGAGCAGGGGACAGAGGAGGATGAGAGCAGGGGACAGAGGAGGATGAGAGCAGGGGACAGAGGAGGAGGAAAGCAGGGGACAGAGGAAGAGGAGAGCAGGGGACAGAGGAAGAGGATGAGAGCAGGGGACAGAGGAAGAGGATGAGAGCAGGGGACAGAGGAGGAGAATGAGAGCAGGGGACAGAGGAGGAGAATGAGAGCAGGAGACACAGGAAGAGGATGAGAGGGGGGACAGAGGAGGAGGAGAGCAGGGGACAGAGGAAGAGGATGAAAGCAAGGGGACACAGGAAGAGGATGAAAGCAGGGGACAGAGGAGGAGGAGAGCAGGGGACACAGGAAGAGGATGATAGCAGGGAACAGAGGAGGAGGAGATCAAGGGACACAGGAAGAGGATGAAAGTGGGGACAGAGGAGGAGGGAGCAGGGGACACAGGAAGAGGATAAGAGCGATGGACAGAGGAGGAATATGAGAGCATGGGAATAGTGGAAGAGGAAAGCAAGGGACACAGGAAGAGGATGAGAGCTGGGGACAGAGGAGGAGTATGAGAGCAGGGGACAGAGGAGAGGATGAGAGCGGGGGACAGAGGAGGAGAATGAGAGCGGGGGACACAGGAAGAGGATGAAGCGGGGGACAGAGGAAGAGGGAGCAGGGGACACAGGAAGAGGATGAGAGCGGGTGGACAGAGGAGAAGGATGAGAGTGGGGGACAGAGGAAGAGGGGACAGAGTGTGGGACAATGGAAGAGGGACAGCAGCGGACACCGGAAGAGGATGAGAGCGGGGAACAGAGGAGGAGGAGGAGAGCAGGGACACAGGAAGAGGATGAGAGCAGGGGACAGGGAAGAGGACAGCAGGGGACACAGGAGGAGGATGAGAGCAGGGAACGCAGGAAGAACAGAGGAGGGGAGTAGGGGAAACAGGAAGAGGATGAGAGCGGGGGACAGAGGAAGAGGACAGCAGGGGACACAGGAACAGGAGCGGGTGGACAGAGGAGGAGGTTGAGAGCAGGGCACAGAGGATGAAGATGGAGAGGAGTAGGGGAGCAGGGGACACAGGAAGAGGATGAGAGCGGGTGGACAGAGGAGAAGGATGAGAGTGGGGGACAGAGAAGAGGGGACAGAGTGTGGGACAATGGAAGAGGACAGCAGCGGACACCGGAAGAGGATGAGAGCGGGGAACAGAGGAGGAGGAGGAGAGCAGGGACACAGGAAGAGGATGAGAGCAGGGGACAGAGGAAGAGGACAGCAGGGGACACAGGAGGAGGATGAGAGCAGGAAACGTAGGAAGAACAGAGGAGGGGAGCAAGGGAAACAGGAAGAGGATGAGAGCGGGGGACAGAGGAAGAGGACAGGAGGGGACACAGGAACAGGAGCGGGTGGACAAGGAGGAGGTTGAGAGCAGGGCACAGAGGATGAAGATGGGAGAGTGAGTAGGGGAGCAGGGGACACAGGAAGAGGCTGAGAGCGGGAACAGAGGGGAGGATGAGAGCAGGGACACAGGATGAGGCTGAGAGCGGGTGACAGAGGTGGGGATGAGAGCGGGGGACGCAGGAAGAGGATGAGAGTAGGGGTGCGAGGGGCACAGGAGAAGGTGGAAAGCGGGTTGACAGAGGAGGAGAGCGGGGCAAAGAGTAGGCTATGAGACTGCATATATAAGGCTGCACTTAATGAAGAGCTATGAGGCTGCATATATGAGGCTGCACATATAAGGCTGCACTATATGGAGAGCTATGAGGCTGCACCATATAGAGAGGTTATGAGGCTGCATATATAATACACTATATAGGGAGATATAAGGCTGCACTACATGGAGAGCTATGAGCAGGGGCGGAACTACCATGGTGCAGCTGGTGCAGCTGCACCAGGGCCCCGAGCAGCTAGGGGGCCCCTGGGGCTCCAGCGGCAGGTCCCCTGTCAGACAGACAGAAGGGTGGTGCTGTCGGGTGTCAGCGGCGCTGCACACCCGCGGCACTGTTCTGGCACTTTTCAGGGAGGGCGGCGACTAAGAGTGTTGTCTTTTTTTTTTTCCTGCTCTATGCCCCGGCCAGGTGACCCCGCCCCCTGGACACCTCACCCCCGCCTCCTGGACACCTCACCCCTTCCCTGGACACCTCACCCCCTTCCCTGGACACCTCACCGCCCCCCCCTGGACACCTCACCCCCTTCCCTGGACACCTCACCGCCCCCCCCCGGTCATCGCGCCCTCCCACCTCACCTCACAGCACTGCCGGCGGGGACAGATCCCGGGTGGAACAGGACCTGTGATGACGTCACGCACATGTGACTCAAGTGGGCGGAGCTACATTTTGCCTGGCAAGAAGAATTGCCAGATGAGGAAGGACTTACAGGTACATAGGTGCATCAAGACGAGGTTGCAAAGCGGGTGTGCAGAGGACGTGGGGGTGTGCAGAGGACGAGGGGTGGGGTGCAGAGGACGTGGGGGTGTGTAGGCATGGGGTGCGAGGGGTGTGCAGGACGAGGACGTGGGGGTGTGCAGAGGACGTGGGGGTGTGAAGATGTGGGGGGTGCAGAGGACGTGGGGGGGTGCAGAGGACGTGGGGGGTGTGCAGAGGACGTGGGGGTGTGCAGAGGACAGGGGGTGTGCAGAGGACGGGGGGTGTGTGCAGAGGACGAGGGGGTGTTGCAGGACGTGGGGGTGTGCAGAGGACGTGGGGGGTGTGCAGAGGACGTGGGGGGTGTGTGCAGAGGACGTGGGGGGTGTGCAGAGGACGAGGGGGGTGTGCAGAGGACGAGGGGGGTGTGCAGAGGACGAGGGGGTGTGTGCAGAGGACGTGGGGGTGTGTGCAGAGGACGTGGGGGTGTGTGCAGAGGACGTGGGGGTGTGTGCAGAGGACGTGGGGGGTGTGCAGAGGACGTGGGGGGTGTGCAGAGGACGTGGGGGGTGTGCAGAGGACGTGGGGGGTGTGTCAGAGGACGTGGGGGTGTGCAGAGGACGTGGGGGTGTGCAGAGGACGAGGGGGGTGTGCAGAGGACGTGGGGGGGTGTGCAGAGGACGTGGGGGGGTGTGCAGAGTACGTGGGGGGTGTGCAGAGGACGTGGGGGGTGTGCAGAGGACGAGGGGGGGTGTGCAGAGGACGAGGGGGGGTGTGCAGAGGACGAGGGGGGGTGTGCAGAGGACGGGGGGGGTGTGCAGAGGACGAGGGGGGTGTGCAGAGGACGAGGGGGTGTGCAGAGGACGAGGGGGTGTGCAGAGGACGTGGGGGATGTGCAGAGGACGTGGGGGATGTGCAGAGGACGTGGGGGGTGTGCAGAGGACATGGAGGGAGGGTGTGCAGAGGACGTGGAGGGAGGGTGTGCAGAGGACATGGTGGAGTGTGGGCAGAGGACATGGTGGTGCACAACACGGAGCTGAGGTCATGGTGGTGCAGTGCACATGCCGGAGCTGAGGACATGGTGGTACACTGTGCACAGCACGGAGCTGAGGACATGGTGGTACACTGTGCATAGCACGGAGCTGAGGACATGGTGGTACACTGTGCACAGCACAGAGCTAGGGAGATGGTGGTACACTGTCTCCCGCCGCCTTAAAATCGGTCTGTTTCCAGGAGAGTCGGACGAGTGACATCTGTTTTTTAGTCCGTTTGGCATCCAACTGCTGTGTGAGTGTCCGACATTTCTCTCAGATCACATCCGTGTGATGTCTGTGTGCAATCTGTTTTTTTCTCAGCAGCTATTACTGTAGAATCATTTACAGGAACATTTTACAGTGTTCTCAGCTGCAGAATGATAATGTATCCGTGAAAAAAACGTGTCAGGCTGCGTTCACACATTGTGTATTTTGTTGCGCTTTTTTGCGCGCGCGCTTTTTGCCGCGTTTTTTCGGCCGCGCAAAAAAGCGCAACAAAATATGCAGGGGCTTTCACACACTGCGCTTTCTTTACCCCAGAATGTGATGTATCACATGACCGCGAGCGCCCAATCAGCGCCGGGTACGCCCCTCTGACGTCACCGCAGGTCTTGGCAGTACTACACATCGCTTGGCACCGGACACCGGGAAAAGGCGTCGGCGGGTAAGTATTTCATTCTTTTTTATTTTTCATACACTTGCCTTTGTTTAATTTAGATTTCGCAGTGTATATTAATACACTGCGAAATCTAATGGGCGGCCACAGCTGTCACAGAGGGAGGAGGAAGCAGGATTCTTCCTCCCCTCTGTGACATCACAGGGAGAAAACGCAGGAGCAGCTGCGTAAAGAATTGACATATCAACTCTTTACGCAGCTGCGTTTTCTCCCATAAAACCACTGCGTATTTTTGCGCAATGTCTGCACTGCAAAGTGAATTTCCCATTCACTTTGCTGGCAGACAAAATGTATATTGCGTATTTTGAAAAAGCGTGCGTAAAAAAGCGCAGCAAAATACGGAATGTGTGAACGCAGCCTCAGACTCGGATGGTTCGTGTGCTGTCCGTGTGCGGTCCGTGATTTTTGTCAGACCCATAGACTTGCATTGGTGAGTCTTGCGCGGGAATCACATACTGTCGCAGCGTTGCAACTTTTTTCTCATCCTGAATCTGGATGAGAAAAAAGCGTCCGAACCCCTCGCCATTGTGCTCTCAGAGATTGATTGCAATGCGAGAAAATCACACATTGCAGTCATCAGAGTTTCACGCCAGTGTGTCCTTACCCTAATACTAAAATCCATATAGTAATCCTACTGGTATGGGGAGGGTTTATGGCTCAGTTAGTACACTCCATACTTCTTGTTATTAACCAGTTAAATGCTCTCTTGTCCACCGCACTGCAGTGTCAAAAGAGGACGACAGCGAGACAGGCAGCGACATGGCATCAGAGAGCCCCTGACCTCGAAAAAGAAGATCCTCAGATCCCGGTATTGTGATATAATATTAAGAATAAAGGTGTTTTCCATTTATATTACATTATGAACTCCACAGCACGGCGACGAAAATTGCTCCGGCCCCAGGCCCTCCTTGAGTCCTGCTTGTTGCCATACACTGGGGTTGTGCAGAGGTGGCAATTGCACCCCTTCTCTTTGTGTTTTAGTATAGTAGTTATATTCTTGTATATAGGGGCAGACAGTGTATACTATGTATACTTCCAGAT